>CM040184.1:41286346-41921346 GCA_022606455.1 Callitettix versicolor
GCTTTGGAACCTTATCAACCTTTGGAGCCTGTTGAGTCTTTAGAGCTTTTGGAGCCTTCTCAGTCTTTGAAGCCTTATCAGGCTTTGGTGCCTTATCAGCCTTTGGAGCCTTGTTAGTCTTTGGAGCCTTATCAGCCCTAGGAGCCTTATCCTCTTTATCCTTATCAGTCTTTAGAGCTTTCAACTTTACAGCTTATCAGCCTTAACAGCCGCCTCGGTGGCCTAGTTGATAGCGTACTGGGCTTTCATCCCGAGGATCCGGTTTCGATTCTCGGCCTGGGCTTGGCATTTTCATACGCTATAAATCATCCCATCGTCTGCATTAACCCAAGTGTGCACAATAGTCGGACGTTAAAAAAAAAAAAAAAAAAAAAAAAAAAAAAAAAAATAGAGCCTTATTAGCCTTAGGAGCCTTATCAGCCTTAGGAGCCTTATCAGCATTCAGAGCCTTATCAGTCTTTGGAACCTTATCAACCTTTAGAGCCTCAGAAGCCTTTGGAGCCTTTAAACCTTTGGAACCTTATCAGCCTTTAGAGCTTTCAACCTTTACAGCTTATCAGCCTTTAGAGCGTGATGTGTCTCTAGAACCTTTGGAGCCTTATCAGCCTTTGGAACTTTATAAACTCCTGACGCCACCATCATAGTAAGAACCCAAACCTTGAAATGACTTGCGATCCTAACTTCTAAAACACTCGTAATATATATATACATCCTACGTCTTTTATCACGCCGAGTTCAAAACGTTGGTCCAATTTGTTTCAAACTCGTACAAAAATCTATTTTTATAACATGTTAGACAAGTTTGTTACCCAAAAATATACGTTCAACCGTTCAAAATCTTGAAAACATATGACATTTTCGCAATGAAAATAAGAAAATATACCCGCTGTTCTAACAGAAATTCAAAACGCTAATGCAAACCGATTTTAACAACGGTCCATTTTAATAATCCGATAAGATTTTAATGATCTGGTAAAATCAGATTTTCAAAAAGTGTAAAACAAAAATTATTAGAAAATCGATTCTATTATTTCGGCGAGAAACTTGTGCGCGACGGTTATGTCAAGTTTTTAATGCTCTTGATTAGCTTATGCCAAATCTAAACACCTCTGGGGGGTGTCCGGGCACTAAGGCTGACTAAAGTAATTAGACGTTGCCATGGTGTCACCCTCACACTGAGTGACAAGGGTCATCGGTGGTCAGTTACCCTTCTCCGTTGCTTATGACAGGTATAATTTGGAAGTCGATTGGTAATCAGGCTTTAACCTCCTGTATAGTACAGAAAGCCATCATTGTTAAGAGCCCTGGAATTGAAAAATGTTAATAGATGATCGTGGTCAGTGTTCTCATTTCTTGACCTATTCCCAAACGCTCTAAAATTTTTCTCTCTGGCTTTAAATATTTTGAAGTACCAGGATCAATAACACTTTACGGTGGATTAAAACTGCATTTTTGTTTCTTAAATTTTACCTTGACTTGAATAAATAAAATTTGAACAAAATGTGACGTTCCGAATTTTGAGAAAACGGTCTCATTAGCAGGTTTATGATCGACAAGTTTCCAATGGATTTTTTGATGATATGACGATCCAAAACCTATAGTTAATTTTATAAAAACAAAAAAATAATATCTTAACCACCAAACATAGTTTAGGCATTTAACACATTTTTTGCAAAACTTTTATCGTAATAGAACCGATTTAGAGAAAATTTATTTTTGTTAGATTTTCAATTTTGTTATAGTAAACAAAAGCTTGAATTGAATTTTTATGCACGCTTGCATAAATTACCAATAGTATTTTCCTATACCTTACCCTTTTGAAATTCTGATTTCACCATCATAATTAGTATTAAAATTTGAACACAATAACATTTTAAACTTTCAAATTACACTGAAAATACGATAATGAACCCTGACCGCAGGCAAATTAAATTTCTTTCTTTCAACAGTTTTTGAAAATTCAAAATGTTTATTTATGCAGTTTTTAATGCTGATTTCGATGGTGAAATATGATTATTAAAAACATTTTCGATAAAAAAAGTAATGGATTTTTAATGATTTGAAATAAACACACACACACACACACACACACACACACACACACACACACACACACACACACACACACACACACACACACACACACACTTGAAAGATTCGATGTAATATTCAAATACAAAACATTTTCTAAATCAAAAATATATCGTGATAGAAGCTTATTTTCAAAGTAATTTTTTATCTGTCCCTTTTTTTGAAACATCAATTTTACATCACAAACAGCATTAAAATCTGCATTTCTGCATTTTAAACTATTAAATTTCGTTGACAATACAAAAAAGTGATCCCTGACCGCCGTAAATTTTGACAATTGTAAACGCTAACTTAAGCAGCTTTTAACGGTAAAATCAGATTTTCAAAAACATTTAAGACAAACACGTTATAAGCTTTTAGAGATTTTATATGGATGCTATTTTCAAAACTGTTTACTGGTTAACGAAATTGTCTCTATTAGCCTATTTTATAAAAATAAATTTTAATGACCTCTCAAAAAGTAATCTACAAATCAAGATCGGTTCTCACCGTAAGATATCGAGTCTGGATCTTACCACGATGGCCACTCAAATAGCTAAAAACGTATTTTCCGACGGAAATTTACTAATAACAAAGACATTGCCGGTAAAGCTACATAGAAGACAAAATAGAACTGAAAGCTGTCACAAAATTGCAAGCCAACTCGCATATTAATGATAGAACCGGACGATGTATGTAAATTTACATTCTATCGCCTCCGGGGGACAGATTTCCCCGCCGCGAGCGTTCCAATAATCAGGTATTTACAAGTCGATGCGAACTATTTTGTTTTGCGTTTCCCAAAGCGGACGCTGGAAGCCTCTAGGGCGGCGTCACAAGCGAAGAGTTGCGGACGACGGTTAAAAGAGGAGCTAAACGATAAGAGAAAGGAGAAAATGATAGCGGCATTTTTACAAGTTCTTTTTAGTAATAACAATAATGCTACAACAATGAAACACGGCACGCAGTTATCTCGCTGACGTGATGAAGCGAATTTATTAAAATAGCCTATATATTTTTACGTCCTTTTTGAAAATCATTTTTCATGAAAAATTAACATTGAAATATGGATGTATATATATATATATATATATATATATATATATATATTATTATATATGTTACATATATATATATATATATATATATATATATATATATATATATATATATATATATATATATATATATATATATATATATATATATGTGTGTGTGTGTGTGTGTGTGTGTGTGTGTGTGTGTGTGTGTGTGTGTGTATGTAAACCGGTGTACATTCTTCGATACATTGATTCTAGAAGAAACAATGTTTCGACAAAATCCTATCTGGCAAAACCCCTTTAAAAAGTTATCTATATGCGAACATTTCAAAGAAACGGTCTGGGTCTTACCATGATGTCTGCTCCAACAGCTTATTTTTAATAATGATTGTCAAAGTATACATTGTGAAATGAAATAAAAACAAGCAATGTACGTGTGTATAAATACATTTTTTTTCTCTGAAACTACTCTAAAGATTTTTGATATAATTTTGGAAAATGAAATTTTTAGGATAAAATTTTTTTGGAGGTAAAAAAGAATTCATGTGGGTGATATCTTTGGGCAAATTGTTTTTCACTAGACAAATGCTATAAACAAGTACAAGTACCATAAATAATATCTACCTTAAATTATATTAGAAAACTAGGTCTAAAACTCTAGGCACAGTTATTGTGGAACTAAACCTCTTGAGTAACTATTGTTCAGCAGATTGGTGTCCTTACTAAGTTCCAACAATCCACTGAAAAGCTCATCCTGCTGAAGCTGTCCATATCCTCGTGTGGAAAGTAAGCAGAGGTCAGTACAATCCTTCTGCTCGAAGATCCCACATGCAGCTCAGTACTAACTACTGTACAGTCCCTGCGTTTACAGCCACTCCTGCTGTCACCAAATCATCGTCAGCTTCCCACAGATCAAGCAGCCTCTGTAAGCAGTTGCTGCCTTGCTGTGATAAAGATTGGCTTGAACTACTCTCATCCTTCTTAGGAGTAGAAATCACTCTGAAGGCAACTCTAGAGACGCCAAACAAACCTTGTATCCACCCTTCATTGTCTTCAGCGATTCTTCGTCGATAACCAACACCAAGCAAAGTTCTGTTGCCTTTTATTAATGACCCTACATTGCAGAATCTTTAGTCCTGTCATCATCCTCAGTAATTGGCCTTGTGGTAGTTTACCCAGTGGATTCAGTATCCAGATTTCGCCATTTAGAACATGACCACGTTCAGATCTACCATAAAATCTAATAAAAAATTTCACTGGGCAAAGTTCAATAGCCAGATACACAAATCTAACGACCCTAAATATTCGTACAGCAAACTTCGTTTAAAAATACATTTTCTGATGAAAAATACGTCAGTATCCCAGTTACCTAATACATCCAAAGAAAGCGAAAGATTTCAGAAACGTTGGCTTAATTCGAGGGCGTTTCATGTTGCACAACCCGCGACCTGACTTCTATAAATCAAGACGTGGTCCTTCTCTCTAAACAGGTAAATTGAAAGGCTTATCAGTGACACATCCTGCGGTTGCGGTCAGATAAGCACTAAGGACCAGTAAATCACCGCAACAATAGCCAGCCTAGGTGGCCAGACCGTATATCATTTCTCAAGTCCTGACTCCTTAAACATCTCTTATTTGTTCAAGTGTTGGCATCCTTGTAAATATATTGCTTTGGAAAACGTAACACTACAGTGTCGCCAACTGTAGAAAGTAAGAGTTTAACAGTAAACCGTCTTTTAAACTCTCCCCGATTAAACGGACAACACAAACCAATTATTTTTATTATTATTATCATTATCATTATCGTTATCGTTATTGCTATCATTATCATTATTAAATTTTGAAAGTCGGTAATAACATTCTGTAATGGCGAGTTTTAAAGCTTTCTGAGTGCACCTTAATTCTTATAATTTTTTAAAGAAAAACGTCTCTAATTTGATTAATTAGTAAGACATGAGGATGTTTTTAAAATACTTTTAGGTTATTAAGACAATCTTAAAAGTTATAGTTTTTTAACTATTCAACTAGGCTTGCAAAAATAAACATTTTACTAAATATCAGTCTGATGTTATAATTACAATGAAGAAGCCCAGTACATTTCACTAAGCATGTACAATACAAACGTTAATAATATAATAGTGTAGTAATTCAGTAGTTGCTTTATCAGTGGGTTTGGGGTTTGTTGCGAGAAAAATAATGACGTAAAGACGTAACTATAGTTGGAATAATAGACAATGTGTTAAAAATTTTCAAGTTTTTTATTAGTGGGGGAGATACAACCCCCCTGGATACATTTATGGGGGTCTTACCCTGATTAATTGTCCAATATAAATTCACTAAAAAAATCAAAAAACAGATTAAGTTTTCCAGCCCGTCCTCGCTTCGCTAAGTGGTAAAGCGTCGCCTGTTTGGGGCGAATCCCCAGTCAGCAAATACAAAAGGCAATTTGTACTCAGCGACTCCTTTGAAAAACAATGGTTATAAATAACACTGGAAACCACGGAGCGGTAATTGGGCGAACACGACGGACACAATCGAAGTCAGAAATGGAATCAGAAGCAAGTGAGCGCGAGAGATCGAAGCAGGACGATACATCATGGCTGCGTGCCCGGGGAGGTAGGTGGCACCTCCATTTAGAATCGATTTAGTCAACAGAAATAGTAGAGAATAATTTATTGGTCAACTAAAAAGAGTTAATTTATAAGTAAGATAGGCCTGCTGCAACCGGATAAGGATCTGTATCCTCCAGTACGTCTTCCCCTTGTTAAGGTACGCCAACACACGGGCGCAGTCCTTAACATCTTTATGGCTAATTGATTTTCGGCCTTACGACAACTCCTGTGCTTAATTACGTAAGTATAACTTGTGTTTAACAACTGTTATGTATTTGTATTCACGCAAAGTTCAGAGTAAATTGGGTTCCATCCACGCAAACCATACCATAGTGACACTTTACAAGCGTGCAGCCTACATTTCTATTCATACAATGGACATGCAGGAAAGTTAATGCTCTTTCTTTGTATAACTGTCCCGACTGCTCTATACGTTTATGTATGTTCTGAACGTAAGGAAATCCCTGACCGCCGTTACGTAAGTGTTTGTATTTTCAACGGAATGTGTACATTAAAAACGACTAATTTTTGCAAATATTAACGTTGATTACGATGGTTTCAGAAACATGTTAGGTAGAAAAAGTTATGAATTTCGTAAAACTTGAAAAGTTGCCATTTTGAATTAGGTTAATTGTTGAACAGATTTTGCTGGAAAACGAATCGGTCCAAGCTATTACTAAAATTAGTTATGTGTTAAGTTTGAATCAAAACGAACCGAAATTTCTAATGTAATATATAATATGGTAGGATTATTACATAGACCTATAATAAATATATCCACATAATATTTACATTAAAAAATGTCAGCAAGTTATAAATGCTACGCAAAATTAACACCAACTTATAGTTAAAAACAATAAAAAATATGGGTGGTCGAAATGGCTAAAGCATTTCAGTCTACTGCGTCAATCAACTACACACTTAAAAGTTCTCAATTCGAGCCGCAGTTGCTCCCATTGCTTTTCCCTTACCGTTAACACTGATCCCTCGCCCCATTAGTCTAACTGGCATAAAGTATGGACGTTATGCAAAAATAAATAACAAAAATGTACGTTTTATTTTTTCATGTCCGATTAACCAGATGACTGGCGTTTACTTCATAATTCCGGAGTCTAGGTCTTACCATGAAGACCGCTCAAATAACTTATCCTTCAACGAAAATTCGTTAAAAAGAAGCACGATTTCATGTCCAAAAGAAAAATTCACTAATGATTATTTTGAAGTGTCAGTGGAGATGTGAAGGTATTAGGATATCGAGTATTTGTTCGATTACCAGAAAGGATCGAAAGTAACCAGTAACGAAAATTTTTAGTTTGCGATTAATTTATTCTTATCCGATTGCAATGCCTGTTATGATAGATGTGATGTATTTGGGTATCGAATATTTGTATCGATTATTAGGAAGGATCGAAAGTAATCGATATCGGAAATGTCTAGTATGCTATTACGGTACCCACAAAGCTCAATGCTTATGTGTACTCAATGTGTACATGTTAGTACTGCCAGTGGTCTTTGTAGAATCGATTACTTGATACTGTAATCCTGCATATTTGATGAGTAATCGCATGAACTATGTACTGCCTAAGTACTTCTTTTATTTTCCAAAAATATGTTAGTTTTGTAAGCTGAGGGATAAGTGTAATTTACAACTTCTTAATAATTATTACGTTTTATTGTACTTCAAATTAGCCGCCTCGGTGGCCTAGTGGATAGTGTACTATTAGCCCAAGTGTGCACAATAGTCGGACGTTAAAAAAAAAAATGTACTTCAAATTTCATGAAATGAGCTAAAAATATAGTCTGTATTAAGAGTTATTATTATTTATTGAATTTTATTTTTAAAATTTCGCGATACGAACCAAATACATTGTGAATCGAGCAGTAAGTAATTATGAATTAGCCTGAAATTATTATACTGTATTTGTGGCTAACAAACGTGCCCAAAATATTACTACATTCCATTTTTGTGCCAAGTTCGAATGAAAACAGGGCCAAAATTGCCAGCCTAAGTTTGATAAAACACACACACACACACACACACACACACACACACACACACACACACACACACACACACACACACACACACACACACACACACACACACACGTGCTCGCTTTTTAAAACTCCTTAAAAAGTAATTTAGACGTCATGACCGGTGTTCATTTTAAGGCCGCGGGAATGGATCTTACTATGATGGTGCTCCAATGGAAATATGCTAATAAGTAAGCCTTACAGTAGCTATATAGTGAACTTGTACGTTAATCTAGTATACCAAGATGTAACTGTACCCTTATGTAATAGTTATTAGTACTCGATACCTAAATGTAAATGTAATCTTAAGTAATCGGTATAGTATTCGGTACCTGTAATCTTAAGTAATCGGTATAGTATTCGGTACCTGTAATCTTATGTAATCGGTATAGTATTCGGTACCTAGACAAAACTGTAATCTTAAGTAATCGGTATAGTATTCGGTACCAGTAATCTTAAGTAATCGGTATAGTATTCGGTACCTGTAATCTTATGTAATCGGTATAGTATTCGGTACCTGTAATCTTATGTAATCGGTATAGTATTCGGTACCTAGACATAACTGTAATCTTAAGTAATCGGTATAGTATTCGGTACCTGTAATCTTATGTAATCGGTATAGTATTCGGTACCTAGACATAACTGTAATCTTAAGTAATCGGTATAGTATTCGGTACCTGTAATCTTATGTAATCGGTATAGTATTCGGTACCTAGACATAACTGTAATCTTAAGTAATCGGTATAGTATTCGGTACCAGTAATCTTAAGTAATCGGTATAGTATTCGGTACCTAGACATAACTGTAATCTTAAGTAATCGGTATAGTATTCGGTACCTAGACATAACTGTAATCTTAAGTAATCGGTATAGTATTCGGTACCAGTAATCTTAAGTAATCGGTATAGTATTCGGTACCTAGACATAACTGTAATCTTAAGTAATCGGTATAGTATTCGGTACCTGTAATCTTATGTAATCGGTATAGTATTCGGTACCTAGACATAACTGTAATCTTAAGTAATCGGTATAGTATTCGGTACCTAGACATAACTGTAATCTTATGTAATCGGTATAGTATTCGGTACCTAGACATAACTGTAATCTTATGTAATCGGTATAGTATTCGATACCTATATGTAACTGTAATCTTATTTAATCAGTATTAGTACCCGATACCTAGATGTAACTGTAATCATATGTAATCAGTATTAGTACCTGATACCTAGATGTAACTGAAATCTTATGTAATCGATGTTAGTACCCGATACCTCGATATGTCTGTAATATCACGCAATAGGTATTAGTACCCGATACCTAGATATGACTGTAATATTGTGCACTCGATATTAGTACCCGATACCTAGATATGACTGTAGGCCTAATGTTATGCAATATGTATTATTACCCGATACATATTGCTACCTATATTATATTTAGGTAATTGATACATATTATTACCTAGATGTAACTGTAATCTTATGTAATCGATATTAGGACCCGATACCTAGATATAACTGTAATGTTATGCAATCACTTGGCACATCTCTAGAATATTTCAGACGTGGAATGTATTGGCCACCGCGGAGGGGACGATGCTTGATGTTTGAACTGGGTCGAGTTGACGAGTGTCCGGGGATCATGAATATAGCTAAAATATTTAATTGGCAATCCAGAGTTGGGATGGAGCCGATGAAAAGCTCGTGAGATGCGGGCGGGTCGGGTGGCGGCACAGCCTTGTAATCTTCCCGGGGCTAAACACCTGTAATTACTCGTATCCTTTGCTCGGCCAGATAAATCACGCCGGACAGTACGCCCACCTTCGCACCTGGCCCCGCCATTTCACACCGCTTAATCCGGTAAACATCTTCCACTGATAAATTGATTCAGAACAGCTGAAATTAAATTAACCGCTTTGACAATACATAAATAATCACGGCACGCAGCTGTCTCGCTCACGTGATAGGAGCGAATTTTCTACACAATTCTTCTTTACCTTACCTTTTTTTTGAAACAGTGATTTCACCATGAAGATCAGCATTATAATGTCCGTACATCAGTGCTTTAAACTTTCAAATTAAGATATTGAAAGTACGAAAATTATTCCTGACAGCCGTCAAAAAATTTCTTAATTTCAACGGATTTTGAGAATTCAAAATTTTTATAATTTCTAACGAAGGTAAAATACGATTTTTCAAAAACACTTAAGACAGAAAACCTTTGATTCTTCAGAAATTTAAAGTGGCCGCCATTTTGAAACTGTTGCACGTATTTCGGTGTTTAACTAACTAGTCCAAGCTAATCGATTTTTACGTCAAATTTCAATTAAATCAGACCGAAATTGCGAAAGTGAGCGTGCTAAAACACGCTCCTTCCATGTCCACTAACTGTTCATTAAAATAAAGGTTAATATTCATTTAAATTAAAATTAATTTTTTTTTCAAATATATATATATATATATATATATATATATATATATATATATATATATATATATTTGAATTATATTATATATTATATTATTGAATTGTGTATTAAATTTTTACAAATTTATATATACGAGTGTATATATATATATATATACTAGTATATATAAATTTGTAAAAACCTTAATTTTAATTTTAATTAATAGACTAAACTGCAACACCTCTCTCTTCCTCAAGTTCAAAGGTTTCCCAACCTGCTCCTACCAACCTTCTTGCACTGTCAATCCTTCCTTTCTTTAGCTTCTTCCTTCCAGTTTTAACATTAACTTTATTACTGTATAAGCACACTTTATAATTTTTAGTTCACTGTGTCTAAAGATACCTCACGGCGAAAAATATGTCGCTGAATATAAAAAGAAGTTTTGTGAAACTATACAAGTGTTCTAATTTTCCTGGATATCACGGAGTTTCACCAAGCACCGATTTTGTATTCAATAAATAATATAAAAAAATCTTAACCCTCAAAATGTGCTATAAAGATCAGAATCGGTGCTCATTTCTAGGTCCCGAGTCTCCTTTTTCCAGTGGGAATTCTCTAACAAATCGGAACGACAGTTCTGTATCTTCTCCGATCATGCGGACCGAATCCGCTTATAAAATCGCGCGGCGTAATTAACTGGAAAAAAATTTATTTCATTTATCTGGACCAATAATAAGATCTGACTTCTTCTGTAATAAGTATGTAATTAAATCATTAATTACTTTGTTTTATTGCTTTTAACAGTAGCACGTGACTAATCGCCGGAAAAGTTGCGCCGAACGCCGCTGTTTAATGTGCATCCTTTAGCGACTGTGCCAGCGCCGTATCGGCCGTCTTAATGAACTCGAATTTCAATTAAATTATATGGAAATTTCCAATTAAAATGCCCTATAAGAAAATACTCCGCTCTGGTCAACGGAATCGATAACTTACCTCGGCGTTAACCTTGTTTTATTGCTCGATCCGATTGAAAAGAACCGAAATTAAAATAAAGTAATCAGGGTGAAAATAACTCTGTTCTTTTTATACATAAATTGTATTGCGAACAGTTTCAAACAACCGTTCCTATAGAAGAGGGCACTAGAGCAGGTTACTGCGCCTCTATCACCTCATTATCGTTTCCCGTGGGGAGATTAAATTTTTCCGGCGAAAAATCAATATCATCGCTGTTACCCGAAATTGAAATATAAAAAAATAACAAAATCAAAAAAAAATAGTTTAATAATAAAAAAAGTTATAATAATAAAAATAAATAAAACAAAACAAAATATTATAACAGTTATAGATATATGCCTAACACTAGTTAACAATAATATATATCTTTAAAAATAACAACATATGCACAAATTATTGTAAGGCTGTAAATTGGCCCTACAAAAATAACAAGATAAACAAACGAAATATAAACTAATTAACAAAATAAAAACAACTTAAAAAATAAATTAATAAATACCAAATATTCAGACGATGACGGAAGTTTATCTGAATATTTGCAATAGTTGAAATGATCGTTGCAAACAATTGCTCAAACCACACATATCACGAACATTTTGGAAACCATAAAAATCGAGCAAAATATATGTGGGGAGATTGAAAACCAATTTCTACGGAGACGTTGCGGCCATAAGTGAAGCAGCTAACACACTGATTTTCGTGGCATCTCTCGAAAAGTTGTCTTCTTATCAGACTCTACTGACGCTCTCCAGGCACTGACATCCCAGGAGCATGATGACGCATCATTATGCAATGCCTGTAAAGGTTATTTAAACTTCAAATAATCATCGAAATCTGCCTATAGTGGGTGCGTGGTCACCTGTGGCACCTGAGGAAGCCGACAGGTTGGCTAAAGAAGGATGCACATTGAGCCAACCACATCTCCCCGTTACGATGTGTGCAACGAGGTCTCTTCCCGCATAAGGAAGGTCATTGCGGATTCCTGAAGGGCGGCTGAACTCGGAAAAATATTGGAACCGATTTTATCAAAACCTATCCCCAATAACTTGCTCCAAGGGATAGCTGTGACCGCCTTTAGGTTGTCGACAGGTCATAATTATCTGCAGAGCCCTTTGCACAGGATTGATAGAGTGGATTTTCCGACACGTCCCCTGTGCTTCCAGAATGATCGAACTGCTGACCACCTTCTCCGGTGCGCAGAGCTTCGGACTGATGCAGAGAGGATACAGTTGTGCTTGGTGGCAAGGCTGAGGAGCCAAGAACGGGTATTGTATATATATATATATATATATATATATATATATATATATATATATATATATATATATATATATATATATATATATATATATATATATATATATATATATATATATATATATATATATTATTATTATATTATTATTATTATATTATTATTTGCATAAACCCTGTTGGATCACGCAAAGCACTCCGACTCATGTCTTGTTCCTTCTAATCCTCCACACCTCCCTCATCCTGTCCCCATGGATCCTCTTCCGCTCCTCCGTCCATTTTACCCCTGCTCTCTTTGGGATTTCATTCTCTGGGACCTTCCAACCGAGCATCTTTCTCCTGTATGCGCGCCTGTCTTCAACATCTGTTGAGTCTATTCCTGCGTCATGTAGGTCTATTCTGACTTGTGCGATCCACGAGGTTGTTGATTTGACACCTTGTATATACTTAAGGATTCTGTTGGCAAGTCTCGTTGTTGTGAGTCTACTGATGTGTCCATAGAACCGAAGCCTCCTTCTTCTGATATCTGCTGCCAGGTTCGATATCTTCTCTCTCTCTCTCTCTCTCTCTCTCTCTCTGTGTGTGTGTGTGTGTGTGTGTGTGTGTGTGTGTGTGTGTGTGTGTGTGTGTGTGTGTGTGTGTGTGTGTGTGTGTGTGTGTGTGTGTGTGTGTGTGTGTGTAAGAGCATTAACAGTTGGATATTACTGTATAAGATTGACGTTTTATATATGTATATGATGTAAATAATTGTCCATTTTCTTTAATATCACCTGTGTATACTTTCAATTTATCAATAACATAAGTGAAATAATTGGTTATGTAATTTACTTACATTTTTTTATATTATATTGTTTTTTCAAAACATTCGGTTTATAAGCTACCTAATGTGATTCCGGTAAATCGGCTAATTTCTTACAATTGGTTGGTTAGGTTTCGCTCAAATTTCGATCACAAATACGTAATTTGTGTTAAATTCGGTTTTTTTTTATTGGTTTAGAAAAAAAAGATTGAAAACAATTTTTTATTAACAATTGGTGCTATGATATTAGCGTACCAGCTCAGCTTAATTCATAAAAACCAATCGATTAGTTTATATATATAATATATATATATATATATATATATATATATATATATAACTGTAAACTGTTATATTTAACTGTAGTATAAAGTCGTTAATTACAATAAAAATATTCATTATTGAACTAATTTGTAAAGATAATTCTAAATAAATAAACAAAAGTTAATACCAGCTGCTGGATTTGAACTCATCTGCCTTAGTTTCACAAGAAGAAACCGCAGTCCTAAGCCAAGAACGCACTCAGACACAACAAGCTCACTGGTAGACTTAAATTCACTTCTACTAATAATGTGCATACGGCAAGCGGAACGCTTTTTTGCAACGTTTTGCATCAATTAATAATTTCGTCAACCGTTAATTATCTTTTCGTTGTTGTAAAAGGTTACGATTTAAGCCGAAAGATAGATAGGTTGACCTGCTGAGCGGGCAGTGTTGTCGCCATGTTTGTAATCAGTCAGTGTAGGCACTTAAGACGATGTGACCTATTCTTGAATGGATACGCCTACACGCAGCTCACAATGAGCTATGAATCATTCATCCAATCGCTTGATTATTATAGCTTACAAATTTATAAAAATAGATTTGCCCTAATTTACGAGCGAGTATACTGAATGCATTAAGGCCTCATTTTGCCGGCAAATTAGCCTTTCCTCTACAATAATTAAATGAAACTTTGTTTTATTAAGTAATTCACTCAATCGTCGTTAACGTAAAGGTGAACAAAGTAATTTTATTACAGAATTTTCTTTAGAAAAATGAGCTATTGGAGCTACCATCATGGTAAGACCCAGACCCGCACCTCGAAGTCGTATGCCTACGTTTGTGACCTGTAGTTACTGTCATAAGCTTTACCCTTTTCCCTTCAATCCGATTCCTCGTCCTTATTTAGTCTAACTCACTGACGGATTAAGCACTATTAAGCTGTTTTAAGATTTAAAACGCATATAAAATAAGTATAAAAATTTACTCCATTTTATACACACAAAATCACTTAATTTTCTTAGGTTTATAATTTTTAAAACTTTTGCAAAACTGCTTCATTTACATAACTTTCCTCTTCTCAATATACCTATCCCTAATTTTTTATATATATAGTTACAGTCCCTCTAGTTTCTTTACCCTTACCGTTAACGCTGATCCCTCGTCCTCATTAGCCTAAGCAAATCCAGTTAAGCGGCACAACAGTTTCTCAACCAAGTTCCGATAAATTTTAGAGTCGAGAAAAATCTTTCTGTTGTTGCAGGAAGAGAAGAGAGAACCAACATAAAATGTCTAATTGATTAAACCCGTTCTCACCCACAGTACAAGCATTTGAAAGTGCACAAACGAACATATGTGCACACGGACAGAACTTCACATACAAAGTTGAGATCGGGATAATGTGACGGGTTTCGGAACCCTCAAATGTCCGACTCTTTTCCTCGAAGCTGCGATACTTCCACTTTAAGGAAGTCAAATAGGATCTTTACATTTTTTTTGTTTTATTTCTTTTGTCTCGGGAGGGGCGGTCGCCCGCTTCGCCCCCTTTAATCGTAAAAACGTTGACAGAAAAAATGAGGGGAGGGATATTTCAAAAATATCTTTCAGTAACACAAAAGATACTTTCTAAGTTCAGCGTATAGCCTAATAGATTCGCATGAACAACCTCAGTTATTCCGTTATTAACTCCCAGACAGGTTAAATTGAAAATCAGATGGAAAGGAACTAATGAATTATTCCTACCGATTTATCAGCCTTTCTAAACGCTACGCATGCGCAGTGTACCCTAGCCTCGACCCGAGGACCCTAGCTACCCGCCCGCACCACTACCACTGACATGAAATAATCTTCGGCTATTAATACACGCTTGTGTTGTGCGTTGTTCTTTGGATTCAATTACGACACAAGAATACACGTGTTTTCTATTATAAATTGGATACAATTTAGCAGTGAATAGGTTCGGGTGGCGATGCCATAATTTATGGGACAGCGTGGATCTCATAAATCCATCAGGGCTGCCAACACATCACATTCTTTCCCTTCATGAGACGTTTCCACCTGTGTAGGGAAATACGGGCAGTAACCTGTGGTGAATGTATTATTAATCTTTTCAAAATTTAGTTTGGAATGTGAGGCAGGTCAGTACGGAATCATAGTTAAAACACTTTATATTATTTATTGAAATGTAGTATTCCTTAGTATTCTTGAAGTTAACTAACATGTATCAGTGAGCATATTGTTTGTATGTGCATCCGTGGCTCAGTGATTGCGAAACCAAGGGACGTTAGTTCAAAACCAGTTTCAGACAAAACTTTTTTATTTTCAGTATTTACTTATTTAAAATTATGTGTAAAAATAAATTTAGTAACACATATTTAAATTACAATAAAGTTCATATCCGACCCATCTAGCACGAAATTGTTTATAGAGTTTATAGTTAAATAACATCTTGCGCACTGTATTTAAAAAACTTCATTGAGAAATACTTAAAATGCCCAGCCCAACCAGCATAATTATTAGAGCATTAACAGTTGGATATATTGTACAAGATTGTTGGTTTTATATTTGTGTATGGTGTCCATTTTCTTTAATATCAGTTGTGTATGATTTCAGTTTAGCAATAAGATCAGTAAAATAATTACACCAATACAAACCAGCAATGAACACGGATTCCTTTTTTACTTTTTTATTCCTGCCGGTCAGTGCCCCAATTGTTAAATTTTCTAAACTAAAATTACTAAGGTCTTTTTCAAAATTTATCAATATTATCAAGGTTCATATTCTATATTCATCAATATTCGAGAAAAATCTATTATGATGCTTTTTAAATAAGCTTTTTTCCTGTAGGTAGATTGAAATATACGAACTAGTTTTTTTTAACAGAACTCTGATGCCAAATTTTGAACTAAATTTAATTAAATCTTTCTTCAATTATTTATAAAGCTTTTTTTACCAAAAAAAAGACAAAAGGACAATAATTTTTTTTTTAAATCTGTTATTGAACTCGCTAAAGTTAAACGTCAATTTTATCAGGCCGGGTGACCACCAAATGCGGAGCGGAGTAGAGCTGAGCTGAGCGGACTCGCCTTCAAAACCTAATCTATTATGTTTAATGTAAGTGCGGCCACTGAAAGCGAAACGGAGCTAAGCGATGTCTCTTGACTTCTCTTCGCTTGGAGGGGCTGCACTTAAAAACTACAGGGTTGGTTTCGAATGCGTAGTCAGCTCCGCTCAGCGCAACTCCGCTCCACGTTTGGTGGCCACCCTGCCTTAAAATTAATTCCCAGCGATGCGTAAACACAAAGAAATGACCAGGTTAAATTTTTTTATCAGACTACAAAAAAATCTACTTTTTCTGAATCGCAATACCTTTTTTATCAATATAATTCTATATTCAATTAATATTCTGTAATATTTATTATTACTACATTCATTAATATTTTATATTCCATAACAATATTCTATATTTAATTTCTTGTAGTGCGAAAGTAAACGCCAAACAAATCTCGACGGCGGTCAGGGTTTCTTATTGGTTTCCGATTTAATGTTTAGCCGTCGATTTATAAACCCATACAATGAATACTCGTGTTTCGCCACAGTACTGTAATATCGTTATCGTCAACGGCAAATGTTGAGGTTATATTAAAACGAACAAGCAATACATAATCGAATGATCTATGAATTCAGTGCACTGATCGATAACAGCAGTTCATGCAGACCACTATAAGCTTCTGCCCGTATACAGACAGCTACAGTGCAATATTAATGCAACAATCAAGCAATTACTATTTCTATTTGACGACTGAAATTGCAAAAGAAGCTGACTAATTACCTGAAGTGTATGTATGCAAAATTATATGTTAATTTACACAGTAGTTTAGTTTATAAGTAGAGATTTTTTTTGATTTTTCATCGATAATTTTCCAACCAAATTTTTTTTAGATGTAGATATTCATTTATTGTTTGATCCTTTAGAGGTTATGGGGAACATGGACACCGGGATCAAAGGATCAACTGTGTGACTAAGCCTCTTCGATTCTTGTAGTGTACACTGGTGCCATCGATGAGTTTTAGCGATCCACTGATAAAGCTAATCCTGCTGGAGGGTGTCAGGGTTCTCCGCAGTATTATGTTTCTCTCTAACAATCCTACAGTCTTGAAGTACAGTTCTCGTCAGCCCTATAAAGGTTGTGTTTCTCACCCCCAAGATCTGATTCCATGGTGGCTTCTATTTTTAATTAGCAGTGCCTTAGCGATCCGTACGAAAAAATTTAGATAAATTTACTTGACGGGCTTAAAAGGACAAAACAGAACAACAATTCAAAAATTCTGAAATACTTCTATGCAGGTCAAATGTTATCTCAGGTAATTTACTCTCCAACTGTATGCACGCATACAGATAAGTACAAACAAACAACACTTTTGGAACCAGCAAACGTATAATCCATCAGTGTTAAAATCGATTGCTTGCAAGGTCGCAGTACTTTTCCGAAGGAGGAAGCGCTTCGGCATCTTAAAGTCAGCGCTTGTGTTCAGGATTTATCCGAAAATGGTAAAAACACCGAAGTGAGACGTAGACGTACGGACGGTAAACAAAGGCCAGTTAAACAGACCACCGTCAGAGCTGAGTAACTCGGACACTAAGGATACTTAATCAATATAGCTGGGTATAGAGTAAGACATTAAGGCAAGACCCGACCATTCCTCACCATTGTGCTATGTTTTACATCTGCCCTATTGCCCATTGTTTCACTCTAATAACATAACTTACCGCGTCGCTTCCAACAGCGATGGGTGCGTTTTTCACTTTTTATAGCGTTTAAAATTTACAACTTACAATTAATTATGATTTCCACGGAGATTTTTTTTAGAATCAGTTGGTGCAAGGTCCAACGGCTAAACGCAGGCTGCGTGGGTAGAGAATGGAACAGTTAGATCGGAAGTTTTGAGGTTAGAAATTACGTAAGGATCGGGAAGGAATCGAAGTGAAGATTGTACAGAATTTATCGTCTTTGCCTCAAATGTTAGTAAATAGTATAACACAACAAATAGCACAAACTTTCTCGCAATCAGGTAATTGAAGTTTTCATTTTGTTTAACGCTTAAGATTCTACAATTAATTATGCCTATGATAAATACAGATTTTACTTTTAGCAAATTTTCATTGAAAAATGATCTTTCAGCGGCCATCTTGGTAAAAAATATACACTAGTATTCACCAGATTGAGAAAGTTGATTAACAATGTTATAGACACTGATGTAAAAAGTTGTCGGTTTTAATTTTATTCATAAATACTTTGTTAGAGTTCGTTTTTAACTATAATAAAATGAACAGGCCTTCTTGTACTTTGTGATTAAAAGTGCTAGGTTATGTTTTTATGCTAACCCGAGTCAAGTTAGGTTATAAAATTCCTTTTTTTAAAATATTTTTTAATTATTATTAACACGCATGTCATTAAACACCCCACAGCCGAGTCGAGTTAGGTTTGTGAAGTTTTTTATTTAAAAATATATATTATTATATACAGTAAACAATATTTCTTTCAAAACATTTCTCATAGAGAAAATGGATTAAACCCATGTATGATAAAAAATACAATATTTCCCACCTTGCGACGCAACCAATGCTACGTGTTGATAATATCTACTTTAGTGCCTCGAGATCGAGTGTGATCTGTTAATGATTCAAGTTGTCAGGGTCCACAACCTAAGAGTCAGCCATCTTTATTATTCAACAATTTCGTATGTTGGCAAATAGACCACAGCCCTTAGCAAGCGGAGCCCAGGGAGACCTCCCAGTATACCATGCAGGGCTGTATGGGCGGACCTCATTTCCTTAGCTACTTGTGGGTGTTCCTGTAAGTAAAATGTAAAATAGAATGAGCGGAATCTCACCGCACAACAAAAGATTGACCAAATGGAGTAGAACCCCCCCGCAATGAGAGTCAAGAGAAATAAATATTGAAAGGGAATTTGCATAGCACCTGCAAACACCTCGATAACGAACTGGTAAGTCATTAATTAGAAGTGAGGGAGCTACCCACCTTACGTTACGAAGAGACTGTAACTGGGCATCTCAGGGATATAGAAGAAGGGTAAGATGGATCTACGAAGGTCGCATCGCGGTAGTAGGCCTAACCCTGCAAACTCGTTCATTGATCGCACAATGCGTTTAATAAGCTATTTCTTAGTTGTTGTTATTGATTACACAATTTTTAAACAAACAACTATTGAATCGCCGACCGACACTTTCACACGCTGTATCGGCGCTGCATCGATTCCCGTCAATTTAACGTGACGCAAACCTTATTTGCATTTCCAATAACGGCTTCAGAACACGTTTATCGCGCTGCGCCGCGCAACAATTACGCGAAATAAAAATTTCCATTTGCAAAGACAATACGCTTCAGATAGGAGGGCGCGCGCGCGTGCGCGATGTGTAGGCGCTGCGCGGTCGCGTGGGCGGACTGCCAGCTCCGGCGCGGCCGCGGTTATTAGAAACCTCGACGCGTCTGATCACAGTAATCAGAACGTGAGCGAGCGAACATCTCTATCGCCCTTTAATAATCAGAAAACCTCCTTTGATTACCGCTCATTGAGATAATAAAACGGTCCACTCTTTCAACCGGGAAGAGGCTTTTAGTTTTTGTCCGTTTTTTTCGCCGTTTCGAATCCTTTAGGCGCGCCGTACACGGGGATCCTTTAACAAACACGCCTTGGGAAATCAATCGAACACAAATCAGTTCAGTATAATATTCGTAAATGCTACGTAAACTTTCAATCGTGTTGCTAATTCCCGTCGAAAATCCGGTTCTAATAACAAACCGTAAAATCGGTTTATTAGGTTTTGATAAAGAATACGCGTAGAAAGTTAAAAAAAACTACGGTTTCAGAATAAATTGAAAAAAACCAAAATATATCTCTACTGATTTTGTTTTTGTAAGCGTTAAACGAAACGGTCGGACTATTTGTATTGTATTGAGTTTCATTATTATTATTTAATATTCAAGTAAACGTCAGCCGGCTGTAAATACATTAATTAATAGACTACACAAACACATCCCACAGAGAAACAATTAAAGTTTGATTTTTACTTGTTACAAACCTTCAGCTCTACTAACTCCATCTATTGAGACTATTGACTACCTGCACCATCCATCTTCAGACTAGCTGCACCTATTGAGAGGATTTAGACGTCCCTCGCGGTACCCGATTCTAACACACACTTACACTTATTTAACACTACACTTACGACTTTAACACTTTACACTTACTCTTACATTGACTGAGGCGATAATAGCCTCAATGTGCTTTTCGCCTTTAAAAAAAAAATACTAACTCTATTTTTCTTCACGCTACTTTACGTTATCCGTTGTGAATCTGCGACCCTGAAACAAATAATCAATCTCAAAATAAAATAACGAAAACACCTGTTCCCGAAATACAGTTTTCTGGTGAAGATAATTCGTAAGTCGCCGGGAAACATCAAATAATCGCAGTCGTGATGGAAGCACATTTCCAACAATATTTTGAAGTGAAGCTTCTTTAAGGGAGCTAAGTACTTCTTCTGTATGAGAAAAGAATAGGAAATCTCAATAACACGAATAATATATTAAAAAAATTGCACGTGCGTAGAATACATGTTGTTATTCTTGGTGATGTTAAATCTACCAGTGAACAGACTGTTTCAACCATTGAATACAAACGGACTCGAAGTACAGTCATCATTATAAAAAACGTGCTCGATATTAACGGTTAAAGTCCAAGTAGTTGGGCTGGCTGCCGCTACGAACGCTGCGAACTGCAAGGACAGGGATGGGGATGTTTGAGAAAATAAACAGAACGATTATCTATTTAACTGCCGCTAGATGGCACCAGCAACGAGCGCTCGCATATCTCTCATAAGGGTTATCATTCTAGTACGTTTATATTTAATGTTTCAACGTACAAAAAAGCCCGTTGCCGACTATTTTTTTTTTACATTTGATATTTATTTGGTATAAAAAAAGTTGGACAATTAATATTTTAATTATAATTAACGTCATTACAATACAAACCCGACACACCTTGCACAAATTTCTTTGCAGTGTTTACAGTTAAACATATCTTGTACCGTATATGAAATAAGTTCTTTAATAATGTTTAAATTAATTAACGAACGCCGTTGTATTACTTGCCCAGTCCAGTAGCAATTATTAGTCTGGGGCATTAGTAGTTGGATATATTAACCAAGACTGATATTTCATAATGTGTTTGATGTAAATAAGTGTACAATATTTATTGTACATTAATTGTACACAATGGTAGTGGACCAGTACAAACCAACAAGGAACACTAATTAATTCAGTTTAAATTTTCACTTATGCAACATATTACACATTTAACCTTACGCTTTTTATCTAAATCTTATTTCATAAATAGCATTAAAATCTGCAATTGAAATTATTCAAAAAACACATTAAAATTCAAAAACTAACCGTGAACGCTGTTAGGTTCACTTTCGTATTTTAACGGCAATTAAAATGTCAATTATTGCGAATTTTAACGAGGGGTACGATGAAAAGAAGACAAAAGTTATGATTTTTATAAGATTTGAAATGACCGCCATTTTGATACTGTTGCACGAATTTTGTCAAATATGAACTGATACTTGAGAATAAAGTTTTCAATGTAGAAATAATTGAAGGTGATTTAGGTAATAAACATTAAGCAGTGTATTTAGTGTGTCTATTTTCCACGTTCGTCAAACGATATCTAGCTACAAATGGAATTCCAAGCATTTATCAAGAAAAAAAACTGTTTTTACCTGAAAAAATTTTTTGTCTCAAAAATTATAACAGTGTGAGACATAACGCCTGATATACGACCTACAATTAATTTTTTGTATAGAATATTAAGACCTGCACAAACAGACCAGATTGTGAAATAAATGGCCTTCACAGTCATTTTACATTATCTGTTAAGGCCCGCTGATAAATAATAGACTGTATTATTATAACAGTACAAGGTATTACACTTCGTTTCAGACTTAACGGACGAATGGAGAGGAAGAAGTTTCGTACTTTTGTGTGTCTGTTCTTCTTGAATCTGACCAACGCTCAGGTAAATAGAAATTTAGTGTTTTTTAGTATAAGATTAGACGTGCAGTAAGTAAAATTGATAAGAGCAACAAGCACATATTTTATTTGTGCTGCATACACACACACACACACACACACACACACACACACACACACACAAAAGGTTAGGAATTAAATATTGTAGAAAAAGTACAAACAAAGATTAAACACTATTGACAAAGACGCAGAAAAATTACGAAACTAAATGTTGCGATAAACAAAATATGTAGAAAAGCAGTTTAGATATAAGTAAGCTTGGAGAAGAAAGTCGCAGTCAGTCGATTTTAAGGGAACATGAAGGGTAGTCGATTCTGAGGGACATGAAGGGCAGTCGATTCTGAGGGGACCGGAATCGCCTACAATTGATAGGCGAACTGTAAGTCGGGAAGTGCTTCTAGAGGACATTCCAGTCAACGGGTGCTGGAAGCAACGGTATCGCGGACTAAGTAAGTAGACAGTTTTTGTGAACACTTCTTCTCCTTTATCTTTAAGGTTTGGGTTAAACAAATTGGGGCTTGGGGTTCCAGAGGGGATTTTGGGGCATTATTTGGAGAAACATTTTAATCGTTCAGTACAATAGTGTTCATTTTTTGGTTGTTACCGAATGTACTTGTATCTTAACAATATAAGAAAATTAACCTATATTTTTGTTACTAAAATGCTTTATTATGTGCCCAAGAGCAAGAATCCAAAATATGAAAGCACGAGAAGTACGATAAAATCTAAAATAAAAGTGACCAACATAACCTCAAAATTGGTACCCGGCGAAAATCAGTAACGTGTTGTAAATCGGTAAAACAATAAAAATACGACTAACACGGGTTTTGGGTGATAAGACACCAATTTTTTAAAAGAATTCTGCATAACCAAACTGACACGGTTGTTAGGCCTAACAAAGTGATTCATGAAAAAACCTTTATATTTTTTGTTTTAAATAGCCTACTATATATCCTGACACGGTTTTTAGGCCTAAAACGGTGATGCGTGAAAAACCTTTACATTTTTTTTAAGAATACTACATATCCTAACTGACATGGTTGTTAGGCCTAACACGGTGATGCGTGAAAAAAACCTTTCTATTTTTTTAAAGACTACTACATATCCCAACTGACACGGTTGTTGGGCCTATCATGGTGATGGTGAAAAAAACCTTTATTTTTTTTAGAATATTACATAACCTAATTGACACGGTTGTTAGGCCTAACACTGTGATGTGTGAAAAACCTTTATATTTTTTTAAAAGAATACTACATATCCTAACTGACATTGTTGTTAGGCCTAACACGGTGATGCGTGAAAAAACCTGTATAATGTTTTAAAGAATACTACATAACATAACTGATACGGATGTTGAGCCTATCACGGTGATGTGTGAAAAACCTTTATATTTTTTTAAAGAATACTACATATCCTAACTGATACGATTGTTAGGCCTATCACGGTGATGTGTGAAAAAAACCTTTACTTTTTAAAGAATATTATATAACCTAATTGACACGGCTGTTAGGCCTAACACGGTGATGCGTGAAAAACCTTTATATTTTTTTTAAAGAATACTACATATCCTAACTGACACGGTTGTTGGGCCTATCACGGTAATGTGTGAAAAAAACCTTTATTTTTTTTAAATAGTACTGAAAACCTTAACTGACACGGTTGTTAGGTCTATCATGGTAATGCGTGAAAAATACTATATATAGTTTTTTAAAAGAATACTCCATAAGCTAACTAACATGGTTGTTATGCCTAACACGGTGATCCATTAAAAAAACCTTTATTAATTTTTTTTAAATAGTACTTATAACCTAACTGACACGGTTGTTGGGCCTAATAAGGTGATGCATGAAAAAAACCGTTTTATTTTTTTTAAAGAGTAACTTAACTAACACGGTTGTTAGGTCTAACACAGTGATGCGTGAAAAAACCTTTATATTTTTTTAAAGAATACGACATATCCTGACACGGTTGTTGGGCCTACACGATGATGTGTGAAAAAACCTTTATATTTTTTTTAAGAATTCTACATATACTAACTGACACGGTTGTTAGGCCTAACACGGTGATGCGTGAAAAAACCTTTATATTTTTTTAACTAAAGAATACTAGGCTACATATCCTAACTGACACGGTGGTGCGTAAAAAACCTTTATATTTTAATCATATTATATTTCTGTAATATAATTATATGTATCGAAGGACTTTATTGAATTACCGATAGTTGATTCTTTAAAGGACCCGGGTTAGGAGGGATCCCAAAATTCCTCACTATATATATATATATATATATATATATATATATATATATATATTATATATATATATATATATATATATATATATATATATATATATATATATATATACATAATTGCTAGGTTTTAGTATTTTAATCTCCACTTTATAAAAGTCAGAATGTAAATAAACCTACCTAAACAAACAGCGCCACTCTCTAAACACAGTAGTCGGTGGAAAAGAACATTTTTACGGAAAGAGATCACTCTTTTTTGCTGTAAAATCACTCTCATCCCTAGCACCAATAAGAACAAACTGTGAGATGTTCAGCGAAACTGGTTTAGTAGTTTTTGCATCTATCGAGGACACACATGCAAACATTATATATGTATATATATATATATATATATATATATATATATATATATATAGATAGATAGATAGATAGATAGATAGATAGATAGATAGATAGATAGATAGATAGATAGATAGATAGATAGATAGATAGATAGATAGATAGATAGATGATAGATAGATAGATAGATAGATGTGTGTGTGTACTTTATACAGTCTAAAATAATAAATATCAATTAAAGAAAAGAAAATGAATAATTTGTAACTAAATTAAACAAAAACAAACGACTACTAAATTATTAAACATTTAAAAAACAATTTAAAACCGCTATAAAACTAGTCGAATTTATGGGCGAAGGCTTACATACATCAAAGTCGTTTTGGACTTATTTTTGAGTACATGTAAAATAAAGTACTTTTTGTTTCTATTTGCAGGTATCACTATCGTTAAATGACTGGTCAGCGCGAGGAGTGGAACAAGAAGCTGCTGTACTGTATCGATTTATCGATAACGCTCGATATTACCTGAATGAAATTGTAGATGATTCTGAGAAAAGAGCAAGTGAATCTCTGGTCATTTATTTACGTATCCAGAAACAAATATACAACAATACACGCACTGGTTTGAACAATGCCGCGAGCCTGGCCACAGAAGCAGGATACCCCAAGTGTGTAGCTCAGGCGAGAGTCGACGTGACTTCCATCGTTGGTGAATATCAAGCACAACTTCGGGCTAGTAATGAAATCTTCGAAGCAGCTGTAAGTAAATTCAGAGCGTCTGCCGAAGCAGCTAAAGCTTCGCTTAGTGCGTACACTTTGGAAAATGAGATCGCCGCGCTTCGCGGCTGTAATACAGCTGTAAATAAGCAGTCGCCAAACCTACTGGTTGACTGTTACAAAAAAGTACTTCAAGATATCGCAAAGAAGTTACAAACTGTCAATAGTACTTTGCAATCAATCGAAACAGAATCCGAAACAGTGAAGAAAGCGTCCGGTGATTTACAAACAAATATTAACAAAACGATCGCACAGTCCCAGTCTGTTACAGACAAAGCGGTGTCTGACACTTTGAAGTGCGCCAACTTAGACAGTAAGTCACCGTTACAAGTTACCCTGGAGCAGATTGCGAAGATTAACGCGACCACAGCTGACTATCTGAGCACAAACACAAATCTACTCGATACTGCCGTCAACAGTTTGAAGTCAGATTTAAGTCTGGCGCAAAGTGTCATCGGTAACAATATGAAAGCCGGCGTTCAGCCGTTCCTACCTGTCGGCAAATACCTCACGCTACTCGATCTCCCAGCTGACAAAGAAGAAACGATAAGAAACGGAATAAACACACGAGTTCAAAATACAATCACCGAACTGAACACGTCGCTATCCGACCGCGTGAAACTTTTAAACGAACTGTTCGATAGGGTTCAGGGTATTAACGCAATGTATAGAGTTACTTTGGGTTATGTTTCCGAGAAAAATCTCACCAACATTTGTGTGCCAAAAGATCGAACGGAGCAAGCCGCTGAAGAAGAAGAAATTAAAAAATGTTTAGTAAACTTGTTTTTACAGTTTTCAAACTCTGCACTAGAAGCTAAAACCTCAATAGATGAACAAATCTTAACATACAATGTAAAGGAAAAAGAAACACTGTCAACAATAACGAACGATGTCCCTGCAAAAATGATCGATAGCCAGGATAAAATTGAAAAATACATCGTCTCTTCCTTGATTTCTTACGGTTACGACCCTGAAAACATCTTGCAGCTTATAGAACAACACTTTTCTCTGCCGAAATACAAAATAGTTTTGCAAAACCAACAAAATATTAAAAGTAACCTATTTGTAGTCAAACGTTCAGCCGAAACGGTTTTGAAAAATTTGGACTACGAAATAGAATCAGCGCTGAGTCGGGTGCCCGAGACAATCGAAGTGATTAAAATATTAAACCCAAACTATAATGTGACCGCTTTAAACAATTCACTGTTAAAAATTAAAACCGAGTTAAAGAATAACATCACGTCTTTTGTGAACAAAAAGTACAGCGATGTGAAAACCTTCGCCGAACCTGCTTTGCTTTACAATTACAATTCAGAACTGGACGCGTTGCTTGCAAATGTAAGTGTTTGTTTGCCGGTTGATCTCCTTAAATTAATAAACTGTTTCGAACCTAAAACAAGCGAATACAATAGAACACTGATCCAAGCAATACGTCTGTCGGAAAACACTTTGTCAGACACGAACTACATCACGGAGACACTGCCAGCAGAGTTCAAAGCATTTATAGAATCGATTTTCAACAGAACAAAAAAAGATGCGAGATTAGCAGCAATAGAAGCGCTCACTAAAGCCAATCCGGGACTCGATTTCAGGAGAGAAGCCATTATAAAATTTCAAGACGAAAATGAGAAAAGGATTAAAGAAGGTGCTCAAGGACCGATTGACAGTACTTACCAGTTTTCATTAACGCTTGATTTGACACACGATAAATTAAAATTAGATTTAGAAGATGTGTTCAGGCCATTACGTTTAGCTTTAGGTAAAAGTTATTCGAAAGTTCCCGTCCAACCGATAACACTGTCCGGCAAGCTATCGCCTTGCCAGGTATTGCCAGACATCGACCAGTACATAAACGCAACTATTGAATTCAACAGATTTTTTTTCAGCACGGTCTCCGATTTCACAAAAATGTTTAAAGATATTAAAAACAAAACATCCAACGTGCTTTTCGACTACGTGACAGAGCTGAAGTACTCGAACTGCAGCACGTACATCGCTGTCAAACCGCTTTACGATGACTGCATTCAGGACATCAACAGAAAGTACGAGGCCAGCTTAAGCGAGGCTGCGGTAAACGTAGAAGACACGTCGAAGAAAACCGACTCGCTCTTTTTGTCGTCACGAACGTTCAATCAAAACTTTAGGAACAGAGATCTAAAGATAGCTCAAAGTAAAATTGATAAACAGTTCCAAATATTAGAACTGCAGGTCAAAGAAATGGAAAAGAATCCCACATTTTTTTATGAGAGTTTAAAAAAAGCTCAAGAAGAATACCAGCAAGCAGTGACTTACAAAAACAATATTAAAACGTCTTTCAATTCGTCTTATATTAACGCGCTCTTCTTACAATTCCAAACTGTACTGAGCGCGTCAGCTCGCCCTATAAACTTGACTTTCAGTGCGGGCGAAGAAGTAAGCAATGCCTCGTCGTCTCAACAACTGCAAAGTTTGGTACAAAATTCAGGCGCCGATCTGATCTTATTGCTACAGAACACTTCCTCTAATTATCGCGAAAACGTCACGACCGGCGTTCGAATCGCGTTCGAAAAGGCGAACAATAACATCCGATCGCTCAGAACAAAAATCATAACAAACAACGTGATCGCGCAAAACAAAATAAACAATTACGTAGATTTTATCGAAAGCGAAGAAGACAAGTTCACCGAGAACACCGTGAAATTAAACTGCAAAACTGTGTCCGTGTTCACGTTCAAAAACTGCGTACAATCTTACTTGGACACGGCGGTCGGCGAACTGAGAGCGGAAAGGACGCGAATCGAAGACGTTGCACAAACATTCAGCAATAAAACAATCGACGACGATCTGAACGACTTCGATCAGCAAATCAGAACCGAACTGGCCGGAATCGATGCAAAATTGCAGAGCGAAATTGACAAAGTGAAATTTGACATTGGTGTGCGCAAATCTAACGAAGAGACTGTGAAAAGTTCTTTCGTATCGCTTAACGACAGTGTGTTGGATTTCTTAACCTTACTGAATAAGGTCAGGGCAATGCTGACAGAAGAACGAATTCAAATAACAAAAGGAAGTGAGAACTTCCGTGAAAATATTACGGCTTTGTTGACCAGCAAAACTCCTCCAACAGAGGAAACCAATAAAATGATCGAGGAAAGTTCAGAAGTGGTTCACAACAATACTCAGTTTTCCGAAGAGCTCGTTAGTATCGGTAATAACTTCCTTAAAACGTACCAAGACTTGATCTACGTTTCGTTGACTTCTTTCGACCGAACGATCAAAGCGAAATGTTTCAAAGAATCCAAAACGAAAGATACATTCAACGAATGCGTACAAGCTGCAGTTGAAGAATACAAAACTGTTAACAATGAAATACTGACGGAAATTAACACTACTGAACAATATAATAAAAACATTTCCGAATGCGCGAAAAAAGAAATTGCCGATGTAGTTTCCAATGAATTTAAAAAAGCCCAAGCCTTTCTTGCCGATTAGTGTGTTAGTTATTTAATTAAGTATTGTAGTGTGATGATATCTGAAATAAATTTCAATTGACTTCTGAAGTTAAAAATCTTAAAGTAATTTTAAGTACTTCAAGCGTTGCAAGATTACCGTTGTTCAAAATATGTTTGTGTTAATTAATTTTTGTATGAACTGCACTTTGAAAAAAACCTGTCTAACGTAATCAACGTTTTACTTTCATACTTTAAAAATTCTACACTAAAATTATCATTAAAAAGCTGGTTTTCAAATTTTTGTAAATATAGGCCTAATATGTTCTTTAATTTCTCATTCATAAGTGTTAATTTTGAAATACTAATGCCTTATTAATTACGCACCAGGAAGCGTTATCAGAACCGCGTTTTGAAAGAAGGTCCATAAAATAAACACCCTAAACTGAATCCAAAAACTCTCTAACATTTGCTTAGTAGAATAAACATTTATTACATATCCATAACTCTGATCTTCCAATCAAACAGTGCATTTTCGTTAGCTGAATACCCAGTAGTTCTAGATTTTTCTAATATATTATCTCCACCGTAGTTTAGCGTCCAAGGTTTATACAATTTAATTGTATACGCCATTTTGTTTCTACTTGTTAACCGAATTTTGTAGGTTATTTTTAACCTCCATTATACCTTTACCTGTTGCCCGTATGACTGTATCACCTGCGAATAGAGTCGGTAACAGGGGAGGGGCAAAAGGGAAATCTGTATCGTGACCCCAGTCTAAAGGCCTCCAAACTACTTGACAGGACCCCTAGCTTTTAAATCTGTTTCTTTACTTTGTATTAATAATTGTTAAGAACAAATAATTTAGATTTGGTACCAGAAATGATTTTAAAAAATAACTAAATGAACTGTTCGATGAGAGTGCCACGTTGGACATTGCAGGTGCTAATCTTTAGGAATTTTAGCAAAAAAAGGAAAACTTTAGATCTGAAGCTAACCTTGGGTATTAATCCACAGTTAAAGCAAAGAAGAACAAAAAGAAAATTCAATAAAGATATTCCTATGGAACCTGAATAAAACCTTAAGTTTAATGTAACTTTAGACTCCATTATGAATGTGATCGCTGAGGTGCTTTCTTCTATACTTTCATTTAAGACCTTCCATAAGGAGGACTTACTCAAACGATCTGTTCATTTAAGGTGAAGTACTTCAACATCCTAACTGCCTCATTTGATGATGAAATTATACACCTAAAGAATGTGTACAACACGACGTTTGAAAGCATTGCTCAAAGCCAGTAAGAGCCAGAATGCCTCTTGAGCAACATTTCTAAATTACGATTTGAAGGAATTTTCCCGCAAATATGCGTAGCAATTAGAATCTTTTGTACAATTCCAGTAACAGCTACTGAAGGGAAACGAACATCCAACATGATGTTAATAAAGAACTTCCTTGGTTCAACCATGACGCAAGACCGACTGAACAAGAAATGTCAAGAAACACATATTCCGACCGCGCGATAAGAGACTTTGTTTCAGCCAAGACTGCAATAACGATTCAATCATGAATTGTTCAAACTATTAACCTTCATATTCAGCGTATCAAGTACTCTACCGTTTTTCTTACGATAGAAAACTTTAAAAAAACTTCTTTTAACAGTTTTTGCGGGGTGAGCGTAATTTTATTTATCGGAAACTGGTCTTCATTAAACTTTGAATACTGCTTCCAGTTAATTTTCTATTTGCCTTAATCACCCATTTTATCATAATAACATTTAAACATGTGGGTGTGATATGACCTGTAATGTTGTTTAGACGGAGGTCCAAAAAGTAAAGCAAAACAAACAGACTTCATTTGGCTTATCTGCACCGGGCTGTTACTGCCCCTACCTGAAAAAGTTGTGATCGTTGTCTTGGGGCAAATCGAATGTACAGTTTATGTTAAGTTGCACAATACAACTTATGCTGTGAAGGCTGACGTATCCAGCCCTTTGCGGCGTCCCGCCAGCCTTCGACCACCAAGAAAGAAAGGAAAATTTCAAAATCTACCTTCCAGCAGTGACACTATCCCCACTAGTCTAACCTCAAGACGCATGGGTGCCGGAGTAAATTCCCGGCAGGGCTTCCCAAGCTCCCGTGATATCCAGTATTGGTAAACGGCCCTCCGCCCACCTTAAAGGCCTCGACTAGTCTCTAGCCCGCCGATTGACTCGGTTTTGGGTTCCCTTCAGGATACGCCTGGAATTTAATGCATCACTCCAGGTCCCCCTGATCTTCCGTACCCACTCACACATTCACTCCTCCCTCTAACACCTAACTATTTATAAACCTAACAATCCTACCGCCCACCCCAAGTCCGCCCCAGTAACCCAAAACACCAGACTCATAAAACTCTTCGTTCAAGAGGAATCGAGCCCATTCAATTCAACCCGACAGCCCCAGCACGTCCTACTACAAACAAACCAACAAACCTACGCAACACACAATCACTCCTCTCCCATACACTCTACCAAATTCCACAATCAACAACATTTATCCAATAATTTTACACTAAGAACAGACTGTTCCCTCTCCTTCTTATCGATAATCTGCCTAAATAATTTCTCAAAAATCTTAAAGCCTTCTTTTGCTACCAAACTAGCCCTGCTCATATCCAGACCAATTTTTGCAGGAGTCTTAAAATCGTGTACAGACTAAATAAACAATCGATCCAAAAACGGTTCCTCGTGAAGCCACCGGCTTTAACAAATAGTTCAATCGAATGTGAGAAAGTCACCGCCATTTATTTAACGTTGCGTAAAACAAATAAACGTCCTCGGCCCGCGGCCGGAATGCTTTGTCCGAAACGTAAAACTTTACGTGTAAAGCACCGAAGGTCCGCAACATGCAGTGAGTCCGTGAGCCCGTGAGACCGTGGACATGAATATGTTAAGTCCCCTCTTTGTAACCGCTTTTAAATTGAAACCGAAAACATAAAGTCAGCCATAACATCGCAGATCGAACACCTGCCGTACAGCCGTAAAAACAGATTATTGGGTGAAAGGTCGCTGGAAGCTAATATCTTACTCGCAAGGTACTAAACATTTTCAGCGGTGACCTTTAGCAGCATCGGAGTTACGATAAAAGATCCTTCGATCCAAGTGTTTTATTACAAAGTGGATTGGTTATTTCTAAAGTCAGTTAAAAGACTACACAATACTACACCTTTAGCTTGGCCTAGAATGGACAAGCCGATCTAGTTGACGGAAGCATTGCTTTTAGTTTACCGTAAGGCACAGTATTGCTTGCTTTAAATTAACAGCAATATTTTGTTACCAATTCAACACGACTCTGTGAAAATAAGTCAAAGTGGAACAACGTTAATACTTATTTAAAAAAACCATGGACTCGAAACTGCGTACAAGTCAATGTCCACACAGCTGTCCTAGCGATTTAAACTTTTAAATTGCATTGAAAATACGAAAATGATCCTTGACCGCCGTCAAATTAGAATTTCGCTGGTTAACGGACTTGTACAAGATATCGCCAAAATCGATTTTGTGCAGAGTTCGAATCAAATGGGGGATTGAAATTCAAAATTAAAACGTATTCGTTCAGGTTCGGCTAAACTCGCCGAGATGATCGCCCCAATGTGTGTCAAAGATTGACGGAGGCGGCACTGCCAGACCAGCAGTGCCTCAAGGGCAGAGTTAGGACAAGGAGGGTCGGCGGTCAACTTAGAGCCAGTTTTTTCATCAAATTTTAGTTATTTTACAAGAACAGACATGTTTTGAAGATTCTTCTTTAGAATAATTTTTTGACAGACAATTAAGTATCGAATCGAATTTTGATTTTTAAAAAAATATATTTAAAATATATATTTTAATATATTACAACGATTCAAACTCACCGAGCTTAATCAAAATTTGATTCTATCAATCGATCTATCATTTGATTAATATATTCGAACATCGTATTGAAACACACACCGCATTATGGTGTTCCAATAGAAAATAAAGGTATCCAATAAGTTTTCAAGTTTGCTAGCAAATTTGTAACTGAACGAATTTGTGTTAAATTATAATTTCGATATTAAACTTTAAGCGTTTAATATGTACTAGCGGGCCCGTACGACCTTCGCAGTTAATGGGGAAAATAAATATACAACATTGTACAGCAAGAAGTTGAACAGTGTTATAGCACGTCTTTATAAACAATGTTCGAAGTGACAACACAATCCTCAGTCAATTTATGTTCGGGAGTTTCTTCTGTAGCTACTTTTACATTTCGGTAAGACATTTTACTCTTTTAAGATTACTGTACATATTTTCCTAAGTAAAATCGTTGAAATAGTAAAGACTTACTATTTCTTGTCAATATGAACTTCTGTTGATACACGTTATAATTATATTTAATACTTATATGACCTGTTAATAAAGATAACATTCATTATATTTACGTTATTTAATACACTTTGTTATACTTTCGTATCTAAAACTATAACCTATAAAATTAATGACAGAATTCTAAAATTGTACTTTATTGAAATATTTACGAATGAAACCTACTAGAACCGGATTTTACATTACGTACCTAAATTAGGCTGCAGTATTTACTGTTTACCAAAATCAGAGTGTTTTATTTAATAACATTTATATATCATAATTGGTCAAGATTGTCTTACCCATTCTACTTTCAAAACTGTAATTATTACATGAACGAAAAGGAAAGAGGTAAGCACTTTCTTCTATTTTTATGAAATCGCGATCTGTAATTGAACTTAAGTAGGCCTATTTACTGTTATTAAAAGCAGAGTCTTTTATTTTAATAATATTTACATATCAGAACCGGCGTAGATTGTCTTACTGATTCAAAAATTACTTTAAACAATGTTCTTTTTAAAGTCAGTTGTTTTTCGTGAACACACAATTATTTCTGTCACCTATGCTGCATTGTGCTGCTCTCTCATGGGGACACTTTTTACTGCTTCAGAGCTTTTATCGCTTTTAAGTTGGTTTTATTTTATTGTAAAGCCTTAAAATGGAAAAAATTATGAGGCATGAGGGTTCCCTGGTGTTCTGACGAATCTGTAAGTACTACAAATATGTAGTTTAAATAAGCAGGTCCTTATTTTCGGTACAAAATCGATTGGAATGCTTAGCGTAATAATATATGAGACTACTTAGTTTTATTAAAGTCTTGTTATTTCATTGGTTTTTTCAGTAATAACGCATCTCGTTTAAAATAACTGTAGTACGGTTCAATTTATTGCCTCCGAATATGCATTGCAAAATTAGAAAATATCCTTCTTTCAAAACGTGAACTAGGGCATAACCCTAAACAGTAACAGTTTATTTTCTATAGGAATTTCAAGTTTTGAATAAGCACTCAAATAGCCTGAAAGAGCTTTATCAAGCACCATCTTTTTTGAAAATTCCCCGACACAAGGTAAAACAAAAGGCCCCCCCAACTTTACCTTTATTTATATTTTATATTTATTTGTTTAAAATTATGTTTATAAATTAGTTCAATTATACGTATTTAAATTATAATTAACGCCTTTACTTTACAAACTGACTCAGCATAAAATTGCTTACATATCTTGCATATTGAACATAAAATATTAGTTTATTAAATAAATATTTAAATTATTAACTACATGTCCAGCGCAACAATCAAAATTACTAGTGTACGAAATTGATGTTCTATATTCTCATATATTGTAAAAAAGTGCATTTTATTTAATATTTTTCAGTTTGGCGACAAAATAAGTAATATTCAGAGTACACTGAAACACAGCACATTATGTGGAACACGAATCACAGTTTTGTTTATATTTATTTATCATTATATAAATGTAAATAAATTATTAACATTACAATAAACACATTTATATTTAAAACGCATTTCTATCTTACCGTATTTTATTTTCAAATGTATTTCATTTCAATTAACGTTAAATATTTTAATTAAATTTAATACATGGTTTTTATTTCTTACTTTATTTATATTTATATTTATTTATATTTTATATTATATATATATTATATTTATATTTATATTTTCAAAAGATCTAAAATATACTTCGAATTATAATTTCATTTTACGTCCAGTCTGGTTGAACCAATACATACCAAGTGATTAGGTTATTTTTTTAAATTGAACTTTTGTCGGCAAATCCCTCGACTAATACATTTCTACTATCGTTACTTGTACACAATATCCCCTATTAAAATACCTCCCTAGTGTTATTTTTCACAGGTTTTGATTCCAACACGAGTTCCTTCCTGACGTTTAAGCAGCGCTCATGACAGACACTTGCGTGAAAATAGACGATCCTTGTTGTACCTTGAAAACTTTACAATCTGTTGTAAAAGGGGTATTTATGCAGTATAGGTTGTTTTTTCAAATAGCGAATTTTTCAAATATTTTTTTGTTTTTATTTTATACCTTATTATCTAATTAATAAATACATAGTCTATCAACCGCGAAAATTATTTTTTTAAAATTACTTACGTTTTAGGCCGGTTTTTACGGAACTGTATTGTGGAGTCATTGCTGTTTACATTGCATTAAGCATATTAAATTTCATACAAAAAATTTACCGGTCATACGCGTTATTAACTACACGTACTCACTGCTCATGCGCGTTACACATTCTGACAGCCATTACTAAATGTTAAGGTTTATTTCTATTTTCGTTAGTCGTTCTCGTAATAAAAACATTCTTAAAATGGCGTCCGTTATTTGTGAACTTTGCAATTTGCCTCTTTTCAGTTAGGTTCACCACTTTTTAAATAAAAAGGTTTAATCATGTAACAACCGTGTTAGTTAGGTTACTGGTATTCTTTTCTCTTTAAAAAAAGGGTGTTTTTATAACCCAACAACCGTGTCAGTTATGTTATTGAGTACTTTAAAAAAAATAAATAAAAACTTTTTTATCATTTTAACGATCAAAAACAAGTTAGGCTACTTACTTTCGCGCGGTAGCAATTTTGAGGTTATGCATGTCACTTTTATTTTCGGTTTTTATCGTACTTCCCGTGCTTCCCGCGCTTTTATACTTTGGATTATTTATTACTTTTGGTCATGTAATAAAGCGTTTTAGCGAAAAAATTACCAAAATATCGAAAACGACCTACATTGCATATTTACCGTACAAGTTAACATTATTAAAAGTCTTTAAATTCAAAATGTTCATGGCAAAAGTTAATTAGAACTATTTGTTACAATGCCGCCGATATTTTCACATATTTTGATTCCAACACGTATTCTTTCCCGATGTTTAAGCGCTCCTGACAGACACTCGCGTGAAAATATACGGTCTTTGTTGTACCCTGAAAAGTTTACAATTTGTTGTAAACGTTAACATTATTAAAATGCTTTGAATCCGGAGTGTTCATCGCAAAAGTTAATTAGAACTATTTGTTACAAGGCGCGTACCGACTCGGTATAAAATATTACTAGCCTACTCGCCGGCCCCGCGCTGGCTCTTGGAATGAATTGCCCCAACGACTTTTATATTCGTCACATATTTCGCATTACATTATTCTCTGGTGCGCAGAAGCGGGTTACGGGTGTCGGGCTCGGCTATACTTTATCCGCACACAAATTGCAAACATTATGGTCGTCGGTCGGTGTTTCTTCTTGTGTCAAAATCTATTTTATTATAATTGACACGGCAACACGAGAAGAGGGGCATTGTCTCGGGCGAGATTGCATCGCGGCCAGCAATAATTCAGTTCATTTCCCGCGAACTTATAAACACGCTGCTCAGAGGAGAGCCGGCGACTTAATCTAACACGAAATAGCATTGTTTTAATGCGACCGTAACCGAGTACTGGAGATGTTGAATATCTGGGGAATGGTTAAGTATAGAAAGTAGTTACCGGATCTCGGGAAAGAAGCTCTCGGAAGAAACTCATATTCATGGAAACGGCAAATATTTTTATTGTAACTAGCTGTTATCCGTTACGGCTTCACCCGCAATTATAATATATAGGTAATAAAATTTATAGTATATTTTCAAAATCAAAATAGGTTTATTTCAATTTAATATATTTCTATATACAACATTATACGATTTATGGTTTTCGGCCGACACAGATTTTTGCTACTCGACATTCTAGAACAGACGACATATAACTGACCGTAGGAGAAGAGCTGAGTTCCCAAATGTACGCGTAATGCTGCTACTCTTAACGTCTGACCCTGCGACTTAATAATTGTCACTGTAAATGCTAACTTCAATGGAAACTGCAATCTTTTAAACTGGAAATGCAAGTTGTAGGGGATTTTTGAAAAAAAATCATTTAAAATCATTGCAGGTGTAAGGTTATAAACAATAATAATAACAGGAATTAAGATTTTTAAAAGGGGAATACGTCTATGTCTATCTCAGGTACCTAAACCATTTTCATTCCGAATTTCATCTCAATCAGTCCAGTAGTTAATGCGTCATTGAATAACGATCAAACACACACATACACACACGCGCGCGCGCGCACACACACACAAGCTTTCAGATTTATAATATATTAAAAAATACAAAATATTATTAAAATGTCACTGTTGTACAGCTAACACATATCACAAAACTAAATACTAAATAATTAAGTTGAACTGGGTAAGTAGTAAAATGGCTTTTTTTTAACGGGAATAGGTCTCAGGTACTAAACTATGTTCATAAGAAATATTTCAACTCAATTGGTCCAGTAGTTAACGCGTGATTGAATAACAAACACACAAACTTTCAGAACTATAATATGATATACAACTTGAAAGTTGTAAGTCCTGTGCGATGGAATGGTCATTTCAGTTTTGTAAAACCTAAATTGTCACACGTTCTGTAAAACAGCTGTAATTTAAAAAAATCGATCGTCAGGTCCGTTGTACCGATAACTTGACTTTAACAATGTAACAACGTCAACGTCTCAGTGATTTTCCCCGCGTCCACTTAGACTGGTAAAGGCGTGATATCGGCGTTAACGGTAAGGATAACTGCATGGGGGAGGCACGTAAAGCAGCATACAAACTGCAGATAGGCGGTGTCTGGCTAACCTCAACATTAGGGCATGTTAGAATCACAGAAACGATCAGTGAACCAATTCTAATGATCAGGACTAATCGTATGGTTAAGCGACACATGATCTCTAGAGCCTTTGATGTCAAGTTGACGTTTGTGGGTGAAGGTAGTCTGTTGGAAAAATTTGGAGATATAGTATGGTATATATCTCCAAAATGGCAGATGGCTTCAAGACAAATACAGGCACTGGTGCTAGTGCGTACGGCCTGAGACGTCTTTTAAAGAAAGTTATCACCGTGGGACAGCATACCAAGCTGAAGTGATGACCATTAATGACTGTGTTCGGGCAAACTTAAAACGGGCCTACAAGAAGGCTCGTATTCATATTCATACCGATAGTCAGGCAGCAATAAAAGCACTTGTGGGTCCTACAATACAGTCCAAGCTGGTCTGTGAGTGTCGGGAGAACCTCAACTCTCTGTCCCTGGATAACTGGGTTCCGGGGATTAAGGTAGTTGAGGGTAATGAGGAAGCACACCGACTGGCTGGACTGGGATCTGCATCTGAGTTCATCGGATCTGATCCGACTTTATCAATCTCTCTGTCGTTGGCCAGATCTGCTATTAATAGGTGGATCAATTAGCAACACCACGCAAGATTGGGTAACTTTCATGGGCTTTCCCATAGCAAGCTCCTCTTAAGCATGGTTCCGTATGAAGGGCTTAAAGGGGCAGCAGACGTCTTGGGCAGAGCACAACTCAGGAAAATAATGAGTCTTAATACTGGGACTGTGGTGTGAGAGTGCGCATAAACAGGATATGTATGTACCGTGTATAGGTTGTGCAGGAAAGAAAAGGAGACTGCAGGATATATAATCATTGTTGTGAAGCTCTTGCTAGTAGGAGTATAGGGGTTTTTGGTTTCCATGACCCTTAGGATCTTCAGCAGAATGAGCTAGTCAATGGATTGTTGGAACTTACTAAGGGTATCAATCTGCTAAACTTGTACCTAAGAGGTTTAGTTGCACAATAGGTTGATCGCTGTGCCAGAGGTTTTATTAACCTTTCCTCTAGTTTGAATCTAATCTAACTGCAGTCTCGAACCTACGACCATGAGGCACGCAAGTTCAGGTACACAACGGACTGATCGGTACTTAAGTCATTATTTAAGAATTAGTAAATTAAATAGCAGCTTGACTCAATGAGTCTACACCAGGAAGGTCTGAACATCACCTCTCGGTCGATGATTTTTGTAGTGTGAAGTACTGGTGTGAATACTGGTAAGGACAGAGGTTCCAGGAAAACAGTTTGTGTTATTTTGAAGTGAAAACTTGTTTAGGCGGGCTAGAACTGTTTTGTATTATGACAAAATTGAACTCGCGATAGCAAGAATAGCACAAAAAGCCCCACGCTTGGCGTAAAAGCAGTATTCGCAGTAAACGCCTGGCGTAATTAGTATTCTTAAAATCTAAATTGTATCCGATATTTGTTTACACTCTGTCCTTGAACTTAAAATATATACAGCGTACCTTTCAACTAAGTTCGACTAGGTAGCCAAGTATTTTGTCGAGGGAGGTAATGAAGGAAAAAATATATTTCTTTAATTATTGGAAAAATCTATATGGTTTAATCAATATAAACATAAAAACTTTTGATTCGATGAGTTTTAGTATCAAGGAAATTACAAGCAATTTAAATGTGAATTATAGGAGAAATTGGAGATTGGAATTACAGAAGAGTGAGAATCAGAGAGTTATACAGAGAGCTGGGATTTGGATGTGAACTATCTGCAGTGTGATGATGGACGTCTGTTGAGGAGAACTTATTTTTTTAAACAAGTACGAGCGTACACTTACAAGACAGCTTCATGGGTGTGCTCTTTGTGTCATATATAAGAGGAAGAAGACATTATGCATTTTGTGTGAGTGTGTCCCGTTTTGAAACACACAAGATTAACTTACTTCCGAAAAAGCGAGCTTAGTTTGACAGATGTTGTGAAGTCTTTAAATATTAGACTGTATTTTGCTAAACAAATACTGCAAGGTAGCTTGGCAGTATCGCCATCAATTAATGGAAGAAATTATTAACCTTATTTTGATTATTTTTCTTTGTATTAAGATTAGTAAATTGTAGTTTGGTTTTATCGATGTTCTTTTTGTTTAAGTTTATAACTGAAGACGGCGTTTCGGCCATGAGAACTGTGCTTTGTTTAATGAGTAATATTTATACTCATGTTATTTGAATTGTAATTTTATTTCTTTTATGCAAATATGCTTATATCATTTTTGCCCAATAAAGCACTTATTCTATTCTAATTAGTATTCTTAAGTGTGTACTAATTCTACCACTGTGCAGATCGAGTTACATTCGTGGCTCGGTGTTATGATTTCTGCTTGTGAAACTAAGGGACGTAAGTTCAAAACCCGTTACTGACTAAATCCTTTTAACATTTAATATTTATTTCTTTAAAATTGTGTATAAAGATCAAAAATAAATATTTAAATTTTATTTAACGCCATTATATTACATACCCGACTTATCTAGCGCCAAATTCTATATTGCGTTTACAGTTAAATATAGCTTATGCATTGTATATAAATACGTTTATTAATAAATATTTACAATAGTTTTATAATAAAAAATTTATAAAAATATTTTCTAAATATTATTGAGGTCTCTGTTTCAACTTGGTTTCAACTCTGTTTCGGTACTTGGTTATACGTATGTTCTTTGTTTGTACCGCAGTTTTGGCCAAATACATCGACCGATTGTTTTGAAATTTGAAACTATGTATAAGGAGCGAACAACAAATGTGTAAGATTTTTTCCCATTCACTTCCGTTTCAAGATGGCGGCCTTAAATTTAACGATAACAATTATACGCAGTTAGGCAAACGCATTGACTCACTGTTTTGAAATTCGGTACCAAGGTACCTTGTATAAAACACGAAAGATTTATGTGCAGGATTTTTGCATACACTTCCGTTTCAATATGGCGGCCTCTGATTTATCTATTTTACGTGATTCGGCTGAACGGCAAGGCGTATCAAGGGAAGAGAGCATACATTTCCAATAAAATTGGTCCAGTAACATTCTTTCCTAAATATTACGGTTAGAGGTTAAATTGGCGGAAGAAGGTTACGAACGGGTCGGAGCGCTGTCGCGTACTTGGGGCCAGGCTTACTGAGAACTACAATTTTATAGTAAATAAATAATACTGTATTAAACTAATTCCACAAAAAGCTTTGTGCCGACTCGATTGCGTTATCTCCGATTTAAACGTGATAACATCCCTTATCTCTCGGCCGCATGCAAGACAAATTGCGCAGTAAAACCACCCATTTCCGAGAATCACCATATTCGCTGTTCAGGATCTAACAATATATTTTTTTTATTAGTCGAACGTGCCCGTGGCACAACGACAGGAGAATAAAGTCGTCAAGCCTTGTCTCGCTGGCGCGTCGGAGGATTGTAAACCAGTGAAGGAAGGAGATCAAGAAAGGCAGGATGAGCGACCGACGGGATCATGTTAGCATAGTTACGGTGGGCTGTCTCGTAAATTACTCCGCCGTCCAGGTTCTCACGCGATGCATTCGAAGCTTGTAATTCAATTTTCGGACACAATGTCTGTCATTCATTCGACTTCATATAACGACACTTGCTACGGAATCTCAGGTTTCGCTTCCTCGCTTCACTTAAAGAATGACTAAAAACTGTCCGCCATTGCAGTTTAAACACATTACTTCGTTCTTATCACAATGGAAGACAATCGCAAGCAGCTGTCTCGCTGACGTGATAAAAGCGAATTACCACAAGTATTTTCCTTTATTTTAACTTTTTTTAAAACTCTTATTTCACCATTATAATCAGCATATATTACCTATTTAAATTACAATGAAAATACGAAAATGAACCCTGACTGCCGTCAAAATTGAATTTCTTAATTTCAACTGATTTTGAAAATTCAAAATAATAATTTATGCAATTTTTTAACGCTAATCACGAAGGTGAAATCAAATTTTCAAAATCATTAAAAACAATTTATGTTTCTTAAACATTTGCAATTGCCACCATTTTGAAACTGTTAACTAATTTTGCTACATAAACAATTGAACTTTTACTATTATATATTTATCAAAATTAAATTAACGATTCACTTCATATATTTACATCTGTCAAACTTCCTCGTAGTTTCCGTAGTGTAGTGGTTATCACGTGAGCCTCACACACACACAGGTCTCCGGTTCGATCCAGAACGGAAACACAGGAAATGTTTTATTATAATTAATTTGATATGAGACTTGCGATGCGCAAAATACACTGTTATATCAATATAAATTTGTGCCCTCGCATCACGACCAGATCTAAAACTTGATACGTGTTAAGTATAATTAATATTTATTATTGCGTTGTATTGGTCTAGTTGTATTGTTGATCTTATTGAAAAACTGAAACTATACATAACTGATATTAAAATAAATGGATACTTATCTACATCATATATAAATATAAAACATCAATCTTATAATATGTCCAACTGGTAACGCTATAATAATTGTGCTGGTGTGGCTTCGTATGTAGTAAAACAGCGTTCATTAATTATTTAAATATTTATTAATGATTTCATTTATATACAGTATTCATATAATGGTTTTAATTACAACTTAAATATTTATTATTCCACTTATTTATATAATAATTTTTAAATAATAAGTTATAGGCCTAATAAATTTATATCCATAATTTTAAACAAATAAATACTAAGCGTAAATAAAGTTTAAGTAAGCAACGAATGTATTAGAAAGATGCAGGTCACTGGTAGACTTAAATTCACTTCATGAGTACAAATATTGTATACTAGTAAGGTAACAATGACGCTTTTTGTAAGGTAAAAAAACAATGACGCTTTTTCACTTCTTATTCGTGCTATCTCGAGTTTCTAATTTTTCCCTCCAATAACTTGACCCGCAATAACTTTCTCGTTTACGCAAGTATTTCAAGTGTGCTTTAAGAAACTTTTCTTAAATATAACTCAAATTTTGGTGTTGAAAATTAATGATTCGAGTGAGAGTATCAAATTGGTAATATGAAAAACAAAATCGCCAGCTTTGCTTTTCGCGATCGAAAACGTTCGTTAAGTGAAATTACTTGTAGGCGTTAGTTTTTTTGGAATTCGTCAGCGAGACAGCTGCGTGCCGCGACTAGCAACGCTGTCACGGGTCCGCGCACGGGTCCCAGTAAAACGAGGCACAAATTAATACAATATTGTTTTCAAAGAGCGCCTCGCTTTTGTGACACCGAATTCCTTAACAAAACAGATTGTATAGAATTCCCAGTTAGTGTGTGAAGACTGAAGATATGATTGGAATATGAAACGCCGGAAACAATTGTGGAGATTGTGTAGAACGTTGACAGGGTCCCCACAGGTGAGATAATTTATGTGCGCAGGTCAAAGCGAGCCGCCGGTCTGGGTGGCTGAATCGGCCGAGGCCCGTGTTCCTCTTCGCCTTATAACTTTCTGCATAAGTTAATGAAACACGGGCATTTTATTTTTTTAAGCAAACTTTAATTACATCCAAAGCTTCTTCTCTCGCCGTAATTGATTTAAAAGGTACTGATTATAAATCCACCAAGATTGTGTTACAACCACATATCGATGCGTCCATATGATTACACAAACTTTAATTACATCTAAAGCTTCTTGTCTCGCGGTAGTTGATATAAAAGATACTGATTATAAATCCACCAAGATTGTGTTACAACCACATATCAATGCGTCCATATGATTACGTAAACGTTAATTCCCTCCAAAGCTTCTTCACCAGCGGCAATTGATTTAAAAGGTGCTGATTATAAATCCACCAGAGTGTGTTAGAATCACATATCGATGGATCATTATGATTACGTAAACATTTGTTAATTTTACACTTCTATATAAAATGGTTTATGCAGTCATCCCAAAATTGTAATATAGTCTAAATTATAATACGTTTTAAAAATGCCAAAATAATTTTTCAAAAAACAGAAGACCTTGAGGTGCATTCTACTTAAATTATTGTAGTTTAGTCACACGGTTTTTGCAGTGTAGTTTGTGTACACAGTTTGTGTAGTTTGTTCGGCCTATAATTCCGCAAGATAAAATTTGAAAAAAATACACGTGTGGAACTCTGGAAATTACTGACAGAAACGAAACTTTTGTTAACGATATCTTTGCTGAATATATAATTAGCTTGAAGATATGTTCACAAATATCTGGTTTTGTTTAAATAAATAAATACGTGCACCTAGCTTAGATGTTATTTACTGTAGTTATAGTAAAAGATTAGTTGTTTTTATACTAATTCGTAACGATCAGTTTATTTCATTGAAAAGCTGATAGGATATAATAAGTTTTAGGATTTGTTGTTAAAAACTAGTAATACTGACAACAATTATTATAAACGTTTAATTTATATCGAGTGTATTATAAATAGCTACAACGTGCACCACGTGTTCTTCAACTAAGAAAAATACCGAAACTAAAGCAACACAACGATTTCATATAATACGCATACAATGGAGTATGTTGTCGTAAAAGAGGAAGAAAAAGAGACGAAGTTCGTTCGCTCGTTTCCGTTACATATTTCCATTACATTTATTTACTCCTCTCGCCAAAGATAACATTAAAAACTTCGCTTCAACAATATTTTGAGAGGCTGGTAAATCATAAACAGAAGTCTTATAAAAGGTTAAAGTTTCTACAAGAAAAGAAATCAGCTGAAATCGATCAGCTGTGTTCAATATAAATATTTTGAATAACAGCTGCTTTATGCTTACTTTATAGTATTTAATTAGCGAATTTCCACCAGGAAAATGAGCTATTGGAACGGAAAGATTGCTTTTTGAGGGGTCGCTAAAATTTTTAAATGTATGAGTGTGTGTGTGTGTGTGTGTGTGTGTGTGTGTGTCTGTCTGTCTGTCGGTCTGTCTGTCGGTCTGTCTGTCTGTCTGTTTTATCACGCTCACGTTCGCAATTTTGGTCCGATTTCATTCAAACTTGGCACACAAATCGTTTATAGTAATAGCTTGAAAGAGTTCTTTAACCAAATTTTTTTTGATAGTTTCAAAATGGCGGCCATTTAAAATCTTTAAAAATTCATAAAATCTTTATTTCAAGAGTTTCTGAAAATTCGATTTCACCACCGTAATTAGCGTTAAAAACTGCATAAATTAACATTTTTAATTGTAAAAAATTTTAAAAAGTTAAATTTGACAACGGTAAGGTCTCATTTTTATATTTTCAATGTAATTTAAAAGTTTAAAATAACAGTAAAATCTATATTTAAAAAAGACAAATTCTGACCGATTAATTTGTAATCAACGCACAGCCGAAACTATAAAAGCTAGCGATTTGAATTAATAGATATCTTGTATTGTTACGAAAGAGTGCACTAAAAAGGGATTTTTCAATATTCAACTCCTAAAGCAGTAAAAAGGTTTTACATTTTTATTGTAAAAAATATATTTTTAGTTGGACTTTCTTGAAACTTAACGTAAAAACCTGTTTATGGATAAAACCCAAATAATAAAAGACGTGTTTCACTACTTTTTAAAGTTCATCTAAAATGGTAAAATAAAATTGTTTATGTTTAACAAGTATTACGTTATTGAAACGGGACCAATTTTTTTTCTTAACGTCCATACTTTGTGCCACTTAGACTAATGAGGACGAGGTATCAGCGTTAAAAGTACGGGAAAAACAACAGGAATAACTGCGGCTAGAACTAGGAACCTTAAGGTGCGCAGCTCAGAGCTTAAAGTTTCGTGGATAAAGCGCAACGGATAATATATAATGTAATGGTATATAATATTATATTATAATAATATATATTTTAAGAAGCCCACAAAAAGTGATTTAGAGGTCAGGATCGTAGATTTACTTCAAGATCGTAGATCTGGATCTTACTATGACGGTGCTAATACTAAAATTGACATTATTGCAATATAGCCACCGGACCACATATTTCATTCAGAACAACTAATACTATCAACATTACTAAAAACGTCAGTTGCAAATACAAGTGGAGACAACTTTGACAAAACTGGCATACATAAAATTAAACATAGTGATTGCCCAAGCTTTTATATCCGTCAGACATCTCGTTCTTTTAAAAACATATTTAAAGAACACACACCCAGAAGTACATTATCTACAAACTCGGCTTGTTCAAAACATCTCTTGAATAAAACCATAAATTTGAAGACATCCATACCAACATGGAAAATACTACATTTATGTAATAAAAGCAGTTGTATGGATGCGAATGAAATGTTTGAGATTTATAAGAACAAAAAAAATCACACCCCCATAAAATCCTCAATGACAAACTCATATTTAAATCAAATATAATATATGACAAGGCTCTAAGGATAAGTGATTTAAATAAATAACATAAACCAACAGACGCACAGTAACTGATAACACTGACGGGCGCGCTACTACTGATGAAGACTCCGCAGTGCGGAATGTAACTACATACGAGTTGCGCGTTTCGTTTGGCCAAACCAAATTTTATCATGTGCGTTTTAATTGTGTTTAATGTTTGTGACGTGTATTTCAATGTTTTGTTTAATACTGTGAAGATCTGGACAGAGGGATCTGACATTTTGTATTACGGCCTGAAGATGAAACAGTAAGGTTTCGAAACGCGGTAGCCTTTACGAGGTGAGGAAAAAAAACACTAGACGGAAAAATAGGTCATAATCCTAATTATTAAAATTGACATGTTGCTCCCCAGAAGGTACTAATGTCTCATGCTTAGACAACAGTTTCTCCTCGCATAGATTCGAAGAGGGGACTAAAGTAGCTTAATATGTTAATACGTTCCAGTGTGGGGTCCATCTGCCGCTGGTTAATTGAATCTGCAGGAGTACACAGGACTGGTCCGCTGCTCTCCGACCTGACCGTGCTAATTAATCATACGAGAGGTATTCATGACCTTGTTCTACGCTGTGCACATATCCTACCGCCAGAGGAAACCTGCACCCGACTTTCCAGTTACGTGTTAAATTTGTACTAGGTGCTTTTAAAAATCGAATTACACCAGTCCTAAAACAGTAGAGTTTGTCGGCTGTCAGTTAGCTTAGACTAGGATAAACTGAAATGCTTTGTTACTAATTAACTGTTATAATTTGAAACTATGTCTTAGTTATTAAGTGAATTTCCATTAGAAAATGTGCTACTGGAGCAGCCATCATGGCAAAACGTACGGCTTTGACATATCGTCATCGGTAAAGCCTGAACGATAAATGTGTAAGGTTTTTCCCATTCGCTTTAATGTCAAGATGGCGGCTTCTGACAAAACGTAGACGAGTGTTTGTAGTTTTGGTCAAACGCGTTGACCGACCGTTTTCAAATTTGGTATGAAAGTACCTTGTATAAAGCCCGAACGGTTTATGTGCAAGATTTTCCCCATTCACTTCAGTTTCAAAATGGCTGCGTCTGATTTAACTGTATCGAATGTAAACAGTTTTGGCCAAACGCATTGACCGAATGTTTTGAAATTTTGTACGAAGGTACAAACGGGTTATGGGTAAGTGTTTTTACTATTTACTTCCGTTTAAATATGGCGGCCTCTTATATAACGATGACGAGTGTAATCGCTGCCTATTTCCTGTAATACTGGCTGAACGTCAAGACCTATCAAAAATTTGACCGTTTCATGGAGAAAGGGCATAACATTTTCAATAAATTTGGATCGTAAAATTTGGATCCTAAATATTACAGCTACCGATTAAATTGGCGGAATATGTTACAAGCGCCTCAAAGCGCTGTCGTGGAGCGGTGGCCAGGCAATTAATTACGAATGAACTGCGAGGTCTACTGTTCTTTGAACTACCAGTCAACAGATTACGAATTCACTTTCATAATTATAACCAACCACGTAAATATATTTAACTGCATAGCCTATAAGTCCTTTTTAAATGCTTTAATGTAAAAGCAGTCTTGTGAAATAGTAGCCTATGCATTTAGCATGTTTTATTGTTTGTTTAATTCTGCGCTTATAAACCTATTAAATAACTGCGTGTATAGGCTATGTCGGTATGCAATGTAGGCCTACACCGGATAGTAATGGCCTGCATTGCGGTCACGTGACCACGCCAGTGCAGTCATACTTATTTCTGCATTTTATATTTCCCACTTTGATTTACAAGGTCGGCCTAAACCCACGTTTAAATAATCCACAATCAAGTCAAGGTAATACCATTATCAGCACTTAATGGAAACTATTTTTATTATAAAAAAAGACTTACATTAAAAATATGGAGCTGTCATCACAATAAGACTCAGACACGGTACATGTAAGGTCTCACGCACGTTTTATCACTCTAACTTTCGATATTTTAGAAAATTGTTCCTGGGATTACACAGAAATAATTGAAACGAGATTAGTTGTGTGTCTGTCCGCTATTTTGTGTCTCTTGTCCACCGCTCCACGACAACATTTGAGAAAATGTTTCCGCCAATTTAACCGGTAACCGTAACATTTAACAAAAATGTCACTGTACCAACTTTACTGGAAATTTTAAGGTCTTTCTCCGTGAAGCTGTCAAAATTGTGATAGGACAAGCCGTTCATCCAGTATTACTGGAAATAACCAGCGACTAAACTCGCCATCGTTAACAGGCCACCGTCTTGCCAGGCATATTAGTACCAACTGTCAAAACGATCGGTGAATGCGCTTAGCCGAAACTGCGTATACTCGTCATTGTTAAATCAGAAGCCGCCATCTTGAAACTGAAGTGAAAAAGAAAGAATCTTCAACACACATCGTTCGGACTTCATGCAATGCACATTAGTACCAAATGTCAAAACGATCGGTGAATGCGTTTAGACGAAAATGCGTAACAAACACACAAACCGAACGCCAAACGAAGTTGAATCAAAGATCTGTTTTGCTTGGTCAAATATATTTTTGAAAATAACTTAGTCCTAATTTTGAAGAAGTATGTGATATTTTATCAATGCACCAACAAATACGACCCTGTTATTTTTTCCCATCTGGAGGTCGTTTAAAATTATAAACCCTGAATATTTAATTTCGCAATAACTTTACATAATTTTCTTTTTTTTTGCAAACAAAATGTTTTTGTTAATTCTTACGGTTAGTAGCTTATAAAAGATGATCGAAAGTTACAGAAAAAAAATGTTTTTTTGATAATTTTATATAATATTCAAACGTAGAACTATTATACCACAAGATGAAATTAGCATACAAAATTCGATTTATACTTTAAACTGTTTTAGAAATGTAAAAAAAATATTTTGTTTGCCATTAGAAAGGAATTTTATTTTTAAAGTGTTTTCGGGATATCGACGTTGGGATTTGAATTTGATATTAAATTTATTCCTAAAAACACGTTTTTTATTAAAAAAACATAAAGCTAGTTTCACATAAATTAATTCTAGTTCTGTGTTCAATTAAAACCCAGAAACAACTCCTTATAATATCCAACAAGACCTAGACCTCCATAACACCTTTTATAAGCACTGATCGTTGTTTCTCAAGAACCATAAGGCCTTAAAAGCTGAAATTTTTGTAGTTCCTCTTAACGCCCAATTATTTTTAAAAAAATTAACCTCAATGTTGCTAAAATTAACGTTAGTTTAAAACTGAAACTACTTTTTAAACTATAATTTTTTAATAACAAATCAGTAATTTCAAGAGAAATACGCGCGTTCAAAGGAGTTATACATTTTTTGGACTATATTCAACCCTGTTAACCAATAAGGCTAAAGAAACTGTTAGCCGAATAAAACAAACTTTGAAAGTTAATAGCAAACGCGGTGTAGATTTCATAATGTCAAATCAAAACAGGAGATCAGCGCGTTCGTAAAGATTGATGATAAACAGCAGACGGTTAAACGCGGAGTAAAAAGTATCCCGTGAGTGAAAAACACAATCTTCTGCAAAACTTTAAACACATATTCGCGGTACAAAGTTATCTTGCTGACGTGATGGAAGTGATTTCCAAAAATATGTTTTAAGTGAAAACGTTTTCAGGCGAGTTTAATGCTAAAATGGAAAAAACACAAAAACGCGATAGCACGAATAACAAGTAAAAGTCACGCCTTTTGGAATTAAAGTTTACCAGTGAGCAGATCTGGTGCATTCGTAGCTCAGTGTTGATTTCTGCTTATGAAATTAACAAACGTGAATTCAGAACCCGCTACAGGCTAAGTTATTTTACAATTAATATTTATTTGCTTAAAATAATGTAGGTACAAATAAGTTCATTGATAAACATTTAAAATTAAAACGAACACCGTTGTACTACATGCCCAGCCCAGCCATCGCAATCATTAGAGCGTTAACATTTGGATATTTTGTACAAAATTAATGTTTGCATACAAAGTGTACATTTTCTTTAATATCAGTTGTGTATAATTTAATTGATAAATTGATACGACTAACATATTTATTAATGCCTTACTTTTTTAAATTCTGATTTCGCCATTATAGTCAGCATAAGTTACAGCTTTAAATTTATAAACTACATTGAAAATACGAAAAGGAACCCTGACCGCTGTCATAATTCAATTTCCTAATTTCAACTGTTTTGAAAAAAACTGAATGGTAATTTATGAGTCACAATTATAGTTTTTAACGACTCCTGAAAAAGTGCTTTCGAGGCCAGGATTGCGCCCTATTCGAGGCTCCGGGTCCTGTATCTTACCGGTAAGTAAATTTTCTTTTTTATTAAATAAAATATTTATTCAAAGGAACTCCGCCCTTAAAGTTCCATTCTGATTCCTAATTTGTGAACCGCTTTCTGTCCCAAAATATGTTCACCGTTTCTGTTAACAATCCGGCGCGACATGAATTATTAATTTCCACGCGACATTTCCCAAAGATCTGCCGGTTGTTCATTACCATATAGAATTGAATAGTTTCGTTTTGATAAATGACAAACTGGCTCTGTTAAACGGGACAATAGTAATGAGCAGAACTGTAACGAATCCTTAACTCCAGAGCGGGGTGGGGGCGCCGAGCACCCCATTGCAAAACACACATCCACCATGTTGTTTGTGACTCACCATTGAACCAAACATTCGGAAAGTGTAACAGTCAGGCAATCGACCGATGATTCACTTTAAGTAGTCAGTATAAAAAAAAAAAAATGCTAAAGTATAACACTCCTACAGCATCTAAATAATAATTAGGAGGGTTTTATTGGATACATACATACACAATTTCAGGTCCAAAAGTGGTTTCTACCTAAAAATCTGTCTGTGTATGCGAATTAATTGGCTTTAATGAAATTTCGTTTACGTTAAGGCTATTTGTTCCCTAACTCACAAAGGTTTTTCAATAGAAACTGAGAACTATAAAAAAAACTACTTTTAAAGACGTTTCCCGTCACAAAGAAATTGAACATTAACAAAAGTCATATCCCAAAATCAGATAAAACTATTTTTATCAAATTTAATTCATTAAACCAGCAACATTTGTATGTTTGTCCTTTTTTCCCCTTAAAAACGACTCTAAAGCCGGGTGGCCACCAAATGCCGAGCGGAGTTGCGCTGAGCGGAGCAGACCTACGCTTTCAAAACCTAACATATCACATCACATATTGTGGGTACATACATCGTGCTACATATGTCGTTTTACATATATTGCTCTATTACATCACATATGGTGGATACATAGGCTATATCGTGCTACGTATGTTGTTTTACATAAATCTTGTTATCACATCACATATCTTGCTAAATATATCATTTTACATATAACGTGCTATTACATCACATATCATGTATATATATATATATATATATATATATATATATATATATATATATATATATATATATATATATATATATATATATATATATATATATATATAATAGGCCTACATATATCGTTTTACATGATCGTGCTTACATTAGCGTTATCACGACGTAATTACGATAACATTACACCTTTAATCACGATAGCATTACATCTTTTAATCACTATAGCATTACATCTTTTAATCACGGTAGCATTACACCTTTAATCACGTTAGCATAACATCTCTTAATCATTATAGCATTACACCTTTTAATCACTATAGCATTATATCTTTTAATCAGGATATCATCAAAGCTGATCTATTTTTTCCTTATAAAAATGCTAGGCCCACCTAAAGAAATTTTCACTTCAAAAATTCAATTTTGAGATACTTTTAATAAAAATTGTTTTTTTGAAAAGAACTATCCCAAAGTAGAAATTCATCAAAATTAGTCTATTCGTTTGTTTTCCAGAAATATGCACGGACAAGACCGCAAAGAGCATAAGTCTAGTCCAAATCCAAAAAATCTTAAAATCGATTCTCAACAACACTTACTTGTACAGTGAAAATTTAAAAACATCAAATATTACACACTACGTTCACTGAGCTGGAGGCCGAACACTCAAAAACCCGTGTAAATTCTAAGAGCGCGACAGCTGCGTGCAGTAAAATGACAGCAACCCCAAAGTAATTGCAGCGCCTGACGTTTTCTAAAAACATAAAAGATTTTTTTAAATCCCTTTTTTTGAAAAGAAAGCAAAGGTTTTGTTGGATTACGACTGACGGAGAAATACATAAAAAAGTGAAAGGACCGTGTATACGGCAGAAATATCGTTTGTAAATCTGTCGTCAAATTTATATGCTAAGGGTGGTCCAAATGGCCGCAACACAAAGCGGCTTCTCGCCGATTACACGCGCATTCGCCGCGGCAACGCTTTCAGTCTCCCTGCGTGCAGCTGCGCACTCTGCACTCTGCACTTCCTGGCTCAGGCTTCCATTAATAACACCCTACTTGCTGCAGTGTGGCCCTCTTAACCGAGTCAACGGATTAGAGCTACGATTCCATTAAGAATGTGTACAGACCTATGTGTACAATAGGTCTGCATATTGTTACGCTAATCATCCCGATCGGTTTTGTACCAAAAATAACTTGGATTATTTCATGTTTTAAGACTTTACAATAAAATAAAACCGATTTAAAAACGATCAAAAAATTTCAACAAAAACAACAGGAGCAGTATAAAATTTCTTCATGAGAGTGCAGCACAATGCAGTCATCGGTGTCAGAAATAACTGTGTATACCAAAACAGATTTTGTCTAGAAAAATAAATTGTTAAAAGTAATACTGTATTTAAATTATTATTGCATCTAAGACTAAAATAATCGATTGATCGAATCAGTTTTGAAAGTAGAATCGTTAAAACAATCTGTCAGTTATAATATTTAAATGTTATTTTATTTATTATTAATATGTAAATATAATTAGTTTTATGCAGCAATTCTTCTATGAGGAAGTAAAACCATAGTGGGCGCTGATATTTTACTACGTTTTTATTAACTCGCTTTTTTGTCTTTTTTTCTGTTCGATACAAATATCACACTCAATTTTAAACTAACTTCCCGTTTAACTAAAGACTTGAAACTTTAAACATAGCTCAGAACTGGATAACAGTGCAATATGAACTCGCTTTCTTGTCTGTCGGTTTATTGGGGCACGTCCAACACACCTGTGTAAGTCGAGTCGAGAACAGTGAAACAGTCGATACAAAACTTGTGCAATTACGCACATAAAATGAGAAATACGTTAAAATTTCAATCACTTTTAAAAAAACAATTAAAAATAATATTAATAGTGAATAGTGCATTAGTGACAAATTCTACAATTAGGTCTATTGTAAAAATTAAATTCACTACAATTTCTACGAAATGATTAGTGAAGCAGCCCCCAAAAAGCAGCGCAATGTATAACGCGTAAATGCTAAGGAACGAATGGTTTAAGCAAGAGCAATCGAGACGCTGGACACACATCCCTCTCGACCTGCCAGTGACGCGCAACGACGTGCTCAAATAAGAGCAAATGAAACAGCTGTTTGTTTGTCTGATTATCTTATAAAATTAATTTTGTTTGCTTCTTTATTTTATTTTTAGGAAAGTAATTAAACAATTGATACGTTATGACTTAAAAGCAGAAAATAGTTATTTAAAGATGAATGCGCACGCGCGCGCACATACACGCACACACACGCACGCACGCACACACACGCGCGCGCGCACACACACAAACTGAATCGATTCTCATTTCAGTGTCATGGGATGTGGGTCTTACCATGATGGCCTCTTTAATGGTTCATTTTCCACTGAAAATTCATTAAAAATTAAAAAAGTTCCCGACACTACATATTGACGACGCATGAAAGATTACGTAGTCAGCAGGCGAATGGTTTTACAAGAGAAGACATTAAAGGGAAACATAAATAAACAAAGATTCCCCGCTCCTAATCGCCGTGGCGCATCCAGGATACGCAGCTTCGGACACGCCGACAAGCCCCAATTAAATGCACCACCTCGCCTCACACCTCACTCTTCACTCCTCACTCCTTCAAATCAATTTAACTTTGGTCGATTAGCAGTGTGATGCGAGTCACCGAAGCCAAGTTTCGTTACTAATTGAGTTATCCAAGGAGGCGGACTGCACTGCACTGCACTGTATCTCCACTGCTACGCCTTGTTTCGCGGTAAATGCATTAGGCCTACGTACAGGGTGCCTAGATTTCGTTGTCTCGTCAATATTTTTGCTATTACAGAAATATAAACTGTAAAATATTTTAAAATTGGGAAAACTTTGACCACCGCAAACTGAACTTAATGTGTAAAACTCAATACACGAACTTTATCCCGGGCTCTATAGAGAAATAATCGCGGCACGCAGCTGTCTCGCTGACAGCGAATTTCCAAAAGTATTTTCCTTTATCTTATCCTTTTATTGAAATTCTAATTTCACCAACACAATCACCATTAAAATCTCCATATAATAGCGTCTTAAGCATTTTAAATTACATTGAAAATACGAAAATAAACCCTTACCGGTGTCAAATTCGAATTTTTAACATCAATGTTTTTTGAATTTTAAAAATACTAATTTATTCAGTTTGTAACGCTGATTACGAAGGTCAATTCGGTTTTTCGAAATTACTTAGGTTAAAATACTTACGAATATTTAAACATTTAAATGGCCGTCATTTTTAAACTTACCAAAATAGATTTTGTGCCAAGTTAGAATCAAATCGAACTAAAATTACGAACGTAAGCGTAGTAAAACGAGCGCGCGCGCGCACGCACACACACACACACACACACACACACACACACACACACACACACACACACACACACACACACACACACACACACACACACACACACACACACACACACACACACACACACACACACACACACACACACACACACACACACACACACACACACACACACACACACACACACACACACACACACACACACACACACACACACACATACATACATACATACATACATACATACATACATACATACATACATACATACATACATGCATGCATACATACATACATACATAAATACATACATACATAGGCCTACATACATGCATACATACACACATACATACATACATAAAACGATCCCTAAATTTTCCAGTTGAAATCCGGTATATGTTTAGAGGTAGGCTATAATTTTTCCAACGTAGAAATACTCAAAAAGCTTACCTAACCAAGCCCTAATCTTTCAGTTATCAAAATCTGCTTATCTTGAAAATATCTAAATAGCGATTAAAAATGTTTTTTTGGTTATAAATATGGAGGTTCGAAGCCCCCCAGAAGGTGCTTTCAGCCCATTGTAAAACTGAAATAATCAACACGTAGCCCTACTTCTAAACTCCGATGCACTAAAATGTTATTTAAATTTATGTAAAATTTATTCGGAAATGATGACAGAGTGCGCTTTGCATAACACGCCGCGGCCCGGACATTACAAGTCTATCTGATGAAGCTATATAATTTCCACGGACCCCGATTTACACACTGCTTAGTGTTTGTTTTCTACTTAAACATGATATTTATAGACCAAACTTGTGTAAAATATTGTTAAATAAAGTTGTACTGACCCATAAGCAACCCCCCCCCATTTCTTACACATGAAAAACCAAAATCCAACTCAACAAGACAGCATATAATTTTGCAAATGTATTTTACAAATTTAAATGCTATATATATATATATATATATATATATATATATATATATATATATACCCTAAAATATTCATATGTATATCAGGATATAATCGCCAAAACTACTGGAGCCTGTTTCGCTAAAAATTTCTTTTTGCTGATTTTTAAGAGAAAAAAATTTAAATGAACAAAATATCAAATTTTATTTATTATCCTATTAAACATTACTCCTCAATATTGAACTTAAAGGTAATTTGCTTTAAAATTATCAGTCTTTGCTTTAAGACTTCTCAATATTGCTACCCGTCTAGGATAATATTTATTTTTTCGTCTTTAATTCAAAACCCTATAATACTGCTGTCCTACGGTAAATTGGTTTAAAATTACTTGTCTTTTAAAATCTCTCAATGTTGCTACCCCTAGGGTAAGTAGGTTTAACTTTACTATAATGGGTGCGCTTTAAGTCCCCTCAGTTTGGCTGTCTCTATGGTAAGTGGGTTTAGAATTATTTTTTATTTTAAAAATTAATCTCCATGTTTTTAATCTCCATGTCTATAGAATAAAGAAGTAAACTATTGTTTTTACTGACTTATCTCGAATTTTTTTTTTTTTTTAGGCGAAAGCACATTGAGACTATTATCGCCTCCCTAAATGTAAGTGTGAGTGTAAAGTGTTAAATTTGTAAGTGTAGTGTTGTAAGTGTGTGTGTGTGTGTGTGTGTGTGTGTGTGTGTGTGTGTGTGTGTGTGTGTGTGTGTGTGTGTGTGTGTGTGTGTGTGTGTGTGTGTGTGTGTGTGTGTGTGTGTGTGTGTGTGTGTGTGTGTGTGTGTGTGTGTGTGTGTGTGTGTTAGACTCAGGTACCGCGAGGGACGTCTAAACCCTCTCAATAGGTGCAGCTAGTCTGCATCCCTTGCAGGGTGATTTGGTATTTTCAATAGTTGTGAGAAGATTTTTTTTATAACAATATTTATTTTATCCTTTAAAATAATTAGGCCTGTAATACAAATAAATTTTGCCCCTCCCCAAAAAAAAAAAATGTTGCTGTACGGGATCCGAACTTGTGCTCAAACAATGTTTCCTTATGAAACATCAGTAACTGTATCAATCATAGCGCTAAGAAACTATTAAAAACATGCGACTGGCAGGAAGGGTTGCTTCCTGCAATACGATTTGCACGCCTTTCCAATCGGCAATTTACCCGTAGATTAATGTGTTGCTGATAAGCAAATACAAAAACCAGTTTCCCACGCGTTCAATTCTCCAGCGCAAAATGGCGGACAGCAGTTTCATTGGTTCAATCAACGGTTCGCATTACAATATTTACAGGAGGGCTGCAAGTTAGGGGAAGGGAGAAGCGGATCCATTATCTAGGTCGAAAGGGTCGTGATTTCTCGTGCGCAATGCACAAGGGTGAATTAATTGTAAGTATAACTAAGTTTGATTTAAGATTTACGGTACATTACATTTTTTTCAAAAACAAACAATCGAAATATTGCGTTTCGAAACGCGTTAGGCAATTTAGTGATCAAATAACATGTTTGCATAACACCCTAATTGTTGTAGGTTTGCGTAGGATCTTTTTATTATCACTAAAGCTGGGTTATTTAAACCAAATAATTTATATCTTTATATCACCTTTTTTTAGGGTCGTTAAATTTTATTTTATAAATATTTACGTTAATATTTAGTCTATAGTTTGTAACAATCCCTCAAAAAGTGACCTTGAAGGCTTACATCCAAGCCTTACATTTTAAAGCACCGGGAATGACCGATGCATTTTTCAATGGAAATTCGTTAGATTCCGGCCTTTAAAAAGTAACTTAAGTTTCGGTATTTCTATTTTTCAACCCATAATCAACTATTGAACTTTACTTCCGTTAAAACTTTTAAATTGATATTAAATTGGATATGAAATTCCAACGGCGGAACTCCATTTACAATAACTAGCGCAGTTCAATATGACCACCGTTAACTTCTTGTAATATTATAAACCTTTCCTCAAACGAGCGCGCGGTAGCCTATCAATGTCTGCTACGCTTTTATATGGCTACCTTGGTTGGTCTGAAGTTTATTACCTTATTAGACTACTATCCTTCAAATATCTGTAGAACTATAAGTCCATAAATGCTGAGCGGAGATCAACGAAATGAAGTCGAACGACAACCGGAAGTGTAGTTCGGTCAGTATAAACTGTCTTTTAAATTCTAAGAAACTACTATTTTTGACAACCGTAACCTAGGCAACGGTAACCTAGAAAACGGGAAATAATAAATTTGAGGCGTGGTCAGCGTGGTGGGTGAAGCGGAGTACCTTGAAACCGAACCAAGACAGAGTTAAAGCTGCGCTGAGCGGAGCTCAGCGATGCTGCTTCACTCCGCTACGCTTTCAGTGGCCGTACTTACATTAAAAACAATAGGTTAAGTTCTGAATGCGTAGTCCGCTCCGCACTTGGTGGCCGCCTAAAGGTTCTTCAAGTCTGTTACCCAGAATAACCTGTTGAACACTTTCCAAAACCTTAAAAAATCATATTTTTCTTACTCACTTTTATTTAAAATCTGATGTTCTTCCCGCCCCCCACGTAATCAGCGAAAAAATTCGATTCGAACTCGGCACGAATATTGATTACGATAATAGCCTGGCCTAGTTTGTTAACCGGCAAAATTCGTTCAACAGTTTAAAAATGGCGGCCATTTCAAACTTTTCTTTCTTAAATATTTTTAAAATCCATTTCCACTGTCGTGATTGGCGTTAAAAACTGCAGGGAATTTTGAATTTCCATTGATATTATGAAATTGAATTTGACTGTGGTCAGGGATCATTTTCGTACTCTCAATGTAACTTGGAAATTTAAATCGCTAGTGTACGCAGAGTGTAAGGTAAAAAAAAATAATTTCGAAAATTCGCTTCTATCACGTCAGCGAGACAGTTGCGTGCAGCGATTATTCAGTTTTCACTTCTCTTAGCCAGTCCATCGGCTGTATTTTTTTTTTTTTTTTACCATACCTCTTAGGCTATACCCGGGTCTAAGTTAAGAGTGACAGCGAAGAAGGCGATGGGTGGATGCCGGGTGTTGCAGAAAGCACAGCTGCCGCCAACAAACAGGACTTTATGCTCATTACGAAGGGTTACTTAGAGCATTGTGTTGGCACTGCCACGCTGCTGTAACACGACGTTTTAGCCTTTGTAATGGCCAAGCTACTGCGGAGGTCCGGAGCTCCGCGATACAAACAATTAGACATGCTCGGAAAAAGATGTTGCAAAGGTCAAATCCCGAAATTGTATTAGGCCTATACCTGTAAGCCAGTCTTACAGTCAGATTGAACAAAGTAGGTGAAACTAAATGCAACACAGAAAAAGTATTGTGATTTCAGAAAATTATATTTCAATTATTTTGATGGACATAGTTGATTTCTTTTCAGATCCCTTGTATCTGTCCAGGATTATATTTATTTACGATTTAACACAAATCATTTATTCAAACCTAATTAACAAAATAAACAGGTACTTAAACTGATATTTTTTAAAACAAAAAGGATATTTTTAAGTGAAATTTTTAATTTTTTTAGTGAATGCAATTAATAAATAAGTAGTAACATGTTATATTAGACTGGCACAGCTTTAAAATCCCAGAACAACTGAAGTAGGTGTTAGGCAATTCGATTTCAAACTATACAGCATTATATCTCTTCCTCCGTGTCCAGTTGACTGATGGGTTTCCCGAAGTATGTCGTAAACATTTTCCGTTAACACTATTTTCACAACTGGATCCGGAGTCAGACTTTCTCTTCAAAATCAAAGAGTTTTCAATACCTACTTCCGTAACATCGTATGTTTCCCTAGTACTGTTTATGTGTCCGTTGCAGTTTAAGTAGTGGTGCTAATTTAAATCGTTCGATGACTGTGATAGCTTCTTCTATCCTTTCGTGAGTCCGCAAAGTTGTCTTTATAATGCCGCTTGTTCAAAAACATCCTGATAGTTTCATTAAACTGTTCTTCAGATACAAATTCGGTCAGTTTGATTTTTTTTATCTGCCATTCATCTTTCCACTAAAACAGTTAAAGGATTTAATCAAATCACTTACTTTCTTTAGGGAAATCACCTCCACAGAGTTGTTATTTTAACATCTTCCGTGAACTGATGATCTACCTTAGCGATTTGATCAAATCTCAGTTTTCATCATTTCCCTGCGACGTAGCTAAGCGAACGCGGTACGCAACTGTCTCACTGACCTGATGGAAGCGAATTTCCTATAAAAAATCGCTTCGCGTAAAAATGTTATCTTTAACTTTTTTTGAAAACCCCGTTCACCGCCACAATAATCTCCAAAAACCTCACGTAAGCAATGCCGGCTCCATTTCCATAACAGATTGAACAAATACTTACAAGTATTTTAAAATGACGGCATGAAGTAACAAATCTTTAGAAAATATCAACTTCTTTATTTCATAACTTCAACATAATTTCTGGAAATTTTATTTCACAATTTTTTTTTATTTACCGTATTCACAGAGGAGAAGTTAGGATCATTAAGTCCTCTCTCCGCTAAACCTCAGCACAACAGATAATACAAAATAACGATGAAACACACAAAAAAAAATGAAAATATATAAATAAAAACGAAAAAAGTAAAACTGAGTTTTGGCAGCTTTTGTCAATTTTGTTAGTTTTTGCACCAAAACGCTTTACTACATGCCCAATATTAATAATCCAAAATATAAAAGTGCGGAAACAATGGAAAGTTAAAAAAAGGGAAAATAAGTATGACAAACCTCAAAATGACTAGTGCGCGAAAGTGGGAAACTTGTTTTTAATAGCGAAAACGATAAATTAAATGCATGTTATTACTAATGAAGAGAATATATATATATATATATATATATATATATATATATATATATATATATATATAGAGAGAGAGAGAGAGAGAGAGAGAGAGAGAGAGAGAGAGAGAGAGAGAGAGAGAGAGAGAGAGAGAGAGAGAGGCCTATATTAAGAAGAACTTTACAACCTAACTCGAATCGGCGGTTGGTGATTAACTCAACTGTTACCTACGTGCATAACTCGTATGCCTTAAACAGCACTAATCATTGTAACTAGTGGCATGGCGGATAGTAAAAATTGACGTCAGAATATAGTTTCATAATAATTTTTTATTTTAAGGCGAAAAGCACATTGATGATATTATCGCCTCCCTAAATGTAAGTGTGAGTGTAAAGAGTTAAAGTCGTAAGGGTAGTGTTGTAAGTGTAGGTGTGTGTTAGACTCGGGTACCGCGAGGGACGTCTAAATCCTCTCGCGGAGGTGCAGCTAGTCTGCACCCCTGCGGGGAGTTTCATAATAAATGGTTAAAGTCATATAGCCTATATTATTTCTCGAGTCAACATTCCTTTTTCTCAGCACATACTACTCATACAGGCATAAATGAGGTAAATGAATAAATGAGGTATGTTTAGAAAGATTTTTAACCGGCTTCTGCTCTTTCAAAGCGATTTTGCGCTAAAAATTACTGTTTGTGGAAAATTTTAACATAAAAGACACTTTTAACTGTCATAGGCAAAACGGCATCATGGTTGCGCATGCGCGGTATCACAAATCAGACAATATTATGTGTATTTTACGAAGCTAACTTATTAATCACGAATAAACAATCCCATTAAAAATGCCACTTTTTTCATAACGTACTTAAAACAGTTTCAATATTTACTTAAAAGTCATTAAACTTATAGGTTATGCAGCCCTACTGACAGTCCCCCATTCCAGCCCATTGTACAAGCCGGGACAAGCATTTCGAATACCAAACACAAGTTTTGGACACTGTTTTTACACAAATATATTTGTGATTTCTCTTTTCATCATGAATTTAACTAATGTTAACACGGACATCATAAAATACGAAATACAATTAAAATGTCAAAATACAGTAACAGCATGCCTTTTCAATTGATTAGACGACAGTTATCTTTTAAAATTGCATTTGCTATCGCTATAAACAGGTCGCAGGGACAAACACTTCAAAGAGCAGGATTGTATTTACCAAATGCCGTCTTTACTCACGGACAATTGTATGTAGCCTTTTCAAGGGTAACTAAATTAACTAACATATTTGTATCAATTAAAGAAAATGAAATACAAAAAAGTACGTGACGATTACATTCTTACATCAAATGTTGCTTACAATAAGATATTATAATGCCGTGTAAAAAATGCTGTAAAAAAGATTATTTTTATTGAAATGTATATAGCCTACTATAACGACTCATAAATTTGTGATTATTATTTCAAACCGATCGCTTTTCGATTTATTTTTTAAACATGTTTTCCTTTCCAACTACCGCCCTCACTTATTCAAAAGGCTGTGTTTACTTAAAACTTTCATAGTGCGAAATTTCGCACGGGCTTCTGGTCGTAATACATCGTAATAAATTTAATCTTACGCGGTTTAATTTTTCTCAACGAAATAATATATAATAAAAACAAAACAAATTGTTAAAATCCTGACTTTTGCAAAAGTCTCAAAAAGTCAAAAGTATATAAAACAAAATAAAAAGTATAAATTTAAAAGAATTAACTCCGTATAATGAAGCAAACACGTATTTCTTGTACACATTCACTTACACATTCCCGCAACCAAAACCGCCTCCGCTCCACCCACTGACAAGCAAGAACTTCACATACTCCCGGTGCAACTAACACTATACAGACCTTTTGAACTGAACACGGTGAGTTACGTCGCAATCAGCGTTACAAGCCGCATAAATTAGCATTTTTATTTGCAAAACGTGAGAATGAACAGCAAAAAAGTACAAAATAAAATTACTATGTTTTTTCTGTTTGAAGAAAATTCAAAATATTACGGACATCGTTTTTTTGCCAAATTTGAATAAAATCAGACCAAAATTGCAAACTCTTTAGTGCCAATACACAAATAAGTATAAGTAATGAATTTAAGGTGTAGGCCTAAAACACCAAAATTTACATTTCAACTATCAATACTAGATATAATTTACAAAAACAAGAGACAAAGCTCCAAGGAACCGCAGTACTTGCTTTAAAACAGCTGTATTCAAAGTGGGTTCCGCGAGGCAGATCCAAGGGTCCCGTGGGGCCTGCCCAAGTATTTTGTTATTATGTCAACATCTATGTAATCAATAACTATACTATGTTTAAAAATTCAACAATCTTCATAAAGAGGGATAGCTATAAAAATAAAACCTTTCATAATAAGAAATAATAACATTTATTTTATACTAATTTTCCTTTGTAGCATTATAAAATTAACATAAATAGTAATTTGTTATTATTTTTTCTTAAGGGTTCCGTTGAAAAATATACAACCACAAAGGGATCCGCGTCTCAAAATAGTTTGAATACCACTGCTTTAAAAGTATGTGCTGGACCATTTAATTGTAATAATAGCATTGCCTATGTATCTAAATTCTTATAACACATAAATAAAGGATAGGCTAAAAATAGTAATGATTTTTTATTATTCTTAATGTGGCTGCAGAAACGGCATTCAAACTTAGTATAACTACAAAAAGGCTATTTTAAAATATCTCAAAACATTTAGTTAAAGATATAAAAAATAGTGTTACCTGTTTTTATTAGATTTACTTGATTACAGTAAAAAAACACTTTGGCCTGCCTGTATTTAGACCTACTTGCATTATTAATGTTAAAACACGAAACACCCTGACTTGTGTTTAAACACATTACTGTAGTGAAAATGGTTATTATAATGTAATTAATTACAACAAAAATTAAAATGATGGTAGTACGTAGCTGTCTCGCTGACGTGATAGAAGCAAATTTCCCAAAGTATTTTTCCTAATAGAACCCTTTTAGAAATTCTTATTTCATCGTCATAATCAACGTACACTAGTATTTGATATTACATTGGAAAATATGAAAATGAACCCTGACCGCCGTAAAAGAATTCTTAATTTCAAAAGATTTTGAAAATTCGGAAGTTATTGCTGGTAGCGTATAGTAGTAACTTCGTCTCGAGCCTAGTAACCTTGAGGTTGAAGAGATGCAGTTCAGAGATGCAGCAGACATTGACCTGTGTCAACTAGCCTTATGTTTAATAAGATTTAATATAACTGTAACTGTAACACACACACACACACACACACACACACACACACACACACACACACACACACACACACACACACACACACATATATATATATATATATATATATATATATATATATATATGCATATATAGGCCTACATATACATTTACATATATAGGCCTGTATAACCTAAACGATCTGGGTGGATCTCATCTTTGGGAAAATTAATTTTTATAAGAAAAACATGAATAACACAGACCATATAAGTATTTATCTAAAAATCTTACATACAATTTGTATAGAACAAAACTCGCTCACCAGATAGCTTATAGAAAGTAGAAATGCACAAACTAAATGTAGCCTATTACAATTCACTCAGTACGCATGCGCAATACGTTTACGTTGGCCTAATACTAATGAAAAATGAGTTACAATCAGCCGTTACAAATGTACATCCTATTCTGGCATCGTTAAGCCTAACGTAACGCGATAACTTTGAATTATCTGTTGTCAATGCGTAGATCGAGTGGAGTCTGTTTCAAGTTCGGCATCACTCATGTCTTGCCAATTTGCGCGTGGCCCCGGGGGCCAGAGGTCCGTCTCATTAACCGGGGCCTCCTACGTGGGGCCTCAGTCTCACACCTTGCCTCTCATTTATCTCTCGAGCGTATATTTTTATTTATAAATGTTTAAGATGTTTTTTTAGAGTTTTTAATGTGACATTTTGTTAATATTAAGCTGCCGTAAAGACAGGCTTCGTAGTGAAACTATAGAAGGCCGTGGCGAATCTTGCTGTACTGGAATACAGCAGGCAGTGTAATGTGAACGAAGTGACAACACTATTTTTGTTTTCTGTAACTAGCGCCTCTCGCCAGAACGGGAAATTAGTAAATTAACCTACAACAAATAGAGGTTATAAATACGTTTTTATTTTCAAAATGAGAAAAGAATTCGGAAGCCAAAAAAGTCGTGCTATGTAGCCTATCAGATTTAAAAAACAAATTTCTGCTTAACAAAATATTTTGAATCATTTTAAATCACGACTATTATATATAATCAGATGTAGTTTGTTAATTATTTCCCCGCCTCTAATTTAGATAATGAAAGATTAGAAAATTGGAAAAACTCATTTATTGAAAATTGAAGGCTATTCAAATAATTTTTCATAGCTCGATTTTTTTGTATTATGAAAATAAGTTTTAAAAACTGTTAATGCACTTTTATTGTGTACCCTTCTTATTAAGTGGAAACTTCTAAAGCTCTACCTGGAACGTATAAACAAAAATGAAAGAGACGAAGCTAGGAAAGGCAGCAATTTGTAGAACTTCTGAGGCTCTGTCTGGAACGTATAAACAAAACTGAAAGAGACGAAGCTAGGAAAGGCAGCAATTTGTAGAACTTCTGAGGCTCTGTCTGGAACGTATAAACAAAAATGAAAGAGACGAAGCTAGGAAAGGCAGCAATTTGTAGAACTTCTGAGGCTCTGTCTGGAACGTATAAACAAAAATGAAAGAGACGAAGCTAGGAAAGGCAGCAATTTGTAGAACTTCTGAGGCTCTGTCTGGAACGTATAAACAAAAATGAAAGAGACGAAGCTAGGAAAGGCAGCAATTTGTAGAACTTCTGAGGCTCTGTCTGGAACGTATAAACAAAAATGAAAGAGACGAAGCTAGGAAAGGCAGCAATTTGTAGAACTTCTGAGGCTCTGTCTGGAACGTATAAACAAAACTGAAAGAGACGAAGCTAGGAAAGGCAGCAATTTGTAGAACTTCTGAGGCTCTGTCTGGAACGTATAAACAAAACTGAAAGAGACGAAGCTAGGAAAGGCAGCAATTTGTAGAACTTCTGAGGCTCTGTCTGGAACGTATAAACAAAAATGAAAGAGACGAAGCTAGGAAAGGCAGCAATTTGTAGAACTTCTGAGGCTCTGTCTGGAACGTATAAACAAAAATGAAAGAGACGAAGCTAGGAAAGGCAGCAATTTGTAGAACTTCTGAGGCTCTGTCTGGAACGTATAAACAAAACTGAAAGAGACGAAGCTAGGAAAGGCAGCAATTTGTAGAACTTCTGAGGCTCTGTCTGGAACGTATAAACAAAACTGAAAGAGACGAAGCTAGGAAAGGCAGCAATTTGTAGAACTTCTGAGGCTCTGTCTGGAACGTATAAACAAAACTGAAAGAGACGAAGCTAGGAAAGGCAGCAATTTGTAGAACTTCTGAGGCTCTGTCTGGAACGTATAAACAAAACTGAAAGAGACGAAGCTAGGAAAGGCAGCAATTTGTAGAACTTCTGAGGCTCTGTCTGGAACGTATAAACAAAACTGAAAGAGACGAAGCTAGGAAAGGCAGCAATTTGTAGAACTTCTGAGGCTCTGTCTGGAACGTATAAACAAAAATGAAAGAGACGAAGCTAGGAAAGGCAGCAATTTGTAGAACTTCTGAGGCTCTGTCTGGAACGTATAAACAAAACTGAAAGAGACGAAGCTAGGAAAGGCAGCAATTTGTAGAACTTCTGAGGCTCTGTCTGGAACGTATAAACAAAACTGAAAGAGACGAAGCTAGGAAAGGCAGCAATTTGTAGAACTTCTGAGGCTCTGTCTGGAACGTATAAACAAAACTGAAAGAGACCAAGCTAGGAAAGGCAGCAATTTGTAGAACTTCTGAGGCTCTGTCTGGAACGTATAAACAAAACTGAAAGAGACGAAGCTAGGAAAGGCAGCAATTTGTAGAACTTCTGAGGCTCTGTCTGGAGCGTATAAACAAAACTGAAAGAGACCAAGCTAGGAAAGGCAGCAATTTGTAGAACTTCTGAGGCTCTGCAATTTGTAGAACTTCTGAGGCTCTGTCTGGAACAGTATAAACAAAACTGAAAGAGACAGAAGCTAGGAAAGGCAGCAATTTGTAGAACTTCTGAGGCTCTGTCTGGAACGTATAAACAAAACTGAAAGAGACGAAGCTAGGAAAGGCAGCAATTTGTAGAACTTCTCTCTCACACACACACACACACATATATATATATATATATATATATATATATATATATATATATATTTTAACGTCCGACTATTGTGCACACTTGGGCTAATGCAGACGATGGTATGATTTTTATTGTATGAAAATGCCAAGCCCTCGCCGGGAATCGAAGCCGGGTCCTCGAGGTGAAAGCTATCCACTAGACCACCGAGGCGGCTCTGGAACATATAAACAAAACTGAAAGAGATGAAGCTAGAAAGGCAGCAATTTGTAGAACTTCTGAGGCTCAATCTGGAACGTATAAACAAAACTAAAAGAGACGAAGCTAGGAAAGGCAGCAATTTTTAAAACTTCTGAAGCTCAATGTGGAACATATAAACAAAATTGAAAGAGATAAAGTTAGGAAAGGCAGCAATTTGTAAATATACACATTTACATTTGGATTTAAAACGTAATGGAATAGCTAGATGAATATGCCTATTTATTAACATTATACAAGGCTCCTCGAGTTCATTTTTTTTCTTCCAAAAAGCCCAATTCGGAAACAAACGACATAAAAACAGAAAATAGGTCTTCAAAAATTGGTTTATCAGATTTCACTCAAATATTTGCCAATTTTTGAGTGAATATTGGCTACTCGAGATTCAGATCCGACACCATAAAATGTGCACCGGCCCAATTCTTTAGAACACATTTGACAGGAGAGTTATAAAATATAGGTCTACGGTCCCGAGTTTGGGTTTAAACCACAACAACCGTTCAACAATTTACTTTCTAATGAATACACGCAAAGAAACACAACTTTTGTATGTTAAAATTGCAACGAGACCGAAATTAGAATTATACATAAATATATCTAATCACCTCAGGGTAGTTTATTTAAAGTAGTTATAGTAAAAGATCATTTGTTTTATATTAATTCGTAACGATCAGCTGATTTCATTGAACAGCTGATAGGCTACAATAAGTTTTAGGTTATGTTGTTAATTTTTAGCTATGCTAATTATCGTCTTTCGATCAAAGTATCTTAATTAAAATAAAAAGGAAGTGAAAACATGATTTTTATTTTTGGTTCAATAACAGAAACTTTATCTGTAACCATGAGGAGTATTCGAAATAAAATTTAAATTATAAAAAAGGACACAAACAACATTCGCTTTTTTCCTTATATATTACAGTTACCCGCTAAATCAGCGTAAAATGCGAGTGCATCAGAGCGGTGGCAAGGCAATTAATTACGAGTGTACTGCGAGGTCCACTGTTCTTTGAGCTACTAATTAATATTTGTTTACTTTTTGGGAATTCGCTTTGATCACATCAGCGAGACAGGTGCGTCCAGTGATTAATGTTTGTTTACGTCGTGCGAGCGGTGCCCTATGACTAACCCGCCCGAAACACCGGCAGACCTGTTGGCAAGCCTCTGTTTACTTAGGACGTGAGAAATCCCGAAACTTCGATAAAAACTCGAAATTATGTTTCCCGAATGAAACGCATCCTAATCCGATCTCTAAACTTCCTCTGGCAAATACGCGGTCAATATTCTGTTTCTTCTTCCGGCCGAGAGAGGGCGGCGTTGTTCACAAGACGATGCAGGTCGGGAAGACCCAATAACCTCCTATTGTGGTCGTCCGCTCTCCCGACCGACGTGACTTCGGTGATTTATCGAATTAAATGTTTTTTCGCGTCCATTCTTGTGCAGTGAATAGTTGACACCGTGTTTTTGGCCCCCGGGTGGTCTCCCCTCATTCACAGGCCCGGGCTCTCACCGGGGGTGCCCATCATGTCAAAGGGCGGGATACTCTGACAACAATACTTGAAATGTTATTGCATTAATGATTTAATAACCGTATAAATATTTATTTTCATATTTAAGTAATTTATTCACGCGAAGACCACTGCAGCATCAAATTGAATTACATCGCCTTCCATGAACCCGTGATTGTTATTTATTCGTGACTTGTAGCCGGTAATATTGGGCTGCATTGTCGTTAATTCGATACCTGGACGTCTCAAATCTCGAGTTTATGTTAGGTCAGTTTCGATTGAATTAAATTGGAATATCTAGACAAAATGCAGCCTTTGTGGATACATCGAAGCAAATCATTTTTTTTTTTTTTTTTTTTTTTTTTTTTTTTTTTTTTGTAAATTGGACCAATGATCAAGATTTAAGATTGTTTGTGATGTTGGATTTTGCGCGTCGCGTGATGCGAGTGCATACATTTATATATCATAATTCTATTAATATACCTAAACATTATTTAAAGAAATAACAAATAAATGTTACATTAATATTGTAAAAAATATATTATTTAATAAAGTACAATAAATATAATTATAATTTTTAAGAAAATAATTTTTTTTAAATCTGTTATTGAACCAAAAATATAAAAATCGTGTTTCGTGTTTTCGAACAAATTATCGTGATTAAATAAAAAAAGGAAGAGAGAACATGATACACGATTATTTTTTTTCAATAACAGAAATATTTTTACTTATATTTCAGTGTTATATGAAGCTCGACTCGTCAAGCTACTGTTTGTAGTTCAAGAGTAATGTAATATAAAACTACCAAATTGGAATAATTTTTGGACTACAATAATTGTTTGGGTTTTTTCGATTTAGGTCTATTCTTGAGACGTAAATATATTGAACTAGGTAAAACCCTGCCCAATTCATTGGCCAACACCGCGAAATATCTGTTTATTAACGAATTTCCATTGGGAAATGAGCTATGCATCGACCATCATGGTAAGACCCCAGACCCGGAAACTTGAAATAAACGCCGGTCTTGACCTCTTGATCACTTTTTGAAATATCGTTAAAATGTGTGTGTGTGTGTGTGTGTGTGTGTGTGTGTGTGTGTGTGTGTGTGTGTGTGTGTGTGTGTGTGTGTGTGTGTGTGTGTGTGTGTGTGTGTGTGTGTGTGTGTGTGTGTGTGTGTGTGTGTGTGTGTGTGTGTGTGTGTGTGCGCGCGCGTGCCTGTGTGGCGTATGTTTACATTTTATCACGCTCAATTTCGCAATTTTAGTCCGATTTGATTCAAACTTAGTACAAATATAGATTTTGATAATATCTTGAACAAGTTTGTTACGCAGAAAAATCCGTTCAAAAATTTTAAATTGGCAGTCACTTTGAGTCTTTAAATATTCATAACTTTTTGTAACAAACGTTTTTGAAAATATGATTTCACCGTAGCAATCAGCGTTGAAAACCGTATAAATTAGCGTTTTGGATTTTCGAAATGCGTTAAAATTAAGACGGATTGAAATTGACAGAGGCTAAGCTTCATTTTCGTATTTTCAACGAAATTTGAAAGTTTACGCTGATTTTGCCCTGAAATCAGATTTTCGTAAAAAGGGTTCTATTTTAAACAAATTACTTTGGGAAATTTTCTTCTATCACGTCCATTTAATTAGTGCTCACCAGTTCCGTACACTGAGTTCTTGTTCGATACAAAGTTTATTTAACCGTATAGGCTACCAACTTACAAGATCGATAAATCGAACTATTGTCAGATCGGATCCTCTAGCTGTAAATGTCCCGAGGGTCTCATTGTACTACCTAATCCTTTAATGCAGGCGTAGATGGCTGTAAGCCGATTATAAGACGTCAGATCCTGACTCCTTAGGAAGGCACCAATGCCCAACGCGTTGTTCAGTGTAACAGACCTAACAGTTAATATAATGAACACGCCCGTATTAAATCATTTATCAGAACATGAAGGGAAGACCTAAGTTGTGTTGAATTTACTTTTCAATAATCACGGCTCGCAGCTGTATCGCTGACGTGATGGAAGCGAATTTCCAAAAATATCATTCTTTATCCTTATCCTCTTTGAAATTCCTATTTCACTGTCATAATAACCATTAAATTTTCAATAAACACATTACATTACATTACAAAAATGAACCCTGACCGCCGTCAACAAAATTTTCAATTTGAACGAATTATGAAAATTTTAAACGCTAATTTTGCAGTTTTCAACGCTGATTACAGTCGGGTTTTCAAATAAAATTATGAATGTTTACAAATTTATATTGTCCGCCATTTTGAAATTGTTCAACAAATTTCTCTTGTTAACGAATCCAAAATCGATTTCTGTGTGAAGTTTGAATCAAATCTGGGTCTTACTGTGATGACCACTCCAATAGTTCATTCTTCCAGTGGTAATTTGGTATAAATACGAATTGTACGCAAAATAGTGAAAACCCCGTCTTGAGATTTTGTCGGTTTTCATCTCAGGTCTCTCTTTCCGAGTCCAATAAAAATTCAATATAGCCTACGTGGTGACGTATGTGCATCTGTATTTTTTGTCCGTGTAAATAGCTAGAGACAGCTTTTGTTTAAGTGAAATTTTGATAAAATTTGATCAAATCGATAAACTTTTGATAAAATACGGGTTGTAGTTTCCCGTATACTGAAAACAATTGAGGAAAATGCCTCTTTTCAACAAAAAATGTGGCTAAAACTGGCCGAAAAAAGAGGCAACTTAAAAAATGAGTTAATCAGTGTTAATTGCTGTTTATATTTCTGATCTTACTGCTAAACTGAAAATATACTCTGCCGATACTAAAGATAATCACTGCACGCAGCTGTATCGCTGACGTGATGGAAGCGAATTTCCAAAAGCATTATCTTTACCTTATTTTGCCGACACCGAGCGCGATACTTAGAGCGTTTACAGTTAAATATATCCTCTACATTGTATATAAATAGGTTTCTTAACAGATATTTAAATTTTCAATTAACGCCGTTATACTACATGCCCAGCTCAGCCCGTCACAATTATTAGAACAATAACGGTTGAATATATTGTACAAGGCTGATGATTTACATGTACAAGTGTTTATTTTTAGCGAATCTAAAATTTAGCGAAGATAAAAAAGAATTTTTATATCTTGGTAAAACCTAATCCGATTTGATTCAAATTTGACACGAAAATTGTTGGAATTCGTATATTCGTTTCGTGAATGTACGGGCGGTATCTTCAAAGGATAAAACTCAGACTTGACAAATGTTCAGAACCAGAGATTGAATGCAATGTTTACGTGAGCAGGTTACAAGGCTGAGGGCTGAGGGTTGAGGGTTGAGGGAGTTGCGGGCTGACCACCCTAGACGCGCTGTCGTCACATCCCTGCCAAAGATATATAGTCCTGCGCCATTGAACACTGACCATTGACTATTGGGGTGTTGGCTATTCAATGACCGCTGTAACTAAGACAATAGGGTCGGTGCCCACTTTGTGGGTGGTTGTGGGAATTTTCTTTGCAACTGTCGGCATATAATTGAAAAGCGTTCGGAATTCTTCCCCTTTTACCTGAGAATAAAGTGACTTTAGCCCAGTGGACTATTTATGAGTCATAAAATGTGTTACATCTTTCATTAAGAGTTTTTAAAATTTGTAAAGGAAACGTTCTTTGTTTGATGAGTACTGCGTTACGATTTGTCGACCATATTGAATCTATTTCCCATAAGACTAACGTTACTTATTTTTTTATTTTTATTTATTTATTTTATTTATTTATTTTATTCATTTATTTTATTTATTTATTTATTTTTGCTTAACGTTCATACTTTATGCCAGTTAGACGAGGGATCAAGGGAGTGTTAACAGTAAGGGAAAAGCAACGGGAGCAACTGAGGCTCGAACTAAGAACCTTTAGGTGCCCAGTTGAGTGACGTAGTCGCTGACCGGTGCTTTAATCACTTCGACCACCAAGCCCCAATTAACGATAAAGAGTATTCCGATATTTATTAAGATAAAATTATGTTTTGAATCGGCCATCGTGATAAGAGCACTGACCTCTAAAACACCTTTTCTGCGAGTCATAATAATTTGTGCTCGTTGTGTGTGTTTTAGCACGCTCGCATTCGAAATTTCTGTTCAATTCGATTCGAACTTGACAATAAATTTCGGGAATAGCTTGGACAGGAGCGTTAACCAGCAAAATTCGCTCAACAGTTTCAAAATGACAGTCATTAAGATCTTTAATAATGCATTACTTTTCGTCTTAAATATTTTTGAAAATAAAAATTCACCACCGTAATTAGCGTGGAAAACTGCGTGAATTATGGTTTTGAATTTTAAAAATCCCTTGAAATTATGAAATCCCGCTGTAATTTTGACAGCGGTTAGGTTACATTTTCGTATTTTCGTAAATGTTAGTAAGCGCGCGTGCGCGTATGTGTGTGTGATCTGGATCTTACCGCGATAAGCACTCCATAGCACATTTTCCATTAACTACAAATTAATTCTTTTTGCTTAATGTATAGGCTAGCCTTATAGCCTACTTTATGCCAGTTAGACTAACGAGGACTAGGGGGTCAGCGTTAACAGTAAGGGTAAGCTGAATGAACGTCAGTAACTGCTGCTAGAACTAAAAACATTGAGGTGCGCAGTTCAGAGTAGCAGTAGACTGACCGATGCTTTAGCCCCTGCTACAAATAGACGCGAGGTCCAACAGGTGCACAGAGCTCGGAACCAACAAATTATCCCACAGTTATTTTTTCGAAATTCACTTCCATCACATCGGCAAAATACCTGTATGACGCGATTATTTACGCTTGATTATATCTTTTGCTTGTACACATATTTGCTGTATTTTTAAAGCGCGCGTGTGTGTGTGCGTGTATATATATAATATTTGATGCCATTTGGACCAATGAGGACGAAGGGCAGCCTTAACGGTAAGGGTAAAGGAACGTCAGTAACTGCAGTTCGAACTAAGTGCGCAGTTCAGGAACGCTGTAGAGTGACCGATGCTTTACCACATCGACTACCGAGTCCCTGCTACAAATAGACACAGCTCGGAACCGACAAACTATCCGGTTTGAAACATCCGGGTTGAAAACATTGAAATGTTTTTAAAAATTTCAATAGAGTAGGTGGTGGTAAAGGTAAAGGGGCACTTTGTCCATTACGGTTAGCTTCGTGTCGCTTAGACATACCTACTTTTAAAGTAATCACAGGGGACAGCCTACACAAGGCGCTGGGAGAGGCATGATGAATCGGGCCGAGTTGACGACTTGGCTGGGGGCGCGGTCTCTCATGACTCCCAGATAAGCATCTCATGTCCGGTACGTTCCACCTTGCACCTTACCGATACTATCAGTCGACTTATCGGTAGTTACGATCCAGGGAAAGCTGGGTAACAATTCAATCGGGTAACATCCTTGTCCCCGAGTGGAGATGTCCGCGGTACAGGAATAGCGGCCTCAGAGTTCAGCGTGACGGACGTTAATGTCAAGGTGAATGCTGCAAAATCAATGCACAAACTTTCTCGTGTTTCGTTAAAAAGAGGCTCATAAGCGGTTACATTTTATTTGGAGAAATAAAGTTAAAAAAAATAATTAGTTGTTCAAAGAACAGCAGACCTCGCAGTATATCCTTTAAGTAATATACAGAGCGCTGCACGACAGCGCTTGTAACCTTTTCCGCCAATTTAACCGATAACCATAGGCTAATATTTGGGAAAAATTTTATTGGACCAACTTTATTAAAAATTGTGTGCTCTTTCTCCATGAAGCGGTCGAAATTACGATAGGTTTTGCCGTTCAACCAGTGTTACAGGAAATAACCAGCAACTCTCAACATTAATCAGAGTCCTCCATTCTAAAACAGAAGTAAATGAAATAAATCTTACACATATCGTACGGGCTTTGTACAAGTTACCTTCGTATCAAATTTCAAAACAATCTGCGTTTAGCTAAAGCTGCGTACACTCTGTGTTGTACATTAGAGCCCGCCATCTTTAAACGGAAGTGAATGGGACAAAATTTTACACGTACGTTTTCGGTCTTTGCACAGGGATTTCCACACCAAATTTTAAAACAATCGGTCAGTGCGTTTGGCTAAAACTGTTGCATTTTTAACATTTAAAATACGTAATGTAGTCTCTCCTCAAAAACGAGAGAGAGAGAGAGAGAGAGAGAGAGAGAGAGAGAGAGAGAGAGAGAGAGAGAGAGATAAAAACCAGATTATTGAAAGAAAATTGTTCTACCAGCTCCCGATAGCCCTTGTCTGGAGAATAAACTGTTACCTTACTGATAATATTATCGGCCACTTGAAGCAGCCGATATCGAGTTACATGACAGAAAATAGAAACCGAAACCATTAATTAGAATATGCAATGCGAACGCTAAATCGTTATGTGCGTTTATTAATGAAGATTTTCTTGATACTTTTAATGAAGGCATAATTCAATTGAATGCTCAGTTCCGAAACAATTAATCATTTAGCCTAAAGGCAGTATCTGTCAATTTAATTTTTAGAATTAGAAAAATGTTTAAATCGTTTTAAATTAAGGAAAATAACAGTACAATTTTTAAAGCCGCACAAGCGTCTACGCAGTAGGCAGTTATAAATCAATACAATATGTAGGGTCTATATAATAAATGTAAACTCGGTTGTTGAATATAAACCTACTGGAATGATAACCCTTAAGAGAGATATGAGAGCGCTCGCTGCTGGTGGTATCTTGCGGCAAAATGTTCAACTACACTTAAATAGATAATAGTAGCCTACTGTATAGCTTCGAGCTTGCAGCGTTCGTAGCGGCAAATAGTCCAATTACTTCGACTTCAGCCGATTGGACTTCAAGCACGCATTTTATAATGGTGTCTGTTCTTCTAGTCCGCCTGGTCTTCTAGTCTAGTAAGCTTGGTTCGTCCCTGAGGGCCGTTGTAACTGCGCACCAATCCACGTAGCCCCATGGGGATTATATGTTGCGGAGATATGGCTGTCAAAAGAGGGCACCGCACAAATAGGGAAATCGGAAAGCAGCCAATCGAGTGCCAAAGTGGACAAGACTGACCACAATGCTCTTGAATGTTCGAGAGAATGTTGTAAAATGTTCCAGAATATTATAGAATTTTCCTTAAAAGTTTGATAATATTCCACAATGCTTTAGAATGTTCCAGAATTTATAATTTCCCGTAATGTTCGACAGTGTTTTAGAATATTCCGAAATTTCAGTTAAAAATCAAATATTTTTAAGAACATTTTCAACTCACAACCCGAACGAAGTCAAGCTACACAGCCAGTTCCAAATAAAGTTAACCTAATTTTGGAAATTAGATGATGTAGGCCTAACGACCGAACTAGTCACAGTTATGTAGTATTTAAACAAAGAAATGATAAACATTAACAAAATATGCGTTATTTGGTCCAAAACTTTATTTCGCAAATCACATGAACAATGAAGAGACAACAGAAAATCGTTTTAGCGGAATAAAACTAATAGGCCTAAACAATTATATTCTTTCAAGTTTTCAATCACTAAGGAGCGTTCACAATCTATTGTTCGACCAATCACATTCGAGTATGCCAAGTGCGTGAAAAACTCTTTCCGTTCTCTTTTTTTCCATTTATTAAAATAAAAAAAACTTAGGCAGTGCGGGACTGGCCGACAGAAATGACTCCTTCTTTTGGAATGCCTGACTGTATACTTTTTCACTATTATGACTTAATTATTTTTATAAAAAGTTAGATGCATGTAGGAAAGGGCAACTTGAAAATTATTTTCGTATTAAATTTCGCGTGTGTGTAGGTACACAACTTAAAAATTAACTGAAACTGTCACAGACTATGGATTTGAGTATTTTAGGCTATATAAGGGACTTTAATAATTAATCAGTTTATAACCCTACTTTTGACAGTTATACTAAATATAATAATAAATATAATATTTGTAATTCTGGCATTCAAAAATCAGTATAGATCATATACATTAAATAATTAAGTTACACAAATTTAGAAAATACACATTTTTAAAATTAACAAGAACAATAAACATAACCTCAATTGAAATGATATTGAAACTATTGTGCGAAATCGGCTGTTTAGAAGTAGTCACTTCCAGTCTAGATATATACAAGGTATGCTGTGTCTAGGTATATGCTGTGAGGTATGCATTACGGATTCAAGCGTGACGCGAAAACAAATGTTTATACCCATGTTTTGTCAACCGCGACCATATGTTTTCACATCAAAAATACATTTTATTTACCACTAAACAAAAAAATGCCCGCGTTCACTATAGTGCGCGTATGGATGTATTAGAGCGTTCCGTGAAGACAAACTGAAATTTTCCCCGTGCAAAACATAAGCCCATACCCCACGAAAAGAAGTAGTTACTTCAAAAATGTGCTTGTAAAACAAATAATTTCCTTTGGTAAGGCGTTTTACACTAGCCTTTACACAGCCTAAGTTTTACAATTATCTGGATTAGCCTACCGTTTAGGCGTTAGAGATGCATCAAAACGGAAAGGCGGTATTTCCTTCTTACAGTTCTACTTAAAATAATGTTCGTACAGTAAAGGCGTAGGATATTTTTACATAGGAAACGACAACAGAGAGTGCTACCAACTTCGCGGACAGAAAACACAAAACCAGACACAGATTCACTATAGAAGCTAATCTCCGAGAGGGGTTTCCCTGGTTTAATAAATTCCAATTTTGCCGCGGCCCGGCTTTGTGCTCACCTCGCCGCCCGTCGCACTACTGTCCGTCTGTCCGTCCGCATTCCTTCATTTGCATATTCATGGTTCAGTCAAGAGTCGGAGAAATATCCATTACAGAAGACCTACAGCCACTCCAGTTTCCACAAATGCCCGCCAGCTTTCCAAAGTCTCGTCTCAGCCTCGCTTCGACTTTTATCTACTGATTTTTACAGTTTAACTAAGAGAGTATTGGTCGCTAGTCTGTTTCAATTAATTAAGCTAAATATATTTATCAGTCTATAGTAACTACTACAGATTATCATTCGATTGGCCAATGATATAAAGTCCAAAATGTTCTGGAAACGTAGCGAGAACCTCACAATATAATCAATCAATGTGTTTGACCAAAACTGTCAATGTGTTTGACTAAATGCCGAACAGTCGAGTTGAAACACAGACGTCAATTATCATTGTCTCTTGGTCAGTTAGCATTGTTTTAAAAATAACCTAGCAAGATGTAAGATACAACAGAACGTAGCATGACACGAGAGCCCATGACATAGAATCTTACTTCCCCCGCGCAAAAGTGGCAAAGCTATTGAACATAAACGTACTAGAAGTACAGTCACCATTTTTTTACAGCGGCTAGTTTTTAACAACATAACCTAAAACTTATTATAACCGTATCACCTGTTCAATAAAATCAGCTAATATTTACGAATTACTATAAAACAACTGATCTTTTAATACAACTACCAAAATTTAATTAACGATTCATTTCATACTTAAATCGATCAACATTTTTCTTAGTTTCCGTAGTGTAGTGGTTATCAGGCTCGCCTCACACGTGCAAGGCCCCCGGTTCGATCCCGGGCGGAAGTACAGTAATTTTTAATTATATTTAATTTAATAAGAGACTTGCGACGCACAAAATATACTTGTATATATCAATATAAACATGTTCCTCGCATCACGCGTTCCGCAAATATGACATCACAACCAGCTCTAAAACGTGATACGTGTTAAAAGGTGGGATAAACTTAAAAGGGAATTCACGTAGTATACGTCTTCACATCTAAGAGTGTTTCTGAACAGATATGAATGTACCTCGGAGACACCGTTTGTAGGTTATGCAGGAAGGAAACAGCAAGCCTCATGATCTGTGACTGAGAGGCTCTTGCCGGCAGGAGACAAAGGGTTTGGCTTTCAGGATCCTGAATACGCGTACCTCCAGGAGAACGAGCTAGGCAGTGGACTGCTAAAACTCATCGAGGATACCAGTCTGAGGCTTAGTAGCACGATAGATTAGCCTAAAGAACTAATGTAATAGTAACTAAAGGACATTAGTTACTATGTCCGCTCAAACAAGATTGTTGAAAAACGTTCCCGTAAGGCCTACTTTGGTTAAAATGAAGCCATAAGTACCTAAACAAAACTCACATGTTACGTTTATTATTTCCCCAATAATCTGGTTCAGAAATTGTATTATTAAAACCGGGAAATCGGCTTAACTTCTCAAAACCGGCGCATTAAATTTAGCTGAAATTTTTAATTGTATCCCCTGTGTGTAAAATTTATAATTTAAGTAACTTAAGTTCAACAAATGTGAAATAAAATAAATCTACAATTATATATGGCGCACTACCGGAATAGACTCCAACGAGCTAATTTTTATTTTCTCTCGAAAATAAATTTTTAAAAAAGTTTCTAACTATGCTCAGATGTATTATATAAATACCCAGAGGTGCCATGGCGGGGGCACATGGCGTAAAATGCGCTAGCAACATTTTTTTTGGGGGGGATCAACATTTATTTGTATCATAGTTATTTTACAAGGCGATAAAATAAATATAGTTAAAAAAATCTATATTGTAACTTTAAACTGCAAAAAATCAAATATAAAAAGTATTTTGTTCTTAAACTAATGAAGTGTATTTAATAGGATAAAAAAAATAGAATTTTGATATTTTGTTCATTTTAATTTTTTTCTGTTAAAAAATCAATCGAGCAAAAAGTAAAAGATAGTAGTTAAATGAAATCTTCTTGCCAATGAAGGATAGTATAAAAACTTATCAAATTTTGGTGAGTGAACTGATTTTTTGGGGGGAAGGACATGCGCCATACCGTTAGTTGGCATTGGCGCTTCTGCAAATACCCGAACAAAACGCAAGGACGGTAATATTACCAAAATAGTACTCGGGAGCTTTGGAAGAAGTACACAAAATTCGGTGGCAATAAAGATTCATAACTCGAGCAAGTGTAATAATTTTTTTAAAAAATTGAACAAATCCTGATCGCCGTTGAGTTTTCCATTTAATCTCGTGATCCTTTTTCCTGTTGATTATGAAACAGATGTTTGTAGGAAAAACTGGATGTGAGAAAGTTTGTGTAGCGTTTTGGCACAGTTTACTTTATTTCAAACTAACCTACATCCTGTAACACTCTGTATAAACATGAAATATACAGCCTATAACTTCTTACAACGTGTGTGTGTGTGTGTGTGTGTGTGTGTGTGTGTGTGTGTGTGTGTGTGTGTGTGTGTGTGTGTGTGTGTGAGTGTGTGTGTGTGTGTGTGTGTGTGTGTGTGTGTGTGTGTGTGTGTGTGTGTGTGTGTGTGTGTGTGTGTGTGTGTGTGTGTGTGTGTGTGTGTGTGTGTGTGTGTGTGTGTGTGTGTGTGTGTGTGTGTGTGTGTGTGTGTGTGTGTGTGTGTGTGTGTGTGTGTGTGTGTGTGTGTGTGTGTGTGTGTGTGTGTGTGTGTGTGTGTGTGTGTGTGTGTGTGTGTGTGTGTGTGTGTGTGTGTGTGTGTGTGTGTGTGTGTGTGTGTGTGTGTGTGTGTGTGTGTGTGTGTGTGTGTGTGTGTGTGTGTGTGTGTGTGTGTGTGTGTGTGTGTGTGTGTGTGTGTGTGTGTGTGTGTGTGTGTGTGTGTGTGTGTGTGTGTGTGTGTGTGTGTGTGTGTGTGTGTGTGTGTGTGTGTGTGTGTGTGTGTGTGTGTGTGTGTGTGTGTGTGTGTGTGTGTGTGTGTGTGTGTGTGTGTGTGTGTGTGTGTGTGTGTGTGTGTGTGTGTGTGTGTGTGTGTGTGTGTGTGTGTGTGTGTGTGTGTGTGTGTGTGTGTGTGTGTGTGTGTGTGTGTGGTGTATAACGTACAATCTCATATATTTTTTTATTACTAAATCATAAATCATTGCGATATTTACTCGCAGAGGATATCTTTTACTGCACATCCCGCGATCTCCATCGAATCAAGTTCTGCAATGCGGACTTATAACAACAAGCGTGCATCGAACAAGTAAAAACTGGACCCGCTCACATCTGCCGAGTTGCATAACTCGCAATCGGAACGATGCGATGCCTCTACCTGTGACAGTAAGGCCCTGAATATCGCACATCAGATGACAGGTGACAGATGTCAGAGCCGCGGTGACTGTCACATTTACATACCCGGTGGGAGACAGTCGCACTCGGCACCTCCCCACTTTCCTTCCACCAATCGCCGCGAAGCACTCGCTTTTCCCAGGTTTCTAGTTTTATTATAACAATCGGAACGGTTATCTAACACGACCAATGAAACGGACAGAATGCTTCTCAATATTGCGGGTAGAGTTGTGTGCGTTATTCAATGATATTTGTAAAGAAGGTAAACTGTTTGCCCCGAAAAGGGGATTTCAGAATTTCAATTTGGAGGGGGCAGACGTTGATTCCGGTTAAGACATTGTATGACTATGTGGGAAACACTTTTCTTCCTTGGGAAGATTTTGATAAACAAAAAACTCAGGAGTATAAACTTAGTTTAATAATTACACAAATTAAACTAAAGTGTGAAATAATGAATCTATTAGCCTACATTCTCAAACACACACAAATTCAATTTTGAGCTTTTAATTCCATCATTCGTTAATAATTCTCTTAATATAATTTAAAGGAGTGGCATTCAGGACCCTGGCCGACAGAAGTAAAAATTCCAAAAATTGAAATAGTGTTCATTGCGGGTTTGTATTGGTCAAATTCTAACCTATTACTGACTGATCTTGTAACTAAACTGAAATTATGTGCAACGGTTATTAAAGGATGGCCACTTATTTACATTTTTTATACAAAACATCAATATTATACAATATAGGCTAGGCCTATCCAAATGTTAATGCTCTAATAATTGTTACTTCTGGGCTGAGCATGTAGTACAATGGCGTTTGTTAATAATTTCATATTTATTTAGTAACTTATTTATATATAATAAGCGAGAAATAGCCTATTTAACTGTAAACGCTTTAAACAACTTATTAGTAAACGGATCGGGTATGTAGTATAATGTCGTTAATTATTATTTAAAGGCTACACATAAAATCATTACCAAACTTTTAACTTACATCACTTATTAGAAATCATTGCATTGCCCAAGAATGCATAGTCTATAAAAATAATCAGCTCACTGGTAGACTTAAATTTACTTCAAGAAAATTAACAATGCGTAAACGGTAGTATGATTCTTTTTTACATGTTATTAGCGCTATAGCGAGTTTCAATTTTTTTCTTCTTTAAAAAAATGTCTAGCTTGACGAAATTCCTTAGAACATGTAAAGAATTGTTTTACTTCAAAAGTAAAACAATTCTTAAGATTACAAAAAAATTAATAATAATAATAAGAAGAAATCTTCTCTGGTATCTAGATCTATGCGAAATAAAATAACTGATCCAATCATAAAAAAGTGACCTACGCTATTGTTTGTAGTCTACTTTCGGGTTTGGGATTTATTTATATAGTAGCCTAATACAAACAGCAATATCCCGACAAAATTGTGTTTATATTTAAAAATACAGTTTACAGATTTTAAAATACTAAAAGACCGATTTATTAAGTACACTTTTTAAGTTCTTAATAAAAATATGTTTTTCGATTAGCTCAACATTAAAAGTTTAATTTTCAAATTCATAACCTGAAATTACTTAAATCATAACCTATAAAACCTATCAAAGCAGATAACGAATTCTTTTAAAGAATAACTTGTAAATCTCTGAGGTAGGCATAGTTTCCTTTTAGACAATATTCGTACCGATTCACCTTTCATGGATTTATATTTAAATAAGTGGTACATTGAAATAATAATAATAATTTACAATAGTTAGACCTACCTTTTATATTAATTACCTCGGGCTATATTATTCTTATTTTTAGAAAAAGAACTTTTAAATTGATATAGCCTACCTAACCAAAATGGACTTGTCTGAAACCACAAATATAAATTCTTACCGTATAAGCCACTTTTTTTAAGACACTTATTATAAGCTACTGTATTAGTGACAAGCCACAGTAGCTTATGCCTGATTTTATTGATAAACGACAAGTTAGTCTAGATAAATTGCCATATTTTTGAAAAAGCTAGGTTATATTGAGCTAGATTTTTTTTTTAACGTCCGACTACTGTACACACTTGGGCTAATGCAGACGATAGGATGATTTATAGCGAATGAAAATGCCAAGCCCTGGCCGGGAATCGAACCCGGGTCCTCGGAGTGAAAGCCCAGTACGCTATCAACTAGGCCACCGAGGCGGCTATTGAGCTAGGTAATATAATAATAATTATAATATAGTAAAATATAGTATAATAATAATAATAATATAATATAGAATAAATAATATTTAATTTCAATGTAAATATCTTTTTATATTTTGATCACATTAAAGAACATGTTTTTATTTCAAAAGCTTTATAACCATTCACAAATTGTTAAAAATAGGTTAGTGAACTTTTCACCTTCACCAGGTTAATATACAAATGCTAAATAATTTGTTTACCTTGAATTCTCATTCCAGCTAATAAACACAATTATCAACACTAATTAGAATAAAATATAACTTTAAGAAACACTATGAAAAAACGATCCACATAACTTAACATTCAACAATCAACTTATTGATGTTGAGACACACTCATCTGAATAGTCAGCAGTGAACTGATAATTTGACCATTGCCTTTACAATTAGAAATAACCTATTGATGAAGTTGAAGAAGAAATAATGATGTAATCTGTTATCGATCATTTTATTTTATTTTTAAATACGTTATGCTTTGATACTTAACAGCTTTTAAAGTCTATAAAGAGTTTTCTGCAGTCTACAATAGTTAATTGTGCGACTAGTAGGAGTAAGCAACGTGACATTTTTACACGAGAGAAAAATGTTTTCGAAATGTTTACGGAAATTTTCTCGAGTAGAAAATAAACAACTTGCACATAAATATTTCCTACTGTAGTGCTTAAAAAAGTACTAATTCAACAATACAAATTTACATTTTAAAACCAGTGTGAGGTTATGTTATTAAAATTTCTTAAAATTTTTAGTAACAAAAATACAGAAACATTGAGGTTATACGTTAACTTGAAATAAACAAAATGTTGCCAACTGAAATACCAAAAATAAAAAATTACGATCAGTTGTAACAATCACGCATGTAGGCTATACTTAACTATTAGGCCTACTCACAATTTTATTTAAACCTATTTTTCATGCGTATTTTAAATAAACATTTCAGTTTACTAACCTGCAATCTACTCGAAACGTTACGTAGGCCTAACTATAAAATACATGTAGTATTGTTCAACTTACAATAAACTTACCCAAATAAGTCGTATTGTTCAAAATTAAACGTTATTTCGTTTTTTTTTATTATTAGTGAGGAAAAATGAAAACAGTGAGCAAATCCAAGATCGCTCATTGTTCTTGGCATTCTAAAAATCTGGAACGATTATTAAAACAACTGGCAATCATTATTTTTGCATTAGTTTTACAGAGTGTTCAAAAATTTGCGCAACCTTATGCATAATAGTCTAAAATGGTAATATAAAGTCTAAGCACTCTAAATAAAAACATATTGAAATTTTCAACTATAAGGCATAAGGTTATCTCGTGTATAATTAAATCGACTGTATGATTAAGACACATTGGCAGTGATTTTAAAAATTATGAAACTGCAAAAACTTTTTATCCTTTTTTCGGTAGGGTAAAAAAATCGACTCTGGGAACATTCCGTATCTGTTTACTTTTCCGTCTTGATCCATAAACACTTTTTTACAAACAGTAGCCTATGTCATCTGTTGCAACTATCAGATTGTTATAAAAATTGTACCGTGTTTAGTTTAAAACTAATTATTAATTATAGACTCACATCAAACACAATCGATGAAAAACGTTGGATTTGGGAACACAGAAACTATCACCCCAAAATGATCATATAACAAGTTCGTGAACCAGCGAAATCCGTGCAACAGTTTAAAAATGGCGGCCATCTTTAAAAATTTATAGTCTTTTATCTTACATTTTTTTGTATCTTATTTTACCATAATAATCAGCATTAAACATTAGAAATCCGCTGTAAAACGACGAATTTAAGGGCGGTCATGGTTCATTTCGTATTTTCAATATAACACACATGTAATTAACATTTAAAAAATAGCTAATTAATACACATTTTAATGCTAATTACGATGGCTAAATCGTATATTCAAATGATTGTAAGCAGAGGTGCCAATGTCCACTAACGGCTACGGCGCATGCCCCTCAAAATTTGATAACTTTCAGTGGCAAAAAGATCTTTAACTACCTTTATTTTTTGCTCGATCGATTTTGCTCGAAAAAAAATATAAAATGAACAATATATCAAATATTATGTTTTATGCTATTAAATATTAAATACACTTCATTAGTTTAGAACAAAATATTTTCATATTTGACTTTGTGCACTTTTAAAATTAACATATATATAATAATAAACTGAAGATTAATGAAAGGAAAATATAATACTGGAAAATTAATTTTTTTCCATTTAAAGAAATAATCGCTCAAATAGCAATAAAAGTAATTTCAATTAATATTTCCGAATCATTATAAATTAAATATTTTTTTTTATTTCTTTAAGGCGAAAAACACATTGAGGCTATTATTGCTTCCCTAAATTTTAAGTGTGAGTGTAAAATGTTAAAGTTGTAAGTGTAAGTGTGTTAGACTCGGGTACCGCGACGGACGTCTAATCCTCTCAATAGGTGCAGCTGTCTGCACCCCCTGCGGGAAATATATTATTTAGGTAATAATGTAGGCCTAATAATGATAAAGAAAATATTACTAATATTTATTTTATACCATTTAAAATAATTATGATACAAATAAATTTTGCTCGCCTCCCAAAAAAATGTTGAGAGCGCATTTTGCTCGATGTGTCCCCCGCCTTGGCATCTCTAATTGTAAGATAAACAAAGTTTTAAGAATTAGCTCCCATCGCGCCGCGTACTTAATAACCTGGCATTCTAAAAAAAAAAGGCTACTACATTTAGTTGTAGTGAAATAGGAAACTTTTTAAGACAATACCAGCACAATTAAAATGATCTGTTTTACTGCTCTGGTTGAAATTCTCCTAAGTACTTCTATAATGGAACTTAAAATAATTTTCATAATAGTTACCCTCTGGTAGGTGCTGCTCTCTGTTACTTATTATCGTAAATACAAATAAAATTATTGGTAATTACTTCTACACTAACAATTTAGTAATAAATGTATAAACTAAAATTGTTACATAAACAGTAGCTAGATGTTTTAAAATTAATTTCCCAATCTCCGCTAGCCTATCTGAAGGCTATAGCCACGAGTGCGGTCGCAGGGAAATGGCTATTAATGAAGCTTAAATTCAGATTTAGGTTATAGCTTACGAAAAAACTACATTAGCAGTTTGGCAAAGTGTGTAATTTGGCCTAAGTGCACAAACTTTCCCACCAGGCCATCATTAGTTGTTGGATAATTACGTAGGCCGCGCTTTCACTCGATCCTTCCACGCGAATCCATCCTGCGAGCAGACCATAGTATCTTAGGCAGCGTTCACCGTTGATTGCCACATCTCATATTTAGATTTAACTTCTCGTAACTTTCCTGTTCAATTATTTAATAACAAAAATCAATTCGTTTCAATAGCCTGACTACAGCAGGTCGATAATTAGACCTAACCGTTTATAACATTACATTCAAATTTCAAATATTTGTCCTTGAATACTAACAGGTACACGTCGTGGTTTCGCTCGCTATATTTTTTTGCTAAAAAATTTAGTAATTATTTTAAATAATAATTTAAATAAGTTTAAAGTTATCAATCACTGGTAATAATAGGCCTAAGTTTGACAGTCGTTTTAAACTGACTACACGGTGTACAAAAATCGTAAAGTAAATACCTAAGTATTTAAATTTAATTTCAACATAACCTCCTCAGACCTCACATAACCATAAGTATGTCTAATTACACAATGAAAATGTCACTAATATTATTACTACTGATTAACACTGGAGCAGTAAATCATTTTAAACATATATAAAATCACTGGTAATAATCAGTTGGACCGTCGTTTTAAATTGACTATACGATAAAGGCCTACAATGTTGTAAGAAGGTACCCTAAAAATGTCAAATCTCTAGCTATAGTAGTCTCGGCTTTACGTTCATTATGAGAAAGTTACAAGTGTTCTTTTGCAGTTTATTTAAAGTTTATTGAGGTTATTTCACGAAATTCCATTGGAAAACGAGCTATTAGAGCGGCCATCATTTTAAGACCCAGACCCGGAACTTGAAAAAAGCACCTATCCTAACCTCTTGGTCGTTAAGTTTGTGTGTATTTTTTAGTCCTTTCAAATTTAAAATTTTCATTCAATTTGTTAAAAAAAAATGTTTAATTAATTTTATTATGTTTATTTTATTGTACATTACAATCTTAAACAATAAGTTCAAATAAGTAACAAGCTGAACACTGAAATGGAACTAACAACTTATAATAATTGAAACTAAATTTCTAATTAACTTTAAAAATTAGATAAATAAGAAGAGAATTAGTTAACTTATAGAACATTAAAGTAGACGAGCTATAAGTAGGTTATATCTAAAAATCCAATTATTAGGTATTAGCCTATTTTACCCAACAAAACCTGTATTTTTAGGCCTACAGTGAAAGAACAATTATGGGCGTAAAAGCTACATACAAATTAGACCTACATTCCTCTTTTCAAAATATATTTTTAATATTTTAATTACGTAAATAGTTCATTAAATTGTGTTCCTTTATACTATATTTTGTAAGAAAATAAATTACCAAACCTAACCTGAAACAAAATTTTGATTGTCAAAGAATTGTTTCACTAAAATATATTGTACAGTATACGGTACATTCCATTTTAAAAATGTTTCATTTTTATGACAGAAGGTAGAAGCACAATACCATTTCGTTCAGCAATAAAAAATACACAGAACGTTTAATGAAACGCTTCCAGATGGCAGCACTTCACGGTCATTTTCTGTTCATTTATCGTTCTAGCTTAATTTCAAATACAGTATGGTAATACAATCCGAGGAAATATCATGTTTTACTGTAATACAATGTAAAACTCTCGCTAATTTGTGCGAAATCACTCACTATGAAAAACTACCGCCAAGATAATATAGTATCTGATTTTTGTGGGAATTTTGAACAGTGAAATAAGAAACTTTTGAAGACAATACCAGCACAATTAAAATGTTCTGTTTTACTGCTCTGTTTGAAATTCTCTTAAGTACTTTTACAATGGAACTTAAAATAATTTTCATAATAGTTACCCTCTGGCAGGTGCTGCTGTCTTTTACTTATTATCCTAACTACAAATAAAATTATTGGTACTTAATAAGTTACTATAACTTCTACACTAAACTTGTTAAAATGTATAAATGTTAAAATTTATTGAAATCAAGTTACACCTTACTGTATATAATTTTTCCCATCGTAATGTATTTATAATACCATAATTAATTATTGGAAACAATTATCGTTAATTTTCTTCTTCACTACACTAGTCAAGAAAATCTTAAGATAAGGAACTCATTTTGACTGGTATAATTCCAAGTCAAAAAAGTTGTCCACTGGATATATTACTCTGCACAGAACTAGATATAAAAAATTCACAATTTCAATGAAATTTGGCATTGTTGATAAACTTTAATTTACCCAATTTAATTTTAATGGAATGGGAGGTAACAACCCAAATTTGTTTATAAATAATTCCAACCTTATTTGTGCTTTGATTTTGCATATATATCCAAAAACTGCAAAGTACAAATAATTCTTTCCTAATTTTAATAACACTCTGCGAATTAAAATTACGAAAAATAAACAATTTATTGCATTTACAATAAATTAACAATGCACCAGGCCTTTAGGCCCACTAGCATTATTTCATAAAGTGTAAGTTATTTTAAGTTGGTCATAAATTATTAACAAAAACAAATAATTATTATATTTTATTAAATAAAACTGTGAATGTATAAAAATTAAGTAGTATTTCTATGGGAATTACATTATTTTACACAAAGTCTAATGACTGCCTCAACTGGTTTAAAGATTGAGAGATCCACTGGTGCTTGATCCCACTTTTGTCATGGAAACTGGTAATTTTATCTGAGAAGGCCTCTCTGTTCATAACACCAGTTTTCTTTACCAATAAAACAACTGAAAGGAAGACAGCTTCCAAATTAATTACACAATATACGAGGTGTGTTCAGAAAGTAACGTGAATTTTTAAATTTCGCGGGCTTGGAGAGTCCGATTGTCAAACATTTTTTTTATTATGTTGGTATTACATGCCCTTGAAGTATGATAAAACTTTCAGCTGTTTTCTTTGTTGACTTTGTCTGTGACAACCACTAGGTAAGACGTGTTTTTATGAGCTTGGCGATTTTCGTTTGTTAAAAGAAATGGATCAAAGAATTTGTATCAACTTTGCGTAAACAATGGAATTAAAGTGTGTGAAATGTTAACAATGGCCTATAGTGAGTCTGTTATGAGTAAAGCAAGAGTTTATTAGTGGTATAAGCATTTCCAAGAAGGCCGTGAAGACATTGAAGATGACAAACGCCCTGGACGCCCCAGCACATCAACAACCGATGAAAACGTGGAAAAAGTGAAAGAAATGATTATGAACAATCGCAGAATCACAATTAGAGAGGTCGCTGGTGATGTTGGCATATCGATTGGATCTAGTCATGACATTGTTTTCAATGTTTTGTGTATGAAACGCAGCAAAATTCGTTCAAAAATTGTTGAATTTTGAACAAAAACAGCGGCGAATGGAAGTTGCTCAGGACTCATCACTAAATGAAGTGAACAACGATGCAGAATTACTGAAACGTATTATAACAGGTAACGAAACATGGGTTTACGGATATGACGTCGAAACTAAGGCTCAATCACCCCAGTGGAGGCATTCTGGCTCATCAAGACCGAAAAAGGCTCGACAAGTGCGGTTGAACGTGAAGGTTATGCTTATGCTTACTGTGTTTTTCGATATTAATGGCATAGTGCATCATGAATTCCTGCCACCAGGTGAAACAGTAATACCTACAAGTTCAACGCCATTTGCGTGAAGCAATCTGGAAAAAACGCCTGGATCTGTGGTAAAACAATTCATGGCTTTTGCACCACGATAATGCACCAGCTCACACTTCATTGCTTGTTCGTGAATTTTTGGCCAAAAACGATGTAACGATGCCCCAGCCTCCATATTTGCCAGACATGACTTCTGTGACTTTTTCCTATTTCCAAAAATAAAGAGAACCTTAAAGAGCCGTCGTTTTACAGCCGTAGATGACATTAAAAGCACATTGCTGAAAGAACTAAAGGCTATCTCAAAGATCAAGTTTGAGATGTGTTTCGAGGAATGGAAGAAGCGCTGGCACAAGTGCATAATCTCCAATGGGGACTATTTTGAAGGCGACAACATCAATGTAGAAGAATAAATAAATATTTTGTTCAAAAAATTAAAATTCTCGTTACTTTCTGAACACACCTCGTATGCACACGTTTAGGAGAGATGTCATAGAATATAAGGATTCCCATTTTGACAATATTTATAATTGAACAGTTACATTTAACAAAACAGGCCAGAAAAAGCAGTGTTAAAACAAAATGATCAAATTTAAAAACAGCTGATCGTAAATCTGAACGGTTGTCAATACTTGTCTTGATTATTAATTTTGTTTTAAGACTGCCACAAAAGTATTTAATCCAGTCACATTTAGGCTAGACAATTATCAAATTTAAAAATAACACTTTTATTTCAATGGCAGTATCTTATTAGATACAACAAGAGCATTGCGAATGACATAATACCATAGGGTTTTGGAATGTACAAGAAAAGAATGAAAAGAGAAAGACTTTGGAGAAGACAGATCCAAAGATTGAAGGATAACACAGCAGCAAAACGGAGATGATAAAATAAAGCTTTGTGGTGGCAAAGATATGGTCGTTATGTTATTAACTAACACAATTAAGACATCTATACACAAGAATAAGTCATGGCTTAAATCAGTGATGAGTCATGAAGCCACATTCTCGAGCACAAACGAATATCACTAATTAGAATGTCAAGAAATTTTGGTCCTGTTGTACTTATTTTTTGTTTCATAAAAAAGTTTGCTGTTTTCAAAAAAAGGCAAAAGTTACAAAAGAAAAAAATTTACACAAAAATCTGGTTCTTAAGTTTCAAAAATGCTGTACTGAATATATTGAAAAAAAACAATACATGGTGTAGCTTTTCATTTAACCTTAGTACGTTTTAGGATAAAGAATTAGATAGAAAAATTATATTATAATTTATTATCCAGCTGCTAGCGATTACACTGTGTTATAATGCTATTTCAATAGTAAAAAAGATGAAAATATTATTAACCACAATAAAATCATGTTAAGCATGAAACAACACGAAAGGATTACAAACATTTTAGGTTCTTTGCGCACAATACAATATTTACACTGAAGTACGTAATATACTGGAAAACTCTACAGCATCTAAATGGTCACAAATTCTTGCAAATCATATGACACCTAACTTATTCAGTTATATAAATTGCTAAATCTAAGGCAAATAAAATTACACTCAGCGTTCTATTACTGTACAGTGGCGTAAAAACTCAAGTACGAAAATAATTAAAATAAAAACAGAATTTTACAACAGGAAAATAACAACATAACAATTAATTATTTAACTCTTAATTAATTTTAAGTAGATTTTTTCAAAAAACAATAGGCACAAGCACTTGAAAACATATTCATGTTTTTTTTTTTTTTACATAAGTAATAAGATAATTAGAACTTAATTTAAAAATAAATTGTCAAAATCAGACATAATCTAACTAAAAATATGTAACACTACTAATAGTCTACATGCTAGGAAAATTAGCTTATTCCAATATAGACCAATAGTATAAAGCTTTAAGTGGGAGTATACTTTCAAGTTCTCCCCCTTGAGTCCAAAAACATGCTGTGTTTTTAATTATATTATTTACTCATTTTTTTCAAATCTGAAATGTTTATATTTTGACTATATTTCTAGACATTTGATAAACCAAATATTTACGAGTCAAAAACATTTTGATTAAAACTGGAGCAAATAAATCTTCAGAAAATTACTTAAACACACTCTATTGGTCCATGCTATATTACTGAAAACAATCCAGCTTAAAAAAAAAAAAAAAAAAAAGAGGTAAAAACTACAATGGAGAAAATTTGTTGAATAAGTTAATCATATTTTGCTAAAATTTCGATCACATTTTAGGATTTAGAACTAAGTTCACATTCAACAATTAAAATAAAAGAAAATTAACCTACAAAAGTAAATAAATTAACAAACATAAAAGAGGACTAACACTGAAGAACATGTTCATTATGTTTTAACTGTAACTAAAATTTTACTTACTTGCAGGATCAACTGAGTGATGTTTTTTTTGAATCTTTAAGAAATTTGATCAAATCATGACCAACAACAAATAAGTTACATGAAATGTATTCTAACTTCTAAGGCTACAATTGTATACTTTACTATATTTACAATTTGTTTTATTTATATTAAACACTACTGACTTAATACTGTAATTATAACAACAAAAGCCACAGTGATAATAGCCTTGTTTATGAATATCTTGTACTGTAAATGTCATGGATTGTACAGGCTGTGGGTTCTTTGGTGGTCGATGACTAGTATTAGAATATTGTTTCCATAAAGCACATGATTACAAGTAAACAACCTTAATCTACTATGTTATACAATTAATATAAAAGATTATTTTTCCCATTAAAACAATACTTTGAAAAATAGATTGGGGATACAAAAATATAATCAGTTAAAAATATATATTTTTTTTAAATTTCAACAATTACAACCAAATTTGGTTAAATGAAAATTAAACAATATTATATGAGGTGTCATGACAAAAAGGAATGGGACTCAGTAATCATTTCAAAAAAGCTCTGTTAGGTGATAACCTGATGATAAAGGCGAACTTGTACTTAAACAAAACTTTTATACAAATATATCCACTTCTTGGCAGGTTAGATTTTATTATTAAGTTTCAGTTAATTAACCAACCAATGGAATGACTATGGTGTGAGAGCTCAATCTGTTAACAATGCCAAGTCGCCATTAGATAATAAAGATAATTCCTTTTGTCTTAAAGATACACTCTTTGGTAATGTCTTAATTGCCACTAGAAAATTGTACATGATGTGAGCTAGCCATTTAACTCAATGCAGAAGCAAAGTGCATTAGGACTATATTCAATCATCATAGGATTAGACTAGGGACAGGGAAACTTCCTATACAAGCTAAAAATAAATGCATTTTTTTTTGTTTTAACCTATTCAAAAAATTTTTTTTCTGATTTTTAATCAGGTTTTAAAAAGTTCTAATAACTGGATAAAAAAACCAAAACTGTGGATTTTTTAGGAAAAATCAAAATTAAATACAGTATCTACAATTATAATAACTTTATTTACCATATTTTATGGACTATAAAACGCTTTTTTCTTTGAAAAATTGCATCCAAAATTCAGGTGTGTCTTATACTTGAAATTAATACAAAAATGTCCAGTGTTTGATTTTAAATTCCTGCCAGTCTTAAAAGTGGCTATATGTTCGATGCCATGGGAAACCTATCTCTATCTGGCAACATTGGATTCAACTGGCAGCAGCAGTGCACCGATGTGATGAACATGAGTTGCGGGGATTCACAAACTTGCCAACACTGTCTCCCTCCTACCCCACCATTACAAACCCAGAACATTGTCCAGCCTATGATGCATTATTGCAGTCTATGGTAAATTGAATTGAAAGTAATTTGTGTTACCGGTAACAGTACAGTATTTTTGTTAGTAGCTAGTTTCATAATGGAAAAAAATAAAAATAAACTAAGAATTTTTTTTAGTATGGCTTTGCACTCTAATAATACAAATGGTAAGTTATTTTCTTGTTTGCTTAAAAATTAAGGTGCGTCTTACAGTTATAGCACTTTGTACTAATAATAAATTGATAACACTGTTAAGTAGCAAAAGCCTCTGGCTCTATTCAAAGATTTCAAAGTATTGACGGTTTGGTTTTGATATTTGATGTTTTTAACACCAATGTTGCTATATCACAACCATTGTTTTCGGCAGATGGTCAATGCTCGCTCAACTATTATTCTGTTTGATTTTGACACATTACCTCAGATCACTATTCTAAAAACCCATTCACCATGGGCTCACTCTGAAAAACTCTTACAAGGTCAAAATACACATATAAAGGATAGACCATAGTGATATTACACTGAAAAATACGATCACTAACCAAGAAAGATGATTAGGATTGCCTCAGAATGAAGCATATGTAACTGTTTTATTACCGGGTACATACATTAATGTTTACGCAGACGTTCGGTGGAGGAAACGTTTTTGCGTTTGTTAAGAAATAAGGTTTTTACAATGACACAAGGGAGCTGCTGTCACAACATATCAAGATAAAACAATATTCAAGCTCATCTTTCTTTACGGAAGATGACAAAGACTGTCAACACTAAAATCTCTCCAATAGATTTTTCATTATACTTTTTAGAACAAAGAAGGAAAAAAACAAATTTGGTGTGTTCACCTCGCTACTCAGACACCTCATCATATTAACTAAACTGTAAATTTTATAATAAACTAATAATTTACATAATAATGTAGGCATTGTACAACATTTTACAAATTAACCCTCTAGTAACATTCTAGTCTGTAATGCACTGGTTCCACATCATAGTAAAGTTGATAAAAACTTCCAAAAGATAAAAATAAATTGTTCACAGAACTATTTACAGTACATTGGTTTTGTCAGATCTATTTAAAATATTTTACAAAGTACTATAAACATTAAAAATTGCATTTTGGAAACAAATACCCTAAAAAAAAGTTCAAAATAGTAAATCAACCAATAAAATTGCTTGGAAGAAAGTTTTGACACACTAAGCTACAGCTAAATGGACTACAACATACATTATTACATTGAAGGCTGCTTTTTATACACTACGAAATAACTATCAATGGTAGCTAAAATTACAGCTGTCTTAAATTAAAATGGCAAATTATGGCATCGTTAAAGGCAGGATGGTAAAATATCAAATACTAACAAAAACAAAATTTTACGTTAGCAACAGCAAAACCAAAATATTTTATAAATTAGTTTACATACTTCTTAAAACAAGAAAACTATTTTTTTAAGGTTAGCAAATACTTTAACTTAACAAACCAGACAAATTTCCTAAATTACATTTCTATAAATGAAATAAAAAAAACACAAATACTTGATGAGAACAGTGAAAAGAAAATTTTGACAAAAACTAAATTTTAAACTCTAAAATAAAACTAATGAGTATTTAAAAGTTACAATTCACAGATCTTTACAGACTAATATAATGGCAACAATATCATGTATAGAGAATAAGCGAATAATAGGCTACATTCTGTTTATGCTAATAGATAAATAACTACGAGAATTATTGTACAAGTATGATTCAGTGATATCCAAATTGAGCTAGACAAAATTAAATAAATTTTGATAAATATTGTCAGATACTAAGGTACATAGAAAAATTATACTGGAAGGTAAACGGTTTATACAAAACGATGAGGTAGATAATTTATTTAACCCTATACAATCATAAAAAATAATTTTAAACGATACTTCAACTATTAAATTGACAATTTAGTTGTGTAGTTATTACAAACAACTACAGGGCATCTTAAGTACCAAATTATATTAATCAATTTTCATGATATAAGCAAAAAAAAAACATTTTTTTTTGTCACTGCCTGTTTGTATCGGAGTTAACTTAAAATAGCAGTTGATAAATTGAGAAGGTGTTTGTATTTTATGGATGTACACCATCAACATAACTGTAATGAAAAATAACTGACAAATGCTCCAACTGACTGATTTCAATACAGAAAGAGAATACAGCAGACTCCCAATTATCCACACACACACAGAAAATAATTATCTGCAAAAATAAATAATAATTTATCTGCGAGACAGAGAAAATAATTATTTTTGGTATAAATCATTTACCGATTATTTCATGTTTTTAATTCATATTACAGTAGACATATCTAATTATTTCACACAGGCCTACTACACAGAGACAAAATTTGCAAGACACTTGCGACTACTGCAATATTAAACATTGATGTCCACCGCTCACACCAGTAAATTGGTATTTTTATGCTTCAGTACTGGATAGAAAATACGTTACGTTACTGTAGTATTCTGTTAAGTGTCACGTTATAAATAAAATTATAGTGCCTGATTATTTTGGTATGAATACTAAACTGCTATTCAAAATGTCTGAAAACATTTTCTATTCGTAATTATACAACTGCAATATTTTATTGTAATTTTTACGATAAATGTAATTTTTTTTTATATTGTTATGTAAACTTTACACATATTTAATCAGGAGTCTGCAAACAAATTGTTATTTAGTATATAAGTATAAAAGTATTCATGTATTGAGGTCCTTTTAACTTATCATAAAACCTTCTGCATTTAAACACATTCTTATTTAGTATTTTATCAAGAAACTCTACAGTTTTTTAAAAACAATATTTTTTTCTAATTTAACATTTTAAAATGATAACAGAATAATAAAAAATATGATAATAATAATATAATAATTCAGTCTACTCAATTTTAATTAAAAATAGATTTTCAAAGCCAAGATATAACCTTACTAATAAAAATAATTGACATTTTAAAATAATTCAATTTAAAATTAATAGGCAACCTGTATTTGATAAAAAATTAATTTTACTTTGCCCCGAGTTCATAAGTATATAGAACAAAAATAAAAGTATATTAAAACCTAAAATTACCTTTATGTTGAAGTAACCAAAGTGAACGTAATAAGGACAACTACCAATCTTGTTAAAAAATATTTAAACTATATTAAATATTATAGAATACATATTCAGTCATTTAAAGACAGTACAGTCCCCTCCTGATTATCAGACAGTGAATTAATCAGCTTGTAAATTATCTACTGCTGATGTCAAAAATAGAAATTTCAATATATTTTTCTTTAAAAGATGAAAAACTGGTTAATAATTACTTTAAATCAATTATTATTTGCTGTGCATTTGTTTTCTTGTGGGGAACACTACAGCCTCAATTTAACTTTAAAAAGCAAAAGTTTGTTCATGTGTTTCGAGTTTTATGAAAGTATGATTAGTGTACATTTTTTTTCTAGTCAGTGGTCACAAAAATTTATGCATATAGTATATAAGGCAATTAGAAAACAGTTCCTAAAATTATTAGGCAATTATTATCTTATTTTGACTTATTTTTAAACTGTTTTCAAAAAAAGATAGTTGATTATCTGTGTTCTACCCACATAATCAGGAGTTAACTGTTTATATTATAATATAAAAATTTGTGTACTTCCAGTTTCTATTAATGCTTAACATAGGCTACCTCATCTTAACAATTTGATCGAAAAAAATGTTCTACTTTATCCACATTTTTTTAATTAATTTTTTTACAACTGATACTCTAAATGCATACTATCAGAAATCTATTTTACAACACAGACAATTAGGCTTTAAAATTATTCGGAAATTTTATTAAAAAAATTGTTTTTCCTCTAAATCAAAATCTACGGATTTCTATTTTACCTGAGTTGTAATATGAACAAGAGAACTAAATACGCATTAGGCAACCAAGGCAGTGGAAGCCCCTAGCAGAACTTTGTACTATAATTTCATATTGGTTCTGTAAACTACAGAACATGTAGGTGTTTTACAGTAAGCGTTACAGTTTTGTTTTATTTAGAAGCCTCCTGACAGTAGGAAAACTATACAATTCGTCTTTGGAAAAAAAATCAAAGCACAATTAAACAAATTAATATATCTGCTAATAACAGACGGTATCTGTTCACTGCAGTACGAAATTTTTGATCGATAATTTTAAGCACAAGAGTACGAAATAATTTTGAGCACAAGAAATGAAATATCATTTCACTTAAGGGGGGGGGGTACATCATCACAATTACACAATAAACCAACCGTTTAATTTCATCATAATTTGAAAAGATTTGTTTAGCATGTAGGCAAAAAGCACATATAATAAATTCTCTCTGGATGGCCCATCAACCATTTACCATATCAAAAACTCAACTTAACTAACGCCCATGAAACATTGCTTGTTTATCTAATGTTGAGTTATACTACTGCATCGATAACAATGATCCACTTGCCCCTTTCCTTTCTAATACAGGACCATTACAGACAGATTAGTTCTTTGCAGTATAGCATTGTACATAGTTATTGAACGGATGTGAAAACAATAGGGACTCAATTTAGACCCAAAATTTTAACAGTCAGATTAATTCTGTTATCTGACTTTTTTAAACAGTCTTTCATAATAAATAATTTGTAATAAATGATAAAAGTAACCTTCCAGACAAAACAAAACACTGTAACAGGGCAGCTGAAACTAATTGATTCCCTAAGCAAACACTGATAATTGAAACATAAACTGCCCTATGGGCTCATGGAATGAGGCAAGGAACATTTCACATAGTGTCAATAAATTTTGAAAGAGTCAATAAATATTGAAAGATAAACACTCTCACACTATTTACCATAATACCATTCAGCATATAAGTAGACCATGTAACAGTCATGTGTTAGAGTACTCAAGTGGCGCTACTCAAGTGGTGCACAGTGTTCTCAGTCTTGCATGTTACGTGAATACTTATTGAAAGATTAAGTACAAATAATTTAATGTAGTAAAGACTTATGTACGTAAAACTTTTACAATACATAATTAGAGTTAAAAACAAAATTTAAGTTTTACTATTTTCCAAGATAATAATAATAATAAAACATTCTGTGCTATAAAGTACAGTATGTTATTTTATCAATCACCGAAAAAAAACGGATGGGTCTATTCCTATTAATCTGTATATTCTGTCATGCGTCACCACAAAGGTCCTGAGAATGATGATTAATTGAGACTCTACTTTCTTTTGATTTTTTTTTAATGTATTTTTTCTGTGCATTCTGTCTGATAATAATAAAGAACAATGCCAGTTGAATTCAAAATGTATTTACAAAAAAATATTAGGTTATCTCTGTTTTAATAACAGCTTTTTAAATATTATCATTCACACAGCGTACTTGCATCAATATTTTGTTAACATTAGCGGTAAAAAAAATCTTTTTTTGTAATTTTGTGCTTTTGTAATTTATGTCCTTGTGGATTCTACTAAGAACATTATTTTTGAAACACAAAAATATATAGAGAATAATGAGATCTACCAACTTGTGTAACTTTAATTAACCTCCAATTTGTTGAAAGCAAGTTAATCACAAAAAAAACTTTTAATATTTTATAACAACGGAAACATATCAGGTGTTTTCAGCAATGATGAAATATGATTAATGCTTAAATTTTTTCCATACGAATCGCTTTTCGTTACTGTGCTATTATAATGAGCTACATTTATAATCAGAATGTCTCAGTAACATGTATTCGCTGAAGGTAATAAACACCTAGATGATCTGTTATTTAGATTACATTTATTTTATACGTAACTAACACTCTGCTAAAGTTAGCACTACGATATTATGATTATCACATAACTCAATTCTTGTTACTTATTTTAACTTACTTAATGTTAGATTGTAAGCCTGTGCAAGTTTTCAGTCATTTTATTTCTAAAATTCCATTCTGAAATGAACCAACCAGATTTTTGGCAGTAAACGTCAATGCTATAACGATATTAAACTAAACATAGAAATATCAAAGATGTTCAGTAGTGACCTAGGGGCATAAAGTCAAAGATTTGGATTTATCACACTTGATATTAGTATATTTTTTACTAGTGTTTTAATAAATCAATTAATGACATAGGTCTACCTAAATCATTTGTAACTATTCATAGGCTATTTAGTTGTTAGGTAATTGTTTACTACTTGCTTGCCATTGGCAAGTATTTTCATTTTGAGGTGTGTTATTTATCTTTACTAATAACATATTAACATGTTTAAAAAGTCGGAACAAGATAAGACCATATGGCCATCCAGTGCGGAGCGGAGTGGACTTCACATTCAAAACATAACCTATTGTTTTTAATATAAGTGCGACCACAGAAAGCAAAGCACAACCCAGCGATGCCGCTTGATTCTTCTCAGCTCCGTTACACTTTCAGTGGCAGCACTTATACTAAAAACCATTGGTTATGTTTTGAATGCATAGTCTGCTTGCTCAGCCCAACTCTGCCCGCATTTGGTGGCCACCCGGCCTAAGGGAACAAAAAAATTAACATTATCATATTTCTGTCGAACTGCAGGTTAGAGCGTTTTTCTAAAACAATTACGAGCTTGTGCTAAATAACATCATAAAAAGTTTCGCCAAAATTTCTTGAATGATCACAAAAATCAAAAATATGTCTAGAATGGGAAAATCATATTGTTTTTAATGATGATTTTTTTCTGTAACAAACTACTGACTATATTTAGAAATTGTTTAGTAAAACTGTGTCGGTTCTGATCCGATGATTTAAAACATCTTTCTGAACTATAGAGAAAAATTGTTTTGTCACCCACAAAAACTGACAGAGTAACAATGTTTTGAAAACTGAAAACCTTATGTAATCGGATAGGCTTAACGGAAATAATCACTTGAAATAATAGTTCTGTTTATAACAAAACAATTGCACGAATAAGCCATTTTTTTTACATCATCGTTCAATTTCCTCACAACAAAATTTTTTATGTACATGTATAGACTTGTACACATATTTAAACACACTGAAAGTCCGTATTTTTTAAGGGAAACAGTTGTCAAATGCACAAAAGTAAAAAACACCTAATGGATATGGCGTGATGCATGTGGTTACGGTTTCCTAGATACCAATTTTTCAACTGTTCATGTTTTTCTGACTCTTAAAACATGTAATGTGTTGTAAGTAAAAATGAATCTCAAAATGGAAACAATTTCTGGTGACAAATGAACACTTTTCCTACCTTAAAATTGTCTTTTTACCTTTTCTAAGAATATGAAAAATACTTTACAAAGGCTTACAGACATGAACAAATAGGACAAACACTTAATATTTGCAGCACTAAATAAAAATCAGGTAAGTAGTTAACTTTCTATATCTAGTAATATACATGTCATGTTATTTAGAATATTATCCCTTTACCGAGAGTCCTACCAATGTGAAGTTCTCTGAATGTGTACCTGCTTAATCGTTAATCGTAAATAAATTTCATACAAATTCTTTGAGCGTGTTAGAATCATACATCGCTTAAAACCTTTCAAATGTAGACTTACAAGGACTTGTAAATGCATTTATTGAAATGAGATCTGTTATTAATTCATTGAAAATGAGTAGAAACTGGAAAACAACTTTAGAAACATTTATAAAATTGTTTAGCATTGCCCTTATTAGTACAGCTTGCAATCGTACAAAAAGAATGATTTATTAATGTTATAATTTAGTATTCTTAGTCAAAACAGGAGTTTTTAAACAATTTTTAGTCTAAAAAAATTTTAATGGTGTTTAGTGACCACACACCTTTAAAATGAATACTTGTTAATGACTCTATTTACACCAGTATCAGGGTCAACATTAAATGAGGTTGATGACTTGTACTTGACCCTCTCAGTTTGTCAACTTTTTGTTACATTGCTCTAAACTCGATTTCACTGCACTATAAAAATTGTATACGGAGCATAAAAAAATATTTACTTAAATTACTTTAAGAACTTAATTTAATTAAATTGTGTTATTCTCAATTTAATTTTACTTCACCACATAACCACCGGACGTAAATGAATATTCAATTAAATTCAATCAATGAATTTGGTTTCGCATTGGTTGTGACGTCAGCATCGGCATTATACACGTTTATATTTTTATTGCCAAATACAAAATGTCTGAAATTATAGTTTCTATTATTATTAATAATAAAATTTGTAAATAATAATTTATTTTACTCATTTTGATATTTTAAACTTCTAATTCTACCATTATTTATTTAATATCTATTCCCATCTCACCTTTCTATATTCAAAATAAGTAATCTATCTACGGTTAAGTTGCTTGATTTTGTAACAATTATTACTCACTGATTAGATAATTGTGATAACTAGCAGTTTCAACCATCATCTAGTCAATGTATTCTTCATTTTTTCGTTATGTCACTCACAATTCGACTTCACTGCACCATAAAATTTGCTGTACCAGGTGTAAGAAAATATTCACTTCAAAAGGTACCTTTCATGAACTTCACAAATCAAGGACGCATACTCATTAAAGGACCACAGTGTCATGTTAACAAAAATATATAAGAAATTTGCAATTAACATTTAAAAGGAATTCTAATTCTACTATAAATTGCTTATTACAAAAAAAGTTTATTACTATAATAAAATAAGAAAGATCGAGTTGACATTGGATTTGACCAACAATGTAGTCTCGTAAGTTTAAAGGCATGTATATGGTATCAGTAATAATGGCCGCATTGGACAAATACATGTTTTTCATTTAAATTAGATGAGTCATGGTACTATTATAATTTGACCAACATCTAAATGTTGTTCAATGTCTGATGACTATGTCATCATGCCTTACAACATAACAGATTTAAAATCCAAAAACTGTAAACGTAGCTATAGCTATTAATAACTATTTCCATAAACCTGCACTTTATACCAAAACATGGCACATATTTAAATACGAATATTTCAAAGACAACTTAGTAGACTTTCTACAATGATGGCTGATGTTTAGAAGATGTAAGCTATAATATAGAAACACAATGGTAAAATGATTCCGAAACGTAAAACAAACGTTTCCATATTCTAGGAACTATACACATTTTTTAAACACCTTGTTTAAGCCTACAGAATATTTTTCAATTGAGAAAGTTAGCATTTAAAAAATTATTAAAGAATAACAAAATTGTTTTTGAAAATATTTCCAGCGATAAATAAAGAAAATGTGCATGATATAAACGCTTTCAGAAATGTAAATTATGATTAATAGAACATATTTTGTATTACTATGACAATTTCATAATTATCTATATTGGCACTCTAATTGTTCAAAAAATTTTAGTCCGACTTGATTTAGACTTGGCAAACTAATTTTTAACAAATCTGTTACCCTGCAAAATCTGTTAATACAATCAAAATATTTCAAATTTCATTGAAAATGTACTGCGGTAATTAGGATTGATTTTTTTTTTAATTTCTCAATACAAAGTACAACCTTGGAAATTCGACATTCTCGACACCTGGCTTGTGAGTATTTAATAGAGTATAAAGTCTTTACACCATAAATGTTACAAGATTATGTAAAGTTATAACATGTCTTACGCTTTATAGCAATGTGTATTGTATCACATTATAATCTGACATTATATACAGTGCACAATTAATAACCTTCATTCTGTAAAACTCAACACTTAAAATCACATTAGGTCATGTTTCCGAAGTTGTACTGTAGAGCAGGTTATACTCTTTTCTTAGTTCTTTTCTTATTTTTTAAACTTTTTTACCTTATCTTTTCTTAACAATTTTCGTTTGTCATGTTATTATGGAAATGCTGTTTGCCAAAATTAATGTACTCAAGAATTCAGATTTTTTTCATTTTGGAATTGTCTAATGTTCAAAACCGTATTTCATCCCGAAATGATTTTCACTTTAACATTAACATTTAAAACCTCGAACAAGCTGAAAAAAACCATTAAGAGGATCTAGTAATGTCAAGGTACAGAGTTCGAACTTAGCAAAAATCTCTCGCTAGAACATGGAAGACAAGATATCAATCCTTCAACAGCCTATAGTACTTTCTGGTAAAAAAAATCAAATGTTTTTTTTACAAACAGCCATACAATCTGCTATAAAATGAAAACAGTAAGTTTTAGATTTAAACAAAATGTTAGCAATTTACAAGGAAGGCAACCATCATTATTAAATGCATAAATATTTTATGATTTCTTAGGTTTCTAGAAAATTTTGTTAAAATAGATCAGTTGTCCTCACAGACTGTTATTTCAACCTGAATAGTTTTTCAAATCTAACACAAAAATTAGCCTCTAATCAAACTAACATTTGACCGTTAGTTAACTATGCTCCATATCAAGATCGGTTTAATTTTCATACATGTAAATCTATTTTGATTATAAATACAATTCACAGGGCTGATTATAACCGTTCTATTTACATCTATGAAATATTAGATCACACAATTATATCCACACAATAGATATACTGATATAAAAGTTGATGACTAAAACTTATTCGCATAATGTTATACTGTATATTATTACAGATATGTATATAACTAAGGGTGAAAACATTTCATCTATGTACAAAGACCCGTTGAATCGATCATTTCCTGCGCCTTAAAGTGACTACGCAAATGGAACATGAATTCCGCACGGTCTGTGAACTCCTGACGACACATGAGACAATAATGACGGTCAGCCATTGGGTAGTGAGCGGCCTGAGCAGGCGGTGGTGGGAGGTAGGTAGGCGGGGTAGGTGCTGGCGGAGCAGGCACTTCTAAATGAGCTCGGGCGTGCGCTGACCATTCTTCACGAGTCGCCATCACTCGGCCACACAGCTCGCAGCTCCAGTTGACCTAACAATACTTGATTTATACACATGTTTCAAAGAATATCTAACACATGCAAATTTGTAAATTACATGTTTGCATATGAGCATGCCTTAAAATTCATCTCAATTAATTCAAAAACTATCAATTGCATGCAGTAATAAGTGCCCGTTTTCAGATCACATGGACATTAAAGATTTTCGTGGGAATCACATAGCCAACAAACATCAAATGTTTTTCCGTTAAAGATAACTGACTCAATCAACTGAGGGCTTTAAATTCTTATTGCAGTACTGTAGGGCAGTGGTTCTCAAAATGTGAGCTGTGGAAACTCAGGGTATTGTAAAAATATAACTGTGAATATATCCAAAACGGTACTAATTTTAGTTAACTGATCAAAGTAACCTACAAATGGCTGATAAAGTTTTAAGATCCCTGATTCCTTTGTGCCCAAGTTATAAGCCAAGTTAATAAGCCTTTTCTTCCTATTGTTACATAAAAAATAAATATTGAAACAGACCAAATATTTACACTAATTTAACGATAAATATCTATGTTAATTCAGTGCATCAGATTAATTTTAACTTCCAGTATCTGTTAACTATCAATCCTGAGTTCACTATTTAAAAGAAATTACAGTTAAACTAACTGTATAAAAATATGTAGTTTCCTGAATTAAAATTTTATTAGTCTTACTGGCGAAAAGAATACAGTAGAGTAGTAACTTGCTTTGAGAGGAATGTCTAAACAGTCTGATAATTCAGACCTATTTGCATCTGTTTGTAGAATCCCTAATATCCCAGGTAATCTTATCTGTATAGTAGATGTTGGTTTGTCCATTTTAGTGGTTAAATTTACGCACATTCACCTCTCGATACTTTTAGTCATTCTTTTACTACTTACGTTTATTCCTTTATCCTTTTAACAAAAAGAACTAATATAATTGCATCAAAAACTGTGTAAAATGATGTCGGCCAATCGCTTAAAACAAATCATGACAAAGTAAAAAGCAAAAATAATGAATACAATACTAAATACATATTTTTTCATTTTTGAGGATTAACTCTTTGGCCCCCCGACACATCTGCTTAAGAGCTTTTTGTGTAACCCTATCACTTCACCTTAAACCGACTCCAGTGCCCTTAACGAGCTCCAGAATATTGTGTAAGGTGTCCAGGTTGAATTCCTGATCTAATTGCTGAGGTCCAAAGAATCTCCTTCAATGCATATATTATTACTAGCCATTTATACGCTCGTTGTTCAGCACTGATTAAAATTTTTCTGTTAAAATTATTCACCGATACAAAAACATAAACCCTGCAAATGTCAACACATGAGTCATCTATTGCGAGCATACTACAGCACTGTCAAGAGTCACTAGAACCTACTGTTCTTAATGAATATTATATATTATTTCTGTAAAATAAAACATATGTACATATAGTGTATATTTCCAATTTGTGATGATTCTTCTATTTGTTCACATGGAATAAATCAGGCAGGTTGTGGTATACAGTTTTTTCTATTATATGTTTATTTGATTAACTCTAATGGTCCTAAACACTTGATGTTTAATCAAAGTTTAATTATATTACTACTATGTCAAATTCGCTCAATCTCCTTCAAAAATCTGAACTACAAGCTAGCATGCAGTAAGATGTATAATATAAGTACCGGCATTGTTACTTGAGTGGGAGGCGGAGAAGTCGCTTCATCTTTCACTTCTTTCTTATCCATTAAGTGAACCTTAGTATTGTCCAATAAGTGTGATCGCTTCGAGAGAGGCGCAAGGTTAGACGGTGTTATGTGTTTCAATTTGTTCATGTGTATAACGAGCTTATCTCTCCGTGCAAATGCTTTCTTACAAACTTCACAGACATATGGCTTTTCACCGGTATGAATTCTCATATGAATAACCTAAAACAAAAATGCTTGATATTTTATCATATCCCACAATTAACTTTGTCTTAATATCATGTCAATTATCTATCATAAATATATACAATACAAACTGAGCAGTACATTTTGTCTTGATCAAAACCTGTTTACTGTATTTACAGAATAAATTGTAAAGACTACAATATAAAACAATTTATTACATAATAATGTTCATTACACACTCAAATTTTTTTGCAATGGCTTCAGGTGTACTGTCATTTTTTTAATAAGTTTGGCCTAACATAAAAAAAGACTGTTCCACAGTTTGTTCCAGGAAATTGGTCCCAGACACTCTCTACACAGGCAATATTCGTCCCTTACCCATTTATCCCATTGTACATTCTACCATGGGAATGAGCTACTTTGTAGTAGATCATTCTACTTGATAGTAGCTCATGTGTTTTCATCACGAAAATGATTAATTAAATGCATGTAATTAATAAAAAAAAATTTTTTTTTAAATACTTTAAGAACCTAACTAACACGATTTTGTATGGAAGACATATTGACGATTAATTAAAAGCATATATTTAATAAAAATAATAGAAACATTAAAAAAATTGCCTTAAGAACCTAAGTTAAATGGTTTTGTATGAAAGTGAAATTGCGTGGAAGTTACTAACTATAAAAATCACTGTAGGTTTTTTTTAATAAGGCGAAAAGCACATTAAGGCTATAATCACTGTAGGTTTTTTTTAATAAGGCGAAAAGCACATTAAGGCTATTATCGCCTATAATCACTATTGGAACTATGTTTATAAGAACATAAATTATCCATTTAGTAGACAATATGGACAATTAGTTGTGGGACTAATTTGTAATATGGGACCAATCGTTGCATTACTAATTCAAGGGGACAAATAGCTAAAAAAAAAAAAAAAAATGGTTTTAGTGATACTAATTATTACACTACTCAGTTAAAGTATTAAAAAATTTTATGTACAACTGCATAAGAGGAAATCTGATTTGGTACCCTGTCAGCAGATAAGAAAGTTGCCAACTGGCAGATAAGAGCCCAGGATTACTACTGCCAATATATTTATCAGCAAATTGTGTTGTCACAAATTGTGCTGTCATAATTTGTCATTCTGCTGACACTTAAGCTTAGAGATGATTGCAGCTGTGCAATACTGTCCACTAGATAGATAACTGGATAGTTATCCTTCCCAATTTATAAAATCTGCATTACTGTTTTCAACAGTAAGCATAAAGACAAAAATTACACAAAATTTTCTTTCTGACACTATATTTTAAAATATGTTTAGTATTCTTCTTTGTGTTTTGTATGAGCATAATTCTTTGAGATACAGCCTTCGGAAATTCCAGTAAATCTGACAAAAAACAGTGCAGTATTCAACAAAGGAAGCAGCAGAGGCATCAAAAAGATTTATTGAAAGAAATATTAATTACCAACAGATCAGAATAAAAAAAAAACTTTGCTTGTTGGTGACCAGGCAAGATTAAATTTAACTTTCCTTCAAGCCGTTAATAAAACAAAATGTTGAATTTGCATTTGTCAAAACTATAAAATAAAATGAACTGCAATTAAATTTATTTATTAACAATAAATCTGTAAAAAATTGAATTTTCATATAAAAAATAAAGAGTGGGACTTAAACCCTTTCAGATTAGAGAATAAAAACCAATGTATTAACACAATTTCTGACTCACCCCATGTGTAAATGTTCTATTCTGCATCTGATTTAACAAACAATCAATATTAAGGTTTAGTATACATAACAATCAAGACAATACAACAGTGTGTTCAAACATACCCATTATATATAATTTTTAAATGAAAATAACATTAACTTACTAGCTTGTCTTTTCTTGCTAATCCTTTACCACATTCAGGACATGTAAAACTTTTATTATTATTCTCTACTTTAGGTTTAGCTTTGAGCAGTTGTTGTTGCTGTTGTTGTTGTTGAGGGCTGGACGATGTTGGAGGAGATGTTTTCCGTTCTACTTCGCTATAATTGGTTTGATGAGATTGTTGCTGGAAATTTACTTGTGTATGTCCTGCAAAATCTGGAGCCCTGCAAATAAACAATCATACTTTAATAATCGTACATTAGAATCCATCTCATTCCGAACTGAATATTCTTAAATATTGACACGAAACTTAAGAACCTATACCTGCAAAGACCTAAGATAAAAATAAAATAAAAGGCAATATTTACTTTAAATAAGTGACAGCTAATATTTTATAAGAATATTAAGACATCAATAAACTAACCATGTTCCTGTATAAACTAAAATGACCTGCATAAACTGTTCCTGTATAAACTAAAATACCCTGCACAAACTAACAGTGTTCCTATATAAACTAAAATTTCCTGCATAACAAACCATGTTCCTGCATAAACTAACCATGTTTCTGCATAAACTAAATGTCGTGCATAAACTAACCATGTTCCTGTATAAACTAACCATGTTCCTGCATAAACTAACCATATCCCTGCACAAACTAATCAAGTTTTTCCATAAACTAACCATGTTCCTGCATAAACTAAAATGCCCTGCATAAACTAATCATAATTCTGCATAAACTAAAACTGGATAAACTAAAATTCCTTGCATAAACTAACCATGTTCCTATAGAGCGAAGTACTCTAACGCCATCATCATAACCTAGTCCATCATCAGGCACCATTGTGAAGGTAGTAGGATCTTGTGGCTGAGATATCTGAGGTACTTTGAGTGTATAGTGTTGTTGATGTTGGTTAGGTACCTGGTTTTCCACTTTCACTTTGTGTGCCATGGCCTGTGCTGCCATGTGTTGCTGCATAGCTGTGTGCGCTGCTGCTTCGAGATATGCTACTTTTGCTGCTTCACTCATTTTGTTCCTTTAAAACTGAAAAAATCATGTAATTTAAGCCTACTTTAATTATTCGCCTTTGAACCTTTTTTGCTTAAAAAATGATGATGGGCGTATTTAATTTTAAAATTCTATAAAAGAAACAGCCTAAATAGAATGAATTACAGTCATTATATCAATGACTTTTTTAACACTTAATACTAAATCAAAACAAAATATTTTAAATAAATAAATGGTGTAAATTATATTACATTAACATGAAACTCTTGAGCAGATAACACTCAAATAAAATATATGTTATATACTCAAAATATATGGGTTATGTACCTCTTCAAAAAATATTATTTGAGAGAAAACATGTTCAAATTTTGGCTATATATGCATATTTACATCTTAAATCACCCTACTAATTTCAAATGTAAGAAAATTTATGGTTCAAAACTAAATGGCATCCTAAAAAAGGTTTTTTATTTAGTTAATTAGGTCTCCATCTGAATTTCATTTTTTTTTAGGTGAAAAGCACAATGAGGCTTAAATCACCAATCACCTTAAATGTAAGTGTAAGTGTAAAGTGTTAAAGTCGTAATTGTAGTCTTGTAAGTGCAAGTGTATGTTAGACTTGGGTACCGTGAGGGACATCTACATCCTCTCAATAGGTGCAGGTAATCTGCACCCCCCTGCGGGGCATCTGAATTTCAGAACTTTAACTCCTAAAGGAACGTATTCCAAAAAATTTTTTTAACAAAATAACATCTTATTTCATAATGAAACATTGTAAAAATATTATTTGGCTATTTTGATAATTATTATTACCAATACTAAACAAGATACTTCATTTCAAGCACATTACAATGTTTAAACCAAAATTCTGATTGACTGTTAGTATTTTTTTGATACTGTTTGAATTTCCCCCCTTTTCCTTCTTAGACATCATATCAGAATTCCTGTGCAAGAACAATAATTTTAAGTTATCAGTAGACCTAACCAATAACTTAAAAGTGTTAAATTAAAACTGACAATTTTTATCTACCCTTGTTAATACAGTTTACAACCCATAACCACAAAAAGATTACGAAAGTCACAAATTGTGTTAGACAGTATAACAATAAGTGAAGATGTGTAAAAATATTTTTCTTCCAAACTTGTTTGCTACCATTTTGATGTGGAAGTTCAGAATCTTATTTTTTTTTATAACTTAACCTGTCTCACTTCATACTTTAAAATAGTAAATACTAAAAAATCAACCATCATACTAAAAAATGTACTAAAATATCCCAATAAAAATGTTACTTTCATTCCACAGCCAACCCCTTAAAATTAGCTTACCCATCATATTTCGAACACTTATAAAGTTACCTGTTAATTTGGCTTACATTACTGTTGTAAATAGCACCCCTTATATCAAAATCAGAAAATTCAAATGCTGTTCCACAGTCTTACATCACATTCAATTAAGGGGTAAGCTGTGGTACAAATTTCACTTTTCTCCCACCCTACCTACATATTGGTCTAAATAACCTGTATTATTTAGTTACTAACCAGGGCAGAAAACTGGATTTCTTTAATTCTTCATGCTACCATATAGTTGTTTTTTAAGTGATTTAATTAAAGGCATACTTACAATATGCCAAAATATATTCTCTTCAAGAAGTTGCTATAAAAAGTATTACTTCAAACTGATTGTACAATGTGTTTATAAGTAAAAAATCAATACATAAATATCTTAATTTAATTTATTTATTTTTAATTAAATGCAATAAAGTAAAATACGTTTAAAAAAATAAGGTTTTCTAAATGAACAAATTAAAAATGAGTTGTGTAGCATATGCATTATAAACATTCGGAATATCAAAATCTGGAACAATAAACATCCAGCAAAAAAAAATTGTTTTTATAACGAAATGCTGGTTAAATAATTTTAATTTTAAAACGTGCTTTAGTCAAACAAAATACCTTTTGAGATGGTAACATTAAATCTTGTTGATAGCGTGTACAATATACACAATTTTAAGATCAAACTTCTGTAAAATTACAATAAAAAACAATACCAAATTTTAACAATCACACATACCGGCATACCACCACTACTTTGTACTTACTTTCATCGATCACATCACAACTCAAGAGACAAACAACGAAACAACCGTACTGTAGAAAAACAACTAAAACTAAAATGTAAAATTGAAGTGAGGAGAAGCGATCAATAAAGACATTGTGTTTTGGTATGTGTACACGCAGCCAAAATGTGCATACCCCGACTCTACTTTTTACCGGTAGGAGTGCTGGTTTTCATTAAAAAAAGGGAACTTGTGAGCATATTAATATAATGTATGAACGAATAGGCTATTATGGCCAAAGTATAAAAACAATCATTAAAAATTTGAACATGACAATGTACTTGTCTAAAAATAATTATAATAATAAAGTTAAAACGAATTAAAAGCATAGTATGAAATTAACAAAATTGTCTTAGTTATAATTTATTATCAACCAACTAATCAATCAAGTATTTTTCATAAACTAAATAGCGTCAAACCATATAATTGTATACTGTATGTTGTTTGATTCCATGTATAATGTTAAAATTGAACTTCGATCAATTTCGACATTATTTTCTATACTTCATGTGGTATACAATTTTTACTTTTTCACTATACAAAGTTTAAAGTAAGTTTTATGTAAAAAATTGATCTTGAGATTTGAATCTATCTAACTGCTTTCTTTCATTCTTTTTTTTCTGCCTCCGAGTCCAAAAAAGGGGTTTATGGTTTGACTTGGATGTTAACCATTGTATCAGCCTGTGATTAACGCTATAGATTATAATCCAGCCACTTAGTAAACGGCCTGCACGAGAATTTCTCGCGCATGTAGGAGAATTCCCCTCAAGCTCCATCCAAAAGTCCAATGACACAGAGTCGGCCTATATAAGTTTACAAACTGTTACTACTCAGCAATAGTAAAAGAAAATCCGAGAGAGTGGATATTCGACCTTTCTGTCTTACATTTCCTCTCTCTGTCCCACTCTCACAGCTCTTAACAGACCGTTTTTAAGCAGCTGAGCTATAAAACTTATAGATTTTCTTGTAATTAGGTATGCAGGTATGGTTTGCTGAGTTGCCTACATTTCGGCAAGATTTTTTAAAATTTTTCTCAGCAAATTTTTTAAAGCTTTTTTTTGGTCAATAATTTGTTAAAAAAAGATTCTCAAAATCAGCTTTAACAATTTTGGTCAATTTTTTCTCAAATGTACACAAATAATATTGAATACAATATCCCCCAAAATTCGGTTGAGAATTATAAGAAAAAAAGTGAAGTCTGCCTAGTTTTCCAAAATTATTTTATCAAATTTTGCACAATTTTAGTCATATATAAAGACTTATAATTTTAATGTTATTACTTCTAGAGATGATACTGAGTACTGAACCAACAATTCTTGCATAGAGATTCTCTGCATTATTTTCAGACCAAAAAACGAAAACTCCATTACATTACCTAATCATTGAGGTAATTTTTTTTTTGTGTTTAACATCCGACTGTTGTGCACACTTGGGCTAATGCAGATGATGGGATGATTTATAGTGTATGAAAATGCCAAGCCCTTGCTGGGAATCGAACCCGGGTCCTCGGGGTGAAAGCTTAGTATGCTATCCACTAGGCCACATCATTGAGGTAAAAATAGACTTTTACAGTCATCCATAAATTTTAATATTACCTTTATTTTATTTATGATCTTCTACAGTAAGATTTTAAACATTTGTTCAGAAAAAACAGAGCATAACACCCAAAATTACATAAGTGTGTATGACCTATAGATTTTTAATCTTCAAATCATACAGAGGTTATGTTTATTACAAATATCTCCTATTGTAACAATGAATAGGTGTTAAGAAGGAGACTCAGAAGGAAGGAAGTATTAACTCTTTGTGTCAATGACTTACCTCACTCTCAAACAACTTGTATTATTTTCTGCTTACTTAGTCTTATCATTTCAAATAGCCACTCTTTTGCCTTGCTGCAGCTTACCTACCATTGCGGTAGGTATTTTTATTGTAGTAGGTACTTACTTATTTTTGTTGACATCCAAAAATAGTTTTCTTAGGACCTCCAAGTTCCAGCACTGTACAGAGAAAACCAGCTCATTTCAACACACAATGTCTTTCGTGGTCATTCATGAGAATGTTTATAGTATTTTGTATCACTAGCTTTGTAGGAAATCTAATTGCGATAAATGATACAAGCTGGTGAAGACATGGCCCATTTACCCAAAATATATGCCAGCACAAAAGGTGTGTATCAAAGATGAAATGAAAGATTAAGGTAAGGACATGCAGTGCAACATTGACCCATTTAATGGTTAAAACTGAAATTCAGTTTTATTTTTTTCTTAATGATGGAACATTCTTGTGTATTTGAACATTTTCATTCATTTATGAATATTGAAACAATACACAATATTTCAAGAATGTGGATCTTGTTCTGAAGTGCCTACCTTAAAACATATAACACATAACAATAATATATAACACATAACAAGTCTTATACATTGTTTCAATATTTACAAATATGATGAATTTAACAATAAAAAAGAATTAATGATGAAAAAAGAAATGTTAAATAGTTCCATGTATGTTAATAACAGCCCTAGAAAAAGAAGGGAGGAAGTTGTAAGCTCCACACTGGAAATGATTGTAACCATGTTCACTCCCTACTTAGGGTTACCCAAATGTTAACTAAATTTGTACCCTAACATTTTATTTTATGTGTAAAGCATAAAATCACATTCATATTTAAAAGGAGCTTAAGAATATAATAATAAAGTTTTATTTGATTGTACCATATTGATCAATATTGATTACCATACATTCCATTATTTATTATTTGTACAGGATTATCAGGAAAATAAAGTACAGCATTTGAGAAGAGTTGTTTTATTGTATTTCTCTATACAATAATAATTTAAAAACTCTTTGGTACATTACCAATCTTCAAAGAAGATTGTTTTCGTTTGTTTTCATATAAAGAAATACATAATATGATTACTGTTTAACCAAACATTCAGAACAGTCTAAAATATAAAAATAGTTTTGATTCAAATACAAATCACAAGTTAACATTATTTCATCCACGATATCTTGGAGAAATTCATGAATAGGTTTAGGTGAATAACAAACTTAACTCAATCTAAAATAGGTATAAAATGTATTGACTTAGGTTTTTGTAAACAAGCTTACCCTAGACATTATAAATACAATTACTTTAGTAAGCAGTATCACAATTTTATTTAGCTAAGTTTGTAGTTATAGAAACCGAGTAAAGATTTTCAGCTTATGTTACAGCTGGCTACCAGGCTTTTTATCTTAGTTGTAAAGTAACTGGCCATTAATTTTATTATTCTAGATATTTTATTTTTGTTTCCAGCAAAATATTAGCTACATAAATAAACAAAAAATAGCCTGAACAAAAATATTTTTCAAAAGCACCTGTAAACAAATAATAAAGTTTTCAAACTTTCAATTCTACAAACTTCAAAAAAATGTAAAAGTTTTATATAAAATTTGAACTTAATGTTATAAGTTTCTCACTGAAAATCTTTATTCATTCAATATAACTGTGCTGAATAATTTTTTAACAACATAAACTAAAAACTAAGATCCTGTAAATGATGTAGGTACCCATGTTTTTAGTTGCTGGAAAAGCAACTTTATGATTAAGCATTTTAACAAATAAATATGTTAAATAACTTTGAAGCAAAACCACAGAAAGAAAACTGGTTAAAACAACATATTTTGTACTGCACAGAAAGATTTTTGTTTGTTCTTTAATTCCAGGTATCTAACAATAATAGTGGCAAGCTGTAAATATTCACCTTTTCCAGCTGAATTTATATATATATATATATATATATATATATATATATATATATATATATATATATATATATATTATATATATATATATATATTTATATAATATATATTAAACTTCATTTATTTATATTTTAATCTATTTATTCCAGGTCATGGCAGTTTTCCAATACGGATGAATAGCCATGGGGACACGATATGTACATCAGTTGAGTAAAGCACACAAGGCATAACCAATATTTTTAAATATTTTACTAACTGAAGTAACCATAAATGTGTATAAGTTTAAAAATTAACTTATAATAAATACCAGGAAAATAAATAAAACCACTGATTTCGATACCATCGAAACTTACAACATCCCTGTATCATCATGATAGTGCAACACATTTTACATTTGTTAAAACCAATAGTAACACAAACAGTAGAAAGAATACCTAAAACTATAACATATAAATTCATCATTTACAGGCTCTGAAAAAATATATTTAAATATGTTCCAACTTAAATTACTAAACAAAGCGCTCAAGTTAACTGTTTGTTGAACCACTGTTCGTTTCGGGTTGTGAAACGCTAAAACACTCTTACAACTGATTACCTAAGGCTAAAATTTTGGTAACAAAATTGCATAAAACAAACCTGAACGTTTATCTCATTGTTATGAAACGATTATGAATTGATAGCAATATACTTTATACTAGGGTAGTTTAGTTATCACAATACAAAATTATGATATTATTTGGCACCAATAAAATAAACTAAAAGAGGCAGAAACAACCAAAGGGCGTGTTGGAAAATTTCTAGTTGATAATATAAATAAATAATAGTATAACACAATGTTATAGGCAAAGATAAAATAATATCATCATATATAAGTGAATTTGTTTGCCAATCTTAAAACTTCCTTTTTCATGTGTTTTAAAGTACCTAAAATTTTAAAAACAATCAAAATGATTATTTTTGAAAATGGAAGTACACTGAACACATCACCAAAGAATGATGAAGCCAACATTACAGTTGGCAGCAAAATGGACTCATTTATATATTTATTTTAGCACTGATATAGTAAATTACCAAAATGTAAAATATTTTATTTCCCACTCCTTTGCGCAATTCTAATAAGATGACTTACAACAGTCATTTACTGTTTATTTATATGATTGTGTAATAAAATGTGTGACAAATTAAAAAACATGCCAAGTGTGTAGTTCAATATGTAATTTACTTTTTTAATGCAGAAATTCTGCCGAATCAAAATTTACAGACTGATAATTGAGGTTTACAGTAATGTGATGAATGAATCTTTAGTTTGAAAATGGAGTATCGCATGGCGTGGATTATTGTCAAGCAACATTGTACATCTTCATGATAACACAAATCTGCATTCTGTTGCATTGATTACAAACTTGTCTCAGCAGTTTATGTGAAAAGTTTTTGAACATCCACCATAGCCCGAACTTGGCCCCAAATGATTAGAGTAGGTTTCAAATGTAAAGGGACCCTGGTGGCCTTGAAATTTTGGGGTTAGTCCACTACAGTAGGTCTAATTTGTTGGTATGCAATAGAATCGTCTGTCACAGGGGGTTTAGTAGAGCGTGTAGAAGTAGTACTCTAATTAGTAGAACTCTACACTTTTTACTGTCGAGTATATGCTTTTTGTTTTAGTATGTCACAAATTACTATTCTGAAATCTTATCTTATCTACAAAATGGACCCGAATACTTCATACGTAACACCTGTCAACCTAATAAAGATTTATTGGTAAACGTTTCTAAATAAAATAAAGGCAGATTATTTATTTTTGTTTAACACGAAAAAAATTTGTCTTTATAGTATTATTAATATTCGAGTAACACAATGTTAAAAATGACCTTGCACAATGATGTTGATAACGTTCAACGGACTATAGCAGCTAACACGATGTTTCCAGGCAGAGTAGTAATGCCCTGCCAGCGAAGGCAAACCAAAAAGGCTAATATAAATGGCTACAATTGATATAGGTTTTGATGACGTCACTGTCCCTTTACATCTGAAACCTACTCTACCATCTTTTTTCTCAAACTGAAGAATTTTATGGGTGACAATGAACTGAAAGAGTGTTATTGAATGGTTCAACTACTTGGTGGGGATTAAATATACAGAAGGCATAGAAAACTGGTAAAAAATTATGACAAATGTTTAAATTTGAATGGTGACTACGTAGAAAAATAGCTAAGGTATCAAATGTGTTGGAAATCCAACTTGTTTCATTATATTTATGAAAAGTGTCTAGGGAAAAACATTCTACACTTTCTGAACAACCCTCATAGTTTTCTGTAGGACAGTCCTACAGAAAATAAAATGTTCTTCATCAAATCAACTTTGTTTAAAATGTTTTGAAGAATATTTACATGCAATATTAGTATAGAATAAAACTGTGGAAAAAATGTAAAATTATTTTTTTAAGACATTGCAATAAGTAAAAATTCTTTGGTTATTTTATTCCTTAATCAGACCTCTTGAACAATGTACTATTCACGTCAATAACACAAAGCACAAAATAAAATAACACATATTTCTTTGTCATTATTGTACTCTCAGATCCAAAATGATAATAAAACATTTGCAAATTTTAGTAAAGTATAAAATTACTTTAAAACATTTCTCCCTTTGATTGTTTCTTACATGCAATAAATATAATTAGAACTAATTAAAATAACTTAAGACATATTTCTCTATAAACATAAATTACCACACTTCACACTTATTCACAGGGTTCATCCTTGATCCGAGAGGACAATTAAATTCTACAGCAAATTCAGGTGAATTTGACAATGATCCTATCACTCGAAACTTCGATGATGCGTGTGGGTCTTTCTCAATTTGTAAGTTTGTTGCTTCGTCTGTAGTTGCTGAACACCAAACCTAAACATACAAGTTTTAATTTGCAACTAAATCCATCAAGAAAGTCTTGAAAACATGTGTAAAGAGTGCATAGACATAATTGTAGAGACTACACATTAGACTTGTTTGAACTGATGTTGGTTAAAGCTTTGTGGATCCTATCACCCATATTTAATCTATTTCCATTAATTAACATCACAAATTACTCTGCTACTTGTTAAGATAAAATACATGATATCTCATTATAAAGGTTCTGTATGTAGAATTGTGGTCCACTTAATTAAATTTTGTATGTAATTTTTGCCTTTAAGGTATCTAATTATAAAGTGACAAAAAAATTGTATCGCCTTTGTAACATCAAAATAATGAAACTGTCAAAAAAATATTAATGTGAATAAAATAAAAAATATAGGTCAGCTGTTTAAAAATGGCCTCCTAAGAGTACCAGTGGGACAAAGAGAGAAAATGTGCGAGAAAGAGAGAAAGAGAGAAGTTGAATCCCCCCTCTCTCACCATAGTTCCCTCCTTTTCCTTTACTATCGCTGAGTAGTAACAATTTGTAGACTCAGAATGGCTGACTCTGTGTCACTGGACTGTTGAAGGGAGTTTGAGAGCAATTCTCCTACATGAGCAAGAAATTTTCACGTAGGCCATTTACTAAGTGGCTGGACTATAGTAAGGCTTAACTAAGTGTTGAAGTTTCCCTTTAGTGTTGATTAAAGGGAAACTCTTTCTCACCAACTAAAATCACTTCATTTTTTTTAAAACTTCAATGTTACTTACAAATATATCAGTGTATATAGTTAAATGTTATAGTGACATCAATGGGTTTTAACAATGTTAAACATTAATATTTTTCAATCAATGCTCATTTCTACTAGTCACTCAAACATTCAAGTTTAAATCAAGAAAGTTGTAACTGACTTTAACTATCACTAATGATTAATTTAGTTAACTTCCTTAATATTATGCATTTATGATACCTGAGCGAAACTCAAGAAGAAAAGTTGTTTGTGCGTAAGATTTAAAGCTGGCAGAGGGAGTTCTTTTTCATGAGTTTTTGTCCAATCAGTGTAGGCTCGGAAAGCTGCCTTTAAGCCTCCGTTGTCAGCAATGTTCTCACCTGAAAACACATTTATTTAATGTTATTGTCAATGTAAGCACACAAACAATGTATACATTGTCCTCATCAGAATCATAGCACAAGCTGTCTCGCTGGCATCAAGAAAATACTAAAAAAAGTATTAAAAATAACAATCCACCATATTAATATAAACAAACATATAAATGTAAAAAATACAAACGTTTTTGTATTTTACAAAAAAAAAAATTTTTAGCCATCAAAGTATAAATTTTTTACCTTTTTTGAAAATCTGATTCCACTACAAATAATAAGTATCAAAATCTGGATGTAAAGTTTAGTGCAAAAAGAATATATGGTTTTAATCTTAATACAAACATGTTTACTTCGAATATATTAGAAACTCAGTTATACCTATACAATTTATAGTACACCCAATTTTGACAATCCAACTCTTTCACTTACATTTTCTTTGGAAATAATGTAGGAAAGATAGCAGCCTTTTTATTACATAAAAATTAACAGTCTTTCTTCAAAGTTACTGATTTCCAGAAAAAAGTTACGAACAGAAAGATCTGGTGAGCATGGCAGGTCAGTGGGTATCGTCAAAATGTGAAATCAAATGTTGGAGAAACAATTTGAGAAACATAGAAACATTTGCTGTCTTGATTCATCTTATTGAAACTGCAGTTCTGCAATACTGATTCCCAAAGCTCGAAGTTTCAGGCACAAAAACTTCGATGTGCATATCACATCGAAAAAACATTGCCAATTCATTGTTATTGGCCTGACTGATGCTGATCTCTAAACTCAAAGCGATCTCACTTACTCTGTCGACATTTTGTTCAGTTTATGCAGTTTGTACACGACCAGTCAATTTTTTATTCACAATTGATTGAGTTATGCGAAAAGAGTCAACCCACCGGATTACTGACTTGCAATCAGGTAACAGTCTACTGCTATTCATATTTAATTGTATACAGAAAAACCACTGGATTGTAATAAAAGAGTCATTACTTTATACAAAAACACCAAGAGACAAGCTGAGGAGGTGTGGAGTAAAGAGAGGTATTCAACTGGCCTGGCACTGCTCCATAACAGTGCACACAAACTTTACCATGAATTTAACTGATCACTATAATATTTACAAAAAATATTACTGAACCAACTTTATTGGGTAAGCCGTTTCTCCAGTATTACATAAAATAAACAGCAACTACACTCATCATCATTAAATCAAAGGCCACCATCTTGAAACACAAGTGAATGAAAGAAAATCTTACACATGTGTCATTCAGACTTATACAATATACCTTCATAACAAATTTTAAAACAATCGATCAATGAGTTTTGCCAGAACTGCATAACACACATAAAAACTAAATGTCAAATGGTTGAGTTGAAACAGAGACCACAATTTGCTTGGTCAATTACTTTTACGAGATCGTTTCAAAGAGTGCATCTCGTAGCTTCCAAACAGATATTTTTAGATGAGAAAATTGAATGTGAGAAAGTTATTGCCTTTCATGTTTTCGCCCATTTCTTTAAACGTTGCATTACATTACATAAGCAGTAACTGCAATAGATATAATTTGTACTATAAAAGGAAACATTTTTCAAACATTGTGAATAACACGTGGAACTTTATCAAAAATAAAACTTTACAGATCTTTTCTAAAGTTATGCATAATTTTTCACTAAAGGAAAACACACACACACACACACACACACACGAGGTGTGTTCAGAAAGTAAATAGAATTTTTAAATTTCACGGACTTGGAGATCCGATTGTCAAACATTTTTTTTTATTATGTTGGTATACATGTCCTTGAAGTATGATAAAACTTTCAGCTGTTTTCATTGTTGAATTTTCTGTGACATCCACTAAGGCTAGACATGTTTTTATGAGCTCAGCAATTTTCGTTTGTTAAAAGAAATGGATCAAAAAATTTGTATCAAATTTTGTGTAAAAAATGGAATAAAGTGTAACAAAGTGTGTGAAATGTTAACAATGGCCTTATGGTGAGTATGTTATGAGTAAAGCAAGAGTTTATGAATGATATAAGCATTTCCAAGAAGGCCGTGAAGACATTGAAGATGACAAACGCCCTGGACGCCCCAGCAAATCAACAACCAATGAAAACGTGAAAAAAATGGTTATGAACAATTGCCGAATCACAATTAGATAGGTCGCTGATGATGTTGGCATATCGATTGGATCATGTCATGACATTGTTTCCAATGTTTTGTGTATGAAACGCGTGGCAGCAAAATTCGTTCCAAAATTGTTGAATTTTGAACAAAAACAGCGGCAAATGGAAGTTGCTCAGGAGTCATCACTAAATGAAGTCAACAACGATGCAGAATTACTGAAACGTATTATAACAGGTGATGAAACATGGGTTTACGGATATGATGTCGAAACTAAGGCTCAATCATCCCAGTGGAGGCATTATGGCTCGCCAAGACCGAAAAAGGCTCGACAAGTGCGGTCGAAAGTGAATGTTATGCTCACTGTGTTCTTCGATATTAATGGCATAGTGCATCATGAATTCCTGCCACCAGGTGAAAAGGTCAATAAGGAGTACTACCTACAAGTTCAACGCCGTTTGCGTGAAGCAATCCGAAAAAACGCCCGGATCTGTGGAAAAACAATTCATGGCTTTTGCACCACGATAATGCACCAGCTCACACTTCATTGCTTGTTCGTGAATTCTTGGCCAAAAACGATGTAACGATGCCCCAGCCTCCATATTCGTCAGACATGACTCCGTGTGACTTTTTCCTATTTCCAAAAATAAAGAGAACCTTAAAGAGCCGTCGTTTTACAGCCGTAGATGACATTAAAAGTGCATCGCTGAAAGAACTAAAGGCTATCTCAAGATCGAGTTTGAGAAGTGTTTCGAGGATTGGAAGAAGCGCTGGCACAAGCGCATAATCTCCAATGGGGACTATTTTGAAGGCGACAACATCATTGTAGAAGAATAAATAAATATTTTGTTCAAAAAATTAAAATTCTCGTTACTTTCTGAACACACCTCGTATATAAAAGAAAGGCAATGCTAAAAGCTTTATATCAATCAAAATCTATTGTGTTATGCTTAAACAAAGATAAATATTACCCAAAGTTTGTTTGCCATTGAGATGCTTTCCATTGATTTCATATTCAGAATACTGCTTGATAACGCATTCAGTCTGGTTTGTAAACTTCTCTATAGTCTTGTTGTTCCACCATTGGTGCAGGTTGCCAAACTTGTCATATTCCCGCCCTGTTGGTAAACAGAAACAATTATGATAACAAGTTAGATGATGACATACATGAATATTTATACCACAGAGAATAAAGTGAGGTACCCATTCCATATTACTGAGAATGGACTTAAACATAGATAAGGGACGTGTAGCAGGCACATTTTGTCTTAGTGGTCTAATCGAGCCAATCCACAAGGCTTATGAAGGAATTAAGTTATTGACATTCTTAGTCAACAGTTTTTTGAAAAAATAATCACACTGTTTTTTGAAATAATTGATTGTTGTCAATCAATTAAAAGTATAATTTAAAACAAACAATTTTAGAAAATAACATACGATATCAGAATACAGGTTAGAAAAGAATAATTTAAAATGTACTGTATAACATTTGAATATAGAATATGGGCTCAAAGATCATTGGCTAAATTTAAATCCCCTACATCCCTAGAATAGTTTTCAGACACTATTAACCAATTTTGATTTAACTGTTCATTTTATTAGACTACTATTTGTTTTACATTAAACTTCAAAAATTTTGCTTTACAGTAAAATTAATTTGTACTATAAAAGGACAAATTTTTCAATCATTGTAAATACAGATGGAATTTTATCAAATTAAAACTTCAAAATTAAAATTTTCTAAAGTTATAAATAACTTTTCACTAAAACATTTCAACTTTTTATGTTAGCCAAAAAATATGGTAGATTATAAATTATTATTTTTCAAGAAACTACTCTAGTGCTGTACATTTTCCATTGTTTTGGCTTAAACTCTTACAATTTTTTTAAAGATTAATAATTTGTTTACTTATGTTAAAGCACTAACAGATAGACAATTGAATGCAAAATTTAAGGCTTCTTAGTACAAAACCCTCATAATTCAATTTAAAAATAAAAATTATAAATCTTAAATTACCATTGTGGTTAATATATATATATATATATATAATTTTTCCTAAATTAATTCACTAAATACCTTGGTCATCAAATGCATGTGTCAGCTCATGCCCCATAACTACCCCCATTGCACCAAAATTAAGCGACTGTTGATGACTTATATCAAAAAATGGTGCTTGTAAAATTCCTGCTGGAAACACAATCTGATTCCTTGTCGGTGTGTAGTATGCATTAACTGTGGGCGGAGTCATGTTCCATCTGAGCGAAAAACAGACGATAAGTTATAAAAGTGATAAAATTAATAAACATGAAACCTATTACACTGTACTTTCTATATATACAAACTATATAAAAACTGTGATGATCATACTAAAAATCTATTTTGATTTTTCAATGGAAATATTCATTTTGAAGCACTTTGAGTAGAAAGTGGTTTTGTGTATGGTGTGTGTGTGTGTGTGTGTGTGTGTGTGTGTGTGTGTGTGTGTGTGTGTGTGTGTGTGTGTGTGTGTGTGTGTGTGTGTGTGTGTATGTGTTTGTGTGTGCAAGTACATGTGTCATGTTTACCATATCTAGTAACCATTTCTTATTTTTTCAAAAATGTTAACATTAAGCATTTTGGCAAAGAACTAATAAAAATCATATTTTCTTAAAACTGGCTTTGATGTTTTGATGCATTAAAACAAAATCTAGCTCTTCAGTAATGAACAAAATGTGAATTTCTATCTCCCCAAAACATCCATTTTAGTAGTTACCAAAAGAAAAATTTGAAAAATACACCCCATTTTTCAAAAACAATTTATCACACTTAGCTCAAATGTTGGTGATATAAATTCTTACCTTGTTTTGTTGACTGGTGTACCCAAATTTTGTAAGTTCCTTTTAAGATTAAATTGATTTGCGTGAATGTTATTTTCAAAATATTTAAACTCACTGACTTCCAAATCTTGGTATCGTTCGTCTAACTTCTCAGGATCCAAAATAAAATCTGGGAAACCTGTACAGGAGAAAAAACAATAATTTTTAAAACAAAACATTTAATTGTGAATTTTACTTAAAATTTTTGTTTAGTTTTAAAGTGCAGAAATGAATTATGTAAAAAATATCATCAAAGTAGGCATTAATTTATTATTTCTTTGTTGTAATTGTCACTTTAGGTGGTATAAGAATAATTTTTTTTGGTTTTATTAAAAAGTGTGTAATATTAACTCAAGTAATGTTAAATGTTAGATTATCGATGTTATTCAAATGGATAAATTTTTTGTACTTTTAAATAATGACATGCACAAGTAGTAAAACAGTGCCTACCACTGCCAAATCTAGGGTTCTAATATTTAGGGTTCCGTTGTTGGCAACAACAAATGGAAACCAAACAAAAATCGTTGTTATACTAGCTGTAAAACAATTGATTTATTTGAACAAATAATAACTTACAAATTACGAGGGTTGATCAAATATAAACGAGACTGACTTTCTAAAAACTTTTCCGTTGGACATTGAACTCTAAAGGGTGGGGTTTCAGGTAGCCTGGGAGGTTTGGGTCGGGCGTAGACGGGCAACATTTCCGTTCGGACCCTTCAGTATAAAACTATACAATGAGTGAGAGTGAAGTGCACGTTTCCGTGGAGCAGAGAATTATTATTAAGTTTTTGGCCAAGAGGGGTCAATCCGACTGAAATCTTTCGTAGATTGACGGCTCAATACGGGGACAGGACCCTGTCAAGAGCTCGCGTTTTTGCTTGGCACAAGGAATTCGCCGAAGGACGGGAAGCAGTAGAAAACCTGAAGGCCAAATCACGATCGTCGGCCGGGAAGGTAATGGCCACTGTATTTTTCGACAATCAAGGCGCCTTTCACGTCGATTTCCTCCATCAACGACACACAATAAATGCACAATATTATTGCGATGTTTTAGAGGCCGCAAAACAGTCTTTTCATAGGAAAAGGAAATCTAAACCGGCGAGAAACGTCATTCTTCTTCACGATAATGCCCGACCACATTCGGCGAACGCTACGAGGCTTAAACTCGATCAAATTGGCTGGGAACCAATGGAACATCCCCCATAAAGTCCAGACTTATCACCTGTTTGGGCCACTCAAAGAGGCGCTTGGAGGCCAGCGTTTCGAAGACGATTCTGCGGTGGAGACCTTCGTGCTCCAATGGCTCAATGAACGCCGAGAACTTTTTACAAAGATGGAATTAAAAACTTCCAATCCGTGGGAAAAAATGTGTTACTCGTCAAGGGAGACTATGTAGAAAAATAAGTTGTATCAAGAATAATTTGTAAGTAAGCAATAAATTTTTTAAAAAATCAGTCTCGTTTATATTTGATCAACCCTCGTATCTTAACCAAATAGTTGATAGACAATACAGTATTTGTTTTTATAATATTAATTAGGTCATGTTTATTTTTATTGTTTAACAACAAAGAAGAACAAAATATTACAGCTATGAGTGCAGCAGCTATCCTCTTAGTTCAATTTAAATGTTATAGTAAATATTTATAATTGAACTATAATTACTTCATTTTATTAAATAATATTAAAGGTTACTTGGAACGATCTTTGTAATAATACTTATCAATAACTCTTCTTTTAATATTATAACCATCATAATGAATAACCTAATGTAAAAAATAAAATATATTGTTTATATTGTCATCTTTTATTTAACAATAACAAAATTTAAATCATTTATTAACAATAATTGCAAAACTGCACACGCGCGCACACACACACACACACACACACACACACGCAGTCAACCTTGGTTATAACGCCCTCGGTTAGAATGCTAACTCGTTTATAGCACTATTTTCATAATGTCTCCAATATTCTGTATTAAGTTTATGAGTATTTTAGGCTCAGTACCAACGCTTTGTGAACTCCGATACAAGATATAATGCTGTCACGCTGCTGTTATAGTCAAGCCACTTAGTAAACAGCCTGTGCGATAATTCTTCATAGGAGAATTTAAGCCTCCAGCTCCCTCCAACAGTTCAGTGACACAGTCGGCTGATCTGAGTCTACAAACTGTTAATACTCAGTGATAGTGAAGGAAAAGGGAGGAGCTATGGTGACAGAGTGGGAATATGACCTCTTCTTCGCACATTTTTCCTCTCTGTCTCATTGGTGCTCTTGACAGTTTTGTAAGCTGCTGACCTATAGTCACTCTCACTTAAATACAATTTGTGTTCTATTTTTAGAATAAAGGTTGAAAATAGAAAGGGTCCCTTTCTTAGAATTTTGTTGCAAGCTACACAAACAATGTAAATTGTATCTTTCCCCCAAAAGCATTCTCTCTCTCTCTCTCTCTCTCTCTCTCTCACACACACACACACACACACACACACACACACACACACACACACACACACACACACACACACACACACACACACACACACACACACACACACACACATACACAAACACACACACACACAAACAAACACACACGCGCGCGCACACATACTGTAAGCCTTAGTGGGGGGAAAGCTTCAATCTCACGAACCCTTACAACAGTGTACGCATTGTACTGCATGTATATGTACTAGACTGTACTGTAGCAGTGTAATAGTCCGTATTCATTATGTCTCAGTTTTTCCGTTTTGTATTGTCACATACACCATGCAAAAAAGAAAAGCTTTATCATTTGAGTTAAATCTTGAAGTGATCACATACTTAGAGAAAGGCGAAAAACAAATCGATGTGTGTTGAAGATTGGAGTTGGCTAGTACAACAGTTTGTGGCATATGGCGTTCTAAAGTGAAAATGAAATCAACCTATTACATATATGTAATATGTGTAATAAATTGTAATAAAATAACCATTAACTATTTATACAGTAAAAAGTATGCTTTTCTTTCATTACATACAGTTTTGTCGCCATTTACAAACTTGTTTACTGTAAACTCGGTTACAACGTTATCTCGTTTACAGCGCTTATACATTTCGTCCCTTCAACCGCGTTATATCCGAAGTTAAGGTTAAGTGAGAGTGACTATAGGTCAGCAGCTTAGAAAACTTTTAAGAGCACCAATTAGACAGAGGTGTATATATATAAAGCCACCTCGGTGGCCTAGTTGATAGCGTACTGGGCTTTCACCCTGAGGACCCGGGTTCGATTCCCGGCCAGGGCTTGGCATTTTCATACGCTATAAATCATCCCATCGTCTGCATTAGCCCAAGCATGCACAATAGTCGGACATTAAACACACACAAAATATATATATATATATGGTAATAAAGTGGATCAGGCATAAAAAACAATAATTATTATGTACCTATCATGTCTGAGATAGCATCTGCTTTATCTTCAGCTAGTGCGATAGTTTCTTTATCCATCCAACTTAGGCCTCTCAGGTTCTCTTTAAATGCTGTCCTTACATTATTAATCATTTCCTCTGCCTAAAACATTTCAAAAGTCTGAAAATATTATTCAATTTATTTATATTAATTTTTTTAAATAAAATTTAGTAAATTTTGTTACAAAAAAAAAATACAGTTTCATGTCCTTATGTTACCAATTCAAGAGTGGAAAAAATTGAAATAAATCATAATTATAATTGGTGATTATTCACAATCAAAAAACAGCACATTAACAATAAATTACTGACAACGATTTACAATTAATTTTGACTTCATCACTTTGAAATGTAAATATAAATAATATTTTGCTGAAATATTGTCAACGTTTAGTTAGTAAGTTACATAGTTCACCTTTTTTTTAATTTTGGTAACTTGGATGAGAAAAAATGGCATCACAGAAGATCATCACTGATTAAACATAAAAGATCAGGTTCTTAAAGAAGGTCGAGCTTCTTCAAGGACTGTACGTAGTACTAAGAAATAATCTTGTTTACCTTTGCTTTCGAATCACCTTGGAAAAGTTCTCTCACATACATTGCTCCTATTGCAAAGCCAATTACATTGTTTGTATCTGTAACACAATATCGCCATGGTTCTTCCCCACCTTCGGCACCAATCAGGGCTTTCCTTAATCCTTTGTATGCATCGCGGAAAGGTTTCGACAAGCACGAAGTTAAACTCCGAACTGTTTGCCATACTAGATAGTTGTTAAGGATGCTATAAACACACAATATTTTGGACATGTAACAACAGGTTGTATCAAAACAAGTGTCATATTTAAAATTTTAATCACTTTAAAAATGATTATGTTTTGCTTTTTTACAAAAATTATAATTAAATGGTGTAATAAATAAAAAATACAGTTTCTTTCTGTTTCATTAAAAAAGTGAAATTATTATTTTTTTTCTATTTAAAAATACTTATGTTAAATACTATTGCTTAATAAGTACAATTAATGAAGGTGTAATTACATTAAAAATTATTTAAATTAAGTAGATCCTCAATTACGTTTGTGAATAGACCAACAACATAAAAAATTAAAGGTCAAAAAAAACTAGCATCCAACAAAATCGATTTAAATTTTTTTTAACTTTAGTGTATGAAAATACTTTAATAACCAATACTTTAATATTGGTTTTAAGTTACAAACAATTACATAGAATAATTTAAAGAATATTAAACAATAAATGCAGCTTGAAAAACAATATGGAGCAGAAGGCGGGTGGAATGTAACACATGGGCCAACATTATTAACAGTTTTCTCTTTTTTTAGGTGGAAAATAAACAAAAAATTTATTTCTCCAAAAAAAGCTCTTTAAAATACATTGAAAAATTAAAATTGCAACTATTTAAAAAAATCATAGTTTGTTCCTATAGATTCACATAATCTATATTGTAGATTTTTTCTAACATTTAATTTTAGTACAACAGTCTCGTTATTCCAGACACTCGCCATTGCAAAACCTCAAGTAGTCCGATGCACTGATTTTTAAATTGGCATGATACAGCGATGAGTTGCCATAGGCCTAATTTATTTGCAGCATTGTCCACTAAGCATTTGAATCACTGTTTCAATGTTTTAGCTCTTGAACTGTACTGTAATTGATACTTGTTGTCTCTGTAAATATTTGTTGACTGCATCGATTTAATTAACATACTGTACATCAATGGTTGACTTTAATGTGTGTTGTGTTAATTGTTAGCCTATTCAATAATGGATCTATGTCAGCCTATGTCAGGGTTAAATAACAAAGAAAAATACTTTGAGAAATTCGCTTCTATCATGTCAGCGAGACAGTTTTTTTCACAATTATTGTTATTAGCAATAACGTAAACTACCTTTGGAGTAATGTAAGGTCTTCCTCCCTCCTCTTACCCCCAATAATCAAAGTTCTACAGTTTTATTTTTAAACTCATTTTACAGAGAAACTGTTAAAATATAATATGATACTGGAAATAAGGCAAGTGTTTATTTATTCAAAAAGAAGTAGCAAGACTCAAAAAAAAAATAGTTAATTTAATAACAACCAATAACAAAACTTACATTTTCCCTTCAGTTGTGTTAGTATACTCCTCTATGATAGTTGTCAGATTTGATAAATATTGTGGTGCATACACAACGATTCTTTCTTTATCTGTGATTTTTTTCCCAACTAGTCGCAAAGCATCTGAGAAATAATCAATCCACGACATCTGAAATCAATATTTGAATAAATAACATTACAATAACTTTAGCTGAAGATATAAACAAATTATGTTTTCTTATTGGTACAAACTTCTAGCATTACCAGTAATCCCATATTTACTATAGATTTCAGTTAAAAGCCATTTCCCACTGTGTACACTAAAGCACTTCATACTTATCATTTCAGTGTAATCTAAAGCAAGAATTTCAATTTACGTTAACTAATCTGTTCATACATTCTACATTTTGTGCAAACAAAATCTTACAAACAAGTCTATTTAAAATATTTTGATATTTTTGGAGTTCTAGTACATATGGATGAAAATATTCCCTATATTATACAGTGAAAATGATTGTTTACATTATTGCTATATATCTCAAGAACTAATAAAAAAATAATGGTGTATGAGGGCTTAAAACATTGCTTACAACACGCCACATTGATTGAGCTCCCATTCAAAAAAAATCTAACAATACTGTTATGGGCTGCATAGATTCTTAACAATAATCACATTTTGTTAAGTCTGAGTCTTTATCACATCAGTTTTGTTCATTCAACAGCTGATTATAACACATGGCTAAAAAAGTTACAGCTGATTATAATTATATGTTATTATAAACTTATGTTTAGCTCTTACGTGTTTTATTATTTTCTGTGAGATTATAATGATTTCAAATATATTTCTTTATAAATAATAGGCCCATTTCTTTTCAATATTAATTTTGCTGCTTCATAAATATATCTTGAAATATGATTCAAATAGCAAGTATTTGGAGACAAGTTGTATTTGATAGCAGCCGTGGGAAAAGCCCCCAAATATGTAATAAAATTTATAAGTTGTAAGCAATGTACATAAAAAACTTTAAATTCACTTATATAAATATGTTAACTTACAAAAGGCGCGATTTCCTGAAGCTGGGCAATAGGCATTTGATGGTATAACTTTTCTTCGTCCCTCCGTTCTTCTGCAGGTATAGTTATATTTGCAAGCTTGGTTTCAAAATCTCTAACTGCTTCCATCTGTGCTCTGGTAGAATTGTATTCTCCACCTAATAATACTCCTATCTGAAACATATTTTACCTTAAAAATAAATTTTAACATAAATAGACAAAAGTACAGATGAAAAGTTTGTTAGTAGTGCATTCTGGAAAATGAACTGCTTTTTAGGACACATATGTACTATAATTAAGTGGTAATATTTCCATTGGTCTTAATAATAATGTTTATATAATTTCTCTTGAGTTCTGTGTAATTTATATATAATGTCTACACAATTGGTCATTTATACATAAACTACAATAAACAAAGCAAAATTAATTAATTGTGCTGTAGTAGCAGAAATTGTAAACTTTTAGTTTAGAAAAAAATCTGACTGATCTAAATGTATCCATTCACCCTTGGAGATTTTTAAAAGTTTGTAGTTCTTTTTAAAAAAATGACAGTGTGAACTAATTGTTCAGCAAAATTTGGAATCAATAGCTTAACTACTTTTAGGGTTAATCATATTTTTCTTCAGTAAGTAATAAAAATGATTGGAAAATATATCATTTTTCTACTATAAAATGAATTATTTGAATGACCATCGTGGTAAGAACCAGATTTGAGATGTTGAAATGAAGGCCAATACTAACCCCTATGTCATTTTGAAAAGTTGTTTGTATATACGAGGTATGTGTGTGTGTGTGTGTGTATGTGTGTTTTAGCATACTCAAGTTCACAATTTTGGTCAAAAGTGATTCAAACTTTGCCAAAAAAATCGATTTTGATAATAGTTTGGACAAGTTTGTTACCAAGCAAACATCCAACAGTTTCAAATTTTTAAAAGTTCGTAACCCTTTTTCTTCTTAAATTCTTGTGAAAATATGATTTTGTAATTGTAATCAGCGTTAAAATCTACATAAATAAATATTTTTGATTTTCTAAAACTAGTTTAAATTAAGAAATCGGATGATGGCTATTCGGGTTCATTTTATATTTTCAGTATATCGATAATTGAAATCTGAATGTCCATTATGATGGTAAAATCAGAATTTCAAAAAAGAAAGAAATGAAAAAAATATTAATTTTGTAACTTCCTGAAACAAAAATTACCTATCATTTTGTTGATACTTTCAATAATATTGTAATGAATTCACTTTCCAAATAACAGGAAAATTGTAATTGGGCATAGTTTACCTTTTGCAACTATTTACCTTTGTCATATAATCTAAGTAGGCAGCCAGAACTTTTTCATTCTGTGTAACATTGAGGTATGTATCTCTTGTAGGTAATGTTAGGCCTCCTTGATCTACCTGTAATACAAAGTTAAAATATACATTTATGCTCAAAAGTTTCTCAGGCCTCTAGACAACATTAAATACATTGTTCCCCAATATTAAAATACTGTTCATATTCTCATACATGTATTACACTGTACAGATAAAGCCAGTCAGAGTGAATTGCAGTTGAAACATGTGCAGGGGCGACTTACACTTTCCACTCTAAAGTAAAGCACTTGGTACACTCACTCCCAGATAAAATGTAAATAAATTATGAAAAAGCAATCTCTGTTAGATTAATGTATATTGTGTGGAGTGGACTGTGACCAATAAGTCTGAGCTATAAGACGGATATTCAAAAACTTTCTACTTAAACTGTTGAAGCAAGTTTGCTGTTAATACAGCAGCATGTAGATGTGCATTATCATGAAGAAGCACAATGCTGCTCGACAACAAAGTAAAGAACATTTTGATCTGACAAGCACTCACCGCTGCCATCATATTGTTCACCTTCCCACTCTTTTGTACCAATCTGATGATAACAGCCACCAATCCACTACAGTCATTTACTGTTCATCTGTGCGACTTTAAAATGTGTATCAAAATTAATGATACCACCAAGTGTGAGGTTTGTAGTGTAAATATGTTTTTCGAATGTGACAAAAGTCTGCACTATCGAAATTTACAGACAGATAAAAAAGTTTTACGGTAACATAAATGCCAGTAAACGGAATGGCATCATTCACTATTCTTATCAAAACCAAACAAATTCTGAGTATTAAGAAGGTTATGGCTACAGTGTTTTGGAATGGAAGGGGTGTCCTACTCATCGACTACATGCTTAGAGAGTAGATCATAAATTCAGCAGCCCTTAGATCCTTCACTGACTATGCAATGAAATTTTTTAAAAAATGGCTTGAATTGTTATCGAGCAGCATTGTGCTTCTTCACGAAGCACATGCTGCTGTATTAACAGCAAACTTGCCTCAGCAGTTTAAGTAGGAAGTTTTTGAACATTTGCCTAATAGCCTAGACTTGACCTTCAGTTATTACTATCATTTTTCTAAATTGAAGTATTTTTAAGGATGGAAACCATTGTAGAAGTGACAACAGACTGAAAGAGAGCGTTAGTGAGTGGTTCAACAATTTGGTGGCAACTGAGTATACAGAAGGCATAGAAAAGCAGGTGAAATGCTAAAACAAATGTTTAAATTTGAAAGGTGAATAGCTAAGTATCAACTGTATTGCGTTGTAAATAATTTTTGTTTCATTGTACTAATAAAAAGTGTTTAGAGAAAAAAAACATTCTTTACTTCCTCAACCATCCCTGTACAACTTTTTTTTAGTACAAATTTGAAGTAATAGCTTATTCTACACTTTTAGTTTATTCAAATCGAAGTGTTTTTTTCTTTATTTGTTTGTGATAAATATTATTTTACTAAATTTAGTAAAATAAAACATCTGATAAATATGGTAGAATCTTACCAAATAAATATTGACTAAACAGAATTGTTTTGTACATATTTATTTATCACATAAATAAGGTCAGTGTGAATGCAGAATGGAAAATTCTAAGATTACAAATACAATTCATAATCTTGGTGAAAAGACAGAACTTGACTTTTAAAATGCATTAATATAACTTTATTATGAAAAGATTTGCAAATAAAAGGAAATTTATACAAAGTGATCGAAAAATAATGCCAGGATTTCAAAAAATCTTCTCAACCTACAGGAATTATTTCTTCATTGTTTTTTAACTGCATTGAGACAGTTTTGTTGGATACAGGACATAGAACGACTGTATGGCCTTCTTTTATAGTAAATAAAATTGATGACAATTCGACATTTTTAATCACGTCTTGTTTACAGGTGAAGCAATGTTTCTCATTAGTGCTTGAGTTAATTGTTACAACTGTCGAATATGTGGATCACAACAACCTAACGAAATTCATGAGTAGGTATGAGACTCTCCAAAAGTGAGTATGTGGTGTGGATTATTTCATGACCAAGTTGTGGGCTCCTATTATCTGTCTGGACATGCTGAAACAGTTTGTGTTTTCTCAGATCGAATAATTGAACAACAAACTGGACAATGTGTCTTTTTTATGCAAGGTAGAGCTCCATTTACTATCATCTAGCTGTATTCAATGACATCAATACCAGATTTTTTTAATGTTTGAATTGGTAGAGGTGCGCCTATTCCTTCACTTCTCAGAAGTTCAGACCTTACCTCTTTGGATATCTTTTTCTAGGAGTACATTAAAAACATAGTTTATGCTGAAAAAATCATGATTTTGTGCATCTGTGGGACAGCCTATCTGCCGCCATCATGACTGTAAACCCAGAAATTATTCAACACACTTGGCATGAAACTGACTACAGATTATATGTCTACAGAGCAACAAATGTATGTCACATCGAAACTTACTAAGGTATCAACAACAACAAAATACTAGTATATTATCAATGTAAAATCATTAGATTTTCTTTTTGAGTTGCACTTAGTTGAAATCCCGGCATTCTTTTTCGAAGACCCTGTATGAAAAAGATAGAGTCCAAGAAATATAAATTTACCTGTATAATATAAAGACTAGAGTTGCGATCGTCCTCTTGCACTGCCCATGAGAAGAGGCCTCCCATATTGAATCTGTTTTGAAGAACATGCAACGTGCTCTGCAAATTCCATGAGCCTATCTTAAAATTTCTACCAGATATGTTCCATCCCCCTACTTCGTCCAACAACTTCAACATAGGTTCTGCGCCTAAAGCTTCGACTGTTTCATTTGGATCCATACAAGACAAGTAGTAAAATTTTGCTTTTTGTTCAGCTTTGCTTTTCATTTCTGAAACTGGTTTTTCTAGAAATAGAAAATTAATTGTCTTTAATAACAATAAATGATATTGTTTACAGAAAAGAAAGGATAGTTAAGTTAAACCTTGGTTAATAGTTGATAGAGAAATCTTAACTAAACGCAGTATGTCTGCAAAAACATATTATTATAATACAGTAGAGTCTTGTTAGTATGGACACTCATCGCTCAGATTCAAATAAGCATGACTCAGTGATGAGTCATTGTACTGCCTATTGTATGGTTCTAGTGCTAAAAGACATTCAACGCGAAACGATAACAATAAACAATAAACAATGATTGTTTAACTATACATATTACACTGTTTTGTTTTGTTTTTAACAGTTCATGCCCTTATTAGAACACTTTAATCAGTTCATACACCTCCAAGTCCAATATTGCTATATATACTGTATTATTATATATTACATTTTTAAGTTATTTATTCCCGTATGTAATGAGGTACATAAACAAAGTAGTAATTTTTAGGCAAAGTGCGGTTTAACTTACATCTTATCTCTTACATTTATATTTTTCCCATTTTTTTAAAGACAAAAAATAAAGTATATAATAAGTTCGGTACACTCAAAGTGCAATAGTGTTGCATACTCAAGTCCTACAATCAGAAAGGAAGTCAAGAGAGCTTTTGTGTTTTTTTGAAGTAAATAGAGGAAATGACAAAAAAAAATAAGTGACAAGACAGAGTATTGTTAATCAGTAAATGGAAATTTCAACCTCTAAATTTCTCTAATCAGCTAATTATAAACATAAGAGCATTCCTGTCTAGGATATAGATTGTCTATACAAATAAGAAGTTTATGTTTAATGGAACCTGCCACACCTTCGATGTCTGAAATCATATGGTTTTATATTATTTTTTGAAGTGAATACTTCTTTAGCCTGATACAACAAATTTTGTGGTGCAGAGAAATCGAATTGAGTGTAACATAACGAGAGTAATATACGAAAAAACTGAAGAATACATTAATTATGAAAGAGCATGAGAGGAAGTTGCATAGATATTTGTGTGTTTATATCATTATGACGATTTTTGTGGTATAGCAACATTGCTTGGATTGTGTGTGTGTGTGTGTGTGTGTGTGTGTGTGTGTGTGTGTGTGTGTGTGTGTGTGTGTGTGTGTGTGTGTGTGTGTGTGTGTGTGTGTGTGTGTGTGTGTGTGTGTGTGTGTGTGTGTGTGTGTGTGTGTGTGTGTGTGTGTGTGTGTGTGTGTGTGTGTGTGTGTGTGTGTGTGTGTGTGTGTGTGTGTGTGTGTGTGTGTGTGTGTGTGTGTGTGTGTGTGTGTGTGTGTGTGTGTGTGTGTGTGTGTGTGTGTGTGTGTGTGTGTGTGTGTGTGTGTGTGTGTGAACAACAAAAAATGTATACTCAGTAAGCAAGTTTTGTGGTGCAATGAAATCAAATTGATAATAACATGACTGACAGTAACATAATGAAAAACTGAACAAACAAGGGGGAAGTAAAAGTCAGCAATCTTATTTAAAGTCATTTCCAGATACCGTTTAAACAGACTCATGAACAAGTATTCATTAACATGCACCTATTCTCTAAGCACCATTTGAAATTTTTATTTACCACATTGCAATACATATTTATCATATTTATCACATACATATTGTATGTAACAAATTAGAGAGATTTTACTGTATATAATTTAACTTGGGATAATATCGGAAATGTACCTAAGTTGTTTTTCACATTTGGAAAAATGTTCATTGAATACTAAAATTCCAAAATGGTAGAACAACTTAAGTGAACATGCATAATAACTTCTATGCATTATTAACTCCTATGCAAATTCATAATACTTATAGTAGTAGGCTACTGTGGTACTGTGTTTATCTTTATTATTTCAATGTTGTGTAACCTTGTTTTCTAACAATAGTAATTACAACTTTATAACAGACAAATGTTTAAGATTACCTGAATAAACACACACAACATATAAATTAAGACCAAATTCAGACTCGTTATCTTATTTTACTAATACACATACTGCAAAGCTTCCTCTTATTGGCAACTTTCCATTAGGAAATGAGCTACTGAAAACCCAGACCGGAACCTTAAAACAAAAGGCAATCCTAACTTCTAAATCACTTCTGTGGGTTAGCTTACTTAAAATTGGAATTAATTTTACAGCCAGTTCCAAAATTAATTTGTGGAATTAATTTTTTGGAATTAATTTTTTGGAATTTTTGTGGAATTTTTTAAAAATGATGGCCATTTCAAGTATTAAATAATTTATAACTTCTTTGAATTTTTAAATGAAAATCTGATTTGACCAACATAATCAATATTAATATCAACATAAATTAACATTTTAAATTTTTAACTTCTGTTGTAAAAAAATTATTCTGCCTGTGATCCGTTTTATATCCATATTTTCAGATGAGTGTAATCTGACAGTATTTCAAAGTATGCAAAAAAATCAATTTTAGTAATAGTTTGGACAAATTAATTTGTTGGCAAAATTTGTTCAAAATAGTGGCCAATTTAAATCTTTGAAAACATCCTTTTTATCAGCACACTTTTATCTGTACAAATAATCACTCACTGAAATTTATATATATATATATATATATATATATATATATATATATATATATATATATATATATATATAAGTGAGTGTGTGTGTGTGTGTGTGTGTTTTAATGCTAATTATGATTGTGAAAAGGGGCATTATAAAAAAATATTTTAAGCAAGGAAGCTGCATGGCAGGATTAATGTTATAGAGTAAATTCAAACTGACTTCTCAAGGTTTTACAATCACTTGAAGAAATATTATAAAGAAAAGTGTTATACACAGACATGAGGCTATATATTCTTATAGCTACCGAAATTCATTTGAATATTAAAAGTGTCATATTATTAACTTACGTAAAGCATTTTTAACTACAAGCTGATTTTGTTGGTCTAACTTAACAAATGTGCCCCACATCGACTTGCCGTCTGGAATTGGATTCGCTCTGATCCAGCTCCCACAGGCATATTCGTAGAAGTCGTCGCACGGGTCAACAGTTTTGTCTATTGATGACAGCAACTGTGCTGCCGTTGTTACGCACTGTTCGCTCAGGCAATACTCTTCATCTGCTTCAAAAACAAATTCAAGCAACATTAATTCAACCAAGCAAGCATTAATTCAGCAGTAAATTCAAGCATAGCATTAATCGCTGCCTTAAGAGCTACTGTATTTAGACCTGATATTTTAATGCTACAAAAAAATACAACACAACGAGTATTAAATACTCCTGCCTTTTGCCTAATTTATCATTTTGCTAATGCTTTTCAGCTGGATCCCATCTTCAGACATAATAATTGTTTTGAAAATGTAGTTTATCCAAACTGCATCAGTTTCATTGAAAATGACAAAGCTAAAAGTTGTAGTAGGTAGTATTCATCTCAATTTTATTAACCACATAGAGCAATAGGCAAAATAGGGCTCGCCAGTCAATCTGCTGCATCTCTGAACTGTGCACCTTTTTAGTTTGAGTCACAGTTACTCCTGCTGCTTTTCCTTTATAGATAATGCTGTAATATTGTTCAATCAAGTAGTATCAGTACTTATCACATTTTTTATAAGAACGTATTAAAAAAAAATTATTTTTTCTACTAGCTCTACTACCTGGTGTTGCCTGAGGGAGGATAAATAAGTTTGATTTTACACATTAACATACTCTAAATATTATTTTAAGTATATAAATATTACTATTATTAGATTTCAGTATTTTAACTTTCACTTTATGAAGTCAGAATGTAAATAAATTCAACTAGCAAAACAACAGCACTACCTATCAAATTTTATTCAAACCAGTCTCTACACAGTAATCGTTGGAAAATTAACTTTTCAGTATCACATATTTTTCATTATATAAGCAACTACCAGAGCAAGTTTTTTTAATAAAAAATATATTATAATTTTAATTAATTTTTGGTGTTATGGAGAAATTATGTCCCTTGCCTTCACTTTATAAAAGTCAGAATGTAAATAAATCCAACTGTCAAAACAAAAGCACTTACTATCAGATTAAATCAAACCACTTTTTAAACTTAGTGGTCAGTAGAAAATAATTTTTAACAGAAAACTTTATGCCAAGAAATTACTCTTTTACACTACTGGCTATAATAAGAACAAACTGTGAAATGAAACCAGTTTAGTAGTTTTTTGTGTCTACAGAGGACACATACTAACATTGCCTTATATATATTGCTATGACAGACAAAATGAATGAGCTATTAAAAACATCTGAGAAGAGGATGCTCCAATATATCGGTAGAGAGATGAGGGGTGAGCATTACAAAATTTTTAATATCATTATTGAAAGCAAGAAAGAGGAGAAAAAGATCCACTGGAACGAGACAGAAGTCATGGATGAAAGACCTGAGATGTTGATATGGGTATACATTTATTGAAACAACTGAGCTGCAGTTTCTCTTTATAAATTACTAACTGGATTGCCAATCTCTGATAGGAAGAAGGCATCAGAAGAAGAACATAAAGAGGCAAATACCAAATATTTCAAGTTACAGTTTTAATTCATCAGTATTTTTATTACTTAATAACAGTGCACCATATTGTTTCAAAGCCAATACAAATTCATAAAAATGTTTTGAATTAAAGGTTAACAGTAAAACTCTATTTAGAGTACAAGAGTAGCAGAGCGATGTAACCATCATTATATTTCTTTAATAGCCTAAAGCTTTCTTCTAGATGTAGTTAGTATCTCTTAGGCTATCTGTGTCAATAACTGCTTTTAAAGGTTTTTTGTTTGAATCCTTGCTTTAATAAATATTTGGTGATACTGCATCATGCAAAGTATGGTATTCTCAAAATGTTATCTTACATTCTGGTATTATTACTTTGCAGTAATCGAACAAGTCACTTTATGGAGTACAGTAATTCCTTATTATCCATGTTTTTTCATCGGTGAAAGCTCCTATTCCCCTCACCTCTAAAAATATCTTTTTCCCAAGAATTCTCTTTCATGTCACACATTTCTAACTGAACCTGAGTGTTACTCATAGTATCCAAAGTTTACGTTAGTCTTTGTCTGGTTAAACTTCATACATTCATGTTTTACAACTGTAGAGGAATTATCAATAGGAAAAAACTGTGTTGACTATAAAAAAAGAAAGAGATTTTAAATAAAATAAGAAACAAATGGTGGAAGTGTAGCGTCTATTGATAAAACCTATGAAATGAGCGAGTCTAGTGTTTATGAGATAAAAATTGATAAAAACTAAAATTACCCTGTTTATTTGTTTTCATTTCACCTGGAAATACTCTTGTCCAGTAGAAATGAATAAAACTGCACTGAATCTATGTTTTTATATTGCCTAATATTTTGTTATCATGGAATATTCCAAGAACCTAACTTCTGCAGATAACAAGCGATTACTGTACAAGAAAAAATTATTTTAACACACTCATTACAAATTGTTCCATATTTTAATTACTGGTAAAGTAATTACTTACAAGCTCGAGGGTTAATCAACGATTCTTCTATTATTCCTACTAGACTCTTTTATTTATTTTCATTTGAAGAAAACTGTTTTTAAGAATACCGATTCCTCTTTAACAGTACTTATATAGTTTTGTTGCCTTATTCGCTGTAAATAAACGCATTAGTTGTGAACGGTATTTAAATAAGACATACATACTTTTTGTTAAGTCTCCAACTTGAAGAAGATGAACTTGTGAACCTCTGTTGCCAGAAACACTAAGCAATGTTCCCATCACAAACACTATAAGGACTAAAGTAGCTACTAACAAAATTAGGCACTTTTCTAATAAACTACGAGATTTCCATAATGTTGACCCCTGAAATAAAAAAAAAAATCTGCTAGTTTTTTTTTTTTATCTCAATACTTACATATATCTATACAAATCTAGTTATTTGAAATAAACAAAGGGAAGTAATTTCAGACTTTATTCTATTTAATAATTTCTAGAAGATTTTGAAGATCAAATAATTCTAATCTCTTTTTTAGGCTATTCATGACTTACTTTCATTTATTAAAATTAAAAATTACATTTTTAGGCTTACATCAATAGACTGTATACTATCCTTAAGATAGATAGGTTATAGCATATTAATTATTCATAAAAAAACTCAATAATTTTAATTTGTTTCTTACGTCCCTCAACGTTTTCGAGCTGCTATGTTCCACCATTTTTCATTAGAAGGACATCAGCTGATGTTGACTTACTGCATTGTTCAACAAATTTTAGTACAACCTAAAATTTAGAATGATTTGCACTTCTGTATCAACTAATACAGATGTCATTGTTGTGGGGTAGCAGTGGAAATTGACAGTGTAGCTATAATTAGACTTGGTGTCTGGGGGAGTCAACTCAAGGTCAGGCATTTACCTGATAATCTACATTTACAAGATAATCTATGTGATCTTGCCCTTACACTCCTGTATATTTTATTACTTTCTCTGCCATTTTTTTTTTTGTAAAGATTTGCATTTTGGATGTGAAGGCATTGGAGAGAATAATCCAGATGTGTTTTGGATAACCTGTGTTTCGGTTGACCCAAGTTTGGCTAATCCGAGGCTTTACTGTATATGTATGGTATCCCATGAGTAAACTGTCATACTTCACATATATACTCTCATAAACGTAATGATCATATAAAAATAACTCTGAAATTCGCTTCTTTTATCAGCAATCCACCAATTCGTTTTTCTTCACTCAAGAGTCTGTGGACACTGTCAGCCATATTGAATCTATTTCCTGTAAGACTAATGTTAATTAAGGATTCAGGTAGTGACCATTATTTGTTAAAGCAACATCAGTTTAACTAAGGTGGTTAGTATTTGTAAGCTCAACTTGGAGAGCCACTTGTTCACCATTATGTTTTCCTACTTACAGTCCTATGTAGCCTATACTGAAGTAAAAGTTAAGTATTCATTTACATAATTACTGTCAGGCCAAACACAGTGACAGAATATTTATGTATGTATAAAATGTATGTACAATGGCTGTTCGGAAAGTTAGTTCCGTTATGGTATAGTTTGTGAAGGAGTGGGGATAGAGGCACATTCTCGGTGGTGTTGGCTCAGTGTGAGTCTGCCTCTGATGCTGTAAAGGTTACTACATCATTCTGTGCACTTTACACCTGTGATCAAAATGGCCACTGCGAGCAATAATCCTGTTGCCATAATTGATAGCCCCACTGACTGAAGTTCATGCTGTAATTCGATATCTGTGGGCAAAAAAAGTGAAATCCACAGATATCCATTTGGAACTGTGTTCAGTGTATGGAGGAAACATTATGAATGACAGTACATTAAGGAAATTGTGTTGTGTATTGTAGGAAGGAGGCACTAATATTCATGACGAAGAGAGAAGTGGCCATTCCTTGGTGTTATGAACTTGTTGAGAAATTCAATGAAAAGTTTCACTATTACAAAGCTCTCAGAGTGTTTCCCACAGATATCATGGACTGTTCTTATGAAGTTGTGACTCATAAAGATACCACAATTTTTTGCTTGATGGGTGCCTAAATTTCTGACTAATGCACACAAATGAACAGACTGGAATCTACCATAACATTCTTTATTAGGAGGTGATGAACTTTTTGATCACATAGTGACAGGCAATGAAACAGTGAGTGTCCTACATGAATGTGGAACAAAAAAAAAAAAAAAACAATTGAAGGAGTGGGGACACACTGCATCGCTGTGTAAACCCTTTAAAGACCGCCAAACATTTTCAATAGGAAAGGGATCCTTTTGGTAGAGTTTATGGAATAGCACACAACAATTAATACTACAGTACACACTGAAACTTTAAGGAAACTGAGGAGAGTAACTGAAAACAAAAGGCAGGGAATTTTGACCTCTGGCATTCTTTTGATTTATGACAATGCACAACTCTGCAGCACAAACTTGTAAACTTCAGGACAGTTTTAGGTGGGATATTTTCGACCACCCTCCTTACAGACCTGATTCAGCCCAAAGTAATTTTTATTTGTTCCCCCCCATGAAAAATGTCTTTATGTTACAGCGCTTTACGCATAACGATAAGTTGAATAACGCTATCAATGGGTGGCTACGTGCACAGGCGGTGGAATTTCATTCACTGGATATTGAAAAGCTTGTTCATACCACCTATCATAATAAATGTTTAAATGTAGATGGTAATTATGTTGAAAAATAGTTTAAGGTATGCTCTGTCAAATGTATGTAGTAAAAAGTTGGTTAATGTATTGAGAATGTTTTTTAACCTTACACAGAACTTACTTTCTAAACAGCCCTCATATTTGTATATCGTAATAATTAATACAAAACCAATAGAACGACTTCAAACTATGTTTTCAAAGCAAATGCAAATGTTCTCACTATACAAATTAAAATTAAAATCAGTCAAACTTACAGAATGATAACGAATGTGGGTAGTCGTTGCAGACACACCCTCAGTAAGTTGGACAGATCCTATGCTACTAGAGTCATCTTCAAACTCTGCTTGCTTGTACCTCGTCATCTGAAAAGAAAAAGAACTGAGTATCAAAATAAACATACCAAAGAAAATTAATATATTTAAAATAAAATATATTATCTTTAATTTTGTTTGAAACAATGTGCACGTTGAGGAGCTAGTTAAAAATTACCAGATTTTACTTGTAGCTACACCTTCTTGTTTATGTGCACGAAGACTAATTGCTGACCACGCCCAACTCAAAAGCTGTCATGAAAATGATGTTATATGATACCAACATCGTAATTTGCTTAATTGGTTCATAATTGTATCCTGCATCACTTTGTTGATAATGATATCAAATAACATACGTTAAGATAAATTATAAACAAATTTAAATTACCAATGAATATTCTTTGTTTTGTTTTTTTAAAAAAATATAACTGCTTGCTCTAATCTATAGATATAAAATATTGTTAAAAAAATATCAAACAGGAACAAGGATCGAATCTGGGATCTTATGCGTAACACATTAATGCTCTACCAATGAACAATCCTTATTGCCTCATACCATAACCAATCTATATCTTACTTACATTATTCTACTATATGTATAAAAAATTAATATTAATCTGACTGATTTTAGGATTTAAAGAGAAAGTATTGTTAACATTTTTTTAAGCTTTGTCAGTGGTTTTCAACCTGGGGTTCTGGAAGTTGCCAGCAGGTTGATAGGGTAATTAAAAAAAAAGTAATACACATTAGTAATGGCCAAAAATGCAGAATTGAAATGAGAATTTTGCTAGAATAAGAAAATTGCATTTCTGGAAAACATGTGTTAAAAAATCTACATTTAAGTTGAAATACTTAATAACTTCCTAACTGAATATAAAATTCAGCCATTACAAGACATGAGACAGCATACTCATGCACTCAAAAAGACTTCAAGGATCGCTTAAATAATATTTTCCTGAAAGTATTAATGAAGAAAACTATAGGCCGCTGTTGTTTTGGCATCCTCAGAGAATTTCCTTTAAATAAAACCAATTATAAACAGGACAAAACTCCAGAGGATGTGCGCCTACATGTTGGTGCGGCTGGACAGCTTATCTAATAAAGGGTAGGATTAAGTGAACTGAAATCAAACCCTCTGAGGCTAACAACCTCAGTTGTATAATGTTGGACTATGTTCAACCACCGATACCAAATTAATATCATGTGAATGGCTTCCTACAAATTGAACTACCTGAAGACAAAAGTCGGGCTTTTGGATTTTAGGGTGCTGACAGTTTGAAGCTAATGAGTGAATCGGAGCACCACAAAAACCTTGCTACATTTAAGAATAGAAGAAAATACTGAAGAACTCAGGAGACTAAGAATCATGGATGAGGACTGTCAGGACAGAGACCAATTTAGGAAAAGACTTTCAAATATAAAGGTTCTAGTGGAGGAAAGGAAGGAGCGCAGGGGAGAGAAGGGCAAGGCACTCTGAGGGAATGAAGGAAAGATGGAGGAAAAGGAAGGAAATGAAGTGATATTTTCTTCTACAGAGAAAAAGAAGAAAACTATATTGAAGATATTTCTAGTGAAGATTTTTTTAAATTTTCTATTATCAAACCAAATATATAAATCATGTACCATGTTCTTTTTGATTCCTTGTTTTTGTTATTAATTAGTTGATATTGCTCTACAGTCATAACTCTTTTATTAATTATATCATTTTCATTGTTAATTTTATTTTTTCATCTTAATTTATTTTCTAATCATCGTAGTCTTTCTTGTTCATTTTTCTTAATCTTTGTTCTTCTTTTAAAGCATATTTTTTCAATAATTTATTGTCCATTTTATATAGAAATTGAATTTTAAACATAATCTCAATTGAGATGATATTAAAGCAACAACTGTTGTGCAAAATCAGCTGTTTAGAAGTAGTTACAGTTATATTTTTACATATACAATAGCATGCAATGAGCTAAATATACTGTTAATGCAATATGACATTGGCATGCATTGTGCAAAATCCAATAAAGACAACCAGCACTAAAACATAGTACATATTAAAAAGCAACAAGGTTATTAGTACAGATAACAAAAACGAAATATTAATAACTCTTTACACATTAATTACAAATGACAATAATGTCGACATTCTCTATGTGTTTGTAGCTGTGAGAGGTGAATAATGAGGTGTAACTGATACAGTACTCAAGATTTTATTGCTAGTTACAAGCACAGAACTTGTGAAGAGAGCTTCCTCATTGTATGTCTTCGTTCAGAACAAATTTCATAACATGATGCTTCAACTAGTTCAAGAGTGTATTTCTCAATAATTCAATTTCATTTCAAAGAAACTCAAGAATCTCATTTAGAAGGAATCTCTTTCTTATTTATAAGTTTTAATATTTTGTAAATTTATGCTATTAAAATATAAGCTCTAAAAAAAAGTATCATTAGATTAGATTAATTTTTTTAAGGTTTTATAGTTTGATAGCCCATGGCACCGAAATCAAATGGCCTATTGTGCAACTAAACCTCTTGGATTTTAGGCCAGTAGACTGGTATCCACATCCTCAATGTCTTTTAGCAATCAACTATCTAGCTCATTCTGCTGAAGGTCCTCGTGATACTGGAAGTTAAACGCTCTTTGCTTTCTACTGACAAGAGCTTAGACAATCATATCACGTGGCCTACAGTTTCTTCTTTCTTTCTGCACAACCTAAACATGGTTTCTCCATGGTGTATTCCCTTCAGCCCCGTCATCGCAGCTCTATAAGCATATGTTTCTCACAACCTAGGTTTGATCCATGGGATTCTTTTTTTGTTACAATTAATTAGAAGCCTCGTCTCTTCTCAGTTTGTATTGTGTGTCCCTGAAAGACATTTATATATCTGCAAACATCTGTCTGATTTGAGATAGGACATTGCCTTACTGATTCCAGATGTTCAACTCCACCTCTCACTTCTTCTATTGCAGGTTGGATAAGTTCACCTAGCGTCCCAACAATCTGCTGCATCACTGCTTATGGCTTTTATAGCATTACATAAAGCTCCACCTTCTTCCCTATCCATCCTATTTTCATTACCCAGGTTCACTTTTGCCAGTTTCCCGGAGTTTTCTGGCCTTTGAAGATTTGTTTACGGCCATCCAAACGCCACACATATCTAGGGGAATAAAATGATCATTCATACAGAGCCTTATATGCCATTGATAAGCTAAATGTGGAGGTCGCCTGTTATCCATAGTTCACTTGCAAACTAAAGGTAATAAGCTTCAGCTTAGCCATGCAGCCTTTGCCATATGCTGTTGCACGTTGGTTTAAGTTGAAAAGAACTAACCAAAGAGCAAATAGATGAAGAAAGGTTATATCCAGTTAGGGCAAATCAAGATTGCCACTCACGTACTTACTTACAATGTGTGAGCCCCTGAAGGTGAAGTATCATAAAAATTAATATGTCAATAAAATTTGGACTTTAGCTGATTTTTACATTTTTAATTTCAAATACTTAAGTAAAGTGGCAAAATGAATTCAATTGATCTATATATAGCGTACAGCATTTTCTTTATAAAATATGTGATAAAGAAAATGGTATGGATGAAGAAGGATTAGGTTGTTTAAAAATAAGATGTATCCTTAAAATTTAAGCCCTTTTAAATTTTAAATTAAAAAAAGATTTGAAAGCACTATTTGAGATAAGCAACTAATCACAATTACAAGTAAAATTAATATAACTTATTTACTGTTCTTGTTTCAATGTCAGTATTTTCATGTTCTTTAACTTATTTTTGCTGCAGCTAAAGGCTTTAAGGTTTCAATAGTTTCTTATGTTTCTTTACTACTTCATCAATTGAAGAAGTATAAGTGTTTATGACACATTTTATGTAATGGTGTCACAAAAACAATATAGTTTCACTTAAGAAAGTAACTTTTTAATACAATACTTATCTCACTTAAGAAAGTAACTTTTTAATACAATACTTATCAAGTCTTGAGAATCAAGAGTATTAAAGGAAAAGTATTAAAGGAAAAAATGTAGACGTTATTTTATTGTATTCTTGATCAGAATTTACTGAAGCAAAGAAAATTAATTCAATAACTTTATAGGCCTATTTGTATACCAAAACATTCTGAATACAAATATGTAAAAAATTATTTAATTGTAATTTCTAACTCAATTAATTAAAAAAACAAATGGTGAAAAAGATTAACACAAACTTTCTCACAATAAGTTATTTCTCTAAAAAGTCCGGTTTGGAAACTAGCAACAAAATATATGTATACTTAACTTCTCCAATCATTTCATCAGTTCCCTCAAATTATAATTGTTATATTAAAAGTCATACCACATCAGTGTACCTATTCAAAATAAAAGAAATTTACAGTTTATAATAAATAATTATAAGAAAATGACTGCAGTTTCAATGACTCATTTTTTATTTACTCCAACATTGTAAAAAAAAATTAATTTCAATTTCAGTAACCTAACTTAGGGATTTATGAACTTATGAATCTTCATATATAATCAAAATTGTAACCAAATCTTTGTTGAACAAAAAATATGAGAAATTATGCCTACATTTTATAGCTCCCAAATCAAATTTATCAAGAATTTTTTTTAATAAAAAAAATAGCCCCAATATATGGTAAGATATGCCAAATTTCATTTAATCAGTCAATTATTTTAGTTTCAAGCGATGTAGACAGTCACATAAACAGACGAATGGCCAAATATTCGTGTAAAAAAGACAAACACTTTTTTGGACTACAAGAACCTGAAAATGGATATATATCCATTAAAATCTCAAAATCATTTTTATTGGTGATCACTAAACTTTTTTATTCTCTACATACAGTGAAAAAGTGATAATTTATTGCATATTTAATTAAATAAATAAAACTCATCCCAGTTATGAATGTATGAGTAATATTTCACATAAGCTTCATAATTCTTAAGCTTCACACAAAGTAATTATCATATTTGATGTTTAACACTTTACTAATGACTTACAAAAACAAACCACTTAATAATGTTTATGGTCTCTGTTTTGTTTCAACATTTCACATTGACCAGTAATTCAAAATTTCAATGGTATTTCAAAATTCAACCATCAAGGAAAGATTAAAATCGCTTGGCAGGTTATTCAGATAGGCTTTATTTATGTGTTTGTATTAAAACATAGAAATGCTTAGCGATTCCCTTGAGTATAAACACTTGAAACTGGCTGTTCAATCTATTTACAGACTAAAACATAAACAAACATAGAATTCAAGATTTTTCTACAAACATACAACAGATGCTCTGCCCATAATCCCCTACTTGATTTTCTATTTTAAAGTCTATTTTTCATAAAGCTCTTATGTTACTTTAGATCAGTACGTTTTTTGGAAAAACATTTATGAAGGGGTTTTCAAACGTTTTTGTCATGGAACCCAACATGATAAAAATGAGTTAACATTTTTTTAACTCATGAAATATGAACAAGTATGAAGAGTTTTTTAATTCATTTTTTTCATACTCAAATTAGCTAGATGTATATTGTAGTTCCACTAGTAGTGCGAGCCCAGCAAGGTTGCACTCACTTTATTTCGAAAATATCTGTTTTGTGTGTTATGTAATTTTACAGTTTGCAGTGAAGCAGTTTTTGTGAAATTGTGGAACATATTTCTTGAGATATGTTTTTTTTGCAGTTGAGAGAATACTTAAAATTTGTAAGCCTTTCCTTGAATCACCAGTGGATCATGACACATAGTTAGGAAACTGATGCATTAGGGGATTCATATAGGTAATATTTTTTTAATATCCTATGATAAAAGATCTATTGTGATAATCCTTATAGCAAGAACTATATTTGGGGATGTAATGTGTGCTGATCTTGATTACATTCTGTTGTAATACATCAAAAATATGTGGAAACACATCATTCCTGTAAGTATGGTAGAGACTATATAACAGATTTGTTAGAATTGTCATGTTTTTACTTGCCTAGAAGCAGATTTACATACTTAGCTAGCAACCAAAATTCAGTTGAAAAAGTTATGACATTAAATTTTTGAGCCTAAACTTCAAGTTTATTGTCAAAAACCACTAAACTTTACTCCGTAAGATTTTTAATTGCTTTATACCATTACGTTCTGAACTTGAAAAAAAACGATACAATAAAAAATATTCAATAAAAAATTTCTCAGTTTTGTACAATTTACAATACAATTGGTATGCAAATTTGTATTTAAAATCGATATTAAAGGGCAAACACATAATGTTTATCTTTTGTTTAGGTTTTAATACAGTTATATTTATTAAATTTTCCAAATACTTTGAAGAAATTTACTTTTATCCCATATCTTTTCATTCAAAAAACAAAAATTTCTGACCAATTTATTTTTCCTAAGTTTAGGATTGGATACTTAAAAAGTACTTGCCAAAACTAATTTTCATAATTAACTGACAAGTACCATAATCTCTATAGACAAACATTAAAATGAAAACTTAATGTCACTATTTATAATTACAGATAATAATAAAATAGTTACAAATAAAATAAAGTTTTTCTTGTAAACTTATACACCAATACATTTATTTTATTTTCATTTATTGTTGTTACAACAGTATTAATATTTCTAAGTAACTTTACTAACAAAAAAAAATGTATACATTGTATGCATTATTAGATTGTAATATAGGGTGTATAATAATAAAGCTCCTACATTTTGATTGATTTGCTACTGCAATAGCATTGATATACTTCAATAATAAAAATATAAATGGTATATATTAGTTTCGTTGTAGCCTAAATTTTTTTTTTGTTCAGTTGAAGTGGAAAACCACTATTAGTTCAAAGAACAGTATACTTTGCAGTATATTCTTAATTAATACACAAAGTGCTCCACAACAGTATTCATAACTTTTCCGTTATATTTACGAAAAAGGTTACTGTACCATCTTTATTGAAAATTGTATGCATAAAGTGGTCAAAATTATGATAGGTTTTGTTGTTGCTGTTCAGCCAGTATTACAGGTAATAATCAGCAACTACACTCTCAACGTTGAATCAGAGACAGCCATCTTGAAATGGAAGTGATTAGGGAACATCTTTCATACATCTTGAATACGTCGTATTAATGTATATGTCTTCATCTTTTATATGTCTTTTGGACATTATACAAGGTACCTTCATAACAAATTTCAAAACAATCAGCCCATGTGTTTGATTAAAACTGTGTACACTCTTCATTGTTAAATCAGAGTCCGCCATCTTGAAATGGAAGTAAATAAAAAAAAATCTTTCCCAACATCATTTGGGTCTTAAATAAGATATCTTTGTACTGAATTTAAAAAAAAATCAGGCCAAAACTGTGTACACTTGTTATTGTAAATTAGAGGCTGCAATCTTGAAACAGAAGTAAATGGGGAAAATATTATACGCATGTTATTTGGGCTTTATACAAATTACCTGTTTTGTACCTTCATATCAAATTTCAAAACAATATTGTTTGGCTAAAATTACATACATGCGTTATTGTAAATCAGAAGTCACTATTTTGAAACAGAAGTGAATGGGAAAAAATATTACACATTCTTCATTGGGGCTTTATACAAAGTACCTGTGTACCAAATTTCAAAAGACGAACACACAAACCAAATACCATACTGTCGACTTGAAACAGAGACCTTTCTTTGTTTAGTCAACTATTGTATGTATAAGTTATTTAGCCTAAATATTAATTTCATTTATAAAAAAAATCATAATTCCACTATTTTATTTTATTTAAATGACTTCATTAATAACAGACACACTTTTTAAACATAATAATTTGCAATGAATTTCTACATGGACATATTATCTAAATAAACTGTAACAACAATAACTGTAAACCTACTTTGACCGAAGCTTTAACTTTGGGAGAACCTGCTTGATTTTCACTGCCCATGCTGAGAGGGTTAACAATATACTAACATGTTTTCTTTCATTCTGTATAGCTATAAAATGATAAAAGCCTGTGATAAGCTTATCACTATCAACTCCAGTGAGTGTTGCAAGGAACCACATTGCCCCTTAGATTATAACAATAGTAATTTACATTCACAGTTACAATAACACTAATTGGCTATTAGGTCCTACTACTGAACATTCAATCATCTACTAATCATAAACATGTTATATTTTCTTTATGTGCTAATTACAGTCAATTGAAAAGTAATTTATTTTATTATTCAAGCTTAGCCAGTAAATCAGAAAAAAAAATACATTGTAACATTTAGTTTGGTTTTTCAAAAAATGGATATCATGGAGTATCATTGTTTCACAAATTTTATTGCAAAACAACTAGTTAGAAAAAATGGGATTAATATAAAAGCATTGATTCTAACAATGAATTTTTTAAAATTGTTATTTATATTAAGTAGGGTGTGAAAGACTATACGGGATTAAGTTTTAGAGGTTAAAGGGTTTTGTAACTCCTGGCACTGCGATCAAAGGATCTGTTACTAAGCCTTTAAATTTTTAGTTTAGTAGACTCGTGCCCTCAATGAGTTTTATCATTTCACTGACTAGTTCATTTTGCTAGAGGCCCTCAGGGTCCTAGAAGCCAAACACCCTTAGCCTACTGCAGGCAACTTTCTCACAGTTATAGACACAGTTTGACCTGCAGTTTCGCTTCCTTCCTGGATATACACGTACCTAGGATGGTCAAATGGTGGGGTTCTCCACTATAAACTTATACACAAATTAGCGAGTTTTAAAGCCTTCTGAGGACAACTTTATTCATATGTTTTTTTTAGGAAAACATCTATAATTTGAGTAATTAGTAAGACATGAGGATGTTTTTACAATACTTTTAGGTTATTTACACAATCTTAAAAGTTACGGTTTTTCAACTAGGCTTACAAAAAAACGTCCTACTGAATATCAACATTATTTTTATATGCAACACACAAGACACTTTGGGTTAAAATAATAATGAACTGACAAGTCTAATTACAACCCTGCTTGAAATTTTAATTTATCATGTTAAGACATTATATAAGTATTTTTCTGTCTGGTGTTATAATTGCAATGAAGAAGCCTCATACATTTCACTAAGTATGTACAGTCCAGATGTTAATAATATTGAATAGTCTATAATAGTGCAGCAATTCAGTAGTTGCTTTATTAATGTTTGGGGTTTCTTGTGAGACAAATAATGACGTAAAAACTATAGCTGTAATTTTAGAAAATGTGTTAAAAATCTTCAAGTTTTTTTATCAATTGGGGGGTTATAACTCCCAAACCCTTCCACTAGATATGCCTATGTTCTTGCATTACCTACAAACGGTTTCTCCATAGTAAATGCCTATCTTGTTCATGTGTAATTTCAGACTACAATACCCTGTAATGATTCCTATGGTTTTTAAACAATAAAATTAATAAGTTTTTTTTTAGCCGCCTCGGTGGCCGCATACTGGGCTTTCACCCCGAGGACCAGGGTTCGATTACCAGTCAGGGCTTGGAATTTTCATATGCTATAAATCATCCCACCATCTGCATTAGCCCAAGTGTGCACAATAGTTGGATGTTATTCTGTTGTTCTCTGCCCAGGATCCCTACTGTCCCTCCAAGTCCTCCTAGGGGGAACTTTTAAGAAAATGTTTACTATGGAAATGTCTTCTGAAGTTTTCTGGTGCTGTCTTTTCTTTCATCTCTCCACCTCTTGAAAGCAGACTTAGCCAGATACAGTGAAACCCTTACTTCCAGCTTTGGTCAAATGAAGTCAAGTGCAGATCGCAGTCCAGCCTCCTCATTATCCCCAGCAACTTTGTTTTCCAGGCACAAAGCGTGGAGGTTCTAATGACACTCCTAGACCAGCTTAGACTTATTGCAAGACTGGCAAGTGCTATAATCATTGCATGACTGTCGGTATAACTATAAATTTGGGCCTTTCTAAAAGCCCACTTCAAATTCTCCAAAACACAATGGCTATTACTGCCTGGAATACTGTAACATACTGTTCCAGGGTATCAAAGTGTTCCATACTCATTTTTAATAACAGTGCTCTTCTTTTTTTTTTTGGAACCATTTGTGTACTGTCTATACCATAGAGCAATGGTAAAAATATAGGAGGCATAATGTCTGAAAATAGGCATTTCAGATTATGCTCAGACATTAATAACTGCAGAGTACCAAATCAAAATAAAAGAAAGCTAAATTTTGTGGATAAATCAAATAAAACTAAACTGTGAGAGCCAATTTTGTTTGTTTTTTTTTTAAAACAAACATTAGAAACAAAGTTATTATGGGATTTCTGCTCTCCAAAATAACACTTAAATTATATTTTAAAATAAATAGTGTATATACCCTAACCCATCCAATTATACTTAATTAAAATTTTTTAAATTTAAATGAAATATGTATATACACAATGCTTGTGTACATTAAAAAAAATTATTATCAAATCAGATCATCAGGTTTTGCTCAAATGTTGGTCATATTTCATAGTACAATTCAGCACAGTAAATTGATAATTTGAAAAACTATACAATGTTTTTAAAATTTGATAAAATGATTTCAGTTGTTATGAGAAATTGTTTCAGGCCATTTCCATTTTTTGTCAAAAGCTTCTGAACCAAAATTTTAGGGAGCTATAGAAACACATTTGGAAGTTTTCTTTGTGTTGCCTCGATTAGTGTCCATGCTTCCATTCCATAGTATCGAGAAAATATAGCGCCGGAGGAGTCTGATTTTGATATCGATATTGAGATTATGACTTTTGAACAATTTAGCCATTTGTTTGGTTAAATTTGTTGAAAGCAACTTGCTTTCTCTATTCTGCACCTTATCTCCTGTGAATGGTCCCAGTCCTCATTGATCACTGTTCTAAAGTAGATGAACTGTGATACCCTTTCTATTGGTGTTGTTGACCATTAAGTCGTACCTTCCAACTGCTTCTTTACTAATTACCATAAATTTGTATTTATTAATGTTAATTATATTAAACTTTAAAAAAAATGATTTTACTATTGTAATCAGCGTTAAAATTTATATAAATAAGTATTTTAATCATTCAAATTCCATTAAACAATACGAAAATTATGCCTGACCACTAGCAAGTTCATTTTCATATACCCAATGAAATTCGAAAATGCTCGAGCATACACATTTTCACACTGATTACGATAATGAAAAATAAATTTTCAAAAAAGTGTGAAAAATAAAAAAAGATAAACATTTTTTTTTAAATTTGAATGACCGCCATTTTAAAACGGATGAACAGATTTATCACTACAGTTCCAGATATCTCCAAAGTTATTGTTACCATTAAGTTTTAATTTTACACTATTTTAATTTTCGTTACCATAAAGCCATCAAATGTACATTTATTGCTACCATACGTTCACTTAAACATATTTACCTACATGGTTACCATAAAATTGCACTTAGATATTACAGTTACCGATAATGAGAAGAAGAAAAGGAAGTTTAATATAAAAATGTAAGATTTTTGAATGAATCTTTTAAATGGATGAACATATTTCGTTGTAATTTTTTACACAACAATCACTCACGACATTTAAAGATATCGTTAACGTAACGTGTATAGAGATGTATCGTTGCCATAACCGATATGGTTACCATAAAATTATCACTTAAACATTACAGTTACCGATATACAATAGTTAACTTAATGATAACTATTGAACTTTACGTTAAGACATATGTTATTCTTATCAATACTGTACAATTATCTGTTGAAAATTATGTTATTACGTTATTATACAATGTTATTAGTATTATAAAAATTATTATCGTTGCCGAACATTATAATTTGTCTACAACCATTATCGGGTATTATTAACGTTTATAATGTCAAACGTAAACATTGTTATCACACAGTATCATGTTTACTGTTCGACAATATAAAAATAATTGTTATAAACGTATCGATTTTTTTTTGTCGATATAACAAACAGCGATATATCATGGCTTTTAAAGGCAAATTTAATCATAAAATAAGTTATAAACAGAACATGCAATAATTTTAAACAAAGACTTATTCTTCAAAAAGAATTTTTCGTAACTAAAACGTTACGTTTACTTATAATCGATTACAAAAAAAAAAAACAGTGTCAAATTTAAAAGTTATTAACTCAACAGATTTTATGCTATCAATGTTTGCAGACTTGGCAGCCTGTTATCACTTGATAGCGAAAGTCGATATTTTCTTTTACTGGCTGCATGTAGGCCATCGATTATCGTAAAATAACCGAATAACAAAAATCAGAGTACCTTTTCACGTATGCCAAAGTCGCATGACCCGGTCAGACTGTCGTAAACACTACATCACTTTGAAACCAGCAATGCCTAGGTGCAGGATAGCCTCGATGCCTCCGAGCCTACGTCCGTCCGTCGACTGGTGACGAAACGTTCCCCCCTCCGTTACAGGATTATTGCTACTAATAGAGTACTAGTTAACGTGCAGCACATATAGAATAGAAGACTATTCGTCGAAAGGAAACTGAATTGTAGTACACAAATATTGTTCTACGAATAGCTTATATACTAAGATACATTACCTTTACTGACATGTCTCCAAGCGGGCACTAATTTGACCGTATTAACTGCATTGTCTGGGCTATATACGTCACTTTAATAACTGGCACTAACTATTTAACCGCCGAAAAACAATTCAACACAACCTAAATGTTAAACACATGTTGTAAAACTACGCGGAACAAGAAGGGCACACCCCCTTTAGCAGTTACCTACGTTTTATTGATTTAGTTTTCCGCAAGGACTTAAAACGCATGCCTCAGACCTAGGCTAGCCTACAACTCTTTAACCGATACGTGATTGAAGTTTCGAGTTAATTGTTTTCTAACAAGCCTCGACAAGCGGTAAACTATTTTGTCCGGATTGAGCGCGCTGTTTTGTCAATTCGTGTGCGTGTTTTAACGAATACGCGGCACGCAACTGTCTCGCTGACGCGGTGCGAGTTAACTTACAACAATAATTCTTTTATCGGCATTGAAATTTGCGTAAATGAGCTTTTCAAACTTTCAAAATACATTAAAAATATAAAAATTAACCCTGATTTTTCCATTTTTGTATTTTCAATGGATTTTTGAAAATTTTAAATGTTAACTGATGCAGATTTTAACGTTACAAAAAACTGTGATAAAAATTTTTTCAAAAATTTGAAATAGCAGCAATTTTAAAACTGTTGAACGGACTTCGAAAATCGATTTTCGTGCCAAGTATCAAACAAATCCGCATAAATTAGCATTTTAAACCAATAAAATATTTTGAAAAAATGTAATTTCGAATTTCAAACGGAATGAAATATAAATTTAAATAAAATATAAACGGAAATAAATATAAATTTAGACAGATTTTGAGACTGTTCCAAGTTGGAATCAGATTTTTAAAAAAAGGTAAAATAGAGTTACGATTTTTTAAAGATTTCCTATTGCCTCCATTTTGAAACTGTGAACGGATTTTGCCAGGTGAAAAACGTGTCCAAACTAATATAAAAATCTATTCTTATGCAAAGTTTGAATCAAATTGCGCGCGTGCACACTCGTACGCGCACGCGCGCGCGCACGCACACACACACACACACACACACACACACAACACAATCTAATCAAAATTTAATACATATACTAAGTACATACAAACATATTGTTTTTAAAATTAAAAATTAACAAGAAAATAAATGTTTAAAAAATTAAGTAATGATTTTGACTGCGAAAATTACAAAAATTGAATTACGGCGCCAAAAATTGATATTCGAAAAGTTACGTTACAAGTTTACGTCTTCATTAAATTGACTAGCATAACGTGCAAAAATAAAACAGACAGCAAAATCCACTAATTCGTTTCAAAGTGGCCGTCATTTAAAAATCTTTAAAACTCAACTTGATTTTTTACTTTCATGAAAATCCGATTTCACGAAAACACTTCACTGTTCTGCACTAAATTCGTTACAAATCTAGTTACAAAATTTCGAAACACGATCAAAGTCAGCAGGCTCGATAAAAACACGTTACTTTCTCTGGAATTGTTTTACACAAAAAGTTAACGTTTTAATTGGACTATACGATGCAACTTTCTACATGCCTGTGTCCGCCAGACTGCTACAGAACTTGACTTGTTCAAGTTGTAACCGAACAATTTCTATTGTTTGTGAAGTTGCATTGTCGATATTTGAAGGGGCACTTTAGTTCCTGCCACAACACAATATACTGTTCACAATACTAGTTCATAATCCACAGTATATTACAAAACCCATTCGGGTAAATTTGTCACACAGAGAGGAAGCCGTATACGTATTTCAAGACGGAAATAAACGTTTTGTTTATAAACGTTTGTTGAAATAAACGTTGTTTTTTTAATATAAAACAAATTACGTATTTTCAGTAAAATCATCCATTATGACTTTTGTATAAAACTCTTGACGAATAGATCTATAATAACCTAGCTGACGTAATTTAAGCGAAATTCCGAAAATAATTTTTCCACCTTATCCCTATCTTAAATTCTATTTTCACCCTTATAAGTACCATTAAAATCTGGGCATATTGGCACTTCCAAATTACACTGAAAAAACGAAAACGGACTCTGACCGCCGTCAATTCAATTTCTTAATTTCAATGGTTCGGAAAATTAAATATGCTAATTCGCGCAGTTTACAACGCTGAATACTACGGTGAAATCGGATTTTCAAAAACATTTACGACAAAAAGTTTGAGATGGCCGGAAATTTGCAAATGTACAAATGTTGCCGGTTGACGAACATATCCACGCTATTATCAAAATCGATTTTTGAACAAGATTTTAAATGGCCGTCATTTTGAAACTGTTGTACGAACGTTGCTCTTTAAAGAACGTATCCAAGCTATTATCAAAATCGATTTTTTAAAATATTTTTTGAAATGGCCGCCATTTTGAAACTGTTGTACGAACGTTGCTGTTTAACAAACGTGTCCAAGCCATTACCAAAATCGATTTTTGAAAAAGATTTGAAATGACGCCATTTTCAAATTATTGTACGAACGTTGATGGTTAACAAACTTGTCCAAGCTATGCAAATTTTAACGCTTCCCCTTCTAGAAAAGTGATCTAGAGGTCAGGATCGGAGCTCATTCCGAAGTCCCGGTTTTGGGTCTTACCAAGATGACCGCTGTAATAGCTCAGTTTCTGAAGGAAAACTCCTAAATGTTGCTACAATTTTAGTAAAAACAATATTTTCTATTTGGTTCTTAAAGTGACGAAATACAATTGGCATGTACTACAACTGGGGGATGGGATAGAGAAGCCACTAACCTCAGCTTCAGCTTCGACTTTGTAAATCTTCATTACGTTATCTTTCTGCCCAACATGGCCTAAGGCACAGCTGTCGCCTGGTGTGCATTTCTTCAACTGAAAAACAAACAACACTTTGTAATAACTAATGACAATTTTACAGCAATAGTGGTCCATGCGCAACATCTTGATTAGTACCACTATAAAAAGTCCGCGAAATTTCCCGAATCTCCTCTGTTCAGTATTTCTGTTCCTCTAAGTCTAGATAATCACGGCACACAGCTGTCTCGCTCACACGCTCACAGTAAAATTTTCATCTCACCCTCTTATTGAAACTCTGACTTCGCCATCATAAACAGCACTAAAACCCGCTGAGCATTTCAAATTTTCAAATTGCATTGAAAATACGAAAACGAACCCTGACCGCCATTAATTCCAGCGGATTTTGAAAATTCAAAACCCCTAATTTATGACGTTTTTAACGCTGATTTACAATGGTGGAAACAGATTTTCAAAAATATTTTATAAAGTTTTGAAATGACTGCCATTTTGAAGCTTTTTAACTAATTTCGTTGGTTAACGAATTTTTGCAAGATTTACTAAAATCGATTTTCGTTGCGCCGAGTTTTAAACAAATTGGACTAAAATCGCGGCATGAGCATGCTAAAACACACACACACACACACACACACACACACACACACACACACACACACACACACACACACACACACACACAAACGACCCATCAAAAAGTGATCTAGAGGTCAGACCGGCGCTCATTTCAAGGTTCCGGGTCTGGGTGTTACCATGATGTACGTTCTAATAGCTCATTTTTCAATTACATGCCTTCGTAATTCGCTAATTATGAAGGCATGTGCTCGATGAATGACGTAACATTTTTAACACATGTTTCTTTGTTATAAGCTACAGTATAATTCGCGTACATTAACACAAGCAAAAAGGGGTGTTCCCCTAGTAATAAATAATAACCAACTTTCTCTAACATTCTGCTTATGCAATCTTTTAATGTTACGGAATTCTCGATTTAGACGTGATCATCGATGTGTCTGCTTATCCAGCTCCCGGAAAAGTCTCGGAGAAAAAAATATTCTGACAACCCATCTCTTTTAAATGACCCAACACTGTGACCTAGCTTTATGAAGCCCCATCATGAAAAAAAGAGATCTTTTTTGAGCCCAAAAATACATAGAATATATACTGTGCTTTGGATAATTATTATTCCTATCTTATTCAATATACAAATAAATTTCCCTAGTAATACGAATACAATTTTGAGAATATTAATTTAAATTTATTATTATTTATAACAGATTATTAAATTAAAATTCTCAAAATTAATGTTTTGTGTGTGATATACAGGCTGATATACAGACTACGGTCAAACAAGGAGATATATGAGGAAATAGAAGACCTGGAAACAGCGATCAGGAAAAGACGGCTAAGGTTTTATGGACACATGGTCAGAATGGATCCAACGAGGATGACTAAACAAATTTTTGACAAGATATTCAACTTGAAGAGTCAGGGAGGATACACCAAGCAGATGAAAAAAGAACTCAGGAGACTAAGAATCACGGATGAGGACTGTCAGGACATATAGCAATTTAGGGAAAGACTTTCAAATATAAAGGTTCTTGTGGAGGAGAGGAAGGAGCGCAGGGGAGGAGGATGGACAGAGGAGAGTAGGGCGAAGCACTCTGAGGGAATGAAGGAAAGATGGAGGAAGAGGAAGGAAATGAAGTGATATTTGCGTGGTCCTTAGTTTGGCCTGTCCGCAGAGAAGAAGAAGTTGATTAAACATGTTTTTAAACAATTTATTGAGAACTGCAAATAAATACAAACTTATCTAGCAGTTATAAAATAAAATAAATCACTGTGTGTCACATGTTCATTCCACTGAATGGCACTGATTGTCAGCTACAGCCTCTTAGCTTTGTTATAGTCTCCGGGAGAAATAGAAATCCGTCGATAACCAGGTTGGTTAAATATAAACAAGTTAAGTATCAGCTGATTGAATAGTATTCATTCGCATTGATTATATCATTGAATATAAACGTACTAGAATGATAACCTTTATGAAACATGTGAGCACTCGCGCTGCTGGTGGCATCTTGCAGCATAGTGTTCAACTACAGTTAAATAAATAATAGTACTGTCTATTTTCTCAAACGTCTTCCCCCCTGTCCTTTCAGCGTTCGTAGTCCAATTACTTGAACTTCAGCCTCTGATATCGAGCACGCTATTTACGAGTATAATGGTGGCTGTTCTTTTAGCCCGTTTACACACAAAGGTTTTACTATTATCGTTATATTTTTATGTAAATGACTTTTATACTTATATTTTTATATTATATAGTTCGTGTTTTTCTAATTAAAACTAGTTTCACCAAAAATGAGTCCATTCTAGGTCTCTTTTTTTAAACAGAAAATGGTATATTCCAAAATTATAATAACGGAACCATTAGGACAGTTTCAGAGAAGAAGGACCATACATGTAAATATTGCTCATTTAATATAATAAGATTTTTTAACTAAACAGTAAAAAACATTGTTAAACTTTCAATTACGATATTTAACGTTTTTTCAGTATCATATCCACCTTCCGTATTATACGCGCGCGCGCACACACACACACACACACACACACACACACACACACACACACACACACACACACACACACACACACACACACACACACACACACACACACACACACACACACACACACACACGCACACACACACACACACACACACACACACACACACACACACACACACACACACACACACACACACACACACACACACACACACACACACACACATATTCACTACTCTACATAGCTTGGCGAACTCTTAAGTGTAAAGCGAACCATGCTGATGGAGTGAATGACACTCCACTAATCGTCTATCAAACGGATCCCTGGAAGACCTGGCGACCTCTCCCAGTGTACCTCAGCCTTACATGTGTATGCAGGGCTCTGTATGGGCGGACCTCTTTCCTTAGATATTTGTGGTTGTTTCCATAAATAAAAATATAAAATAGAATGAGCGGGACCTCACCGCACAACAGAAAGGTTAGCCAAATGGAGCAGAACCTCCGTAATGAGAAAGAGAAAGAAAAACTGAAAGGAATTAGCAGAGCAAGCATCCGCAAGCACCTCAATAAGAAAGTAGGAAGTCACCAATTAGAGCTACCCACCTTGAATCCTCTCCAAATTCTAGACTCTATGAAGAGACTAGGACTGGAGAAGGCGCTGTAACTGAGCATCTCAGTAATACAGAAAAGGGGCTCAATAGATCTACAAAGGTCGCAGTGCAATAGTAACCCTACACATTTATTCATTCATTCAATCGATTTATTGATAAAAAACCTATATAGCTTAGCAAAAGTAATAAACACTGGTCTTAACTTTCAGTGCACTAAAGTTTAAGTTCGCAATAACCCAGTGTTTATGTGTTGCTGTAGAATACACGTGTTTTATTAGTGAATTTCCATTAGAAAATGAGCTATAAGGGTACACCGATCCTGTGCCTCAAGAAACCTTTTAGAGATCGTTATTTATAGATTGTATTGCGCATGCGCGCGCGTGTGTGTGTTTTGAGAGATGAGTGAGAGCAGTATGAGCTAGAGTTACGGTGGGATCGCTAACCCCATGAGCTGCTCACTCAGTTGCCTCCGCCGGACAATAAACCGATTATCTTCGACTTACAGAAAAATTAAACATTTTTTTCAGTACATACATCTGTCTTTGCTAAATTGAACATTTTATATTTGTTGACGCGTTTCGAAATATTTCCATTTTCAAAATTTTTTGCAGTACTGCTCCCCCAAATCTAGGTTCGTTCTTTCAAAACTTTTTGATAATGGAAGTGTTCCGAAACGAGTCAACAAATATAAAATGTTTGAATTTAGTAAAAACATATGAATGTACTCAAATAAAATAGTATTCATAACGAAAAAAAGATAATTACTTTAAGAAAAACTGAAAACATAATTTCATTTGTATTTAAAAGTGAAAATATTTTTGTCTCTTGAAATTGCTTCGTGACAATAATTGTTTCCTAGATATTTAACATTAAAAATTCCAAACAGGCACCACTCTGAAACTAATCGATCTAACGAGGTGATTTTGTTTTCTTACTTATACACGAGGTAGGTCTATACTTATTAAACGTTGGTACAAAGTTTGAATCCAATAGGTAGAATTGTTTTGGAGATATAAATTATTATTATTGTAAAAAACAAAATGGCGGTTGGCTGGGTAATTCTAAGTTTTGGGTCAAATATAAAATTAAATGTTTTTTTTTATTTTGATCTAGTAGACCATATCCTAAATTTATGCACACCTCTATACTAATCCACCTATCTTTGTGACGTCACGATAGAACTAGCCTACATTAACCAGTATCAGTTACACTCTAACTATTAAATACAGTAACTTACTGTTCCAACTAACATAGGCTTTGTAGCTTGATTTTATTGCATCCATTTTACAATAGTGGCCATTGTTATGAAAGTTTTTTATTCTCACTTCGTAGTTGAATAATGTTATTCAAGCTACTTGTACATCTTTATCAAATAATCGCGGCACGCAGCTGTCTCGCTGACGTGATGGAAACGAGTTCCTAAAAGTATTTTTTATCTTACTCTCTTTTTGAAACTCTGAATCTAACATTATAAAAAGCAATACTACCTGCATATATTAGCATTTTAAACTTTCAAATTGCACTGAAAATACGAAAATAAACCCTGACCGCCGTTCTTAATATCATACAAAATGTTTGAAAACGACTCTACGAGTCTGACATTGGAAAAATCAGAGTCAAAAAAGGAGTCTGCCATTTCAGAAACCAGAGTCGATATTGGAGTATGTCATCTGAGAAATCGGAGTCCACAATGGAGTGTGTCATTTGGGAAAACAGAATCGACAATGGAGTCTCATTTGAGAAAATAGAAGTCGACAATGGAGTCTGTCATTTGAGAAAACAGAATCGACAATAGAGTGTCATTTGAGAAAAGAGAGTCGACAATGGAATCTGTCATTTGAGAAATCAGTGTCGACAATGAAGCCTCTCATTTGAGAAATCAGAGTCAACAATAGAGTCAACATACATTTAAATGTATGCTTTATATTGTGTATTATTTCCCAAATCGTAGAGCTGTTTCTCCATACCATATGGGGACTTCTGTAACCCTTTCTATATATAGCTTATGCTTGTACAATATACAATAGGCCGCTGTAGTGTGCATAATCGGGTTCATGTTTCATCACTAATCTAAGGTCATGGTAAATTATTATCATAATCGCGGTACTCAGCTGTCTCGCAGACGTGACGGAAGCGAATTTCCAAAACATAATATATCATATTTTTTGTCACTCTTTTAAAAATCTGATTTTACCTTGACAATCAGCTTTTGAAACGCTGCACACATTACCAGTTGAAATCTTCAAATTACAAAAATTCGAAAATGAACATTTTAAACATGAAATCTTTGCTACTGCCTTCGAAATGATAAAGTGCCTGTGATATTGGGACGGGTGTTGGCGTAACCTAGTACAGTATTTGAAAGCCCGTATTACAAGACATTTCACCGAGGGAAGCGTGGTCTCTGTTTTAATTCAACCGTTTGACATTTGATTTCTGTGTTTGTTGGTTTGAAATTTGGTACGAGGTACTATGTACAAAGCCCGAACGATGTAGGGCCTATGTGTAAAATTTTTCCCCATTCACTTCCGTTTCAAAATGGTGGCCTCTGATTTACAACAACAAGTATAGACAGTTTTAGCCAAACGCATTGTCCGATTGTTTTGAAACTTGATACGAAGGAACTTTGTATAAAGCCCAAATAACGTACAAGATTTTCCCCATTTACTTCTGTTTTAAGATGGCGGCATTTAATTTAACTGTAACGAGTGTATACAAACCCATTATTTTGAAGTTTCGTACAAAAATATCTTTTATAAAGCTTAAATGACGTATGTATAACATTTTCTACTATTTACTTCCGTTTCAAGATGGCGGCCTCTTATTTCACGAGTGTACGCAATTTGAATCAAACGCATTGTAATACTTTGAAATTTGGTAGGAATAACTTGTATAAAGCCCGAAAAACGTACGTATAAGATATTTCCCTATTCACTTCCGTTTCAAGACGACGGGCCTGATTTAACGTTGAAAGTGTAGTTACAGGTTATTTCCTGTAATACTGGCTGAACGGCAAGACCTATCTTATTTAACAGACAAATTTACAAACGCTGTCGTGGAGTGCTCTGTATAATAATTAAGAATATACTGCAAGATCTACCGCTCTTTCAACGACCAGTTTAAAACTGCTAGCACATCCCCCGTAATCAACTATTTATTATTTTCATCGTGTAATCCCGACTAAAGAGATTAAAACCAGAACTGGATACTGTAATTTGGTAAAAATCTGTCAATAAAAAAACAGTCAGTGTTTCTCTTTTGTAACAGTAAAGTGAAAACTAATTATAACTAAATACAGAAATCGCCTCCGTGTCTGGTGATTTCCGTGTCTTTAAACTGCGGCCCAATATTGAAGGAATTTTTGAAAAAAAATGTCTATTATAGAACCAAAACAAAAATCATGTATCATGTTTTCTCTTCCTTTTTATTTTAATTATAATAATTTGTTCGACAAACATGACAAATCAACATAGCTAGCTTTTAACAACATAACCTAAAACTTCATTACAGCGTATCAGCTGTTCAATGAAATTAGCTGATCGTTATGAATTAATATAAAACAACTGATCTTTTACTTTAACATAGCTAGTTTTTAACAACATAACCTAACACTTATTACAGCTTACAGCCTATCAGCTGTTCAATGAAATCAGAAGATCCTTACGATTTAATATAAAACAACTGTACTTTTACTATGACTACCAATATAAATTTGTGCACTCGCATCACGCGACGCGCAAAATCCGACATCACAACCAGCCCGATACATGTTAAGACATGCAGAGACCGTGTTTTGTTTATTGCTTATTGTGCAGCATGTACCTGACGACAAGGTCACCAACCTCTGCCCTTCCTCCCTACGTATGACAACAATAGCTCGTGCCAGAGACTACAGAGAAGTTTCAATGTCTCTGCATTAATAGAGACTGTTTTAACTTTCTCACTGTAAGAATAAGCCGGAAGATAAAGTATTGTAATAGTGTAAAAATATCGATAAAAAACAAGTTTTTAAAAACTCCAACGCTTTTCTGATTATAAACAGTGTAGTATAAGATACACTTTATAGCACGGACTTTACAATTATCAAAAATTTCTTTACCTTATCCGTTTTGAAATTCTGATTTCACCATCACAATCAGCGTTAAAATCTGCATACATTAGGATTTTAAAATTTCAAATCACATTGAAAATATGAAAATTAATCCTGACCGCCGCCATATATTTATTTCAACGGATTTAAAATTCCGATTTTGAAGTTTTTTGCGCTGATGACGAGGGTGAAATCGAGTTTAAAACAAAATTCAAGAATCGAAAGTTATGAATTTTTAAAGATGGCCGTCATTTTGAAATTGTTGAACGAATTTCGCTGGTTAACGAACTTGTACAAGCTATTTGTGCTAAATTTTAAACAAATCACAGTAAAATTGCTAACGTTAGCGTCCTAATATATAGGAGGCAAAAAGTCATCTAGGACAGGTTCTAATTTCAACCGTGATGAGATGAGATGGCTGGGTCTTACCATGATGGCCGCTCCAATAGCACATATTTCCAATGGAAATTCGATAAAAATAAGAAATTTACAAATATAATTTACGAGTAGTATCTACAAAATCTAAAATATTTATGTTTGTCTGATATGTAAGTATATATATATATATATATATATATATATATATATATATATATATAGTGTGTGTGTGTGTGTTGGGACGGGTGTTGGCGTATATGTTTCAAAACCCCGTATTACAAGAAATCTGACCGAAAGAAGCGAGGTCTCCGTTTCAACTCAACCGTTCTGCATTTTGTTTGTGTGTTTGTTGGTCTGAAATTTGTTACGGGTTTACCTTGTATAAAGCCCGAGCACCGTGTATGTAAGATTTTTTCCCATTCACTTCCGTTTCAAAATGGCAGCCGTTACACATCCACAAGCACACACGCACGCACGCAAACTTATTCTAGAGATCAAGATCGATGCACACCGATCGATGGTCTAACCGCCTAACCGTACCTCAGCCTGTTAGCATACCTGTTGTACACAACATAACCAAAGATCTATAACCTAGGTTAAAGATCTTTGAACATAACGCAGGCCGGCACACGGCTAAGCATGTGCCAACAAATGAATCCAAACTGCTTCTGGCAACGCGCCAAATTGTTCGCAGTTTTAAACAAACAAACAAACAAGCGAGTTGATGTAAGACATTACCCTCGTTTGTTTACATTCAGCCTGGAAGGCTAAAGAACTGAGGCTGTCTTCGTATTTTTGTTGCGTAAAGTGGATTTACACGTCGTATGGGAGACACTAACACCGCTGGTATACGTTATCCACTCCCCTAGGGAATAATAATAATCGAAGCATGCATATGTCTCGCTGACATATTGAAAGCGAATTTCTAAAAGATTATTTTTATCTTATCTTTTTTTGAATTCTAATTCCGCGATCATAATCAACATTAAAATCAGCATACACAGCATTTTAAACTGTTACATTAGGTACATTGAAAATACGAAACGAACCCTGACCGCCGCCAAATTAAATTTAAAAAAATACCTGTTTGACGTTTTCAACGCTGATTATGACGGAGAAGTTAGATTACTAAAATGTTATGTGAAATGGCCGCCATTTTTAAACAATTCAACTGATTTCGCTGAGCAACGATCTTGGCAATGCTATTACAAAAATCAATTTTTGTGAATTAAATTGGAACAAAATTACGGTTAAAAAACGCTCGCGCGCGCACACACACACACACACACACACACACACACACACACACAGCAACGGTATTTTTATCTACCGCTATCAGCAAAAATTACAGAGTATATAAGTATAAAAAGATATAACCTACTTCAAATGCCACAGTCGTATATTAAACCCAGCAATTACCTTATTTATTTACAACTGTTGCCTGCCACGTTGAATATCTATTATCGTTTTTACTGTGGTTGTTACGGACATCCACACATAAAACCGAAATGTTAATAACATAAATTTATTAACACTTAGGTGCAGGACCAGTTATTTGTTTTGTAAACCAAGTAAATTTTCTCACGTTGTTAAGTTCGTTGGATGGTTCTCTCAGATGGTTATTGGCTACACTTATAATTTCTAAGGAAAGCTTCAAATTATTTTAGACTGATTTTTATTAATTGAATTTCACGATTTATTTATTTAAATTTAAATTAATACGCTTCTTATAAATTAAAGTTCAACATTACAACTTATTAATAATTTTTTTCAATTTTTTACAATTTAGTTTTAATCTGTTTTTACCTTAATTTTATATAATTGATTCCTTACAGAAAATACAGAAATTATATTGGTTTAACATTTACTCAACTCAAAACATTTTCACTAAATTTATATACGGTCTAATTCTTATACATTGAATTTATAAAAGAACCTATAACTTGGTTGACCAATTTTTATGCTACGTCTTAAAATTAATAAAATAAAAAAAAATAATAAAACCTCTTTTATTTAGATTTGGGAAATATTCTTTCGGAATTTTACTGCCTTTGTTCCATAATTACACTCTTTTTCACTTTTAATTTTTTATTATTATTATATTCGTATTTACTTCCCGTTATTTTACACCCTTTGGTTATGAGTTAATTTATACCACCCTCTCACTGAATTTAGGCCTTATTTGATCTTTCTTTTAATTTTCTAAAATTTCTTCTATGATTTCCTTAATTAAATTTATTGCTATTCAATATTTTATTCGTATTATTTGTATTTTATGATTTATTTCCAGTTATGGCTTACTCTTAGTATAATTTAATATCTATATCAATTCTCTTTAAACTAAGACAAATTTATACTGGAGATTTTTCACTCATTCACTGTAAACAGCAAATCTAGACTACGCTATAATTTATTGCTGGAGTTGTTAGCCGTACCTTTTTCCTCCAGCTGTCCCGAGGTGATCCTGAGCAGTTCGTAGTAGAGTGAACGGGTTCTCAAAGTTGGCTGAGGGGGTTGCAGTGGGTCTTGGTCTCCAAAGTTCCGCTTGTCCGCTAGCGTTGATTTACGACTTAATCGCAAAAATTTATTTAATTTCGCGAATTTATTTTATTTATTTAGTAGTCCCTACTTTGTACTACCGGTAATTTTTTAATATTTTTTTTTCATTTACTTATTCGTCGCCGACATTTAATATACTTTTCCCTAGATTCGAATTTTTACAACTTTTTTCCTGTCAAACGCCTAAAGGAAATCAACCGGACTGTAAGTCTTCGAGTTACTGAAAACACAACCTCTTTTACAAGTAGCAAATTTTTTTTGCAATTTAGGGAATTCCAAATTTCCCTTCTTTTTGAAATTTCCCTTCTTGCATCCAACATCAGAAAATGTCATTTTTTCTTTGACACCTCTCTCTTGGAACCTTCATTGTCTTCACTCTCTATCGTAATCTATTTATTTTCATGTTAATTAACCAATTTCTGTTAATTAGTTTATCTGCCTAGTCGAATTGAGTTGGTATACCTGGTTGCCTATGACGTTTTACTCGTCTATGACCAGCTACGCTGTCAAAACTATTTCTATAACCAGGAAAATCTCATAACTTTCCTCTGCCTTGTCCGATTTTCGTAATCATGGTATCATTTTCTTTGTCCGGTTACAGTAAATTTTTATTCGTAATTCTAGCATTTTTTGTTCATGAGACATTAAAATTTTTCTATTTCGGCCTATTTTATTTATTGTTTAGTTTGTATTAATATAATTTTGCAACTGATTTTCATGTTTTAGATATTGACAATGCCCTTAATATTTTAATTATAATCGTTTATTCTAATTTTATAAATATCAACCAATATATTTTACCACCAGATCTATCCTAAATAATTCTGGATTTAATTTAATTCAAAAATTTAATTAATCAAATCTCTTTAGTTTAGCAAAAGTTCATCTGTTTAGTATAACTAGTTTAACTGAATAATTTGGCTTTTATTTTACTTGCTTTATCCTGTACCATTTATATTACGAAAATATATATATTTTATAAATTTATTTTCATATGAACATAATTTAAAACATTGTCCTAGTTATCTTACAACCCTGTATAGTTTTTTCTCCATCATCTGCAACGATTTTTCACAGTCGCCTCGGTGGTCTAGTGGATAGCGCACTAGGCTTTCACCCCGAGGACCCGGGTTCGATCCCCGGCGAGGGCTTGGCATTTTCATACGCTATAAATCATCCCATCGTCTGCATTAGCCCAAGTGTGCACAACAGTCGGACGTTAAACACACACAAAAAAATGCGACGATTTCTTGCTAATTACCAATCTTAACATTTTATATAGGTCCTAATCATTTATCCTAAGTTATAACTATTTTTATTTTAGTTACTAGTATACATGTTCTAATTGCGATACTACTTGCTATGATTAGGCCTACAACTTTACTTGATACGTTTATCAATTAAATTCATTATTTTTATTATTGGTCTGTATTTCTAAAACTATTGTTTTTGCAAAATTTCTTATTCTTAATATTTTGTTAGCATTGTGTTGTTAAATCATAATTTGATTTCATTTCGATTAATTTTGAAAAAAATTTTCATATTTCTGGATTTATTCGAAAATTTTACATGTCCAGCAGACGTATTACGTTATGCCTTTGCAAAACCCTGCAGGTTGGTTCCATCGTTTTTCTGCCTGGTTTTTGTCGAAACGAAACAATTTTTCTGTCTAACATTATTTGTTATGGTTACGCAGTAAAATTCCGTTTATACGCGCGCGCGCGCGCGCACACACACGCACGCACACACACACACACACACACACACACACACACACACACACACACACACAACACCGGCAAATACCGAGCGCGCCGCGACAGGTTTGAACATGTCTGTGCCGTTGACGCTGAGTTCACCATCACGGTTGTACGCCGCTTAGTGGGCTGGGCTCAGTCTCGCTGTGGCAATCGCTCATTCAAGTCTTTGCGGTAGCATCTCGTCGAAAAATTGCGAAGTGTTCAGACGGAGCAGCGAGTTAATCTTAAGTTTCTTGTGATACTGGGAAAAACCGCTACAGAATAAGCACTACAATAGTTCCTTTTTCCAACTTGTGAGGACCGCTAAAGCCAGCGACTTCTTGCCTGAACCCTTCCGTCTTTTCCTGGACATGTTTCCTCGACAATTCCCAACGACCAGTCTAACGGTGATTGCTTAGCTTGCATAAGCACTACAATAGTTCCTTTTTACAACCATGAGGTCCGTTCAAACTAGTGACTTTTTGCCTGAATACGTTACAAATATTCCATACGCCAACGTTAACAGAAATCTTATTTATCGAAGCAAAGCACTTGAAAAACTTTACACAAACTAAATCACCAACATTGAAATAAATTATAGTCTTGAAAATTTACGCTTGGCTTGTGAACCTTTGAACTTCGATAACATCTGGCACAAAGAAGTCATTGTGGAACGACTTTCCCGCGATAGTTTAGCGATAAGCGATAAGTCTGAGAAAACGCACGGAATAATCAGTTCTTGACAACTGCAGTGCAAAAGCCTTGACTGCTTGAAGTTACGCATTGATAACATCAGAAATGAAGTAAAGCGTAAATAGAAGCTAATCTAACCGTACGGATTCGACTAAACTGAATTCATTAACAGATTACTGAAAGTTAATTAAAAAAGAACAAAGCACAGATTCGGATCAATGTGTGTTGAATTGAAAAAACACGAAATCTCAGTCCAAATATGTAAAAATTAAAATTGAATGCAATAATTAATTGAAATGCTTGGCGAAAGAAAATAGGCCTACCACTAATACAGTAGTTCAAAGAACAGCAGACCTCGCAGTATATTTTTAATTAATTGCCTGGCCACCGCTCCACGACAGCGCTCGTAAACTTTCCGCCAATTTAATCGGCAACCGTAATATTTATGGAAAAGTTTACTGGATAACTTTGGTGGAAATTTTAAGCTCTTTCTTCGTGAAGCGGTCAAATTATTGACAGGTCTTGCAGTTGAGGAAGTAATAAAGGAAATAACTAGCAACTAACCTCGTTATCGTTAAATCAGATGCAGCCATCTTAAAACGGAAGTAAATGGGAGAAAATCTTACACATTTATTTTTGAGCTATGTAGAAGGTATCTGTATCAAATTTCAGAACAATCGGTCAATGCGTTTAGCTAAAACAGTGTACACTCGTTATTGTACATCAGGGGCCGCCATCTTGAAACGGAAGTAAATGGAAGAAAATCTTTCACATGCGTCTTTCAGGGCTTATGCATGGTACCTTCGTACCAAATTTCAAAACAATCGGCTAATGAGATTCATAAAACTGCGTACAATCGTTATCATTAAATCAGAGGTCGCCATCTTGAAACAGAAGCAAATGAAAGAAAATCTTACATGTATATAATTTGAGCTGTATAGAAGGTATCTGCGTATCAAGTTCAAGAACAATCGATCAATGCGTTTGGCTAAAATAGCGAACATTTGTTATTGTACATCTTGAAACGGAAGTAAATGGGAAAAAATTTTACGCATACGTAATTCGGGCTTTATACAAGGTACCTTCGTACCAAATTTCAAAACAATCGATCAATGCATTCGGCCAAAACTGCGTAACAAGCAACAAACACACCAAATGTGAACGGTTGAGTTGAAACAGACTTTGCACATTATAGCCTATCAGCTGTTCAATGAAATCAGCTGATCGTTACGAATTAATATAAAACAACTGATCTTTAGCTATGACATAGCTAATTTTTAACAACCTAACCTAAAACTTATAGCCTATCAGCTGTTCAATGAAATCAGCTGATCGTTACGAATTAATATAAATCAACTGATCTTTCACTATAGCTACCAATATTTGTAGACACACATTACACGACGCGCCAAAATACATCACAACCAGCCCTAAAACATGACACGTGTTAAAAGATTGTTCTCTCAATATTTTACGATTAGGGTAGCCTATAAATGTTCGATTATTGTGGCATAAAAAACAGCTGATCGTAAAACATGATGGCATTGACATTGCTCTGATCAGGCGCGTGTAGACTAGCTAGACATTGGGAAACCTAATAAATCAATATCAATTGATCAGAACAGAATATCATCTGTCAGCTGTCACTGGTTATTAGTAATTTTACACTTTTGTTACTCGTTTCGTACTAGTCAAAGTCTAGTCCGCAAACCAAAATGCTTCCTTGAAGCCCTCACGAAATCAAAAATTAAAAAAAATGTACCAGTGGGGGGCTGGACAACAAAATTGAACATTTAAAAAAATGAAATAATTATTGTTTATTATGGGTTTATATTGTTCTAATTATATTATTGATCTTATTGTTAAATTGAAATTACACAATCTGATATTAAAAAAAATGTACACTTATGTACATCATATACAAATATAAAACATCAACCTTGTACAATATATCCAACTGTTAATGCTCTAATAATTGTGCTGGCTGGGCTGGTCTAATATACAACGGCGTTCGTTAATAATTTAAATATTTATTTATTTGCAAAGTACAAGATATATTTTAATGCGAACGCTCTCAATAATGTTTTGCTAGATGGGTCGGGTATGTAGTATAATGGCGTTAATTATAATTTATCATTCAACTAATTTTTTAACATAATTTTAACAAATTAAACAGGCCGCTGTCTCGTTGACGTGATAGAATTGAATTTATAAAAGTCTTTCACTTTCTCTTTACCTTGCCCTTTTTTAAATTCTGATTTCACCATCATAACCGGCATAAAATCTGCACGTATTAAAATTTCAAACTTTCAAATTACATTGACAATAAATAAATGAAACCCGACTGCTGTCAAAAAAAATTTTAAATAAACGAAATGCTAATTTATACAGTTTTTAATGCTGATTGCGATAATGAAATCATATTATCAAAAAAATGAAGACAAAAAAGTTACGAGTTTTTAAAGTTTGAAATAGCAGCCATTTTGAAACTGTTAAATTTCTCTGGTTAGCGAACTTGTCCAAGTTATTACCGAATCAATTTTTATGCCAAGTTTGAAATAAGTCGGACTAAAATTGCGAACGTGGGCGTGCTAACACACGTGGAGCGTTATCCAGATATATAACGATCTAGATCTTATAGAACATGGTGGCCGGTTTAACAGCTCATTTTCAAATGGAAATTATTGTCGTAATTCGCTTCCGTCATGTCAGCGAGAGATGTGCGTGAGGTGATTTTTTTAATATTGTAAGTATAAATGTAAAATTATATATTACTTGTATGGATACTGGGTGAGGTTAATCTGCTGTTTGAAATTCAAATCACAAATACACAAAGTGGACACCCAGTTAAGGCCCCTCACGTCAACGTATAGGAATAAAAAGTCACTACTACCCTTTTCTGTTACTTCTTTGTACTCGTATTTCCCTAATACCTACTACAGTTAGTCTACATATTTACTGCAAAATTCACTCATAACTTACATACAATTAATTCCTCTTCGCCCAAAATAAGCGAAGTGAAACCACAGCTAGGTTCTTTTGGAAGCAAATAAAAAATTCGAGATACATACAAATTTTAATCTCAAAAAAATAATCGTTAGAAGACCACCGACCACATACTATACTTATTGTTAAGCCCATTAAACGACCACAGGAGAAAGTAATTTACAAAAGGCTCGTTGACCACCAAATGCGGAGCGGACTACACCTTCAAAACTTAACCTATTGCTTTTAATGTAAGCGCGACCACTAAAGCGTAACGGAGCTGAGTGGAATCAAGTGGCGCCGTTTAACTCCGCTCCGCCCAGCTTCGGCTCTGTCCCGTCGATTTTGAAGCTGACTCCGCTTCCCCCACCACGCTGATCACGCCTTCAAAATTAATATTTCTCGTTACCGTTTTTTTAAACATTTTTCGTAGGTTACATTTTTTTAAACATAGTAGTTTCCTAGAATCCGTTACAGTAGGTCTAAATATTTAGATTTAAAAGATACAAACGCGCTCTTTAAAAACTGACTGAACGCTTCCTGTTGCAGATCGTCTTCATTTCGCTCAACTCCGCTCAGCTCAGCGCAGTTCCGCTCCGTATTTGATGGCCGCCCCGCCTAATGCCAAACCCATCCAACGACCACAGGTGTAATTTATAAAGGCCTAGCTAAAGAGCCTGCGTATCCGAGGTGGTTAAGACACCGGCTAGTCTGTCGTGTCTTTGAACTTGCGCGCCTCAAGGTCGTAGAGGTGAAACTGCAGTTACTGCCGTAAGCTCTTCCCTTTCAGTTAAATTAGTCAAACTGGAACGACCATGGACGCAATTTACAATTGGTTAAGTCCATCCAACGAACACAAGAAAGGTTCTAAGTTCTAGTAAGTCTATCCAGTGACCATACGTTCAATTAGCCTAAGCATTGAATATAAACTAACCAGAATGATAACCCTTATGAGAATATGTGAGCGCTTGCTACTGGTGGCATCTTGCTGCAAAGCGTTCAACTACAGTTAAACAGATAATAGTACTGTTTATTTTCTCAAATGTCTTCCCTCCGTCCTTGCAGTTTGCAGCGTTCGTCGTGGCAAACAGTCCAATTACTTGGCTTTAGCCTCTGATATCGAGGACACTTTTTATAACGGTGGCTGTACTTCTAGTCCGTTTATAACCTAAGTTTTAATATGGTTAATTATGTTATTATTACTATGTATTCGGACATTTGCCAATTGTGAGTATATAAAGCAATGCACGACGTTTCGAAAGTATGGATCAGTTCTCGTTCTCAAGTGCCTAAAACAAACATTCTCCTAGAACAAAAGTCTAAGCCTATGTTAAAGTGACAAAAATTAAGAAACTTTAAGTCAGTTTCTAAAAACGTTTTAGTTTTAAGGCCTAAAAACTAGTTAGAAAAACTAAAAAACTTTTGTTTAGTTTAATTTTTGACCACTCAGAGAAACAGTTCTGAATATTGTTCCTAGTATTTTAACATAGGCCTTGGTGTTCTAGTTGCATGTTTAGGTTTTAGGTTAGGTACTTGAAAACGAGAGCTGATAATCTCGAAAACGTCAAAATGTTCGAATACACAGTGATAATAGCAATTATTAAGTAACAACATCATTAAATAATTTTAAAAACAGAGTAGACAGTTTGAACTTGTGATCAGCAACCACAATAATTGTGTTATCAACTTTTTTATTTGTGATTCAATCTACCCTGGGGTTTAGTGATACTCACTAATTCGGCGTGTCGAAATACTCGTAACGTTTCGATTATTGAGTGCATCCACTTGAATCGTATAAGGATACAGAACCGGAAGCGATAAATTCGAAAAAAAATATTCCGTATTCCATCACATTAATCGGTTATCTAGACATCGTCACGTATTAAATTCTATAGCATTAGAAATGACTGCAGTGTTCAGATTCATTAACTTCAAATTTTTAAGTTATTATTAATATTTTATTACTTGAATAGTTAAAAATATACTATAATTTAATTTAGACACAAATAACAATAACAAACAATAAAGTTTGTAGGTTAGGTTTGGACTTGAGTGGTTGAAATGAATAAGCGCATGCGCAAATAGTTCGTAAGTGGTATATATTCGGAATCAAACCCCAACGTTTGGGACTTGACGATGTCGGAATGCGCATATGATTCTGCGCACCTGAATCCGAACATTCAGGTCAATCGTTCCGAATTTCTAAGTCATCCAAATATCAATATGCGATTCAAAAATGTGTGAATCAAATGTTAAACAACACAAGATAAACTACTTTCGGCCAAGGGCTTTCATAACAAAGCGCTAGGTATCTTCTCATTACCACTCAGCGAATAATCAATGTTTAGCTAATTTATTGGTATATTTAACTGTGTTTAACACATCCGTTACAGTTGTTTATCATTCGTTGAGCGTAGCGAATGAAGGCTCTTAATGTGACGTCACAGCTGTTTATCTGCATTAGGTCCCTCAGTACATTAATTCTAATTTAAACAATAAACAAGACCTAAAGATCAAGTTGCAAATTAAAACAATGCTGACGCTTTCTAGCGTTAAACGGTAGTCATTTTGATTAAACTTAACCAGCGGAGTTTACAAACTGGTTTAGGCCTTACTTACGTCAATTTTTAATTCCAGAAGGTTGACAGCCTATATTTTTGTTCTACCTAAGCTAAACTAGGCCTTCTAAAACCAATGGAGGTGACAACGGGCTCACAATGCGGAAGGGGCCTAACGTTAGGGGGTTTCACGATTGTAAAGAAGGTCAATCACGATCGCTCAAAACGGATGCCTTACGTTTGGATAGTGTTCAAAACATTGACACCACTCACGCGTCGAATGTTGCTGTCCTTTTCACATTCTTTTTAAAACTTTTTAATTAAGCGAAAAAGGGGATGAAGAACTGTTGCGGGGTGTCTTGTAATACGAAAACGAGGGGGAGGGGAAATGGACAAAGATTAGCTTTGAACGTTATTTACACAATACAAATCTGCTGAATGAGTTACTGGAACCTTCAGGGTGAAGAAATTATTTTCGTAAAGCATTGAATATAAAAGTACTAGAATGATAACCTTATGAGAGCTTTATGAGCGGTGGCATCTTGCAATGTTCAGCTACAGTTAAACATATAATAGTACTATTTCCTTGAACGTCTTCACCCCTAGCTTTGCAGTTTGCAGAGTTTCTAGCGGCAGGTAGTTCAATTACTTGGACTTTAGCCGCTAATATCGAACACGCTTTTTATAGGTCAGCCGCTTAGAAAACGGTTTGCTAAGTTGCTAAGAACACCAGTGGAATAGAGAGAGAAAATGTGCGTGCGAGTGAAAGATCGAGTTCCCACTTTTTCACCATAGCTCCCTATTTTTCTTTCACTACCGCTGAGTAGTAAGTTTATAGACTCATATTGGCAGACTCTGTGTCACTGGACTGTTGGTAGGAGCTGGAAAGGAATTCTCCTACATGCGCGAGAGGCCGTTCACTAAGTGGCTGGACTGTATATTGTGACTGTACATCTAGTCAGTTTATATTCAATGAAGAAAAATTAAGTTGAACTGTTGTCCGCCCCTTATCTAAAAACAGGACATAAATACAACACAAAGTATTTATAGTCTATTTATTTGCTGTAGCGTCTTTTTTAAAATAGCTTAACTAAATCTTCTAGTACCAAAGTCCTTTTAATTTACACTCACTGCGAGTGACGTGCATTGCCGTTCTCTGTAAATTTCAATACAAAATGTCTCGCAGTAGTCATGGTAATAAAAATAAAAGTTTGAATAATAACAAGTGTTTGAAGGCTGACAATGAAATGATAGTAATTTGATTCGCGTCTATGCATTTGCCACTGACGGTCAACTAACGCTATGCTCCACTTGGGTTTCCTCATTCATGGACAGTTGGAGCGATGAACTAATGCCTCGGCGCGATTGGATTTTGGACTGATTGCATAGCAACTTTTTTGTCATTCCACATTATCATTCACGGAAAGAATTTGGGAGTAAGAGTGCTCCATTTGGATGTTTGATAGGCTTTAAAAAACCATGCTACTTGGGTTGAGAGATCTTTCGAATCTTTTTTAAAAAATGCAAATAATTATATAGTAGACCTACTTGCTTAATTACTTCCACATAAATTCATATAGGCAATATAAGATACAGTAAATAGCAAACGTATTTTATTTACTTAGTTTTTGGGCCTACAGTCGTCCTAAACAAGCTGATAGGTACTTCCTATGTATGGAAAACGTTAAACTAATACATAAAACAAACGATTTTTTTGTGTTTAACGTCTGACTATTGTGCACACTTGGGCTAATGCAGACGATGGGATGATTTATAGCGTATGAAAATGCCAAGCCCTGGCCGGGAATTGAAACTGGGTCCTCGGGGTGAAAGCCTAGTACGTTTTCAACTTGGCCACCGAGGAGGCCCATAAAACAAACGAATAAATAAAATCAAGACATGCATACGTTTTAGATTAATATGCATATGTTTTAGGTTATAGAAATTAACCAAATAAGCTACCTTACCTAAGTAAATATTAGTTTTTTCTAGTAGGATATTAAACCACAAAACCTTTGTAAGTTTAATTGCGGTTTATAAAAAAAAATATTGTTAAGCGTGTTAAATGTTCATCTCGTTTTGTACATAACTAACTTTGTCATTTTATTTATTTGCGGGAGGAGTTCCCATGAAAAATCGGTAATACCAAAAAAAACTTATTTAAATGTACTATAATTTTTTGTTAATTATTGGTAGACATGGGTTTTGGAAAACTCTCTCTTCTGAACTAATTTTGCTTGGTGGTAGTAGGCCTACTGCTGAGTAATCTGACCTCGTAATTAAATTAGTTTAGTCACGAAATTGAAAGATATTAAACAACAACTTTTGGTTTGTTTGTTTTTTTAAATCAAATTTCCAAAAAACCTGCATCTGATTACATTTTTACTAACAATATTCCTTGACAAAAATAATTTTATTATTTTTATGGCCAAACATTACAAATATCTTTTTAGAGAAGAAACTTTACTACCTAAAACCTGGAAGAAATGTTTTCTAATCGATTCCGTGGACCCTTGGCTATATACCTAAGGAGACTAACAAAAAAACTAGTTTCCTAGAATTCTCTAAAATGTAGGCCTATTTCTGCACTTCCAAAAAGAATGCCTTGCTACCTGGATCCCATCAGAAACTTTCAAAACTTTTGTTCAAGAAATTTAGTAGCCTTAATCATTTTTTTAATCAGATGTAATTAAATTCCCAAATTAAATTGTCCTTCATTTTGTAATTGTAGGCATAATGCTAGAGTATACATTTTTACACAAAAAGATTCAATTTTACTACAAAACTACCGAAAGTGTTATATGTTTAATAGTTTATTCATAACCTATAGTATAAGAATTCAATTTAACTAATTCATTTTTAAAAGTTGCAACAATATTATTACGAAGGTTTCTTTGATGTAAACTAAAATGCTCAATCATCTCTTTCATCAGTAGGCTACCACGGCAATTGCAATTCTTCAGTGATCAATGATAAAACAAACTCACGAGCAATTTGTGATTCCTTTTAAATGTTAAAACATCAGTACTGTATTACTTTAGCAACGGTTGGTAATTCGGAACATAAACAGAGATATTCATATTATTGGGGATATTTTAATACAACTAGTATAAAACAAAATGTCTTTTTAATGTGTCTTAAATCTTAACAAAAACACAGACATAATTATTGAGAATAATCTTAAGTAACTCAACAAAACGTAGCCTCTTTGTCTAAAAAATTGCCGGAATTGTCATTAAAAATTAAGAAACCTACAGGTTATATACTATTATTACTCTACGTATAATAAGAAAGCCATACGAGTACAAAAAACATAATTCTTTAGTTAATATAAATCGTTAGTTACATGAAAGAATTTTTGCAACTTTGTTGTCACATTTTTTTTATTAGTAATAACGCACTTGAAAACTAAAGGCTAACCTATAAACAATTCAGAGGCTAACCTATACATTTATACTCCGCACTTACCTTAATTGGACGATGATCTCTTATTGGCAATAATTCTTCTGTGTCATCTTCTATTGGAATACTAGATTCCATTGTTTCTTAGTTTTCGTATCTTGGCGTGACAAACTTTTAAATACGCGTGTTAAACACGCTTTTATCGCATTATTTCTCTTACGTCGTCTGCACTCTATGCATCACTAACAAACAAATCCTTAATTCTAATACTTCTAGTACATCAAACCATTGCTGATAAGAGCACATCACATTGATAAAATATTATTGACCCGGTGGGAAACACAAGACGCGTTGTTTTGTTACTGATAACACACCAGGTTACAGTCACTGATAACACGACGCAGAAAAGTTGTCTTTAACCTCAAATTTTTTCACGTTTTGCCAACCGAACACATTAAAAAAATAGACCTATTGAAACTAACACACTACCTGTATAGCCCGTATTAAACACTACTATCAACAGTTTGGTGTATGTGAAATGCGAATACAATATTGTTATTCTCGAATGAGTATGCGATCCTAGTGAGCGTTAATCAAACTACACAGTGCATTGTCGAATGCCTGTCTGGAAAGATGCGAGCATATTTATTTTCATCAGACAGAAAAAAATGAACAGTAGCAGTAATGGAAACAAAGTTATAATTAGCTTACCAATAATTAATGCTACCACTTAAAAATTTGTTTGAGAACAACTACATAATAAAAGAATGAAATTTGGCTAGATTCCATACTTTATTTCCTAAAGTAGGTCAAATTATGAGCTTAATTTAGTTCTAGTTAAGTCTATTTAAAAATACCATACTGAAAATATAGTCTATTTTTAAATAAAAACATATGATACAGTAGTTTGTTAAAATATTTTTAATCATATATATAAACAAATAAAATAACAATATAGCCCAGACTATTATTTTTACATGCATTTTTTTACAAACCAAATAATCATATATCCTTATATGGACTAATTTTAAATTTTAATTTTAAGATACATGGACTGTTTTATTTTAAATACATTTTTGTAGTAGGTAAAATTAAAGGATTATTGTTTTATTCCTATCTATTCAAGGGTAACATCATGTTTGATGTTTTACTACTTTACTTACATTAGTGAAATTGGTTGAATTTGTAACTAATACCTTATACTTTACAAAATCATTAAAAAAATACTAATTTATGGATTAATTAACTTAATTTGTTTTCTTGCAGAAGTTGATCCACCTCCTTCAATTCTTCTCATTGGGTCAGCTTTTTTCTTTTGGTTTTATTTGTTGCTAGATCTGTTACTTCTGCTATTTTTTCTTGAATTAGCTCCCTTATTTCTTCTTCTTAATTACTCCTACCTTCATGTACAGTGATTACTTTAACCAAGATATTCCTTTCAATTCTTTTCAGCTGTTTGTAGAAGGCCAATCTTTTTTTTTCTTACTGTTGTTACCATATTGTATTTCATATTGTATTTTATTTCTTTGTTAGTTCCTTGTTGCTCCTTAGTCTATATATAGTATTGGATGACCGATTAACAAATTAATTTATTATTAATTTGGTATTATTTATTAAGCAAAAAAAAACCCCACAAAAATAGTAGATGATATTAGAAAAACTATTAAGTCATAAACTGACATGAAGCATGCATTTAAATCTCTGCTTGAGTATAGCATTATAATTAATTATTAGTGCATGTAAAAGTTGTACTACTACAGAGTTACTGTATGCATAGTTTATTAAAATATTTTTTAAGATTTAAACAGCTATACATAGAAATATAATAGTGCGTTCAATATGGCAGTTAGTTCATAGTATATTTTTAAGATTATTCTTCTTCTTATGAATCTGAAGTCATATATTTATTGTGCATCATCCACCATATTGAAGTGAGCAAAATACTTTATACGTTTAAATTGCAATTTCTATAACAAGGTTTTTACCACATTTTTCTTTGGATACAAAAAAAAACTAAATTTCATGTCTCCAAAAATATCACACGTACACACACACAAACACATACATACATATACATAATTAACGATTATATAATAAATAAAAAAATATTTCAAACAGCAACAGCTATATGAAACAAATAAAATGGTAAAGAAATCTATTCTCTTAGGAGTGTAGTGTTAAAATTTTCAGAGAAATGAGGGTAATCAGTAACTTTGAGTATTTCTTCTTCTTTCGTTGAGGGACCATGTGACAATTTCAATTTTTCACACTTAGCTGTTTTGAGTATTTCATTATTATTACTACTGTCCACTGGTGGAGCATTATCATTGATACTACTGAAATTATTCAATACTTGTTTCCATACATTTCTTGTATGCTGAGAATTTCCTGATGGTAGAAAACCTTTAAGCAACTTCACCATTTAACTCTAGAAAAAGCTACATATAAAACATGCCATGCATAAAAACGGCTCTTAGTAAATAAATTCCAACTATTTCAAAGTCTAGCCTTGAGCCTTATGGATAGCCACTGCAAAAGCTGGTGACACATACATGTTTACTTTACTAAAGTTTAACACAATTCTTGGGATGTAAACTTCTTGGCCTGAAAATTCACCCATTATAATCTTGGCTTTAATAATGTAATTATAAAGTTCAGTCACAAGTAATGAAATGAAACATTATGACCGTATGGGTAAACATTCTTATCATATAAATAGAAAATAAATCAAAAAATTGTTTCAAATTTGAAATATTTTTTAAAAGCTTTAATTTTTTTTAATTTACCAAGGTAAAAAAACATACAATTTATTTTTTTTTGGGCAACTTAAAAGTTTTTGAAAAAAATATTTTAAGTATGAGCATCTGTTGCATTATTAATTACCAGATTTAGAAAAAAAGAATCTCTTAATAAATATTAACTTTTACAGTGGTATTTAAATTGAAATATTATATATTTCAGTACAGTGAAATTTGAAAACAATATTTTGAGAGACTTCTAAGTCGTAGAAAGATGGTTTAAGCCTTATTTTAAAGGTAATGGTCTCAAATTTGAATAAAACTATAAACTTTTCTTAACTAAGCCCTATAAAGGCTATAAAGGAAGAAAATTTTAATGAGAAATATTTTTATTTTGTACTATTTTTTCTGAAGTTAAGAGTTGGAAAATAACTGTTTTGGATTTTTTTTCTTCTTCTGAAATGTTCAGAAACTATTAAGGGATCTTGCAATTGCAAGCAGATCCAGAAAATCATTAATTATAAACATATTCCTACTATTATTAACCAATATCTTTTTCTTCTTCTAATGGCTCCTTTTGGCTCACAACATCTTGGATCTTGCCTCCCAATAAAGTCAAGGAAAGTTCTTTCATTCTTGCTTCTCTCTACCCATACCCCCATAGTATGGATAACACACCCATTCCGTGAAATAATTGTGCATTTGTTAGAGATTAGTATCTTTATGTTGTAGAGATGCTTGGCAAGGCAAGTATTACCGGTAGCTAGTCGGAAATTTGCTGGAGATACGAGGGCTATTCAGAAAGTAGATTACGTTTTTGGATAAAAAAAAAAACTAAGTACAGGAAAAAAATTTTATTATATACATTTGAAACAGGAACTAAAATACTATTTTTCGACATAATCGCCAAACAAATTTAGACATTTGTCATATCGGTGAACTAGCTTTGAAATTCCCGTGTCGTAGAATTCCGCCGCCTGTGACGCCAGCCAGTCAGTCACGCCCGTGCGGAGATCTGCGTCGTCATCGAAGCGCTGTGTTGCAAGCCAAGTCTTCAAGTACGTAATCAGTGAAGGTGGAGTTCGCCAATGGTGCATTAGATTTAAAAATGGACGAAGTAATGTTCATGACGAAGAGAAGAGTGGCAGACCGAGCATTGTGAGTGATGAGCTGGTTGCAAATGTCAATGAAAAAATTCGTGAAAACCGCCGTTTCACAATAACCGAACTTTCACTTTGTTTCCCACAAGTTTCGCGAAAATTGTTGTACAAAATTGTCACCAAAAAGTTAGGATACCATAAGTTTTGTGCCAGATGGGTGCCAAAGTTCCTGACAGAACAGCACAAGGGTCAGCGTATGGCTGCATCGTTGTCATTTCTGGACGCTTACGACAAAGATGGTGAATCATTTCTTGATCGCATCGTAACGGGAGATGAGACTTGGGTTAAGCACGTTACCTGTGAGACAAAACTACAGTCTATGGAGTGGGGCACACAAATTCCCCAAAAACCAAGGAAATGTTTGCAAACCCTGTCAGCAAGGAAGATCATGGCGACCGCTTTTTTTTGGGACAGGAAAGGTGTTCTTCTGGTTGACTTCCTAGAACGTGGAGCAACCATAAACTCAGAAAGGTATTGCCAAACATTACGAAACTTAAGACGAGCTATCCAGAACAAGCGGAGAGGAAAACTGAGTGCAAAAGTGTTGTTTTTGCACGACAATGCCCGCCCTCACACGGCAAATCGAACAAAGACGTCTTGACGGCCTTCAAGTGGGAGATTTTCCTCATCCACCCTACAGTCCGGACCTGGCACCTAGTGATTTCCACTTATTCCCGAAGATGAAGACTTGGCTTGCAACACAGCGCTTGATGACGACGCAGATCTCCGCGCGGGCGTGACTGACTGGCTGGCGTCACAGGCGGCGGAATTCTACGACACAGGAATTTCAAAGCTAGTTCACCGATATGACAAATGTCTAAATTTTTTTGGCGATTATGTCGAAAAATAGTATTTTAGTTCCTCTTTCAAATGTATATAATAAAATTTTTTTCCTGTACTTAGTTTTTTTTTATCCAAAAACGTAATCTACTTTCTGAATAGCCCTCGTATATTACGCGAAAGCATCCTATTTTCTTTAAAGAATTCAAATGGATCACAAGCTTTACTTTGCAGTTTATCCTTCATCTCATCAACTAATTTTTAATAAATTTATTAACAAATATATATTGGCTATTATATAATACTTTACACTCACACTTACATTTAGGGAGGTGATAATAGCTTCAATGTGTTTTTCGCCTTACAAAAAAAAAAAAAAAAAAAAAAAAAGCCACTAGTATTTATTACAAATGATTGGTTTTGCTATCTCATTAAAAAAAAGATTTCTTTAAATAAATATCTTTATTCACATAATATTTTGTGTAACTAAACAAACAGCATACACTTAGAATATACACAGAAAAGCTTACATTTAGGCCTACACTACAATATAGTTATGTTAGGATAAGTGCTAATGAAATTGATTGAATTATTGCTGAAGCATATTTGTAAACATTGATTTCAGACATAAGACACACCAATTTAGGTTTTACACACTAATGTTTATTCAGTCAATTTACACATTTAATACTAATTTAGTTTTATTTACACTGACTGATATTGATAAACATAACAAATGTGTATACAAAACAACTGACAATAAACTAGTAAAACATCTGAACAGAAAACAAAATTAGTATGGAAGTTGTCTTATAAATAAAAAATATTACTAACATTTCAGTAATAAATCCATCAAGAATGTGGCATGAAGGGTTTAGGTTGTCTTATAAATAGAAAAATATTATTAACATTTCAATAATAAATCCATCAAGAATGTGCTGAAACTAGACATAAAGGGTCCATTGGTATATTAATAAAGACTAGACAACAGACTTGCTCAAATTGGCATTAAGAAAATCAGTTACTGATTTAAGCAAAACTGAGCCCATCCCATTACCATCTTGCAGCATGAAACACACTCAACAACAGACAACAAACAGTTGGACTGATAGAGATGACCTATTTAGTGGCATCCAAGAAGTTCAGATCTTACATCTTTAGATTTTTTTTTCATGGGAATACATAAAAAGCAACGTTTATAGGAAAAAATTTGCGATTTGGTGTATCTCTGTATAATATTTTTACAACTACCTTGGCTGTACGCTATGATTCAATTCAAAAGGAACGAACCTGACTGCTGCTCGGACTTCTTCAGAGCAACAAAAGCAGCTCACAACGAAACCTACTAAAAGTACCATATGAAAATTTATTTATTTCTGTAAATTTTAAAGTTAAAAATACAAAATTATTTTTTATGACAACCCTATAAATAGTTGTAATCAGAAATCTGTTTTTTCTAAGTTTGGAATGAAGCAATTAAAAAATTTGACAAGTTTCTTAATTTTCAGTGCTGTTACCATTTAAATACTACAAGGGCATTAGTGACAGGTAAACAGTAATGTACTTAACTGCAGACCCCAAAAATTTGTTAATGGCAGTATAAAACATGAATTGAAAGAAGACTGCAAGGAAAAACTAATTGAATGAATAAAGAAAAGCATATATTAAGAATACAGAACTGAAAAACAATATCCAAGAATGTCCAAAAGAATAAAAATGCAGTCATGGTTGAAGCATTATCTTTTATACAATTAGCAACATGAAACAAATGTGGGAATGAATTAATTTTAGTGTGATAAGTGGAAAGTAGTTTTCTAAATACAGTAAACTCTAATTTTAGGAGACAAGACTGTTTAAGCTGATTGATCATTAAATGAGGGCAGAATCTGTGTCCAGAATACTAACAGTAATTGTTTTATGTGCTATGTATTGTGCTTTGTTTAGTTACTGTATTTTACAGACTATAACACATTTTTTTTAGGAAAATTACCTCCAAAATTAAGGTGTGTCTTATACTGGAAATTAATATAAAAATGTCCAGTGTTTGATTTAAAATTCCCGCCAGTCTTAAAATGGCCATATATTCAGTGCTGCTGGAAACCTATCTATCTGGCAACATTGGATTCAACTGACAGCAGCAGTGCACAGATGCGAGAAACATAAGTTGCGGAGATTCATAGGCTGCAAACACCGACTGTCTCCCACACCGCCATCACAAACCCAGAACACTGCCTATGATATGTCATTGCAATCTACGGTGCCAGTGAACTTGAAAATGATGTGTTATTGGTAACAGTACAGTATTTTTGTTAGTCGCTAGTTTCGTAATGGAAAAAAATAAAAATAAACTAGAATTTTTTTTAGTTTGGCTTTCAAATCTAATAAAAAAAAATGATTAAAGTTTTATTTTAAAGAAATTGCTTAAAAGTTTAGGTGCAGCTATAAGAATAGTTTGTAGCGTTTTATAGTCTATAAAATACGGTATATGCAAAAAATAAAATGTCTTGTTAATTGGTTGAGTTTCTTAGAACTGACCAATGGAAGTTCAAGAATGGATTTCTATTATAGCACGTTCAAGCATCAATGAAATGAAACTATTAAAAAAATCAAAAACAAAATACATATTGTTACCCACATTCAAAATAATTTTGGTTTTTGTTGCCATTAAATCCAAAATATGTTTAATCAGGGTCCGTTAAACTTAAGGGTTTATTGTAATATAGTACAATATAATAGTAGACACCAACAATTCTATAAGTAGAGCAATGGTTATCTGAATTAACTGAGGATCAATCTGTTTGTATAAAATTTGTTACAGATATTTCATTTCTGCTTGAATTACGGTCCTGAAGGAAAAAATAAACTACGTTTACTTTATTAACACTGTTATGAAATCCAGCTATTATTAAAAACTCGACAATACTGTAGACTTGAGGATATTTACTCTAACATTATGAGCCTTAATAGCAAGATCACACAAACATTAACAAAGAAATGTTTTTAATGTAATATTGTTATAAAACTAATAACAAAGTAAAAAGATATGTAGATATTTCGCAGCCAAAGAATAACAACTTATTCAGTACTACACATTATAGCTATTAAATTATTTTTTCTTTCTGACAATGCCCTAGTGAGCTTTGTTCAAAATTTAACATCTCAATTATAAAAAATAATTTGCCTTTCTTGACAGTTGGAACGCAGAACAATAGGAATAAAATTTTATTTTTCTGTAAAATACTATATAGTTTTATACTGCTTAACTTATTCTGAACAGAAACACAACTTTAAATATTTTTCAAAAATTAATCTGTTTAACTGGTCACAGGATAACTGATGCTCTACTAATGCTAATTGAACCATTGTTACTTAACAATGGTTCATATCTCAGAATATGAAAATAGAAATATTTTTGTTCACTTGAACAATAGAACAAAGTGCACAGCTGCAAGGTCATTCAATATAACTGCCACTTCCCTCTACAGTTCTGTCATTTTGTTTCCAATAGATAGTAAGTAATGAGTGTTTTCATTTCATTCTTGTGTTGTAACAAGTGTTTATATTTAAACCTGTGTTGTTTGGTGAGAACCAGGTAGTTAAAAAAATATCCTATATAAAATGTCTTCAAAGACAGTACATTATGAATGAAATAAAATGTTATTCACTAACAAAATGTTCAAATGACAAAATGGAAACTGAACTGCAGAACAGGAACTATAGAGGTTAAATTTGTTTTTTTTTAAATGTCCATCACTTTTCTAATGTTTATTAAAAATTGTTTGTAAAATACAGTGAGTCTTAGAATCGATGTTGTCTTAGAATCACTGAAATATGGTATATTTCATTGTTATAAAACAAGCTCTAAATCACTTTGGTACAAAATAACTAAATATTTTGTTGCTGTTAAATGAGGAATGTAAACAGAACATATTGTTATCCAGTATCATAGACACTTGTACATATATACTCAAATACATTACATAACATGCATCTATTTAAATATTAAATTATGTTATCACTTGTTTCAGTATTTAAGTTTAAAGTAAATAACAACTAAGGTTCTAGACAACTAAGTAAGACTTTATGTTTAATTAAAAGTAAACAAAAACAAATAACAAAATGATTATTGTAATAAACACAAAACAAACTCTTATCATAAATACACACATGAAATACTGGAATTGTTTGAAAATTAAAAGTATTTACCTACCATTATATTCATATTTTGAATGGAAAGAGCTGCATAAAGTTTTGATTTCAAAAATATTGAACATGTATTACCTTTGAAAAACTAAAAAAACCACTTAAACCATGTTTAGACATATTTTGATGAACTACATGTTGCAACCATTAGCAGTTAATGCCAGAGGTCAGAGCCGTCCTTAGGGTAGAGCAAGCAGTGTGGCTACACCAGGCATTTCGCCTGTGAATTTTTTTAATATAGCTTTTGTTTGGTTAAAATTAGCAACCAAAATTGTACTTAAAATCAAAGGATCAACTAAAATGGCAAAAAATGCAACTACAGAATATCTGAATTAAAATAACTGCCACAAATGTGTTCATTAATCGTCTCAATTCCAATATTTGTGTGAAAACTGCAAGCTGGTGTTTTACTCAGTTGACACTTAAAAGTTATCTGTGTTCTTATCAACAGCGAGGCACTTTACATGTACCTCACAAGAAGACATGAATTACAAAAAAATTATGCAAAAAAAAAACGAGTGCCATGAATATGATATGGAACTAATTTTGTATATATCCTTACTTGAAGAAAATCATTAAAAAAAACATTTTTTAAAAAACTGATAATATTTATTTATTCTTTATTTGTATTTAATTTTTCAGAATAATAAACACAGTTTGATTGCAAAACACTCAGACATTTCTTCCTTTATCCCTTTTGACTACTTTTAATGCTAAAATGTTTACTGATTTTGACACTGTACATTCAGATATTCCAGAACAACAGTAGTCTATTTTAAAGATATTTAACAAAACCAATACTTTTGATTTTGTATTTTTCTTGACTCTATGTATTAAATTATTATACTTATGTTTTTAGCATTAGTAGAAAACCAATACTTTTGTAATTATGTTGGATTTCTAAGTAATATTCCTTTCTTTGTATAAAGCAATTTAGGCCTTGTTATTGTTGTTTTAACAATTTATATTACTTTTACTGGTAACAATGAAAAGAATTTTCCCATTACAATGTGTTGTGAAAATGCTGCTTGGTGAGTAGAGGGGGATTCATTTTATTTATTGCAACGGAATAGTCTTGCATTCGGTAAGGACGGCTCTGTTGGAGGTCACTTACAGGTTTATATGATATTAAGTACAAAATACTCTAGTTCATAGAAACTATTGTAATACTGGTATAGCAATAATTTTCAAAACTGATCATTAACTTTTACAGCTCAACTGATTTGCTGTTCCGATGCCAGGGTACTGCAGTAAATAAGTTTTATTGCTGGTCATTACTGCCAACTGCTGTGCTGTGTAATTTCAGTAAATCAGGTTAGAACCTTTGTAAGTCTGTTTACACCAGTAGTGAAGCATTCATTTAATACTTTGTGTGCTGAAGAGTTGCACAATCGCCTACACATATACACTATTCTCAAAGAATGCAAGAGACATACACATATTACACATCCAATGTTTTAAACGGATACATATGTTTAAATATGTCTCTCTCGTATTTACCTATCTCTTAAAGAACTGTATAGAAAATATTCTGATATGCGGTACTTAGTTTGCCTGAAATAATTTGCCGCTAGGCAATACAAGAATGCAATATTTCACTTGTAAGAAGTAATTGAACCAGCGAAGGCAGCTGAAGGGCTTAGTGATCCAACCGTACCTCTAGCTCATACTGCTCTCACTCATCTACTCAAGACATAAACACATTCATTACTCTACACAGCCTGGCTAACTCTAAATACTAAATTAGTATTTTGTGCTAACTGAGTGAATGACACCGGCTTAATGGTGTACAAAACGGAGCCCTTAGCAACCTCCCTGTGTACTTCTGCATTACCCACGCAAGCAGAGCTCTATATGGGTGGACCTCATTTCCTTACCTACTTGTGGGTGTTTCCATAAAAATAAAACAGAATGAGCAGGATCTCACTACACAATAAAAAGTTTCGCCAAATGGAGAAGAACCTCCATAATGAGGGTCAAGAGAAAGAAAAACTGAAAGAGAATTAGCAGGTCAAGCATCTGCAAGCACCACATTAAAGAACTGGAGTCATGAATTAGAAGTGGGGAAGCTACCAACCTAAAATCGTCTCCAAATTTAAGACTTTATAAAGAGACTAGGACTGGAGAAGGCGCTGTAACTGAGCATTTCAGGAATATAGAAAAGGGACGCAACAGATCTATAAAGGTCACAGTGCAATAGTAACCCTACAAAGTCATTCATTCATTCAAGTAGCAATTGAATAAAGCAGCCCGTGTCAATTCAGGTTTCACTTCATTTACCTCACAATGACAGTAAGCATCTGTGAGTTTGAACAGGTGTTATAATTTGAGATTTGTTTTTTAATTAGGGCACTGAATGGCGATAATTTAAAATTGAATCTGAAATTTCATTTAATGCTTCATTTAAGACAAAAAAGAAACTGGAAGACAGGATACCAGATCAAAGTAAGAGTTTTATTTTATTTTACAGTAATATTGCACTTTTTTAAAATCAATTTATGGATTAAATTGAGATCTTTAACAGCAAGTATCTTTTTTATACCTTTCCCTAAAAAAAACACAAGTTTCAGCTAAATGGGCCAAAATTCTTTGTACTTTTTGTGAATATCGACCAGCAAAGTGCTAAGCAGTTTTAAATTTGGAGAATAACTGTAAAATTGTGTATGTAATTTTTTCCCAGTTTCAAACATAAAGCATATAAAATTGTACATATGAATACTGCATTGCATATTAGAATAGTAGATCCAAGAAAGTAGACTGCTATAATGGAATAATAAATAAATGGGCAATGGTATTGTAGGCGAGAGTTACTAGGAAGTTATTTTAAACAGAATGCTCTGATACAAGAGAGTGACCACCCCTAAGCCTAGACTGGTAAATATTTAGAGGCTACATGGGGTTCAGTAAGCCCTGCACTGCGATTATATAACTAAGCCTCATAGAGTTCAGTCGAGTGCTCTTGATCAGTTAAAGCAGGCCACTGATTACCATATTTTAAGGACTATAAAACGCACTTTTTTCTTCGAGAAATTGCCTAAAAATTCAGGAGCATCTTATACTCGAAATTAATATAAAAGTGTACAGTGTTTGATTTAAAATTCCCGCCAGTCTTAAAAATGGCCATATATTTGATGCTGCAGGAAACCTATCTCTATCTGGCAAAGTTAGATTCAACTGACAGCATCGGTGCACTAACGCAAAGAACATGAGTTGCAGCGATTCACAAGCTTGCTAACACTGTCTCCCTTCCGCCCTGCTATCACAAACCCAGAAGTGTCTAGCCTATGATGCATAATTGCAGTCTACGGTGTCAATGAACTTTGAATTAAAAGTGATTTGTGTTATCGGTAAAAGTACAATATTTGTTAGTAGCTAGTTTTGTAATGGAAAAAAATAAAAGGTATTCATATAATGCGGGCTATAAATTGAAAGGTTTTTTTTTTTTCTGGCTTTGCAATCTAATAATAGTAACGGTAAACAAAATATTTTTTAAAAAGTTGCTTAAAAATTAAGGTACATCTTATAGTCCATAAAATACGGTAACTCATTTAACAGTCCTGGAACGCAAACATCCTTCACCTCCTGCTGGCAACAGCCTCAAAATCATAAGACTATATAACCGTAGTTTTCCTACCTTTCCTGCATAGCCTATGCATTTTTTATTCATGATTTAAATTTAAACCCTGTTTAGATGCACTCTCAAACCATAGTCTTCCATAATGAATTCAATGGCTTTACGCTTAACCTAAGCCATTTTTAGAATGCTATCGTTTACTCCTTCACACTTGCTCTGTCTGTTACTAACCAGTTTCTCACTCACACACTATATGTTTTTACATGAGATTAGTAAATAATTTGTATAATCACAATTATGTGTATGTAATCATTTGTATTTTGTTTCAAATCTTTTTAGAAATCAGAATCGTAAATTTATATATACCTTTATTCTGAATAAATTATTTCTGAACATGTCATTTGTACATGTTGTAGTTTATTTTATCTGTAACCTGAATTAGGCTATAAACAAGCAAATGGAAAGCATTTATGTAAATTGCTTATACATTTAACATAGTAACACTTCACCACTGGTGTACACTTAATAAGTTAAAACCCCCAATAAGTTAAAACTTACTGAACCAATACAGTTCCAGAAGTAGCATTAAAAAAATATAGAGAGAGAAAGAACATAATCTTCTTAAGTCAATACAATTGTAATTTTAAAACTACCAATACAATCTGAAGTACTTTTGTATTGCTTTCTATTAATATCATAAATTACAAAACAAGATTTCTAAAACAAATTCTCTAAAACTTCAAAATACCTATAATTATACATTTAGAACATCTGTTACACATTATATAAACAAAAATAATAATATTACTTTAACTTCTGTGATCAATACAATATTACTATTGTATCCATAAAATAAAATAAATTACAAATGAGATTTCTTCAAAGAAGTCTATACAACATAAATAAAATTATATACAAAACATTACATAATTTAAAGTCATATATACAATCTATAGGAAATAAACACATAGATAGATAATATTTGGTAACTTTAGCGAACAACAAATCTAAACAGTTGTACCAAATTTACGTTTGGTTACTTTGCGTTGGTTCACAATGTCTATCAGGTATTCTATGAACGGAGGGAATAGAACTGTTCTGTGCATCTTCTGTTCTGGTCTGTTCAGCTAACGTTTCTGAGATCACAGTTTCGTAACTTGGTGGAGGTCCATACAATTGATAATAAGGGGAAGATTTCAGTTTTGGTGATGGAGTAGTGGATGATGTTGCTTCGCATCGAGAATGAGTTGGTGTTGCTTGATTTAGTAAAACAGGATGAGAAGTCTGTGCAATACTATATGAAGGAGGTGGTGGAATATAACCAAAATTTCCATTCCCTAAAACATATTTTTCAAAATGTTTTTGCATGTCGTTACCATGAAAAGCAACTTCTCTAAAAGTTTTTTTTTTTAAAAACACTCTGAGACTGCATTCTGTATAACATCATGTTGTATAACATAAGATGTAAGTTCATCATCATCATTTGAACATTTTTGTAAAAGGACACTCAAAAACAGTATTATCAATTAGCAAACATTTTAATAAACTTAACCTTTTACCTCCTTATAATATACAATATCTACCCATAATATGAAATGTACAATTTATAACTTGTATAGATTTTTTTTTTTTTTTTTTTTTTTTTTTTTTTTTTTTTTTGTTTTTAACGTCTGACTATTGTGCACACTTGGGCTAATGCAGACGGTGGGATGATTTATAGCGTATGAAAATGCCAAGCCCTCGCCGGGAATCGAACCCGGATCCTCGGGGTGAAAGCCTAGTATGCTATCCACTAGACCACCGAGGCGGCTTAACTTGTATAGATATAATGTGTAATGCACAATATGTATTAGCTGCTACCATCAATTCCAATTACAGTTTTTTTGCTGCAATTATAATTACAGCTCTTTGGAAGCTGTAACAAAAAATTGGTAACTGAGAAACTCTCAAAATTGATTAAATAGATTTTGCTCCAATGTTTATTTTTGACTAATCATAAACCTAGCACATAACCTAGAAAAAGAAAGTTCTGTTCACAAAGCATACTGCACATGGATGCAGATTTGTAAAAAGGCTTGTGGTATTTATGGATGCTAATAGTGGTACAAAATAAATTGCTTTCCCATATTAGTGTAAACAACTGTTAGAAATATTTTACTTTACAATTATATGTACGAAATAGTACGCTACTGTTAAGGAAAAAGAATTTTTTTAATTTAAGAAAATTAAAACAAGGTCATTAGACACACAAAAATTGAACTAAATTTTAAGTTGAAAAGTATTAAAGAACTATATTTTATGAAATACTTTTATAGTATTTCTACACTTTCGAGTAATTTACTACAGTAAAGATTTTTGCATTTTTTAAAAAATTAAGTACTTTATTATCGAATTTAAAGATATTCACTCAAGGAAGACTAAATTTCTTATGATAACTTATGATTTTAAACCATTTTTAACAAAACTATATTGTGATGCTGTTGATGTTTACTTTGCATGCAGCATGCTAGATTTCATATGAAAAATGACTATGACCTACCTACATACTGCTCATGCACGTTATTATATTTATAATATTATATTGCTATTTTTATAAAATCCTTGTTCTACTTAATTTAATTCTGTTCCAATTTATTCTTGTTTTGTTTAATCCCTTGTTCTACAATCTGTGGTGAAAACTTTCTACTCAAAGGTCAGTAACTTTTATGGAATATTACTTACATACCCAACAGCCAAGTTGAGGTAGATTAATTTTTCTTTTTAAGTTTATATTCTATTCATTATTAATAATACACATTTAATTAACTGTTTTCATGATGAAAAACAGGTTACACAATTTCGTCACCAAATGACTTGAGTTAAGTAAGTACTTAACAACCGACGAATTAAATTTTATTTTTAAATAAAAAGTTTATTTTTGTTTCATTATTAATAACACATATTTTATTAATTGTTTTCATGATGAAAAACACATTACCTACTTCTGCACTTTAGCAATTTCGAGGTTATATGGTTAATTTTTATTTTAAATTTTTTTCCTTCCTGTACTTTTGCACTTTTGTATTATTACTTTTAAACACGCAATAACGAAAGCGTTTTGGTGAAAAAAATTACAAAAATTGACAAATCACCCGAAAGTACATTTTTAGTCATTTTATAACTTAAAAAAAATCAATATTAAAAAAGTTATTTACTTGATGCCTTATACAATATTCTATCAAAAACAAAAACAAGAATTATAACAGTATACAATTATATTATAAAATCCATCATTTGAAACAAAATTAAACGCAGAAAATCAATTACCTATGGGCAACTATTTTTTTTACCCTTGAAATTATTTAAATTTCACATTAATTTAGTGATTTACACTTCCTCCAAATATAAACATTATTTTTATCGTGGGGCCTGTCAAAAATGATAACCTAATAAAAATAAGTTATTTTATCAACACTTACTGCTTGGTTTCCAAATATGATGCATAATAACAGTATCTCGAGATGGATGATATGATACTTGTGTAGAATGTGTGCGGGGCTGTGTATGTAGGCGACGAGGCGAAGGCATAACTGTACCTAAATCACGTGGATAACCACCTTGCAACCAGTAACGATACCACCAAGTACCGCCAGAACACAGCAGGAACATGAATATTACCATCAGCCAATAATACCATAGCTGGTAGAATTGGAAAGTCGGAGTAAGGCAGCAGCCAAAGTTACAACAATATTCGTTTCGAGGACATCTAAACATGATTTTAAAGTAGTGAAATGAGAGCTCATTGACAAAAATTATATTTACGCATAGATCAGATATAATTAAAATTAAAACAGACAAGCACAAAAATGTTTTCCTTGTAACAGTATTGTAACATGTAACAGAAATGTTTTGAAATATGAAATTTTAATTAGTAAAAAACTTTACTTTGAATAAAAACATGATAATACAAAAAAATCAATACTAAACAAAACTGTTTAAAAGTAGGATATTGTCAGCAAAAATTGTATGACTTAGGCCTAAACACTTCAAAATGTTTGAATAAAAAAAAATACTAGTCTCTTAAATGTTATCACTTACATGTAATATTTTGACTCTCCATCCACTTCAAACAATGTACAATATTTTGCTTGTACCTATAAAACAACCAACAAAGCCTAAATGCTAATATTTAAAAAATATATTTTTTCAACATGTTTAAACTTGATTTGACTGCTGTAAAGTAACAAAGTAACATAACAATATTATATTTTCTTAAAAATAATTATTAGCTGAAGAATTTGTTTCACATTATGTTTGCAAGCTTTTTCCATCTTCATTAGTCTAATAACATAAGGTTCCTTTATGGAAGTCCAACATAAACTGGTAAAAATAATAATAATAATAATAATAACATTTCTCACCAAGTTACCACTTACAACCTGCACCAGTTGACAAGTGATTTATTTTTATGTATGTTTCCAATAGAACAAACTATAGGGAATTAACATAGAATTTTATTAATGTAAAAAATCCATTAATTTTCATTTTATTAATGGTTATTAAATGTATTATTAATCACAAACTACATTAATGTACATTATATATTAACTAGGATAAAATTTTTTATTCTGACACATCTTAACCCTTATTTAAATAATAAATTAATTATTGCAGTTAAGGAATTGCTGAATCAATGTTATTTATATTTTAAAAAAATAAAATGACTTCCTCTCATAACATTCATGATAGTACAGTGATTAGAATATGGTTAGACTAAAAAATATGGTTTTCTATGGAATGTAGATTTGCAATTAAAAATAGTTAATTTAATAAATGAACAAGATTTCAAAATATGCTGTTTGCACCAACGTTTTGTTCATTTGTAAAACTGGTCTGATAAAAATGTTTGTAATAAAATTGTTTTTAGAGTTTATTAACAGTAGTGAACCCATATAAGTGATAGTGTGTCTTTAAACATGTTAATCTGTTGTTAATATGCAAAAATGATAACATATTTCAAAAAGGAAACAGTTGTTGGTGACACGAGGACAGTAAAGAATTACTGTAGTGTTAAAAAATGGTTATTAAAATAAGATTATATTAAATAAATATTTGAAAGAACTTATATTCTGCACTTCATACTTAGGAACAAAATATTGTTACAAGTACAAAATACTAGCTGACTGATAACAGTATGTCAGTGTGACCATAGAAACCTAACCTTATTTTTCCTGAAAGTACAAGTTTCCTAATTAAAAATATTTACCTACTTTGAAACTAATTAGGAAAGCAATTTTTTCAATATAAAAATCACATTTGGTATTACTCTAAAACCGTATAACCAGTAATAACTTAGTCATTATTTTATTTTTTTTTTTTTTAGAATCATCCGCCTACTTAGGTAATCAGGAGCCTACTCATTTCTTTTCTAACAGTAATAAAAGAACAAGTATGGAATAGAATCAAGGCTTTTGTTAATGCTATGTTTGCTGAATATATAATTAGTTTGAAGATATGTTTAAACTAGTTTGCTTTGTTTAATAAATATATGAACATAGTTATGTATTATTTACTGTAGTTACAGTAAAAGATCAGCTGTATCATATTAATTACAGTTACAATGTGCACATGTTCTTCAACCAAAGAACAACACCAAAACAAAGCAACACAACGTTTTCATGTAATACACAAATACTGTATTGAAAAGGAAGAAGACAAAGAAAGAGACAAAATTTGTTTGCTCTTTTGTTCCATATTTCCATTACCTTCTCCCTTCGGCAGACTTTTTTATTCACTTTTCTCGCCAAAGCTAACATTAAAACTTCGTTCAAAAAAACCTTTTTTTAGCACTTGAAAACTGATAGTGTAACATTTTTTGAAAATCACTGTCTTCATAAATATTTGTGAGTTGGATTGATTAGAGTGCAATATCCTGAGATTTAGGACAATACAGCAGTTGTAAAGAAATAACAGGTTTACACCCAAAAATAAAATAGGGTTAGTAAAACATCTAGTTAAAAAAACAACATATAACAAAAGTAGAGTGTAAGTATAACTGTTAGATCTAGTGAGTAAACTGATACCTTAAGTATAATAACTAAATCAACTTACTAAAATTACTATGTTCAGTATAATAATCTGCCTTCCTTAGCTTCGTCAATTGTTCTTTCGTTGACACGTTTCGGAGAACCTCCATCTTGAAAAACTATTTCTCTACTCATATAACATGAAGGCAGATTATTATATTGAACATAGTGACAATAATCCTAGCAGAAAAGAAGAATATAAAAGGAATTTCTACTAAAATTAAATTAAAAAACAAAAATGTTTTATGTAATAACAAAACAAGTTTGTTACATACATGTGTTGCCATGCAAATCTTAATTTTCAAAAAATTACTATGCCATAAGTTTTTACTGTGCTACCAAATTTTGTAGTGCTTTACTCAGAAAAAGAAATACTTTAAAAGAAATTTAACAAACATAAGTTATCACTGATTACGCTATGCTACTTATCCACCATTCAATATATGTTGTTTTAATTCTATTATTGTGTGTCATTCTATCTTCCACTGAATGAATGAATGACTATGGAATTGGTTATTATTGGAGAATGGTCTAATGGTTATTACTGCACTACGACCTTTGTAGATCTATTGTGCCATCTTTCTTAATACTTGAGATGATCAGTTAGAATGCTAGTCCCCCTTCTCCAACCCTAGTCTCTTCAAAAAGTCTATGATTCTGAGAGGATCTAAAAGGTGGATAACTCCTCCACTTCTAATTGGTGATTTCCCAATTTGTTATGAGGTTCTTACAGATGTTTGCTCTACTAGTTCCCTTTCAATTTCCCCCCCTTACTCTTGACCCATATTACATGGGCTTTGGCTAGCTTTTTGTTATGTGTTGAATTCTAGGGAAATGATACTTGCCCACACAGAGCCCCGTATGTATGGGTAAGGCTATAATACAATGGAAGGTATCTAGGTATCCCTGGGCTCCCTCTAATACACAATTAAGCCAGTGTCATTCACTCCACTTTACACTTTATAGTTAGCCAAGCTGTGAAGTGTAGTGAATGTGAATGTGTGTGTCTTGAGTAGAAGAATGAGAATAGATGATGCAGAAATACAGTGGGATCACTAAATCTGACAGCTGCTCACTTCAACTGCCTCCGTTGGATTTATCCTTCATTACTATGTAGTATTGGGCAAAATAGCATAAGCCTATGATTATTCCATTACAGAGCAGATAAACTGTAAGTTTACAAACACTAATAATGTTAGTAAAACATTGTTTAGAAAGTACATCTTTGAAACTTACTAGGCTATTTGAGTAACTTGGGTAACCTAGCATCTCCTTGGTCTTATCATTAATTATATGCCTTTATTTCCGTTGATCTCGGAGGTATTCAGACTTTCAGACCTATTCACAAGTAGCACTTATAAGCACCAAAGATCAAAATATTTTACATTATATTAAGAACTAAGCATTTTTTAAAAATTAAAATTCAAAACTAACAAAACTAGTAAAACATCAACTCAATGTTATACTTTAATATTAATCAGTTTTTTAATTGAATTTTTATATTTTGGATTGAGATTTTATATTTTGGATAAATATCTCAATAAACTGTGAAACTTGTCCAACATTAAGAATGAGTATATTAGGTGTACTAACCAAATGCGGAAAGATGATTACAGGCCATAAATATATCAAAATATCCATGGTACTTATTAAGTGAACTGATTTTGAACATCCAATGAATGTTTTTATAGCAGTCGATTACATATTACCTCCAAAAACTATACCGAACAAACTGTATTTTCATAACTTCTATTACTATTAACAAATAAATACTGAGAATATTAAGAAAATGTAAAGTTTGTTTTGATTTTTGACCATTTACTTCGGAGCTTTTGACATTTTTAAACAGAGATTAAGAATAACAACTTTACAATTAAAATATAGTTAGGTGCACCTGCTTCTGACAAAATTTTCAGCCTATACAGATAATATATATTATACAACTTGCCTTTGTAATAATATCAAAAGTAGTACACAATCTAATTATATATTGTTGTTTATTTATGGTTGTAAATAAATAAAATATTTATGGTTGTTTTTATATATTTTAAGAAAATATAATTTTGTATTGTAACAAGTAATGATTATTTTCAATACTAACATAATCTAAACAATTGTATTAAATATAAAATTGGTAGTTACACATATATAATATTATTAAAAAATTAAATTTAAATAATGACAAAATTTAATATTTATTTAAAGCCGAAGTCAGTGCAAAATGTAGTTTCAATTATAACCCTTAACCACAGATATGAAAAATAAGCTCAGCTGTTGCTCACATGTTCACAGTTGAGCTTTTTATAAAAAAAACAGTGTAGTAATAAGTTACTACTGTTAAGCTGCCTAATTCTGTCGAAATAATTTTAAAAAATAACAAAAACTATTTTTTTTGGTTTGTTTTATGTCATATTTGATAGCCAATTAATTTGAAACAATCTTAGGATATAATAATAACAATAATGGGGATTTTAAATAATGCAACTTTTTTAAAGGTTTGCAGTTATCCTATGTTACAATTAGATTTCAGTGTTGGAAAACAAATTAGAATAATAAATAAGGTAAGAGTAGCCAGTGATAAATACTTAGCCTACATTAAATAGGCTATTCCAAATAAAAATTATTGTATACAAGGTTAGTTTAGCAACATTTTAGTTTCACTGCTCTTTTTTTGTAAATCTGCACTTTTGGGTGATTTGTCAGTTTTGGTAAAGGATAAGTGTAGGTTGTTTTCGATTTTTCACAAAAACTATTACATATCCAAAATATAAAAGCACAGAATAAATGGAAGTACAATAAAAACTGAAAATAAATGTGACCCACATAACCTTAAATTTTTTTTTATTTTGGTGTTTAATGTCCAACTATTGTGCACACTTGGGCTAATGCAGATGATAATTTTAGAATTACTAATGCTTGAAAGTAGGTAAATGTTTTTGATCGCTAAAATGATAAAATATCTTTATTTTCATTTAAAAAAATACTGATTGTCTAATTGATATGGTTGTTGGGTGAAAAACCTAACTGACACTGTTATTGGCTGAAAAACCTGTTTAATTAAAGAGATATCATTTTAACAATGTTTTCAACAACAATAACAAAATAATACATATTTAATTATACCTATTAGAATATGTTAGTACACATGAGTAGTAAGTTGATATCGTAATTGAAAGACTCACGAGCAGTAAGTTAGTGTAGAAACTATAGTATGTTTCATACAATATAAACAATGATATCACAATATAATTCTGTTAAAAACAGTCTAAAATCATATGTAATTTAAAAAAAAAATATTTTCCGTGGGTGAATATGTGTTATTTGGATAATATGTCATTAAACAAAATATTCAAAACACTGTTTGGAAAAAACTTACACTGTATAAATACCTTTTTTTGTATTTCTGTACTTTCAGGTACTTGTATTTTTTGTACTCGTGCTAAAGTAATGATTTTAACAAACATTTTTGTTTTATTATGAACTTTATTATTATAGCGTGTTTTCACTCAAAAACTGCGATTTCACCTAACAACTGAGTTGTTCTTGTTTTGTTTTTTAATTATTAAAACTTGCATTTAATTAATCATTTCCGTGATGAAAAACATGTTATCTACTTTTGCACATTAGTCATTTTAAAGTTAAAGTTAAGTTTTATGTTTTGTATTATTACTATTTGGCATTTAATAAAGTGTTTCAGTGCAAAATTGACCAAAAATGCCATGTGGCCCGAAAATTGCAGTTTTACCTTTTTTTCCAAAATGCTCTATTACATGCCCAAACAGCAATATCCACAAGCAGGGAATATTACTGCTGCAGCAGACTCTGGGTATCCTATGAACCTACTCAGTCAACAATGGATGAAGTAGATGGATGGGTTGAACATCTCAGATCACTAAGGTAATAGAAATGTGTGTTGGGAGCACACTAAAGGGAGGAGACAGCAGCAAAACTGCTTGTACCAAAACTTGGAAGCAGATTTCCCAGGGATTAAACAGGCAGGTGGTTGAGTAACACCAAAATGTTGCCACTGCCAAACAAAGTTACAAACATGATTATCGTATACTACTAGTAACAATTACAGTTTAAAGAATTTAAAACCTGGCTTCTACTTTTTCAGTAATGAAGAACAGATAAGAAAGTACCACTCTTGGTACATTGGTAACATAACTGCCTTCCATCACCCTTGCTGTCTTTAGAATGAGGAATGAGGTCTATCATACCTCATTGGTGTTTTATTTTATTAATAAAAAAACTTCATATTCTGGAAAAAAAGTAGCAGAGAACAATTGACTGGCTACTTACCAACAACCTTTAAATATCATTGATTTAAATTAATTGTGTTTAGATTCTAAACAAACTTATCTGTTGTGCATTGTTTAAATATTCATTTCTTAAAAGGTTAATTTTTTTTTTACTGTTTATGATTGCAGTATTGTTTATGATTTTCTAATTAGAAACAAAATTAAAGAGTTTAGAAACAATTGGTTTAATATTTATAAATAATTAAATTTTCTTTTCAAATAGAACTGACATGGTAATTGGCTAAAGGTATTAAAATACTGATATGTATAGGATAAATTCTTTCACAAAATTAGTTTTGTTCCATAACTACAATAGTATGAACAATATAAGCTATAACTTTTATTTATTTAAATGAACTTAACATGATTAACATTTCAGAAATAACAGTGTTAACACATTTATAATTATCTAATGGATGAAAAGTTGGGTATTTAAGTACTTAAGAGTACTTGCAGTCTCTTTTTCCTTTGCATAACTTAAGAGATATTTATGCTGTATAACTTGTTTTGGCTTTTTTTGTAATTTTTTTGTCAAAACATTATTACATGCCCAAAAAATGATTAAAAAAAATAGAAGAAAATTACACACATTACACAAAATTACTACCACTTGAAAATAGCATTTTTTTTGTCATAGTGAAAACGACTAATCAAATGTGCATTATTAATAATAAAAACAATAACTTAAAAAAAAAATTAAAAACCTAATACAATTTTTTATGAAAGTAAGTGTATGTAATTAATAGTAAAAGCAATAGACTTTTGTTTGAAACAATAAAAGCAAATTATAATGTGTAAATACCAGTTTAATATCATCTCAAAAAAAAAAAAATTGCTGATGCTGTAAATGTAGAAATGAAGTAATCACTAGGCCTACTAGGGAACGAGTTAGGCCTATTAGGGTCTTGAACCGTAGTTTCTTCTGTACTGTGTAAAATAATAATTATTGTAATTACTCAGGTATTTTATCGACAAAAAACAACAAAAGATAATCCAGAGATACCCCGAAATGTATTAGAAGACATATACACAGCATCTCAACAGTCAAAAAAGGGAATTGTCTACGATAAGAAACCTTTTAAAATGCGATTAGTCCCGAATAAAAGCTACCACTGGTGCACATGTGGACACAGTAAAAATCAGGTATGTTTTAAAAAAATTTGTTGGTACTTATGCAGTGTAACTTGTTTTTTTTAATTAAAGATTTTTTAATATTTTTTTCTTTCATTACATACTATGCTATTCAATTAGGAGATATTCTTCTTCTTCTACGTTTCACCCACTTTGGGGGACGATTGATCAATCAATGTTCAGTGTGTCGTGCTTTCCTGTCCGCCCAGTATTTCTTCATCCTTTCAGATCTTGCCGCCCTCTCTGCCTCAGAAATCCTATATGGTATTTTGGTCTTGACCCTGTCCTGGAACCTCTTCATTTTACCTTCGATTATACTCTTTGCGGATCTATCTGCAAGCATCTCTTCTGTAATTTGAAACTCTCGTAGGTCCCTCTCTATCTCCTTAAACCAGTTCAGTTTGGTTTTCTTATTGCGGAAAAAGTCGAAGATCCTTTTTGTTATCCTTTTCGGGTCCATTCGTAGGATGTGACCATAGAAGTCAATCCTCCTTTTCTTTATTGTATGGGACATCTTTTCGGTCCTCCTATACAGGGTCTCATTACTAATGTGCACAAGTTTATTATTATAGAATTTGGGACCTAGAATTTTTCTTTCTTTGATCTCCAACTTTTCCATTGGTCCATATAGGAGATATTCACCTGCAGAAGATTAATTTTTTTAAGATAGCATATGATTTTGTGCAATTTTTAACAAAACTATATTGTTATGCCATTGCTGTTTATATAGAGCTTGCTAGATTTACTATGCCAAGGTCACCCACTGACTGTCATGTTGTCGTTTTCTTATAAACTATGGCATCTTTAAAGAATTGCATTTGTTTTCTAAATCCATAAAAATCCATGTTAGTTAGATTAGTATGGTAATTAAAAAAATTTCTATTTTTATTATTAATTAAACACATTTAGCTATCATATAATACCATGTTAGGTTCTTAATACAATTTTTTTAATGCAAACCTGTGTTAAGTTCTTAGTATTAAAAAAAAATATTGTTTTCAATACTGTATTAATAATATTCATTTAATTTATTGTTTTAGCGATAAAAAACGTGTTGGCTACTTTTGTGTGATATGTCATTTTGAGGTTATGTGGGTCACTTTATTTTCGAACTTTCTGCACCTTTATACTTTGTATTATTACTTTTGGACATGTAATAGAACATTTTAGTAAAAAAATTGAAAAATGTTACATTGCATATTAACTTTTTTTTAAATTAAAAAAGTGATTGATTTTGATTTGTATTATAACTTGTTGATATTAAAATGTTTGTTTTTGGTATTATTATTTAAATAGGTTAAAGTTTAGATCTAATGTTTAAATATCTAATATCTAGATTTAATATCTAATTTATTAGATAAAAACTAATCTGATGTTTTCCAACTGCATTTTGATTAATAAAACACAATTTTATAAACATTATAAGTAGTTTAATAATTTTGTAGCACATTTAGGATTTCATTTGGGAAGAGAATGTGAAACTTTGGAATACCCTTAGCACATTTGGAAGATTTGTGTATCCATTAAAAAAAAAAACTCTTAATTACATGAGATATGAAGATGCATAACTGATGTCATTGTAACAAATTTGAAGTAAAAGAAATTAGGGGAGTAAGTTGAAAAGTTCAAAAATAAACCCTGACCATGGCTTTTTTACTCTTGAACCGTAATTTTTCATTATTTCAAAATAGGTAAACTGCTCTGGTTATTTTGCTTTATATATGATAAAAAACTTTTAGCAATAGTCCATCTGATTTTTACCAAGTTTGAGAAAGTAGGTCAATTTTTGAGTTATACTCTTGTTAAATCTCAACAAGTAGAACTGCATAGCGTGCCGAGGACCTTGGCTGTTACTGGCCCACCATAATGCCAATGTACGGTTGCATACCAGTTGCACAGTATGACGGCTCATCTTTTGTGACGAGGTGCAGTGTTGTGCAGTTAAGGATAGAATGCTTGAAGGCAACACTACAGAGATTTCACTAGAGAAAGAACTTATTTAGAAATATACAATTAATGAGTAAACAACACTGTCTTTTTTGTGTTGTTTTATAGTTAAATTTTTTATGCTTTTAATGCTAGGCTTTAAAGGAGGCCACTGTAATAATCCACAGTTTTGATGGTCCTACCAAAGTTCCTATAGTTGTTTTTTAATAGCTAAATCATTGTAACTTCAATATAATTATTACTACTATGTTATATATTGATCAATTGTTAATTTAGTACATAGCTACTTGCAAATGTAACTTAAAGAGGAAAATAGCTTGCATAATAATTGTTGTGTCAAAGATATGTATGGTCAACTAATGATTATTCATGGTATTTGGTTGAGATTGCCACATAACAAGTACTGTATGTGTAGCTATATCATTGTGTACAAATTAATTAGAAGGATAATAATAATCTGATAATAATCAACTGATAATAATAATAAACTGATTAAATGAAAAGGACTTACAGTACTTAGATACATGACTCGGCCTCTTAACAAGTAAAGAGACAAACAATTCTAACACCTTGTTATTTATTTATTGCTGATTATTTATGTGAATAGACTGTTACATACATGTTAGAATGTACAGAAGTGTTGTTTAGTAGTACAGTAGTATATTGTTTAGCCAAATTTTAATAAACGTCATATTCAATTTACAACAGTAACTTAAAACTTTTTTTGCTTTTACAGACAAAATATACATTTTGTTTGTTTCACTATACAAACAAAAATCTTTAACAAAATTTTTAGGCGCAATAAGCGATTTACAGATAACCTACAATAATCAGGAGTTGATTGTATTAGAATTTGGTCAGTTGCAAAACATAATATTGGTAATGTTCAGCAAATGGTAATTTAATATTTGATTATTTAAATTATCTACTGATAATATATAGCATAATTTTTTTATGTAATAATAATTGTTGTTTCAGCCATTGTGTGATGGGTCACATAAAAATCCTTACATGAAGATAACACTAAGACCTGTTAAATTTCAAGTGTCAGAAGAGAAAGACTATTACCTGTGTAATTGTAAACAAACATCAAATCGTCCATTTTGTGATGGAACTCACAAATCAGAAGAAATTCAAGCAAAGAAGTGAATACGTTTATTATCATATAAGTAGCAATTTGTGTTTAGTGTAATAAAAAAATATTTTTTTTTGTAAGTATAATTTTACACAATATTTGCTGTTTAATATTTTCCCATAAATCATGAAAATACGATCGGCAAACACAAACCGCATTTATTAAAGTCAAAATGAAGGACGGAATATTTTAATTATCAAAACATGTTAGCTCCAGTGTTTTTGTCTTTTGCTGTGCAAATTGTACATCAGTTAGGGTAATCATAAAACAGATCAGCTTATCAAAATGAGAATTTTCATACTATAAAATATTTCCTATGTAGCCTACACAAGTTAGTATAGTGGTAAATCATAATAACTGTGTGTTATTGAATAATCATAGCACACAGCCATCTCGCTTAAGTAACTGAAGTTAATTTCCTAAAGTAATTTTTTACATAAAGTTTTTATGGTGTGCTGGTTACAAAACTATAATCATCATATATTAGCATTTTAAATGATCAAATTCCACTGAAAGTTCAAAAATGAATCCTGACCACCATCAAATAAAATTTTAAAAATTCAATCACACATGGTGCTACCCAGTTTGGGCAATTTTCCAATTAAAATTAAATTTGCGTACCATAAATCCTAGTTTCCACTGTCTCCTTCGAAATAGTTCCCTTGGGCATGGATAAAGTGATACTAATGTTTTTCCATGATATTCCATGTATCCCTGAAAGTCTGCCTGTGTTCAAAGCATGTCCTGCAATTCTACCTGGGTCTCCTCAATTGTGTCAAAATAAAGGCATTCAACTTTATTTCATAGAACAAAAAAATGTTGCACAGGGCAAAGTCAGGCAAATAGAATGAGTGGGAAATCACTACTATGTTTTTGGAAACCAAAAAATTCCAAATAACTAACGATGTTTGTGCGTTATGGTGGAGCATCCAGTTTTGTTTTCCTTTCGTTCTGAACATTTGTGAATAATACTCACATAGCTGCTTCAAAACTTCACAGTACAATATTCCTAAGGTAGTTTGACCATACGGAACAAATTCCTTGTGGATAATGCCTTTGATGTAAAAAAAACCATGTTGCTGCAAACTTTACATATTTTTGTTGGACCCTGTGAAAATGGCGACTTCCACTGCAGACTGCTGTTTAGTTCCAGGGTCATAACTGTAAACCCATGTCTTGTCACCAGTTATGACAATAGAAATGAAGTTGGAGTCATCTCTTGCTGCAATTTTCAACTCAGTGCAGACAGCTAAGCGATGGTCTTTTTGGTTGCTGCTCAGCAGTCGGTACAAATTTTGCAGCAATGAGTCTCATGCCCAAATTGTCTTACACGATGTGTTGGGCAGACCTGTATGACATTCCTACGTTTGCACAAACATCATGGAATGTTTGTCTACAATCTGCAACAGTAGCCTCTCACACTTTCGAGATATTTTCAGTATTGTTGATGGTCATCCTCAACACTCATCGTAATCAGCAGATATTCGTCCATCCTTGAAACGCTTGTACCAAAAAAAAGTGTTACTCTGACTCATAGCATTATCACCAAATGCTTCCACAAGCATGCAACTGGTTTCTGCAGCAATTTTTTTTAAGTTTGAAGCAAAACAATACAGGTTCTTTGCTCCTTAAAATGTGCCATTTACACAAGTTTAAAAAACACTAAAACACATTACACAAACGCATGGAACTCAGGAATATGACCTCTCAACGTCACAGCTGTTGGCACACTAATTTACAAAGAGTACTGTTCGCCCACTCTACCAGCAGCAGGTCATGCACAAATGGTTTGCATGCAAAATTCATATTCCCTGAACTTTTGGGTAGCACCTTGTGTTGTGTGTATGTAAATTTTAATAAAACCTCAAAAAGTGATTTAGAGGTTAGGATTAATGCTCATTTCAAGGTCCCGAATTTAGGTATTACCATGATAGTTGCTCCATTAGCTAATTTTTAGTGAAAAGTCACTAATAAATATCATTGTTGGTATTTGAACAAAAATGATGCTGCAATGATTGATTTTTTCTTTCTAATTAAGGCAACATTGCTTAAAAATTATATTTGCTTTTGCAGTAAGATAATATTTCACATGTTACATATAATATAATGCTTATTTTCAATTTATTTTGCCAAGAAAAGAAGGATAAGGATGAGGGCTCAGCGTTAAAGGTAACGGTAAAAGTACGACAGTAACTGCAGTCAGAACTAACCTTGATGTGTGCAGTTCAGACACAGCAGACTGAACAGTGCCTTAGCCGCATTGACCACCAAGCCCTAGGGTAAACTAAATGAATACAGTGACAAATTTTTGTTTTTCAGTCTTTTTTTAAATAATAAATTGAACATAACACCTTGGGTACAATAAATATTTCTATATTAGATATAAAATAATAGCAAAATCTCGATGTTGTTACGTAGGAAAATTATTGTATCCACTTAAACAGTCAATGTAAAGCTCTTTAGACAATATTTTAGGACAGTGTTTGAAGCCAAACTATTGTAATTATTGCAAAATATTTATAAAAAGTCTCAATGATTACTGTCGATGAATAAATTAAAATATTTTAATAAATATTCAAAGAAACATGTAAACTGTTATAGTGACATTACAAAAAGCAAATACAGTATACAATTTGCAAATTAATACTATATAATTTCTATGTATTAGAACTAACATGTTTTATGATAAAACTTTAGAATTGTTTTTAGTAAGGACTTTAAGTGTAATTTGGTATTAATATTGTTACCTTATTAAATATGTTGATTCTTTAAAAAAAATTAAGCCAGAACATTTTGCGGTAGCTTTATTCGAACGAAACATGCATATTTAGTTTTCAAGAAATGTAAATTGCTTCATTGGAAGATAAAAAAAATATAAATAAATAACATGCAAGTGTGATGAACAAAATTTTTTTAAGCAAAGACTTAAACATTTCCTAAAACTAATTATTTATAATAGTTACTGATTTGATAGTCAAAAATTAAAAATTATTGTTGATAAATTTATTAAGAATGTTTTATTGCCCTCTTTAAGTGACTTATATTAATTAATACGGATTATCTGATATATTAATTACGCAAGTGAGCTTGCACAGAAAAAATAACTTCTCTGAGCTTATTAAAAAACTGTGTAATATAGTGCGGAACAATGGCATCGAGTCCTGTAATTAAAGTGGTGTGGTTTCTTTATGTAGAATTACTGTAGAAAACGTAATGCTTATGTACAAAAATCTTATAAATCTATTTAAACAAAATAACGAGATGGCAAACACGAAATGGTTTTCGTTTGTTCAACAAATTTTTCCTAGACCAATGCAATTCATATTTGAATAGACTGCACACTGTTTATTTAGTGGAATCTAAAAATTAAAGAAATGCACTAAAAATTCAAACGAAAAATGTATACATATACAAATACAAACAACAATCCAATTAGCAGACGACACATGTCTTTTAAAGGCCTCTCTTCTACCTAATGGACTCCTTCACCAATGCATATGAGTCTTTTTTTAATAAGCAGTTTTTGGAAATAAATTAATAGATGATATTTAAGTTTTGTTTTCTTCAACAAAAGCTCGCTCTTAAGAGATAGTTGTAACATGAACACTGATTAATACACATTCTTTAGTGCAGCGTTTCAGTCAATTTTTGTTACTGCTGTGTGACTCTACCTTTCTCAGATGCATAATTTTTAACTTGAACTTATATGTAGGTTGTAAATTACTGTACATTTTTATCGGATAATGAAATTTAATTATCAGAGTTCAAGAAGGATTCCATTATGCTTTCTATCTGTTAATGTAACAAGCTGGGTAGACAATTTTTACCTGTCATTAAAATATAAATAAAGTTGGTTTACTAAGATACAAGGTTTATATATAACCTTGGCCACAGATACAGTACCTTTCTCTCTCCTTTTAAGACAAATTAAAGCGTACTGTTTCACAGCCAATAGAAGAGAGGCCTACAGTACTTACAGACAACATAAATACATACTCGTATCCATGCAATCGCATTAAATTAAAAAGATAAATTAATATTCTAAGGAAGCCTTGGAGGTCGAAGGTAACCGAGCCTTTTTCCTTAGTTCAGGACATAAGGAACACTTATTATAATATATATTTATATAACTATACAAAATTCTATTCTAATGATACAAAAATAGGCAAAGGATAATAACACTGTGGTGGAAACAATCTCTCTATGTGTAAATATAAAGTAGCGTTAAATAAAATGACTAAACAGCGGCATTGTATCGTATTGCACATAAATGGTTATATTTTGTGTCAAATAAAGAATAGTAATAGAGCTGGGCCGAGGTATTTAATGGCCTTTTTTATGTGCGCTTACTTTATAGAGAGAAGAAAATGTTGAAATAAAATATACAAATAAGTTTAGTAAATAAACACATGGAGACTGTGCACAATGTTCATTCGATAGCTTTACTGACAAACTCAATAAACCTTTTGCCGTACTGTTCTGGGTCACAGGTAGAGATACCATCCACGTTAGCGCCATATTTTACCGTTTTCGCTGCCTTCGCTGCTTGTTTCTTTACTCCGTAGTGGGTTAGCACATCGATCAATGCAAGGAAATATATTTCCTTAACAGGTGCATCTAGAAAAAAAAATGTTAATAAAAATAATAACGTGGCATGCAGCAGACTCAATGATGTGATAGAAATGAATTTCCAAAAAGTATTTTACCCTTTTTAAAAATCTGATTTGAAATCCTTAATAACAATTAAAACATTTTAAATTATCAAATACATTGAAAATACAAAAATGAACCTTACATGAAAAAAATATAATTTTAAAATGTCAAATGATTTTAAAATTATTATATTTAATTTAATACTAAATATAAATCTGATGGTAAATTCAGATTTTCCTGAGTAGGGAAAAAGTTATGAATTCTTACAAATCTAAAATGACCGCCATCTTGAAACAAACAGATTAAGCTGGTTGAAGAACTTGTCCAAACTATTACCAAAATCAATTTTTTTTTACAAGTTTGGATCAAATTCTTAAACCAAAACTAAGCATGTTAGAACATGTGTGCATGTGCATATACACACACGCATGTTCTAACATGCTTAGTTTTGGTTACCCACTTTTAACAACCCCTCAAAATGACTTAGAAGTCAGAATCAATGCTCAATTTTGGCGATTTAAAATAATTATAATAATTTATTTTCTTGTTCATACTCTATGCCCGTTAGACTAATTAGGACAAGGGATCAGCGTTTAATGGTAAGAGAAAAGCAACGGGAGTAACTGCAGCTATAACTAAGAACCTTAAGGTGCACAGTTGAGAGATGCAGCAGACTGACCGATGCTTTAGCCTCATACACTACTGAGTCCCTAATAAAAAAATGACTGCCAGAAAAACCATAGATGAAAATGGTGGAAGTCAGAAGAGAACTGAGAAGGATGGTTGGAAGTGGAAGACATGTTGACTGAAGAGTTTAGAGCAGGCATGTGATAAGGCCAAATATTATCTGTAGCCAGTAAGAAACAATCACGGCACACAGCTGTTTCACTGATGTGATGGAAGTAAATTACAAACAATAATTTTTATTTCTTATACTTTCTGAGAATATGATTTTCATTTCATTGTATTTTCAATGGTATTTGACAATTTAAAATGCTACTTTACGCATATTTTAACACTGATTACAAAGGTAATACCACATTTTCAAACAAGTGTAATGTAACAATAATGATGAATTTTCTGATTCAACTGATGATGAAATGTTATCAAAATTGTGTTTATTAGAATGCTATTCAAATTTTTATTGACTCCTTAAAACATGATGAACAGGTAGCATCTATTTCAATGTAGGGGTCTGTGAGCTGAATTTTTAGAGTTCAGGTTGGGTTTTTTTTCGGTGCTCGGGCTTTTCGGGTCGAATCGGGCCAAACGGTTAAATGAGGAACCCATCACATTTTTTGCTAGACCTGAGTTAAAACAAAAATTAGAATTAATATTTCATAATTAATCCATTGACTGTCACTAGTCAATATAATCGGCTTTTAAATGATGTCTCAATACCGCCATGGGCCGATTACATCGGCGCGCAAAAGTTCTGTGAATAAGGTAGGCCTACTGCCACGTGCCGATATAATACGGGCTCTGTTCGTCTGACTGAATACCTCCAAGTTCAATGTAATACGGACTCTAATGGTCTACCTGAATACCACCATGTGCCGATGTAATACACGCTCTGTTGGTCTGACTGAATACAGCCATGGGCTGATTACATCAGCACACAGAAGTTGTGTGAATACCACCACGTGCCAATATAATACAGGCTCTGTTGGTCTGACTGAATACCGCCACGGGCCGATGTAATATACAGGCTCTGTTGGTCTAACTGATACCGCCCCACATGTCGATTACATTGGTGTGCAAAAGTTGTGTGAAAATCGCCACGGACCGATACATCGGTTCAGAAGTTGTTTGAATACCGTTACAGGTCGATGCAATATGGGCTTTGTTGGTCTGAATTAATACCGCCAATATGTATGTTACTGGTTAGTCAAAACCACGATTGTAAATGTGGATAAATAAATTGTCTCCAGTGCCCAAATAATATCCAAATAAAAAATAATGGTAAAACCGAATTTCTCATTTACAATCATAGTGTTTCCATTTGATTTTTGTCTGAAAAAAATACAATTTTTTTAATTTAGTGACATAATTATGAAACAATACCAATCTGAAAAAAGGACACCTGCAAATTCTCAGAAATTATTGTGTACTGTTATCAATCACATTCACATATTTATTTGACAAGGCAGTGTGTTGACCCAGCCATACAAGGAAACTATATTTGAAAACATGCACAATCCATTTGGTCCCTTCTCATTGTTACAACACAATAATAAATAAAACTAACCATAATACTGCGCTCACTGACAGGTCAACAATAGTTAGCTTTATGGATTAATATTAATAGAATATGATTGTAAGTGGTTAGACAATTTACATTCGATAATTAAATTATTTTTTGTATATATTATTGTCTATTACATATTTTAATATGAAAATATGTATGCGTATTGCGTAAAATATTGTCTAAAAATAAAAGTTAATATTTAATTGGCCCGACCCGACCCGTAAAATTTGGGGCCCTAAAAACCCCTATTTCAATGTATTTGGTCTGAGTCTTACCATGAGAGCTGCTCTGTAGCTCACTCTGCAATAGAAATTTACTTATAAATACTTTGAAGAAAATTAGCATAAAATTGATTCTAACCAACAAAATATATTATTTATTTCAAAATAGTAGGCATTCAATGTCTTAAATTACTTTTTATTTTGAAAAATACTCAATTTTTTAACACAAATAAAATGAGTTACGCACTTTCAGAAGTAGGAATAGCGTATATATCAAGCTCAGGAACAATGCCACCTTCATACTGCAAACTTGTTTCCCTCAATAATTGATGAGGGGAATCAGGAGGCGTTGTCCCCCATGGGGGAGGCCTTTCTCCGGCTCCGTCACTCTCATCGTCATCATCCACGTATACGTCGTCCATTTCGTATCCTTCAGCTTCAGCTCTGACACAATCGTGAATGCCAAGAAGTAAGGAATAATCCATTAAGTGAAGTTTCGTCAAGAACTGTAGCAAAAATATTGCTCAAACTTTTTCACATCAAGTTAAATTATTTAGAAGAGGTTTAAATCAAGTATCAAAACAAAATGTATATTTTGGAAATTTCATTCAAAAAAATATCTGGTTAGGAATAGAGGTGGGCATTAATGCTATGTGCTTCAACATGAACACCAGTTAACATTGATGATTTTGCAGTTACACTGCTGCCATTTAGTTTTTATGCAGTTATACTATTGCCATTTAGTTTTCATTCTCCGGTCTCATGTCCAGTAATATCAATCATCTAATATTTATTTGTTGTAAACTATTTAACCACTGGTTTTAACACCAGCACACGTAATGGTTATATTTTAAAACTTTTGTTAATTTAAAAATTCATAGATAGTTTCATACAACTGACATTTTGTATTTAAATTAAAATAAAACATTAAAAACATGATTTACCTGTTTAGTATACAGCCTACTTTATGACTGACATATCTTAAAATGTTTAGAAAAGAAATAATTTAGCCAGACTGTAAGGCACTGAAAATTTTTGTTTAAAGTTAATTTTATGTAACTGTCAACATAACTTGCACAATAACTATTAACGTAAACTGTGAGAGTTGGTTATGCAGTACTCGCATTACAGGATAGCAGTGTAAACACTTGATTTATGAATTATGTTTTATTTGGTTAAAGTAGACTATGGACCATGAGAGTTGGTTTGTACTAGCATTAGCAGATTAGTACTGTTAGTGGTTAGTTTAGGAAAAACATATAAAAAGTTTATCGTTTGTTTAGCTGAGCGATGTTTGCAGTTCTCATTTATTCATCATCAATAATGAGTGTTGATAGTCAATTGTTAACTGTTATTAAACACGGTTATAGCTTGGAAACTATTAGAAAATTAGTTAATCTGAATCAATAGAAATTTATAACCTAAGACAGGTTAACAAATTTGTAATAAAAGATATTTTACAGTTTGGGGTCAGGTTTATTTTTGTTCATTTTTACTGACTCAAACATCATAATAGGCTATTATAGTATACAACAAAAAAACAAATTTTGGAAAAGGAAGCTAATTTTCATTTTCTTCTTTTTTCATAGTTTCCAAACATCCTTTCTGGAAAACAGTAATAAAATCAATTTTGTTTAGGTGCTTAATTCATATCTTTCTTGAATGTCAAAAAATATGTACAGTATAGTATTCCGAAGTCACAAAAATAATTTCACTGTCTAACAAAAAAGCATGGAAGACAAACAATAATAGTGCACTCTATGAGGCATGTATATAATTTTAAAACAAATTGCCTTGGGTTTTTTTGGTAATTTTCATCATAGATAGCTGCTAGATTAAGGTACAAAGTTCAATTCGCTGCATTAAAAGTAAAGTAATGAAATAAATCTCAAAAATACCATTCTAAAATTTTAGAAAATAAAAAAAAACCAAAGTGCATTTATTTATATTTTAGAAAAGTTCTTAAAATGTAAAACTTTAAAGAGTACCCCTTACTTCCACATCAGCAGTTAACGTTTCTAATAATTTCTCCTTCGCATCTTCACCTATGTAAATTTTTGTTCCTTCTTTTACAAAGTCGTTGTCTTTTAGCGTTGGTAAATCTTTCCCTTTTTCCCTATCCGAAGCTTCTCTGTCAACTGTTGATCCCTTCAGATCGAATTTTCTGGAATAAAAATAAATAATTTAAAAAATATATTAGAACAGTACGACAAACACATCAGTTAATTCAAATGATCTACAAAATATTAAACACTTGCTGTTATGTAATACGCAATCATGTGATCAGTGGCACGAACGTACAAGTTAACAAGCTTATCACTCTTTCAAGAAGGCTATTATTGGGAGAATAGCTAAGAAGAACAATGCTAGATTTTTACCAGGAAGTAAACATTCTTTCTTCAGGAAAGGAACAAATTAATATTCACATTTTTCAATCTCAAAATTTATTTGGAAACATTAAAACCCAAATTTTTAAAAGCTAACCTTTATCTGATATTTGATAAGTGATCAAGGGAAGACGGCTAGTTCAACAAAAGATAACTTCTGATTACAAAAAAACAAAAAAAAAACACCTTGAAGCATCAGACAGGAAAAAATAAACACAGAATGGACCCAGTTTATTGTAGAATACTACATTAGTTTATCCCATGTTTACTTTACCCATTAGGTTTTAACATGTATTAATACTATCTTGTGAAAAACGTTTCTCTAAACTTAAGCTCACCAATAGTTGACAATAAGCCAGGCAAGGTTTTCCAGCTTACCTGTTCTTTTAAATGAAATTCAGTAGCTAAAAATACTGAATTTAATTACGAAATATCAAAGTTTGATGAGTACAACGATTTTAAATGAATTTAAAAAGTGAAACTAATATAAAATAAGTAAAACAGTGAATACAGCGCTAATAATTATATCAGTGTAGCATTGCTTTGAATTTCTAAATATTATACACATCTCCCTGAGTGAGAGATAAGGTGCAATATTTCAATCTGTTACTGAAACAGCCAGAAAAGCTCTCTATATATTGTATAACCTTTTTAACTCTTTGAAGAGTACACTAGAAGTACAACAATGAGTAAGGGCGCCATTCAAATATATAACATGAATGATTAAGGATGTAATATGGCATCTTCGTTATTTTTTATATTTACACGCTGCAATTATTGTGTAAACAGAATGAAAGAAGATAATATGAGGTTATTTTATAAACCCGTCTCATATTGGTACCGCATCTATACATGTACATGTATAATAAAAGTAATATATTTACTGGTGGATAACAACTGGGTGTTCCCGGAAAATGCAATGTCAGTTTAGCTAGAAGAGTGAAAAATTGGCGGTAGTTATTATCCTTTTGGTGGTGCTAGAAGTAAGACGTGTATTAGTAAGAGAGTTTATTTCAATATTGTGTTGGTTATTTTTTTTTAAATTTTTATTATTTAATATTTATCTGGTTGTTTTTTGTTGTAGTTTTGTTATTAACACTTTTTCTTACAATTTATATTTACTTGATTTGTAGTTTTAAATTCATATTATATGTTCAATTTACATAATGGTAAAAAAAAAATGGCTAATGCATTATCAGGATCTTTGACAACAGTCCACACCCGAGTACCAAAAGCCATCTGTTGTGGCTCACAGGATGTCATTTCATCCGACCTCTACCAAAACGTAATGAATGGAAAAAACAAATTCAAAGGAAGTATGTTTGTTACAACATGAAAACAAAGGAACAAAAAAGACACTTCCTTTGAATGTTCACAGTGTGATATTGCACTGTGTGTAAATCCATGTTCTCAGGATTTTCAAAGAAAATATATACCAAAACAAATTAGTTTTCATTTTTATGTATTTTTATAATAAAATAAATGAGTTTTGATTAATTAAAAAAAAATACTCCGTTGTGATAAGTTTTGCTAAAAGCTATTAGGTGACGAATCTAGAAATACGTTGATACAATACGTTTATATTGAAAATTTGTTAGAAGAAAGTTAGTAACATATAGCATTAACTCTGGCTAAACAAAATCATTTGCGAGACATCACAAGACCTTACTAAATCCAGGTGGAAATTTGTCACCAATAAGAATACACTGTATACCATCAGACCATAGTTATGATTAAAAATTTTACAAATTACATCTTAATAAAAGAAATAATACTTTACCTGTGCGTCTGTAAGTGGTTGCTAAAAACATTACGCATAGCGACCATGTAGTGTTCAACACCATCCACAGTCAGTCGGTACATTCCCAGATATTGAGGTAGAAGTGTTTTGCCATGCCTTTCTACAATGTACTGAAATCAACAAAGCCACTTGTGTCACAACTATCATGTACAAGTACAACTAATATTTTATGGAATTTGTTGCTGGATTCTCTCTGATTTAGCTCACCTCATTCTTCAAGATCATTTTACGATTAATAAGACTAAATGCAGTAAAAGCACAATGATGTTCTGAAACACAGTTGACAATATGCGTTTTAAAGAATACTGGTTGTTTTAGAACATCATGCGTAAGGTTTTTTAAGAGAATTTATTTTCTTTTAGGTATTGCTATTTATCTTGAATTTAAGTTGCTAATACTTTGTAGGCATGTAGAAGTGGGCAGGTCTCCAAAGGGGACAGAAGGACAATGACAGCCTGCTGCTGTATAACGTTTTCGACAGGGCTGTACACGCTTAGAGAGCAACATTTTCAGAGGCGCAAACAGAATAAATAAATCATTAAAAATAGGAAAATAATTATAAAAAGTTTTAAAAAATTACCAAGAAATAGTAATTTTTTTTCTCTTGTAATACAACAGAAATAGTAATACGAAGTAAGCAGAAAATGATAAGTATTATCGTTTAACATCAAGTAGACGCGTATAAGTTTAAAAATTTATTTTAAATATTATTTCAGGTTAACATAATTCATTTTGACTGTATGTTTCATACATACTGCATTGTCAATTTATGTCTCTTATGTGATTACAAATACTAGGCTCTTTACCGTCTCATACCAGTGCTTGAAAGCAATCATCTGATGATTGGCACCAAATTTTTTCTGCGGGAAAAGCAAGCTTTTTGTGCTAGGATCTTATCAAGGCTAGAAGCCTAAGCCAGAGAAAATCAAAATGGTTTGAATTGAAGACGGAGCTTCCAGAAACTGGTTGGAAAGATGGAATTTTATATGGTAAAACTCTCTAAAACAGAGAGATTTTTTTTGTAGGTTATGTTTTTGGCAAAAAGCACATGAAGGCTATCATCACCTGTCCATCAAATATCTTTTACACAGAAAGGAAAATAAAATTAAACACTGTTAATGCTACACTAAAACTAATACTGAACTTTCAAACTAATCACTAAAATTAGATAACATTGTTAAAATGTACATATACAAAAAAATTAACAAGAATAAAAAAATGTGAACATACAGAGAGAATGGTAAACATGTGAAACATACATGGTCTTACAATATTTCTTATAAAGACATATCAAGGAAGTTGGACTCAGAACTTGACACACAATAGCACAACAATATGTACACCGGTTTCATATTGCCGGATCCCCAGTGAGGGAGATGCAATAATGTTGTGGAAATAATGAAACATACAATCACCAAATGCAAATGCGGGAAAAAAGTGAAGTAAAACAAGAGCTGACTGAATGTCTTGCGGCTTCAGTTTAGGCTGTAACATAGATCAGCATTACTTGTAACAGAAAAACTGTAATAACAGAAAAAATACAGTAGAACCTCAATGTAACTCTCCGATATAACAAATTCTTTAGATATCATTTTTTAAAAATTCTCTTTAAACCATGTTAAAAGCACTCCTCTCTGTAATAAATAATATTTTGGCTTATAAATTCTATATAACAAATTTTTATTCGCTTGAGGTTTTGTGAAGCCACATTATTTTTTTTAGCATAAAAACCCTTACATGAGGTGCTATTCAAAAGTTCAGGAAATTTTTCCATAAAAATAGAACTGCTTACCATAACTCCCAGTTTCCACAATCTCCTTCAAAATAGTACCCTTGGGCATGGATACAAGGATCTTAGGTTTATTTCCATGATTCCAAACAGTCCTGACAGTCCTGCGATTCTGCGTGGATCTCCTTAATTGTGTCAAAACGAAGGTCTTTCAACTTCAACTTTTTCTTTAGGGAACAAAAAAATGTTGTACAGGATGAGGTCAGGCAAATAGGGTGGTGGGAAATCAATACTGTATTTTTGGGAGTCAAAAATTCTGAATGACTAGTGATGTGTATGTGTGTGTGTGTGTGTGTGTGTGCGCACGAGCATATGTGTGTGTGTGTGTGTGTGTGTGTGCACGAACATGTGTGTGTGTGTGTGTGTGTACGCACGCGTGCACGAGCATGTGCATGTATGTGTGTGATGGAGAACCCAGCTCTTGTTCTCCCACTGTTCTGAACATTTGAGCCTAATTTTCTTGTACAGCCGCTTGAAAACTTCACAATAAAATTTTCTATCAACAGTCTGACGAGAGGGGGCAAATTCCTTGTGCATAATGCCTTTAATGTAAAAAAACCAATTAGAATGGATTTCACATTGCTGCAAACTTGACGTGCAATTTTTAGTTCAGTACAGATAGCTAAGGGATGATCTTTTTGGTTGCTGCTCAGGAGTCTTGGTACAAATTTTGTAGCAATGCATTTCATCCAAAACTTTCTGACAAGATATGTTGCATGGACCCATACAACATTCCTGTGATCGCACGAACATCACAAATAGTTTGCCTACGATTTGCAAAAATTACCCCTCATACTTTCACGATGTTTTCTGGTATGTCTGTATTTGTCAATTGTCTGTCAAATCTGAGCTTGTCAATGGTCATCCTCAATGCTCATCGTCGTTGGCAGACATTTATCCATTCTTGAAGCATTTTTTAATTCCTAGAACTTTTGGGTAGCACCTCATATTACAAATATCTGAAGTACAAAACCTTTACATAACGAATAAAACACATTTCACAAAAACTGTACAAATTGCAGTGACTCAGATGTACATCTCGACATGAAAACTATAGCACTTGCTTTCTATTCCCCTTCATATGTCTCCAACTAACAGTCTGCATTGCTTGCAATATAGTGCATTGCATATGGTTTTGTCCAACCGCTTACTTCATTTTACAGGCTATTAGACACACCTTAATTTTTAAACAATTTAAAAAAAATAACTTTTTTAGTTTTTGTTATAATTATATTGCAAAGCCAGACTAAAAAAAATTCTTAGCTTATTTTTACAATTTTCCATTAAGACACTAGCTACTAACAAATATTGTACTGTTACCGATAACACAAATCACTTTCAATTCAATTCATAGATTACAATAACGCATCAGAGGCTAGACAGTGTTCAGGTTAATGATGATGGAGTGGGAGGGATACTGTTAGCAAGCTTGTGAATCCCCGCAACTCATGTTCGTCGCATCGGTGCACTGCTGCTGCCAGTTGAATCCAATTTTGCCAGATAAAGATAGGTTTTCCGCGGCATCGAATATATGGCAATTTTTAAGATTGGCAAGAATTTTAAATCAAACACTGGACATTTTTATATTAATTTCGAGTATAAGATGCACCTGAATTTTGGAGGCAATTTTTCAAAGAAAAAAGTGTGTATTACAGGCCGTAAAATACGGTAGTCAACAAACTAATACAGTCAGTGTTGATGCAGGGCCTACAGTAGAAAATCATTCATAAAATAGAGGTTGAACTATGCTATATTTTTTACATAGAGGTTCTCATATACAGGAATCTTTTTTGTAATGAATATTGTTTGCATTTAACATCAGTGTAACGGATTTTGTTATTAAGAATATTCTGATATAACAAACTTTTTTCTTTGAACTCCTGAGATTCTTTATATCGAGGTTCTACTGTTCGAGATTTACAATGAATGATTTAGGATTCACACAGCAAGACGTATCTATAAATTTAAAATAATTATAAATAATTATAACAATAAGAATCATGGCATGCAACTGTCTTGCTGTGAATGTATTTTTTCTTTATCTTAATCTTTATGAATTCATATTTCACCGTTATAATCAGCATTAAATTCTGTACACATTAGAACTGTAAACTTTCAAATTGCGTAGAATATATGAAAATGAACCCTGGCTGCTATACAAAATTTCTTAATTTAAACTGATTTTGAAAATTCAAAATGCCCATTCATACAGTTTTTAACACTGATATGATAATGATATCAGATTTTCAAAAAAGTTATGGATTTTTAAATATTTGGAATAGCTGTTATTCTGAAGCTGTTGAACGAATTTTTCTGGTTAATGAACTTATCCATGCTGGATCCATTATCAATTTGTCTGCCAAGTTTGAATTGAATATCAAACCAAAAGAGTGAGTGCTAATGAACAACACACACATGTGCATTCACGCATGCACACACACACACACACACACACACACACACACACACACACACACACACACACACACACACACACACACACACACAACAACTCACTCAAAACACACACACACACACACACACACACACACACACACACACACACACACACACACACACACACACACACACACACACACACACACACACACACACACACACACACACACACACACACACACACACACACACACACACACACACACACACACACACACACACACACACACACACACACACACACACACACACATTTTAACAACTCCTCAAAAAGTTATTGACTTTCCTTTCAAGATTCTGATACCATGATGGATGCTCCAAAGCTCATTTCCCATTAAAAATTTGCTAAAATACATTTCAAATATTTTATAATATTTTTTGGGAAAGACCCCCTCCCCCATTATACATAGATATACTTGAATGATTACATTAAGCAGCATACTTACCGGATGATAATCTTTTAAGAATGAGTGCATTCTTTCTACTTCTTCACTAGTTAAAGTTTTTATGATAAACAAGCGATCATAAGATTGGTAAAACTTAGCGCCAGATTTTCCTTGGGAATCGTCAGGAACTGGTTGTGACCTAAATATCACAGAATTCAATCAAGACCATAAACAAAATACTTGTTTGATTGTTAAAGTAAATTATAAATATAAAATCAGATACATATTCAACAAAATACACACTAAGTACTGGCACAATCCGAGCAAAAATATAAATAAAAATATCATACAACGTAAAGCAAGTCCACCTTAGGTAAGCACCACATGCTGTAAATTTAACTAGCATGTGATAAATTAAGGAAAAAACTTTGTCATAACGCTACGTGCTTAGTAGAACAACTCTGCCGCCTTGACCTTCCCTGATTGCACACTACACTCATAGGTACAAAACTTTATGCCTCTGAGCAGTTCTGAAACAATGGTAAAAAAACATAACCTAAGTCAACATAAACATTCTCAAAATTCAGCTGTTTAGTGACAATTTGTAGGGTACCTAATTTTATCAGCTAATAATGCACGATCTTTGTTTTGTTTCAACTGTGACTTATTTATACAATATTTTCAATGTTCTCGTTAATGTTTCTTTTTAATAAAAGATTTTGTTTCAAAATTTATAAAATGTTCTGCATCTGTTCAGCTTACCTAACTGCACCACTTCGGTCAGGGAACACACTGATTCCAAGATCTAGCATACCATAGTCACATTAAAAATATGGTATCATATGTTTACACAATTTATGACCACTGCTGAAAACAATAGTGCACTCAAAATGCAAAAAACGTTCTCAAATTATACACATTTATAAAAATAATTTATGAAACAGTGACTTTGTGCACTGTATCATACTAGAAAAGTTAAATATCTGTAAAATTTTTACAGATTAATTCTGTACCAAAAAACCAACACACTTATCATAACTAAGTCAGGCAGATTTATGAGTTGTAATTTTCATACAGCAATGTTTCAAGCATAAACAAGCCATCTATGATGCACTGTGCACGCACAGGGTGATTACGTGATGAGTGCCTGATCATTGTAGAACCTGTGCCAGGTGGGATTCGCCTTTATCAAAATCCACGAGCGTCACCAAGGACAAATAACTCTAAAACTGTTTTTGTACTTATGTGTGTGCTCTGTTTGCATAATTTAGGTTATGTATCCGTAAATGTTCAGTTTACGGCCTTCAGCTTAAAGGAATTTTAATGAATTTAGCCATCATGTAAATTTTAGAGTATTCAACTAGTCTCTTTAGTGTTATTTTCACCATTCTCTCTGTATAATTCAAGTTTTCTCACCGTAAAAGCTGGCATTTCTCTTTTTAAATATAGCTGCCAAAGACTCCGCGGCATGAGATACACAAGCAACCATTAATTAATTGTTGGAATTAATATATGTACCATCTAGTATCTGTACGGCTTACACAATATTAGAGTGACAGTTAAATAGCACCTATTATTAGGTAACACAATCCCTACCACCAACATTCTAGTCACAACCAACCACTTACACTACAAATTTAAAATTGACTTCTAGATCTAGCAAGTGTGGAACAAAATTGAACACTGTAGTAAAAATTAGATCTTGTTCAAACTACTTTTCCGCGGTATGGAAAACATTTATAAAACTTGATTTGTATAAAAAGTATTGATAAATGTTACCTACAACAGTTTTTTCAATCAGTGCAACACTAAATTTATTTTCCATGTACCTAACACTTTACATTCTTACTACATGTTTATACTGATCTGTTTACCCACAATTAAAACATCTGCAACAGGTAAAACTCAACTACTTTGTAAAAGTTGTATTACTCATTCAAGATATATATTTCTGGTTGTATTTTGTCTATTGCAAACAAACAAGTCTGCAATTGGTAATAAAAACTATTAACCCACCTGATTATTTTTTCTTTTTTTTGCCAACAATGGATAGGGTAAGATTCATTAATAGTAAACTTTTTCTTAATCTTGCTTTTGCATTTCGTTCTATATTTAACATAAAATATAATCTATTAATATTATTTCTTTATTTCCTCTGTGTTAATTACAGTGCAACCCTGGTTATACGAAATAATGGTGAGGAGCTGTTTCGCATAAAGATTTCTTCGGTTAAACCAAACACATGTAGCACTTTTTTGTATCTAATTAAATCTAAAAGATTTTGATGACCAAATGATTCTAACCTCTTTTTATAGGCTATACATGACTTATGTTCTTTATAAAGTGAAGAATTACATTTTTTGGATTTCATCAATAAACTGTATACCGTACTTAAAATAAATTGGTTATAGCATATTAATTATTCATTAAAAAATCTCATTTTAAATTCATCTTAATAACTATCCAAGTCATTAACTACAACAAATACATCATCTGAATTGACTGATTCACCAAAACTGCAAGTAATCCAAACAGATTTTAATATGATGACGATGTTCTAGGAGAGAGTTCTGAAGATGGTACCTTAGTACCAAAATGTATCAATATGATATAAGTAAAGCAAGTCACAGACAGTTAAATACATTAAATTTCTAAACAAACTCAAAAATTTTCATTTGTTTGTTATGTCCCTCACAACGTTTTCAAGCAGCAATGTCCTTCCATCTTTTAATTAGAAGTACATCAGCTGGTGTTGACTCACTGCATTGTTCAACAAATTTTAGCACAATCTAACATTAAGTGCAATACATACTTCTGTACCGACAGCATTGTGAAGGGGGTGCAGACTGACAATGTAGCTATATTTAGTACCATTAAATTTCTGTTCTGTAGTTAAAGATATAAACACTATATATATATATATATATATATATATATATATATATATATATATATATATATTATATGCAAGTGAGACGCTAGCACTCCACACAAAAGCTACAATGGAGGGTATTTTGAAGGAAGAACGCAAAATCTTGAGGAAGATCCTTGGCCTGAGATTAACAGAAGATGGATACAGGTTGCACTCCCGGAAGACCACAGAGAAGATATCGAACCTGGCAACAGATATCAGAAGAAGGATTCTTCTGATGTGTCGGTTCTATGGACACATCAGTAGACTCCCAACAACGAGACTTGCCAACAGAATCCTTAAGTATATACAAGGTGTCAAATCAACAACGTCGTGGATCGCACAAGTCAGAATAGACCTACATGACGCAGGAATAGATTCAACAGATGTTGAAGATAGACACGCATACAGGAGAAAGATGCTCGGTTGGAAGGTCCCAGAGAATGAAATCCCAAAGAGAGCAGGGGTAAAATGGACGGAGGAGTGGAAGAGGATCCATGGGAACAGGATGAGGGAGGTGTGGAGGATTAGAAGGAACAAGACATGAGTCGGAGTGCTTTGCGTGATCCAACAGGGTCTATGCGCAGATAATAATAATATATATACATAAGTGTGCAAAATAGTCGGTCGTTAAACAAAAAAAAAAAAAAAAAACAACATTAGTTTAACATCTGCCAGAAAAATACAACTTATTATTTTGAAATTTAATGAAAAAAGCAGTTTGATAAAAAATATAATATTACTTCCAGGTCATAAAATTACGTTGTCTTCATAAAATTAACTTACAATCAGTTAACTACAATATCCAATTTTTCCCACAAATAATACAACAATGTTGTATCTTTAAAAATGAAATAACATATTATTCACGTCTTTTTTACTAGTTTTAAGTGTTCGTAGTTAGATGTAGAATATGGTACTAAAAATTTAATTACTGCATTGAAACAGTGTTGCCAACATTCTCCAACTAATTAACAATGCTAACATAGATCAGCTGTTACTTTGTTGTAAAAAATATTTTTCTGTTTTTGTCTTTTTCACCCTAATGCCCGATTACGTAGAATTTACACCAATTATGATAGTGAAATGAATTCTTTTTAAAAAAACTTATGATTTTGAATCCCCTATACTACTGAAACAAATTTCGCTGGCCAATAAACTTGTCCAAGATATTACAAAAATCAATTTTTGTGTTTTAAAATGTTTTTTCACATAATGTTATTCAATGTTGGTATTAGAAATTTTAACCATCATGTTCAGAAAACAGCTGCGTAACATGAATATTTAAAACTGAGGGTTTTTCAGACCAATGACTAGCAAAATATAACGGAACTTATTGACTTATTTTTGACTTTCTTGTACAAGTAACATAAAAAAGTGACGAGTTCAGATTGTGGCTCCATAAATATTATTTTGTGGTTATTGGTTTTGTTTTGTTTGTATCTCATATTCACTTTGAGTTTAATACTAACATAAGTCTAGTTTATGTTTTACTCACAACACTGTACTTTAATTAGAAAGCAATTACAGTATAACTTGGTTACAATCACGGTATATAGATACACGGTAGGGGTCACGCGCATGTCTCCCCCACCACTTGCCGGCTGAAGTACGTCATCGAATCCCTGATCGAATCTTGCTCAGACGTAGTGTTCATTAGAAAGCAGTTTGTAATGTTAGTGTTAGTAACTGTATTATAGTAATTACAATAATAATTCCTTATATCTAACATTAATAACGCTGTTAATTACTTTACTTACTGAATTCGCTCATTGTCAAAACGGAAACTTTTTATTTTATACAATATTACATAATATTAAAGTAAAGTAAATTATAGGTCCATAGCTTGAAAAATTCCAGGTTATTTTTTGTTTGAAAGTTAAAAGCAAATCACACTATGAATTACGTATCTGCGGATTTTCCGTGATAATTATGTGGTTTACTGTGAAAATGCACATCTCAAATAAAAAATTAACAACAAATTAAATAGCAAATAGGCGTATGCCTATTACGCAAACAGTAAAATAAAACATACGTATTTCTTAGAACTTACATTTCAACACATATTATCAAAAAAAATATTCTTAAAATTAGTAACATTGCTTTGTAAAGCCACATTTTTATTTTTAACCGAGGCCAGTTCTTGTAATACAAGTTAAATTTGTTCCTTCAAAAGTAAATTTTCTTTTCTTAAACATTTCATTTCCTCTAAAGAGGCATCATTTACAACGATATTTGTATTAAAATTACTGACTATGGAAGGGTGGGTTTCATTTACAGAATTACACGTTACAATTGCACCAACGTCATTTCCATTTACAGGTAATTTACCTGGTAGATTTCCATCGGACTCGTCAATAAGTTTTTTTAATGTTTCTTGGTTTTCACGTTTTTTTAATCCTTGCAGCTCGTTCAGAATTGATACATTTATTTTCAACGGTGGGAATGTTAAAACGTGGAATGACACCGGATTTCAGCTGTTTTTTAGGTTTCGTATTTAGTAATTTGGATTTAAAATCCCTTTCGAAATCATCGTCATTAAAATGAAGTGAACAGACTTTAACATTATCAAAATTAAAATGATCTGCTCGTTTACACGCATGAACCCATGCTTTTCTCAGGCCTTTGTCTTTTGGAATTCTGTGAAATGTAATTCCTTTCCCTTTACAATTCTTATCACTATTATAGCAACTGGCTATAACGCAATTAGGCATTGTTATGCATACACAATTATACAACAGCAAACAAAACAAATTATGTATTTTTTAGGATTCAAAACATAGGCTAATTAAATCTTTTCTTACACTTATTAAACCTCGACCACAAAACACAATTAATACCTTTTATTTACACAAAAAAGACCTTTTACTTAAAACAAACACTCACATAAACACACCGAATCTCCAACTACATTTACAGAACACCGCATTGTTAAGCGGGAAATTACAGAATGTAGCAGTGAGGATTCAGTGACGTCACGCGCGCGGTAGTCTACTGCGCACACCAACCGTGGCCCCTACCGTGTATCTATATACCGTGGTTACAATGTTTTATACTAAAGGAACCAAGAAAAAATGATGGTATATCTGAGATAAGCAATAAAAAATGTCAAAAATTCGACTTTAAAGAGAAGTTACAAATAAGAAGTAAAAAAGACTATTGTTGCATTCCTACAATTTTTATTACAATTTTATATGTTCTGAGCCTAAGTGTAGTAAGATAAAATAAACATACAGCATATAGCTTGGTCATGGAAGAACTATGTGTTTCTGCTGCAGAATGACAAATGTTGACAGCTGAGTTGTGCCTTTATCAACAGTAGTAAATCTGACAGCACTTACCTGCTGTCTGTTTATTTCACCTATATTGCATCACATAAGTTACAGGTGTGGGATAAATAGTCAATGCATTAATTCAAGAGGGGAAATGTGTCAGTTATAAGGAAAACTGTGTGTTCCACAAAAATATCACACAGATAAATTAAGTTTTGGTCTTGGATAAAAGACTCCTACTGAATTACAAAATTTAGATAAGGAATTTCTGATTTTATACGTACGAAGTACAATATTTACTGTCATTAAAACCAAAGTTTTCTTAAAGTATTTGGCTGTACTTCTAAAATATTATGTTACATTTGAGTTAACATAAATTTGAGGTTGTTATAAATTGTCTTACATGGATTTGGTAATCAATGCTCGACTATGGCCAACTATCTATGAAATCATAATAAAACCTTGATGAACAAAAACTTACATCATAATCGACAATATTTCAACCAATAAAACTTTTCCTGGTACAACTACGTTTCATTTTATTGTTTTTAATCCGCCACTTTAAAAACATCGTGATTAAGATAAACACAATCTGCATTCATAAATGATAAGCTCAGTACTGCCGCTTATGAACTCTTTTCCTCTAGATAAGAGTCGGGAGCTTCAAACTTCCGTTCAACAATGTCCATTATGTTGAAAAGACAAAAACTGGTTGCAAACTACCATTCACTAATAAAGTTTGTGCAGAATCATGCCCTTACACTGTCGATGATACAGTTAACTGAAGTACACTTTCAGAAGTAAAGTACATTTAAGTAAATAAAATTAAAATTAGTCTTAAAGCGTAAATGGCTTACTTTTTATATTTTTTTTCAGAAAAAAGGTATATTTTATTTATTGGATTACCCAAAAATGTTCTTCTGTCCAACTTGATTTTGTCGTACTGTCACGCAAAATTAGCAGCAAGCAAATTAATGAACGTTTACTTTAAGTAACTTTTTCGTGTTGAACATATATCGCATATAAAGTACAATAATGTAAAAACAGCTTTGTGCTGGCTCTTCACAATTTGCAGCAGTATGGGATGAATTGACGAACTCCCTCTCCCCTTACACAACCACAAAGTCTGTTGTTTCTAAAAACACTGTTCAGACTCTCTAAAGATATGAAAACATTTTAAACGGAAAGTTACAGGAAATTAAATTTACTAAATTCATTACAGCATGCATTAAATCATTGACTTTTCAAAGTTGATAGCTTCCAAAGATATTGTTCATACTACTAACACAGTATTTTATATACTACTCACTCCTAAGCTAAGCTGCTTCATAATTTTATACGACATATTTTTTAAATTTCTTTCTGACTTGGTGTCATAGAATAAAAGGTGAGAACACCTTTGTGTTCACAAAAAGTGTGCAACAACAGCAATCAGACAAAGTGGACGTGTCTATTGTTATTCCTAGATCACACACATGTATGCAATCACTGCAGGATTCTGATATTCTTATTAATTTTTATAAACATTCTAATACAGATGATTTTTTAAACATAAACTAATTATAACTTTAGTCAATGTAAAAAAAGATCCTGACAATACATTCTAATTATAAAGAATTCAAACTTTTATATATAAATTAATAATTTACTTATGATAAGTACTATGCTCTTTCATTACAAATCAGGTATTTTTTTTTTTTTTTTTCTTATCAAAGAGTTCTTCATACTTAAAACTGTTGGGTACTGAGAGGAAATCCATTACATTAGTGAAATAATAACCTATTTGTATATTTCCACAAATTTTTTGAGTCTTGCCAACCGAAGTTTCACTTGTTAATGTTAAATAGCCTTGACAGTACTCTAATGAGTGAAACTTTGGTTGGTAAGACTCAAATAAAAACGTTGAGAAATACACAAAATGTGTTATAACTTCATTATCAAGAGTTCACAAATCTGAAAGCCCATATTTCTTAACAAAATACAGGATATCTATACATTACAAAAATTAAGTTTTAGCTTAGTCTTAAAATTATTGATTCAAAAAAAATTAGTATTCCATGAAAAACAAAAATCAAAAAAAATTTGTCAATTCGTTTATCACATATTGTTAGCAGAGAATGTGAAATCAGCTGAATAGATAGACGTGAAACATTACGGTTATTCACATGTTGATAAAATTTATATGTTAAAAGCAGAGCGACACAGTATAGCTAGGAATAATTGCCTCTTGAGCAACCATAACAAAAACTGGCCCACTCCCTCCAGCATGTCTTACTACTACACACACATTCATGCATGCTGGATACTACTAAATACGAAGTGAGAGCGTAAAGTGGAGGAATCCAGTAGCATAACTAGATTTCTGTCTGGGTGGGGGGGGTGAAACATTACATAGGACCTACTGAAGTGTTCAGACCTTTTTTCTGAAAAATTTCGAATAATTGTTCTTCATAATATTTTTCATGATTACGTTTATAAAACAGAAAAGAATACACACACAAAATATCTTTTATTACAAAAATGTATTAGTGAGACCACAAAACAGGGATTAAAGCCCTATGTAGTTTAAATTTATCTTAGTGTAGTTTTATTAAAATTATTATAATTAACAACGTATAGTGCTAGCAAATATTTTGAACATATTTTTCCCCAATCTTCATTGTTTATAAATTTTTTGTTAAAGTATTTAAAATGAACTAAAAAATAATAATTTAAGTACAGCCTACTCCCAATTATAGACAATTTTCAGAGTAAATTGTTTCTGAAAACAAAGTTACTCCAAAACATGCTAACAAAGGCATTAAAATGTTTGTATATTTATTATTTTAAAATAAAGTTGGTTGGAGTAAATAAAAATGGTTGGACTGAGGTGAATGACAGAAGATTATCGGACATGGATTACTGTAATTAGTAAGGCCAATGCTCTCAAGGAGGCTAAGCAAGGTTAAATATTTGAGTTAAATATAATTACGAATAATTAAGCTCAAATGGGACTACTACTACTAAAAGCATGAACGGTACAGTTTTGATACTACTTCAGAAATTAAAACTCAATGTATAAACAATAGAGAAACAGACAGAAAAAAATGTTGAAAACTTCATAAAAACATTGGAGATAAAATATATATTTTTTACATTAGAAATGATCTCAAAGATTCCATTATATGCACCGAAAAAGTAATATAACATGTTAAAATATACAAATAAAAACCTGATATTTCTGATACAACAAACTTACTTAAAACAGTTTGTAATGTTTTGTATCAATAAACATTCACATTGGAGTGACATATGACCTCACACAGGCTTCAAGGTCAACCCTTTAATTTGTTTTAATATGTCAACAGCAGTGTGTTAATCCCAGTTCCACACCGAACATCACTTTAAGACTTGCAATGTCTCACGGTTTAACAGTGTGTTTAAATAGTACTAATAAAATATTTGTTGCATTGACAAAGCTAGTTAATAGCACAACCAGTAAGTTCAGCATTTATTGTCATGCAGAAAAATTTGTGTTAACAAATCCATCCTAAAAATTCTACAGTTTTAAAATTTTGTCAATAGTCTGATAGAAACTATGATTTTTGATATCAATGTGAGTCACAATTAATTATTTAGCGTTTTGTGACTCATAGGATTTCCAACAAACTAACTTACATATTAGATAACTAACGAATAACAAGAAACCTGCATTAAATAAATGTATTTCTAAACGGAAGTTGAACCAGTACCATCACTCAGGTTTTATTATAGTATTATTTTTGCTATGTCTATTAGTTATGTATAACTTGTAAGACATAAAAAGAAATAAACAGAGAAAGATATAAATATGGACTGAATTATAGTGATACAGGATAACCTATAGGAAACACAAATGAAGCAGTAATAAAGCTTGAAAGTGTTAATTGGTGGATAAATAATGAAAAAATCTCAAAGCAAGTTCCCTAAAGGGCTCACAGATTGTGAGTACGGATTTGGCAATCATAAAGTGCCTTTACTGAATTTAACCTTTTTTCATCTATCTGCTCTTGGATTAGATCCCTTCATCCAGCATCAAGTGGAACAGCTACTTTGAAGGCTGCTTAGCTAAGATGGTGCCAAGCTTAAGTAGACAAACTCTGGATACCAGACAACCTTCAGTTTTAATCTAGTGTAGCTATGCGTGTAGAGCTCTGTATGGATAAATATTTTATTTCCCTACCTACTTATGGGATTTTGATGGCTGGGATAAACCATCCATTTTTTGGAGAACTTGCAAAAATGCAACTTGAGAACGAAACTGTTTTCTATGGAGACGGAGGAAACTGGGAGTATTTAACTCCATGGAATCAACAAGCAATGAATCACAGCAGACTGTGAGAACCCAACCTGCAATGGAGGAATAGAGAGATGGGATTAAAAATCTTGAATCAGTGACAGGGATAAAAAAATCAAATCAGATAGATATTTGTATGGCTACAAGGTGGAATAGGTGGGATGAACAATGGAGACATACTATCTAATAAAAGCACACTGAGAAGATAAGAACCAGTTGCAAAGTGGCTTCTAAATAAACTAAGAAGCAGAATACTGCCCAGGAATCAGACCTTGTGTGTAAGAAACACAACCCTTATAGGGGTAGCGGGAACAACATTTTAAAAACTGGAGGGCTGTTACCCATGAACATTATACATTTACCTGTTTATATTTAAAACTGAATGACATGTTTTCACATTTTGGTGCTAACTGATACAAGGTCACATTTATACTCACATTTACATTATTATGATTACTGTTTTTTATTTATTGCCTTTAAATACTTCGACAAAAGACCAAGAACATTGTGTACTCGTCACTCATAATAATATGTGTACACATGGGCAGGACACTTAAATCATCAATATGACTTAATTTACAGAAGAGATGTCAGTTCAAAACAAAAAAATGAGCATGAAAAAATAACATGTTTTTATCTCTTATGATTGACAATTAGTTATTCCACGGTTAAAAATCTGTTTTACATTACTTTAAGTACAGTATAATGTTTTATAAAAAGCTCAATGAATAAAAACACTAAGGAACAAATCGGTGCATTTGAAATGCACTTCCTGATTTGACAGGAAGCACCATAGTACTGAAAATATTCTTCCATCAGTTCAATAGCAATCAGTTGCTACACAATGTTTTTTCACAGTTTCCTGAAAGAAGACTAATCCAACTGAATTTAAATTTAACTACCATGTCTAAAGATTTAGCACACTAGGCAATCAGTTGCTACACAATGTTGTTTCTCAGTTTCCTGACAGAAGACTAATCCAACAATTACCTCAACATATCTATCACAATAGGTAATCAATTGCTAAACAATCTTGTTTCACAGTTCCCTGAAAGAACACTAATCCGACAATTACCTTGACAGATCTAGCACACTAGGCAATCAGTTGCTACACAATGTTGTTTCTCAGTTTCCTGACAGAAGACTAATCCAACAATTACCTCAACATATCTATCACAATAGGTAATCAATTGCTAAACAATCTTGTTTCACAGTTCCCTGAAAGAACACTAATCCGACAATTACCTTGACAGATCTAACACACTAGGCAATCAGTTGCTACACAATATTGCTTCACAGTTTCCTGACAGAAGACTAATCCAACAATTACCTCAACAGATCTAGCACACTAAACAAAACTGTTTTTCAGTTATGAAGATTTGCAGCTGCCAAGAACTATTTTTATTAATTCATACACAAAATTAAACCAAGTGATTAAAAGAATACAAGTTTTAAATTAAATAATGGAAATGGAATCACCAGCAAAGTTAGACTATTTTGGTTATCTAGTTGCTTCAGCAATATGGTTGTTTAATTGTTGCAAAACCATACTGGATTTTCCTTAATTTATTTACAAAATAAACATGGTTTCCACCTTTACTTTTTAATTTTCAAGTGTTCAATATAGAAAAATATTATTAGTGTAAAGTCTTCCTTGTATATAAACGATAATGATGTATAAATTATGGATTACCACTGACCTATAACAAAGATTAATCTATGACAAAGAGCTGAAATCACTTGATTTTAATTAATTATAACTCTGATGTAAGATACAAATGAAACTCACTTTAAATTTATCTACTTATTTATAAAGGCAATTTCACCATATACATTGATAAGAAATTAACAACTTTGATTTTTATTTTTAGCATACTTAATTTCTGTCAATCATTACTTTAAAGTTGATAAACAAAATATATGACCTAACAATTTTGTCAAGGTCATTACAACTTCTTGCTTAAACTTTGCATTTTTTAACTTGATTTCAACTATATTGTAATTATCACAGAAATAAGTACTTCTTGAGCATGTTAAACACTTGTTTAAACTAAGCTTCTGTAATTATTTAATTACTCAATTAGGACAAAATTTATTTTTATTATTCTTCCAGTTTAGGAATGATGCAATAGTACTTGTTTGCCCTCTTCGTCTGTCACCGAATTAGGCCAGATATGAGAGTTTACATGACTGCACATTAAATTTCTTCATTGATTGTTAAATTTCTTCAATGGTTGCAAAAGCCAAGCAGCTTTAAAATACTGGATTCAAGACAAAACTAGTCTAGTATTGCATGAATGTTATGGCACAGTTAGGTAACTTGAAAACATTATGTTGTGTTGGGTGCCACGTTGCTGGGATTCATGGGGCGAGCTGATTGAATGGCAAACAAAGAATCATCATCGAAATTCACATTCCTGAATATTGTGTAACAAGGAAAGAGGTTATGCGGGCTGTCAGTATTTAGGCTAAAAGAGTGCATAAGAGGAGATGGATGGGCACAGCAGGACTTACTCTTCATGGACCACTCTGTAAAGCGGATTTACAACCACCATGATTACAAGGATATAGTTATATTAGGATGGGTACATACAGTAGTGGACCACCTTTCTGTAAAAAATGTGGACTGTTGAAAAAGGAAAAAGAATATTGCTCTGGAATGTAAGATTTTATAAGAAAAAAACAGAATATTTGGAAAATGACCATAGGTCTGCCCATTCCACAGGAGAATCTCACTGATAAGATCCTAGAGTTTACAGGACTCTTGCATCTCATTGAGTAACTTCTAAGGCCAGTACATCATCATATGGAGGACAATAAACCCATCTCGCTATACCTCATGTCCAAAGGGATATGGACCGCATAATACCAAGAAATTTAAAAAAAAATTATTTTAAGGCGAAAAACACACTGAGGCTATTATCCCCTAAATGTAAGTGTAAGTATAAAGTGTTAAAAGTTGTAAATGTAGTGTTGTAAGTGTAAGTGTTAGACTCGGGTACCGCGAGGGACGTCTAAATCCTATCAATAAGTGCAGCTAGTCTGCACCCCCCCTGCGGGGTGATACCAAAAAAAAGAAGATGGTATCATTAAAGAAGTTCACCAAATAGACAAATTTAGAAAAGTGTAAAATTTGATAACTGCCACAAAATAAACAAAAATCTACAAGTTTTATGAACAGATAACATAAATTTAGCCTAAAATCATATTTTCTTCTTTTTTTAAGGTGAAAACAGCAAAGATTTTTCACTACCTGCCCCTCCTGGATTTTGAACCCTGTGTCCTAACCAACTGGGAATGTTAAACAAAACTGGAAATGTCTTTTAAATTATCAAGTTTATTAGTTATAGCAGATAATTACAACGTGTGTGTGTGTGTGTGTGTATGCGCGCGGCACACACACGTGTCCGTGCATGTGTGTGTGTGGGGGGGGATATCTGGTTTCCAGGACCATAAGGATAGCCTGATAAATGAGCTAGTCAGTGGTCTACTCAAACTCATTAAGGGAACTAGTCTACTGAATTAGAACTTAGGAGGATTAGTTGAACAAGATAATTTGGCTGCATTGTCAGGGGCCATCAAATCATCACTATCCAATCAGTCTAAATCCCAACTATAAAGTATTCTAGAGGTCATAATCAGTTCACATTTCATAGGTCCTATGTAATGGCTGCTCCAATGGAAATTCTCTGATAACAATGGGTAAATGACTTAAAACTCAGTTTAGAATTCCGTTAGGCATAATATGTACCAGTAAAACATACCTTATTTCAATACACACAATTATTTCCATGCTAAAATATAAGTAACAACTATTGTCAAACATTACTCACTGATAATAGAACAAAATTGCAGGCTGACACACTGGGTGACTTGATAAACATTTTCTATTTCGCAATACGTTGACACTAAAACATTTTTATTGACATTCACTGATAAAGATCAGTTGAGATCACAACGGTAAAAAAAAAAAAACAGTGATTGTCTTTTGCTACTTCCCCTACAAACAAGCATAGTATTTACTGTAATATGCTTTTTAATTATGATAAAATGGTCTCAAATTATACTTTGTACGGTTGTGTCAAGTCATTTGCTGTGTAATATACAGATGTTACTTAAGTAGGATATGACCCAGCAGATCAAAATAAGGAAACAAATCCAACTAAATATGCAACCCAAAACCCACAGTGACCCAGCTAACATTTTTGATTTTTTTGCAAAAATAGATTATACTTCCAAAATAGTTTGTCCAATTGAAATGAAACTCTGTACAACCACTTAACAGGTAAAGACTTATTTTGAAAAAAAATGAGACAAATGTCTCTTTTTTTAATACAAATAATGTTTTCAGTTTTTGTTAATAAGTCAAGGATACTCAAGTTACTGACAAAAAACTGAAGACATTATTTGTATTTAAAAAAGACACATTTTTGTCTCGATTTTTTTTTCAAAGTAAGTCTTTACCTGTTAAATGGTTTGTACAGAGTTTCAATTCATTTTTTTCAGTTTTCAATGAATGTTCAAAAAATGTTTTCAGTTTTTTTTTATAAGTCAAAAGATACTCAAATTACTGACAAAAAATTGAAAACATAATTTTTTGGTAGCTGTCTAGCTTAGATCACCTTTTCTCAGTTTTTTTCTCTTGCAATTTTTTTTTAACGGTTTAAGAACAACATTAAAAATTTCAAACGGCCATCATTTTGGAACAAATCAATCGATCAAGTTATTTTTTTCCAAACTAATTCTTTACCTAGTAAATGTTCATACAGATTTTCAATTCAATCAGTCAAACTCTCTGATATAATTTTTGGAAAAAACCAAATTGGCAGATGACTATGGGTTTCTCATCTGAATGGATACAATTAAATTTTTTTTTCTTATTTTGACATGTTTGATCATATCCTAAGCTACTGTACATATTTTATGAAACACTCTGTATATACAGTACACCATGGAAACTGATAACTGTATTAAAACAGAACCAAGATTAATCGAATGAGTGAAAACCAAGAGATATGTTTACCTCGACTGTTTACATTTGGTTTGTTATACAGTTCTGGCCATACGCATTTACTGATTGTTTTGAAACTTGTTATAAACCTTGTATAAAGTCCAAACCGATGTGTGTGTAAGATATTTTGTCATTTATTTTTATTTCAAGATGGTAACCACTGACTTAAAAATGATGAGTATATTTGCTGGTTATTTCCTGTAATATTTGCTGAATGGCAAGATTTATTTTGAACACTTCATGGAGAATGAGCATAAAATTTCTAATAATGTTGGTTCAGTAATATTTTTCCTAAATCTTACAGTTACCAGTTAGTTACATTGATGGAAAAGATTATGAGCATGTCAAAGAGCTGTCATGATCAAGCAATTAAGAACACTGTGAGGTCTACTGTTCCTGTTTTACTAGAGTAAATAGCAAACACTGTATTTTACTCACTAAAAGACGCACCTTAACTTTTAAGCAATTTTTAAAAAATAACTTTTTTATCATTTTTATTATTGTATTGCAAGGTCAGAATAAAAAAAAAATCTTATTTTTTTCCATTACTACTAACAAAAATATTGTACTGTTACTGATAATATAAATCACTTTCAAGTCAAGTTTAATGGCACCGTAGACTGGAATGATGCTTATAATGATAAGCTAAACACTGTTCTGGGTTTGTGATGGCGGGATGGGAGGCAGCGTTAGCAAGCTTGTGAATCCCCACAACTCATGTTCATCACATTGGTGCACTGCTACTACCAGTGTAATACAATGTTGCCAGTTAGAGATAGGTTTCCCGGGGCTTCGAATACATGACTATTTTTATGACTAGCAGGAATTTTAAATTAAACACTGGACATTTTTATATTAATTTTAAGTATAAGACACACCTGAATTTTGGAAGTAATTTTTCAAAGAAAAAAGTGTGTCTTATACTTAAAATTAATATAAAAATGTCCAGTGTTTAATTTAAAATTCCTGCTAGTCATAAAAATAGTCATGTATTCGAAGCCCCGGGAAACCTATTTCTAACTGGCAACATTGTATTAAACTGGTAGTAGCAGTGCACCAATGTGACGAACATGAGTTGTGGGGATTCACAAGCTTGCTAACGCTGCCTCCCATCCCGCCATCACAAACCCAGAACAGTGTCTAGCTTATCATTATAAGCATCATTCCAGTCTACGGTGCCATTAAACTTGACTTGAAAGTGATTTATATTACTTTCAATGTACTTTTTATGTACATAAAATACAGTACATCATTAAATCTCTACTGAAGTACCTCACTACTTATTTTGAGATATTTAAAACAATATTCTCTTATATCCTGATTACCAGTTACCTTATAACATTAGGCTGGACATGAGAAGGCCTTAAAAATATAGCTAATACTTTAATTTATACCATTTAAGGAGCAATTTATTAAAATAAAACATACCAAAGTATACAACTCACAGCTAAAAACAGAATAACTGACAAACATTAATCTTCGGTTAACTGTATCATGTCCATTTAGGTTCAGTACCAAAAATTATTTATACAAAAATTTGAAAGGTGTACAAATAGCTTTATGTGTTAGATAAATAAAAAGTAGTTAGTGAGTGGCAAGTGTATAAAGGAAGGCTAGCACACTGCAAACACTATTTGTTAAGCACTCCGTCAACTGTTACTACACGCGTGAGGTCAGGCTTGTTACTCTGAATGCAATCAACAACTGACCTCCGCTTGAACTTAGACTGACATTTCTTAGAATCTGATCTTTGGTGCAATGTGATGGGCATTGTAGTTGAGCGACGCAGAGGTCGGCGGGCATTATCATTGCAATGCCATGTGTTCGAATTCGCTACGTAGCTTTCAGTATCGCTAAATCTGTACAACATTTAACGGGAATATAACAACCAAGGCGCTAAGCCTAAATAAAAGAGATAAATTACTCTATTTTTTTTCTCCTTGTGAATCTATTCTACCTCAGAATTACATTTCTATTTACTTTATATATATATACACATACACACTTGATACACTGGTTCTGCATGCTAAACTAAACTAACAACTAAACTCAGTGAGATAATTCAATACCTCCTAATCATTTTAAATATTTTGTCAGTCTGCTATTATATTCTAAACTCACTAATATATAAATCAAATACAAAACCAAACTTAGATAATTTCTAAACCATATTTTTTGTTTTAATTTAATATGATATTTGTTCCTTATTATAAAATTTAACTGGCAGCAGAACCTTGATAATCTGAATGTATGATAATCGAAAATCTAAATAAGCATACATAATCTTTGCTGCAGTAACAGAACATTGTACACATAGGGAATAAGCCATTCCAAAACACTGCATATGCTGCGTAAAAAAAGTAGGCCTAACCAATATACGACTAAAAGTATCAAAAACAATTTTAAAATGTTCTTAAATTTACAGAAATAGCACAATTAGGCAAAAAACAAAACTGATAAGTAAAATTCAAAAATTTCTTATTAATGGTATTCTTCAATCATGGTTATATAAAAGTCCCATATTATATTCACAACAATCAAATATAATGTATTTCAGCTTTTTTTGTCATGTTTGTGTATTTGCACATAAAAAACACATTTTTTGACTTTCCATCAGGATAGTCCCCCCCTCCCCAGGTTGGTTGCATCTTACTGGAATACCACACTGTTAAGACACAGTGGGTGTTTCACGGCACTGCTTTGTGCTGATAAGGGTATTTGTACAATCCCATTATCTTCTTTTGACCATATATAATGTATCATAAAGATTTTCCCAATCAATGATCTACAATCTATATGATTGTATAAAATCTATCTATCTATATAAAATTTATAAAGATATATATATATATATATAAAGATCTATATAAAATCTATGTAATCTATAATCTAGATGTGATTTTTTTGCACAAATACTGAGAATAAGATTTCTGTTAATACTGCCTCACTCATGTCTAATCATCAAGACACGCCTACTTCTCAAAAGTTAGCATTTTCCTAATCATATATTTGTTCACATTAAATTTCAAAGAATGACATGAAAATAACATTCTAATGTGTTAAACAATAGGATTTCTTTGTAATTTTTTGGCACTTTAAAATGCAAGTCTATTATTATTTTTAAACTTCATTTAAATACAATGAAATACAAGCCACATTTATATTTATGTTTAATAATTTGAACAATTTTGTAATCGGACCACCTCACCTCTGGTATCAATTAGTTCGGATTATCAAGGTTACAACTGCACTATCGTAACAAAATAACAAAAGAGAGATTAGGAAATTTTATTAAATAGCTCAAACACTTTGACTAGAAGTAAAATATCATTATGTAAGCAACAACAGTACAATATATTACAACAATACAAGTGTCACATAAGCTTAAGTCAGCAATTTTAAATTGGCCATTGAAGTCACTCCTATTAATTTGTCGTGACAATTATTATTAATATAACTATTGTTATGTTACAAGAAAAATGTTTTCTAATCTTTTTAACAGTATTTAATGAACCTTTGTTTTGAACCAAGATAAATTGGCATAAACTTGCAACAAAAACTAAATTGCATACCAATTAATTACTCAATATCTTGTCACTCCATCATTACCTTTTTTTAAATGATTAGAACAGCTGTTTGAAGACATATAAATTAGTCAAAACATTACTGTTTACAACAAACATATAATTTTGTTTAGAATAAACGAAATAAAAGTCTTCAAAGTTTTAAAATAATCTTTTCACTGGGAAAACTAAATGTTTAATACACAGTGGGCTAATTCAAAAATGAAATGACCATTCAAAAAATTTGGATTACACAAAACTTCGAACTGATTATTAAGAACAACTTTAACAAAACAGAACTACATGTTAACGGAGCAGACAAATTTCTGAGAGCAAATTTTGTGTAGAAAGTGATAGACAATCAATAAAAACATTAGGAAAAAAATTGTGGTTAATTAAATTTTTCATTTGATATTACATCAGACAATACAAAATATATAGGAAAATCAGTTTTTGAAATTTTTACAGAAAGTGTATCTAAAAAGTACAAAATTGAATGGTGGTAAAAATTTTATCTATGTAATCAATTAGGTACATAAATTATTCTGCAGCCAATGTGTTAAGTAACTGAATACACAGAAATTCAAACAGTATTTAAAAGAAACATCACATAGAAGAGCACTATTCTTACATAAATTACATAACCATTTTACTGACATGTATGGTAATTTCATAACAGCTTATAAAAAACCTGCTTGAAGAGTGTAGCATGACTTTCACTACAGTACAGACTGAGTCTGCAGTCGTTGTAACTTCACAATCTTCTGCATGATATTGATACTGGGTTAACATATTTTTTTAGAGTGCTCTTGGGAATTTAAACTTGTGAAGTGAAAAGCCAATCAGAAGCTTGTTGAAATATTTGCATGACTTAAATTTGAAAGCAGAACAAGATGTGACTTCAGACTCAATTTATCTAAAGAAGAGGTTAAGAAAAAATTAAGTTGCACCTCAATGCCTCGGTATGCTTTCGAAAAAGTCCAAGGGTCCTATAAGCACATGTCAAATTGAATCAATAGAAAAATCTGTAATTAATTTTTCGAGACTTGCCTACATAGCTGATCAGTAATTAATTTTTTTATAACTGATTATCTTCATTGCAATCTGCAACTAAGTAATAAAAATGAATCAAACAAGCCTATTGTACTTTCCTACCTCGGTGGCCTAGCGGATAACGTACTAGGCTTTCACACCGAGGACCTGGGTTCGATTCCCGGCGAAGGCTTGGCATTTTCATACGCTATAAATCATCCCCATCGTCTGCATTAGCTTAAGTGTGCACAATAGTCAGACGTTAAACACAAAAAAAGCCTATTGTAGTCTTTATAAATATGTCCACAAACCCTTAATGTCTAATTTCAGTACATTCTTATCAGATTTATTAACTATATCAAGTTGTATTGCTTAACAAACTTTATTACTGACAAACTGAATAATACTGCAGATCAGCATTTAAAAAAAACATAATGGATTCACTGTTATTAACACCAATAAACATTAAACATTATTGTGACCAGGATGTTTATTTAAAGTACGACTTGAAACTAACAATTGGGAAATTGAAATCTACCCGGTATTAATGCATGTTGAGGTAATCAATGAACCGATATCTTATCCATTTAATACTTTAACAGCATTTTCCACTCTTTACTGATTATTGAGTGCAAGCTATATTTTATTTATTTATTTTTTACTTAACAGTTGCTTAACATTTAATCTACAGCCATACAATAAAGCAGGCTATGTTGTGCAAATGATAAGTAATGATTGCTGTATGGATTTAATCTAGCTAATTATTTTCTCACAGTAAATTTGAAAAAAAATAATATTCTTATAATCAAAAGAATGATCACAATTAAACAGTACTTCAACTTTACTAAAATTTTGATTGTATCAAATTTCATAACTCAAGTCCAAACTTGAAATAAAAGATTTACATAGTTCAGTAAAAGTAATTTGTAACAAACATAATACACAGACCCTCAATGCTAAAAGTTTGTTTAAATTTTTTGACTTGGTCTCAAACCGTTCTCCTTGTAAAACTATTTAACTTAGCACTATAACCTACATTCCCTATACATTAACACATATTTACTTTTAAGTACTCTCTAAATTTTCAAAAACTTAACGAATCTTTAAAGTGCACATCTCAAGCAAATTTTAACAGTGCAACAGACCACAACATTCACAAACATATACAACAGATACAGGTAACAGAATTATTTAATACATACAACCAATCGAATAAGAAGAAACTAAATGTGCAGTGGAGAAAAAAAATTGAGAAGTATTTTAGACTGTTTGTGTCTGACGTAATGTAGTTAAATTAGGACAACATGTTTAAACATTAATATTTCGATACATTTACAAATTTTAAAAATTACCTGGTCATTGACTCCTTGTAGTCTTGATCGTCTATTCCAAACCTTTCCCTTAGATTACGAAATACAAGAGGGCAGTACTCTTTAATCTTGAAATGGCTTGGCATATTTTCCCTGAAAAAATAATGCCATTGTAATTTATTAATCTACACCAGAATGTATAAAAGGTTAAATTTATATTCAGCAGACAGAGGCATGGTTAAATCATATTTTCATAGATATTTAATTTCCACTGCTTCAGTAAGATACAATTGTATGCAAAATTATTTAATTTTTCAATAATTTTAGTTTTTGACACTACATTTTCAACATGTTCTTCAAATCTTGCAACCCATAAAATAAAAAGAAATTGTATAACATGTTTGCAACCAGACCTTTAACAAAATAGCTAAATAAAATTTTTAGGGTTCAGATAAATTTAATTTAATCTAAAGCATGGCCATAACACAATAGTTTAAGCAACGCAAGTCAAAACTAAATGATGCATCAGAGGAGGTTGCATGAAAGAAGAGGAAATTGTTTTGTTACTACATGTACGAGGGTTGATCAAATATAAACGAGACTGACTTTCTAAAAACTTTTCCGTTGGACATTGAACTCTAAAGGGTGGGGTTTCAGGTAGCCTGGGAGGTTTGGGACGGGTGTAGACGGGCAACATTTCCGTTCGGACCCTTCAGTATAAAACTATACAATGAGTGAGAGTGAAGTACACGTTTCCGTGGAGCAGAGAATTATTATTAAGTTTTTGGCCAAGGAGGGGGTCAATCCGACTGAAATCTTTCGTAGATTGACGGCTCAATACGGGGACAGGACCCTGTCAAGAGCTCGCGTTTTGCTTGGCATAAGGAATTCGCCAAGGACGGAAGCAGTAGAAAACCTGAAGGCCAAATCACGATAGTCGGCCGGGAAGGTAATGGCCACTGTATTTTTCGACAATCAAGGCGCCTTTCACGTTGATTTCCTCCACCAACGACGCACAATAAATGCACAATATTATTGCGATGTTTTAGAGGCCGCAAACAGTCTTTTAAGTAGGAAAAGGAAATCTAAACCGGCGAGAAACGTCATTCTTCTTCACGATAATGCCCGACCACATTCGGCGAACGCTCACGAGGCTTAAACTCGATCAAATTGGCTGGGAACCAATGGAACATCCCCCATACAGTCCAGACTTATTACCCTGCGACTATCACCTGTTTGGGCCACTCAAAGAGGCACTTGGAGGCGAGCGTTTCGAAGACGATTCTGCGGTGGAGACCTTCGTGCTCCAATGGCTCAATGAACGCCCGAGAACTTTTTACGAAGATGGAATTAAAAAACTTCCAATCCGGTGGGAAAAATGTGTTACTCGTGCGGGAGACTATGTAGAAAAATAAGTTGTATCAAGAATAATTTGTAAGTAAGCAATAAAATTTTTAAAAAATCAGTCTCGTTTATACTTGATCAACCCTCGTATTAATGGAAATGTAATGATTTTAAAGAAAGTATGTACAAATAAAATGAAATACAATTTTCATATTAAAATCTGGGTATACATTTATTAATTTACTGATATGCCACTTTTTTAAAAGTTATATCAATATTTCCCAATTTATTTTCTGCCAACTCCTGAACTTAGCAGCTAAGACTGAAAAGGGTTTTTTTTAAGACTCAAGGTTGCTTACTTTTAAGCAAAGGTAGTTTTACATGCAGAGGAGCCTGTCTCTATATTTATTCTTAAAGTATAGAACTAACAATGAAAGGCCAGCTTCCCACAGACGAAGTAGTGAACAGCATTAAAATCTTGAGGACCTTATGTAGTTTTCAGAGTATTCAGCATGTCTCTGCATCCAAAAACCATCTAGAGTTAATTTGGGTAAAACTTCTTCTGAATAACAGTTTAACTCAAATAACTGTTCTCTTTCTACCATTGTAAAGTTGTTGGCACTTATTTGGTATCTACAATTTTTCTACTTTTCATCAAACTGAATTGAAAAGTATAAAAATTGGTAATTGTGGAAAATATCATAACCACAGCTAACCGATTATTTTAAAAATATATGTTATTTCCAATATTATGGTAAAAATATTTTTGTGGAATTCAAAAATTGTCACCTGTAGCGATTAAAAAAAAAATCTATTTGTATGGGATAAGATAGCAATTCTGAAAACTGACTTCGTTGCATGAAATATTATATTTATATCAGATAAAATTTAAAATTTATCACTGAATAGTATAAATATTACCTAACTATACTTTCTTACTTTTTTAAAACATTTTGTAATTTTGTTAAACATTATTTTGATTCACTAAAATCTGTAAAACCTTTTATCATTTTGAGGTGTGTTCATGATTTTTTCAGAGACCATCTTGTTTTGTGTTTCATTCTATTGCGACAGCTAACTGGTTCCTTGTACTTTGTTCCAAAATTAACAAATTTTTAATGAAAGCAGTAGAAACTTTTTTTTAAGTGACTTAAGAAGCTAACTAACACGGTTCTATAAGAAAGTAGTATTGCACGAAAACTTAACTAACATGGTTTCATATGAAATTAGTATTGCATGATAATTATGAAACAAATCTTAACTGCAATGCATTAAATAATTATTTAGTTTAGTGAAGTAACAGGAATAAGAAAGAGAACAAACAGTTCACTGCATGCATTCTAAACACAATTGTTGGTTAAAATTATTTGTGTAAAATATTTAAAAAAATAATAACATTGCTATTACAGAGTTATAAACAGTGACTATATAAATGCTAAAGTATAGTTTGTACAATACTTGTATTAATCAATAAAAATCTTAAATTTATCTGATATAAAACTAATATTTTAAGCAAAAAAAGCAATTTTCAAATCGCTATCTTACTTCATACAATGAACAATTTTCAAAAATTCAATAGAACGACAATTTTTGAATCAAAAAAAATATTTTACCACAATATTCAAAATAACATATATTTTAAAAAAATAATTATCAGGTACTGGTGGTCACTAGTACCTAAAAATTCACTTCTTTCCATATTCTCAATCAATGTGTTTTTTTTAATCTAATGCCATTTAATCTAATGCCGTTTAATCTAATGCCATTTTCTTAATCATATAAGACAAAGTATTGTTAGACATTTTTTTTTTTAGTGTTTAACGTCCGACTATTGCGCACACTTGGGCTAATGCAGTGGATGGGATGATTTATAGCGTATGAAAATGCCAAGCCCTGGCCGGGAATCGAACCCGGTCCTCAGGGTGAAAGCCCAGTACGCTATCAACTAGGCTACCAAGGCGGCTCTGTTAGGCAATGAAACATCTCGTTCTTTTGCTTTTTTTCTCCCTAAACATCACACATTATATCTTCAACTGTGAGCCGAACAATTCTTAAACTAACTTTATACTAAACTTCACTCGCTCCTGTATTCAGTCCTGAAAAGTAATTAATTATATTTTTGCTTCCACCAAGTTAGGTTTCTTAATTTTTTTAGTGCATTTACTGGGCACTAAAACTTTCCTATATTCAAAATGAAAAAAAAACTAACTCCTACACAACACTGGTTGAGAAATTTAGAGCTACATGATTTGCGACAAACTGAAACTGAAAACAATTACGCTCCTGCCCAACCACCCCAGAATTTCAAACTCTTGCTGCTTTTGTCATTCCTATAAAGTCTTTTAAATAATACATAAAATAATTTCCTGTTCTTACTTGTTAAATAAATGGTTATCAACTTTCAATTTTGAATAAGCCCTGAAGTCATCTGGCAGTAACATTACTGGTATGGTAACATGACTCAGCTCGTTGATCTAAAAATAAAAACATACAAATATTAGGTACAAATATGTAAAACAACATGAATATTATTTATCCCATAATATTAATTTTCTATAATGGCAAGCAATTTTTACTGTTCCTTTTCTGAATTTGAAGTACCTAAAGGCCTATATAAAAAAAATGTGAATCTGCAAATTCCGATTATAATAATTCTTTCTTTTTCTTTCACCTGATTTCCTTAAGTAACAAACAAGGAATTTATATTTACATGCACGAATACATGTGTATATGGATAATGCTAAGGAATGGGTCTAAATGAATTGAATGATTTTGATAAAATTTGACAGCTATGTACGTTCAGAAAATAACTTTCATTAGGTCATACATACAACAATATTTGCAGGTAAATACGGTTTATCAAGTAACACTTTGTTATATTTTTTGACAAAATTATCATAGACTTTAAGTATTTATCATACTTTATCATTAATTTTGAAAATGCAATTTTTTAAATTGTCCCGCTTATGATTTGAGCAGCTCTGATAGTGGAGTTGAGCGTTGTCACATAAAAATACAACATTGGAAGTCAACGAACACAAAAAACCTTTTCAGGTTATTTAAAGTTTCATAATAAACATCTGTTGAATTGATAGTCATCAATTCTAACAGCAAGATCCTCCAAAAGTTTCAACCCTGTTATGATTTGTTTGTCAAGGCTAAATATATTAATATATTAATAATATATTAAATAATGGTATACCATTAAATATTAATAAATATTTAAATATATTAATAATGGTATTAAATATATTATAATGGCTAAATATATTATTAATGGCTAAATATATTAACACTAAATATATTAATAATGGCTAAATATAGTAATGGTATAAGGAAAAGAAAAATATGAATTCATTAAGGCATTATTTGATACGATAGTAAAGGTATAGTAGGCCAATAACCTAGGTTTGGCTAGAAAAATATATTCTAAAGTATTTTCTCTTCAATATGTATTCAAAAAACTCTAGCACAAGATAATAGCCACACCATTATTTACTTATTATATACCACTGTAAACAATGTTCTTTAAAGGCAAAAAAGTTGCACATTACATCCGAAAATAAATTGTACTGGACCACATTGTGTGCCAGGTACACAAAAATTTTGTTCAAATTCAAGAGAGGTTACAGAAAAACCTTGTGCAGACAGGAGTTAATGTATAAATTATTCATACATGAATAACATGATCATCATAATTTTTTTTAGTTAAACCATATATATAGTTAATATTTTTAGTCAATATATTTTTAATTAAAATTTTTACTGAAAAAAAAACATTAATAAATTTAAATAGCTCAGTAAGATTTATATAGCCCATGAAAAGTATTTAGTTCAATGTTGAACAATAATTGCCACATAAAAATCATAAAATTAACTTGGTATAGGAGCTAATATTACCTACTAATCTAAAATGGTAGGTATAGGCACGGTTTATATAAAATACATTCATTAAAATTTATTAATAAAATCAATCACTCCCCATTACACACAAATGATATTTTTACCGAAAATTGTTAATTAATACTACAATATTGTTTATATTATTTATTTGAAAAGTTACTGAAGTAATGTAAAATAAGATTTGAATAGCCTATCTATAAGACTTTGGATTTTTTCCTTCTCAATGACCACACTTTATGCCAGTTAGACTTTATGCCACTAATGATGACAACGTAACAGCGTTAATGGAAATGGTAAAGCTTACGGCAGCCTTAAACCTACAACCATGAGTCATAGTAGATTGACTGGTGTCTTAGCCTCTTTACCAGTACTAGAGTTTACATATGGTGTTATTAATTGAATTGCAATTTTTTTAAACAGAAAGTAGAGTTTCAGATATTTTTTTAGCAGTTATTACAAGCCCTTTCTATAATCTTATAATTACAACTGGGGAATTACAGTAAGCCTAACTATAGTGACATGCAAATGTCAGAAATTCAGTAGTACCTAGTATCGTATCAGATTACATTTCTTCTTTATGACATCACTTTCTGTTCTAAAGTGATCATACAAGATCACTGATAGCAGTAAATTACTTTTTAGTTAGATAATGCTACATGTTAGATAGGCTGGTGACTTGCTCCATAGTAAGAATTAATTTCAAGTTAGCATAACTTTTTTATATGCTAGCTTTGATGCAGTAAAGTTATTATCATTATTATAAAAAAAAATAATTTGTCCAGTTATGAATAAGAATTAATTAGAGCTTGCCTATCCACTTGTGGACTCCGATACACAGAAAAATGAAAATAAATATAGCCTATTTACTATGCTATTCCAGGTCTAGAAGTGAAGGATAGCCAATTCACTTAAGAAAGTAAAAATATTGTCTTAAACTGCTACACCATTAAAAATGCTATTTTCATTAATGTCACTCCTACAGGGGCCATGAGCAGCTAGACAAGCTCTGACATCGTAACCTTGAATTTTCCTTTACACAAGGTAAATTTTGTTTAATATCAATAAAAAGTAAGTTTATCTTAATAAATCATCAACATAATTGAAAATCTCTTGAAGAGAAAAAAATATGTTCAGCTGTTTTTCTTATGTCACCCAGGCCTTTGATAAGGTTTGGCACGAGGGCCTTGAATATACGAGGTTTGTCCAATAAATACGCGAACTGGTCGAATATGGTGGCCATTACGGAGAGTTAAGCCACGGCCACTGGCCTCACGTGTTGTCTGGGACCCCATGAGCCGTCAGTGCTTGGCAGAACGTTACGCTGTGCGGATCTTGCAAGTAGAGTTATTTTTAGTTTTGCATTATTTTTTTGTTCGTCGATATGGAAATTGACCAATTCACTGAACAACGAATTAACATCAAGTTTTTGGTAAAGCTTGGTCAAAATTACCAAGAAATTGCTAAAATGTTGAGAGTTGTTTATGGTGATAATGCTATGAAGAAAACAGCCATTTTCAAGTGGATTAAGCGCTTTAAAGAAGGTCGAGAAGACGCCACGGATGATGCAAGAATTGGACGACCTTCAACCTCTTGTGTGCATGAAAACATTGATCGTGTGCGGCGTCTTGTCCTTACTGATCGCCGAAAAACTGTCCGAATGATAGCTGAAGAACTAAATTTAGGAAAATCAACAGTGCACACAATCTTAACCGAGCATTTGGGCTTAAGAAAGGTTTGTGCGAAAATCGTGCCAAAACTTCTGACTCCGCATCAAAAGTTGAGAAGAGTCGAATGTGTTACTGACTGGAAAAATTCCATGGAAAATGATGTTGGATTCTTAAATAGGGTTATCACTGGTGATGAATCGTGGTTTTTCGAGTATGACTCCGAATCGAAATCGCAAAGCATGGAGTGGAAAGCAACAGGTGAAGCTCGAACAAAAAAATCAAGGAAAAGCCGATCAAAAATCAAAGTCATGCTCCTGGTTTTCTTTGATATCAAAGGTGTTGTTCATCATGAATTCCTTCCTGAGGAAAAAAACGGTAAATTCTGAGTTCTACCTTAACGTTCTCAAGCGTTTGAGAGATCGAGTGCGTCGTGTGCGACCACATTTGACTCAAAACGATGGATGGATTCTTCATCAAGACAATGCACCCGCACATTCGGCTTTGATTGTTCGCCAGTTTCTGGCTAAAAATTCAATCACTATCCTTGATCATCCCCCTTATTCACCGGATCTCGCACCCTGCGACTTTTTTCTATTCCCTAAATGCAAAAATGTGATGAGGGGACAGCATTGGGAAGATGTGGACACAATAAAACAAGAAACGACGAGGAGACTGAAAAGCCTGACTTCCGAGGACTTCCAAGGGTGCTTTGAAGAGTGGAAAAGAAGATGGGATAAGTGCATAGCAGTGAATGGAGAGTATTTTGAAGGGGACAAAATCAATGTAGATGAAATTTTGTAAAATAAAGTTTTTATGACCTTAGTTCGCGTATTTATTGGACAAACCTCGTAAACTACACAGGGACCTACCAACTCAGTACTTTGAGTTATTAAAATCATATATTAAAGGAAGATACTTTTGAGTTCGTCATGGCTGTGAGTACTCAGAATTAAAGAGGATAACAGCAGGTGTACCGCAAGGTAGTGTCCTTGGACCTGTGCTCTATTTGTTATATACACAAGATATTCCTGAGGTTGCTGATTCAATTGTTGCCACATTTGCTGATGACACCTCTATCCTTGCTGTTGATGCTTGTGTTGAAAAGGCCACGAATAAACTACAAAGTGCAATGGATAGGATAAGTACCTGGACAATGTGCTGGTGAGTTAAACTGAATGAGACAAAATCAATGCACATAAACTTTACCAATAGAAAGATTGCCACCCATCCATTGTTTATCAATGCTCAAGCTGTTCCTTACTCTAACAATGCCAAATACTTAGGGATGACCCTGGATACGAAGCTCAAGTGGAAAGTCCATGTAAAGAAAAAGGTTGAAGAGCTTAGAATAAAATATAGAAAACTTTACTGGTTGCTTGGACGTAACTCTGAGCTTTCAGTGCAGAATAAAATTTTAATATATAAACAAATATTGAAACCAGTATGGCTTGCAAGTGTGGGGTTGTACAAATCGATTATAAAAATAATTCAAAACTTCAAAAACAAAGTCTTGTGAAGTCAATGCCCCATGGTATATTCGTAACAATGGTTTACATCGGGACTTAAACATCAGGCTTGTCACAGAGGAAGTTAAAAAATGTGCAACTGATTATAATCTATGGCTTCTTACGCATGAAAATTGTGGGATGGAGGCAGTGAGTGAAGTGGCCAGTAAAGTTCGCCAAGAGGACTAAACCACATGAACTGCTCCACTGATGTGAAGTAAGTTATTAATGTAATAGCTATCCTACAAATGTGATTTTGTTGTACATGTAAACCAAAAATCGATCTTGCAAAGATTGGTTATGAATATTAAATAAATAAATAAAAAAAAATCTTAATAAAGAAACAAAATCTTACCAATAAATTATTTACAAATTTATTTCTTAATTTAAACAATTCCTAATATCACTTTTTATTAACTGATAAGTTATTTGCTATTTGCAGCAATAATAATTATTACTATTCAGGTAGCCTAGGCCTGAAGGGGTATAATATTAGTTTACCATTAAGATTTTTGAGGAACACTAACAGTAACAATGACGCAACAGTATAGATGGTAATATTAACTACCAAACAATATACATATCAGCTTACATTTATCACTGGCCTTATATATATATATATATATATATATATATTTTTTTTTTTTTTTAAGGTGAAAAGCACATAGAGGCTATTATCACCTCCCTAAATGTAAGTGTGAGTGTGAAGTGTTAAAGTGTAGTGTTGTAAGTATAAGTGTGTGTTAGACTCGGGTACCGCGAGGGACATCTAAATCCTCTCAATAGGTGCAGCTAGTCTGTACCCCGCTATCTGTAAGCAGACTGAGTATATCTTTACATTCCAGTAATTTACCTATCAAAGGAGATACTGGTATATATTTTTATAAAAGGGACTCTAATGATTTAATATTATTTTTTGGTTTTTAATTATTTAAGCTTCTAACGGTATGAAAAAAAATTCAAGGAAACTGTTGGCTACAACTAAGGAAAGACCTTTAACTTGTATCACCTAAAACCTAATTTTTTTTTTTTTTTTTTTTTTTTTGGTGTTTAACGTCTGACTATTGTGCACACTTGGGCTAATACAGACGATGGGATGATTTATAGCGTATGAAAATGCCAAGCCCTGGCCGGGAATCGAACCCGGGTCCTCAGGGTGAAAGCCCAGTACGCTATCAACTAGGCCATCGAGGCGGCTAAAACCCAAATTAACAGTATTAGTATAAGAATAGCATTATCTCTGATGATATTGTGCTTTGTTTATTTTTTCCTAAAGGTAGGCCTACTGATTTTTCAGAATAACGTAATGAAATAATTTCATAGTGTTCTCAAAAACTGAAGTAGCAATTTTATAGAAATCAGCAATTGTAGGCCTGTAAGATATAGAACCTATAAAAATTGCTTTGTTTAGATGAAGTAATAAATTTTATATAAAACACAATTTTTATAACTCAACTGAACAAATAAAGCAATTTTGTTTTACATTTTTTTTTAAACTTAACCACCTTTTATTACTTTCTTTATGAATAAGGATTTCATTCCTATCCAATGGCCATCATGTTCCATGTTTAATTGTTAATTCCAATCTCACGTGGATCTGAACTAGACATACTACATGTGTAAAGAAATAGCCTAACATGATTAAAATGTTTTTCAATTAAAAAACAGGTTGACATATCAAACCTGACATCATTTTGTATAAAATATAGATTTATGTATTGGTGTTTAAGCAATAGCGAAATATTTATACTATTAATGATTTTTAAATATTGTTTTCATTTACTATCTACTTTACCATTCAATTATTAAGAAACATTGATCAACAGTAGATTTAATTTTTATAAATTACAATTTTTAACAAACGTATTTTATGACATCATTGCCATCTACATTGCATGGAACAAGCATGATTTCATACACCTACGGTAACTGACTTACATCTGCCATAACAATAATTTAAAGTATGCAACCTTCACATAATAGTACTTGTTGGGTTATTAAGGTAGGCTTATTTTTTGTAACTTTTTCTTTTATTAATAATTAAGATTATTATTCAGTTACGAAATATTAACCCAGGGAAGATATTCTTCAATTACACTTTTATTCGTTTCGCTCTTTTATATTTTGTATTAGACTTATTATAAATGAATGTGAAATAGAGATTTCGCAGAAAAAATATGAAAATATTCACATGACCAGCTAATGCATATTTATCACAATTATCATACAAAGAAGATTGTATTTGTGAATCTATTAACAAAGATAGATACATTTATTTAAAATCTCCATGGTGTCAAATTTGAGAGCGTCAAGAAACTTTTTTACCATTAGACTTATATCTGAAGAAACACATGTCTTCATTAAAAAAATTAAATTAAATTGCATATTTTCAAAAAAAAAAAAACTAAACAATAGTCAACTATCTGCAACTGGCCCTTAGGCTATATTGCTTGCAGTAAGGCCTATCTTATTTATTAATTGGTTGATAGGCCTAATGTGAATGTGCTTGTCATGGAGATGAAGTCAAATGTTCTCTAAAATGATGACATCATTCTGGGTGGGAATATTTAAGAACATGGTGCATAAATTTCACTTGTAGCCCCTTTTATATATTTACATGTAATATCTTATTTAGCCAATGCAGAAAAAATATATTCTTGTTTATCTGATAAAGTTCCTAATCTACATAAAAGTACCACTGAACGGATTGTCAAATCTGACAGAAATTACTCAGACTAAAACAAATATATTAGCCTCTAAGATCATAATATAGTTCTAGGCTTACTTAGTTTAAGGGCTGTAATGCATTCTTTTAAACTAGGTGTGATACATGTAAGCTTAATGAATTTAAAAATTAAAACTGAACTCACCGTATGATTAACTCCCCACATAAATACTGAAAGAATTGGCTCATTGGCTCGGAATAGCTTAACCTTCTGATGTTTAACTCGAAAATGTTTCTTTTTCAGTTTGCTTAATCCACCCTGTACTTGGGCAACACTCATGACGTTTAATTAAATTAAGAAGTCGATTACCTATAAAATGTTTAGTAATTTGTATCCATTACACCTTGTTTAAAACACACTTAATTTTAATGTAAATTTATGCGTCTAAAAAATTTGATAAACAACTACTATAGATATACAATCACTTTAAAATGTCAATACAAATTACAACCTCCCCTTTCAACTCAAATCAATACCTCCTAGATTTCTTCTTGTCATATGTTTTTCACCAATGACCTTCGGTGAAATTAAAATCAGCCAATATAAATAATTTTGAAGTTAAGCATAATAATTATGAAATATAATGTCAATAATTTTATTTTAAAAGTATAGGCAACTATTTTTAATTTAAATAGGTTAATTCATCACTATGTGTCTCTCTTGGGTAAAAGCTTAATGTTACAAAAAATTGGTCATGTATAAATTTTCGTGACCATGTAAATAATTTTCATTTTACTGGTGTTCAAATTAAATATATACTTTTTTATGTTTATGCCACCAGAATTGAATATAAGTACTTTACTACTTGTTAAGTCAAAACTAATCTGAATTATTAATAGAAGATGCTCTATATATATATATATATATATATATATATATATATATATATATATATATATATATATATAATGTACGTAACAACATGGATGAGGAATTCAATTCATAACAAATCCATACGTACGTATTACATTTAAGTGTTATCACAGTTACAACAGTGAGGTGAGAAACTGTGAGAGTATTTTTAAGTCAGGTTATTTTACAGTAGTCATACGATATAATCTATCTGTGGTTTTAGTTGAGGTATTGTTTTCTTTCTGTGATAGCAGATAATATTGATTACAATGAAAATTAAAGATTAAATTAATTTATCATAATTTGATATTGCAGGGAATGGCCATGTTTGTTTGTTTTAGCCGTTTAAAAAATTATATTTTTACTTTCACAACTGGAATCGTTATTTATTTCATATGCTTTTCAAGTGTGAACGCAGATTTTTGTGAATGGTTTGTTTGTGAAAGTGACCAATATTGTTGTGGTGACAATAAATGCTGCAATTATGTATATAGTACTTGGTATTTTTGGTAAGTTTTAGGTTATGTTTGTGTGTACTTAGAAAAAAATTAAGCTAGTTTTGAAAAACAGTAGACCCAACCTTAAAAACAACAAAGAAAAAGTGCTACTCTTAGTTTCAAACAGTTAATTTTGAATGACAAAGTATTATGTATTTTAATTAACTTAGGCCATATCAAAGACACAATATTCAATAATTTAAATGAAAGTATTTGTGCATAGGCCTAATAAGGGCTGTTACTTCTTTTTGCTGTAGCAAAATTTTTCAATGTAATTGCTGCTTTTTACATTTAACATTAAAATGAATTAACAGGTTCAAAGGATGCTATTATAGATAATTAAAGGAGTAAAAATGCACTTTTGTCAGTGTTGATTTTTTGCATCAAAACACTTTAATAGGCCAATATGCCCAATATTAATAATTCAAAATATAAAAGTTTGGAAACAAAGGGAAGTTAGGAAAAAATGGTGATGGTAATGAAGAACTAGCAGAATAATTGACTTATTACAATGTGATAACAGGCATGAGCAATACCTTAGTTGCTGATATTGGTGTAGTAAATTTAGCATGTTCTATGAAAGTAAATAGCAATGATGTTACAATATAGTTCCATTAAAAATGGCTTAAAATAATAACTTATCATAACAAATTTAGTCTTCTGTGCATGAATATCTCATTTGAGTAATAAAATATACAATAGAAACAAATTGTAAAAATCATAATTTTAGTTAAAGTACCAATAAAAGTAAAAGTTTTTAGCTGTTTTTTACAATTTTCTATCATAGGTAAAGATTTAAATGGCTTTTCTAATTATAAATATTGATTTTGTAAAATGGTATTTGGTACTTATGATAAATATATTAGGGTTGAGCATTTTTCAAGGTTTCTTTTCCTCTTAGGAATATACAGACACTACTGAATGGGATAACTTTAGTGAAAATTATTATAGTGGTATAACAATTTCAGATTAGCAATTAAAAAAAAATTGTTTTTAAACTTGAATTATCACTGTTCCTAGATAATCCAAATTATCTTACAGAGCTCACGACTAATTTTATATAGTTTTCTTGTGATATAATTTAACAAAAAGTAATTCCATGTGATTTGTTGAAGATATATATATGTACTATGTAGATAGGTTAGCAAATATAGGTAGGCCCGACCTTAAACAAAAATTTTAATTTTCTATTTTAAAAAAAAATGGGTGCTTTCCAGCCTCACTCAGTATTGTTTTTCTTGGAATTAATTTAGTTCTCTTGAGCCATATAGAAACTAGGCACCTACTACACATTTATATTAGCAATGTCTTATATTTCAGATATCAAATATTCATGAGATTTGACTTACATGACCTACAGTGTTAAAAGTCTTACAGTAGCAAATATTTCTTTAAAAATTTTTTATAATCTTTATTTAAAAAAAAGTACTAGCAAACCTAATCCAATATATTTTTTTTAGAAATTTTAGTTTCAAATATGTAACACGTTTTCTAAATTATCTTTATTTTAGGACTGGGATAATATCAGTTGTCTTCATGCTGCTGTCTGTATGTTTGCTGAGATTGAATCAATGTAGTCATTATATTTCATTTCATTCTGGAAATGGACAAGAAAAAGACAAGACTCCTGTTCTTAGTGATAAACCTGTATAATAAGGTAATATTTAAATAGATTTGAAAAAAAATAATTTAACAATGGTTTTTAAAATTGAAAAAGAATGGACTATTTGCTTATGCTATATTATATACCTTATTAGATATTACATAGGGTCTAAGTAATCTTAAATCCGGTCTATTTCATTGTAGTTTAATTGGGTAACAAAAAAAATCTGATTGTCCAAGTAGGCCTATATACCTACTATTTTAATACTCCTGAATGATTAAAGGGCAGTTTCAACAGGTAGTTGTTTGTAATCCAGCATCCGTTTAAAACGTCATAATACCAGACAAGCACAATTCCTAGATAGTAATTTTTTTTTACTGTTTGGTGCAGTAAATCTTCATGTTCTTAATGTAATCTTCAACGTTTTCAGAATGTCCTTCACATATGCTTGGAATAAATTTCTTGTAGCATTTTGAAATTGTTAAAAATTTTACTCGCTTCCAATCAGCTGTTGTTTCGTAGATAGCATATAATACTGTGCAAGATTTCCAAATGGACTATAAATTCACTTTCCTCATTGCTATGTTTTTATAGCATTAGGACAGAGATAAGCAAAACTCACCCTTAAATCCTAAAAACTAGTGTTTGATTTGCACGAACTAACTCACTTATAAGTTGCTTTGTTCAGCAAGATTGCTGAATACCTTAAGCTTGATCCAAATCAAATTTTGCTTTTTTCATTGTATAGTTTTAAAACCACACAAATGCCGTAAGTTTAAGTTTGTTTTTCCCCTTTTTTATATCATGTTTTATAAATAAAGTCACATGTGGTCTTTTTTCACTCCTCATATAACATTCTTGTTTAGAAATCACTTAATAAATCAAATACATACAGTACAATGTAAAAAAAAATTGTAGGCAAGAATACAACAGACATATCTGATACAAACCAACAAAGTAATCAAATGACTCACCAGTCCTTGACCTTGAACATTTGTATTTGTTGCAAAAAATTCCTTCCCATCCTTGGACTTGAATATTAAGGGGTCCTTTAATATCTTTTTTATTTTATTTATTTTTTACCACAGATTAGCTGCACAGCAAATTATTAAACATTCATGGATTATTAGTATGAGTTGACTGTACCATATTTAGTATTTAATTGTACTCTCTGTTGTAGGAAAATAGACATCCTTGAACATGGCCTGCTTAACAGTTGTATTTACAAGTAATCATGAAATACCTTCCATACAAAAACACTTCAAATTTTCCAGGGTACTTAACTGAAATTATTTTCAAGAAAATTTATTTGTTTATTACTTTAGAATTTCATGTTTTAAATAAGTAAGAATGTTTTTATCGTTAACTAATAATGTTTTAGAAAACTTGTTACACATTTAATTGAATCAGATTTGTGGGAATGACTATAAAAGTTTTTAATTTTAGAACTAGTTAAATGTTCTAAATAAACCATATTTATTGAAATCATTTGAATATATTGTTGCTTTCTAATTTATAGGAAAAAAGCTAGACTTAATTATAATTAATTTTAGTCAGTTTATAAGTTATTACTGTTTTTAATTATTTTAGTTTTATTTATAACTGTCCAACAGTATTTTGCTTTTGTGTGTGATTTGCAAGTGGTATAAACACAGTAATGCTATCCATTGCTGATTTTGTCACTTAATTTTTTTTAAATGCATTTTGGATAGTCCCCATCTTCAGAACTTTTATATGTCATATTGAAAATTCTGAAAGTTGTCTACCAAAAATATGTTAAAAATTAAATCAAGTATTACAGTGAAATTACAGTATTATTAAGGTTTTTGTATTTAATAAGGTCTGGTACAAAAAAAATCAATGTTTGTAGGCAAAACATTTATAAATTTGTATACTTGTCTGTCTTTTTCTCATAAACAATATGAGTGATAAAATTTGTAAATTTTATGCTTCATGTGGTAACCTGCACATTGACTGGTACAGTCTAGTGCATATAGTGCTGAAGTCAGCTGATCATTCTTGTTAATAGTTTACGCTTACTCACATTTGCATTTGAACTTTTGGTAATGAACAAGGTGCCTAGGGACTGTCAGTAAGCTCTTTAAAAACATAGGTATGACCATTTTATTTGTAGTTTCTTTACTAACACTCCCAACACTTCTGCTGTATATAAAAATAGAGCAAGCCTAATGGCAATTAACAAACAGATCATCTGATTTGGCTGCCCATATTACAATCTGCATTATTAGTTTTTGATTTGTTGACAACTGCTTTAGTAATATAGTACAGTATCACTGTAAAAATTGAAGTATAATTTAATTTTTAAAAAAATGACAAAATTATACTTTTTAAACAGAAACCTTTCAAAAAAAAAAAATCAGCAACAATTCACAAATTGTACAAATCATAGATTTGCAGCTTCCTACAGGTGTTTTAAGTAAAAACACATCACTGCTTATTCCCAGTTCCCAATGTTCTTTTAACAGTAACTTGTGTAACATTGTTTAAAAGAAAAGAAAATCATTAAGACTTAAGCTAATGATTCGTTTTTATAACTGAAGGAGTAGGCTTATTTAACTTTAGTTTCCTAATTGTAAATTAGGAATGACAATTGAAAAATTATCAACAAGAAACAGGGAGAATGTTTTTTTTTATTATTATTTTACTATTTGTAAAATATACTTTCAAACTTTTTTTTATTAGAAGATTAGAAGCAACAGTAAATTATTAAAACATTTTAGCAACCAAAAAAGTCTTAAAAATGGTACCAAATTACCATTTTATTTATTTACTTTAACAATACAGTATTGAATACTATAGTGGTATAAACTTCTTTTTTCTTTGTAGTCATATAAAAATAAATCTTCAGCTATTGAAACAATAGAATTTGTTACATTCCTAATTGTAATTGAAAGTATTATGTATTATTTATAACTTATTTAGTGCAGAATAACAATTATTTTAAATGTTTTATCACAATTAGATAGTTTTTAGAGTATATTAGTTTATATTATAAGAGTTTATTATATAGTATTATTTATTTATAGAGTATTAATTAAACATTTAATTTATCTGATGTTACTACTATTGTAATAAAAATCATACATTTTACTATATCTAATTGACAGATTTTGATGAAATTTGGCATGCAGGTATAATTTTCTTACATCTCAAAACCACTTTTTAATTAAAAAAAAAAAAAAAACTGTAGAACTCAAGTACTGCATTATTTGTACCTTCCAGAAAAATAAGAATAACTTCTCAAAACTGTTTCATATTTTGCTTTTTGTATACATAATTATGTCACCAAATTGATGGAGCATAATTTAGAACAGTATACGTAAGTTAGTGTAGCAAATTTGATATAAAAGAAACTTATGGTCAGAAGTAGCCTAAATTGTAAAAAAAATAGTTACTGCTGCAATATTTTCAAGTGAAATCTGTCAATAATGTGCTAAAACTATATGCATAGTTTGAGAAAAGCAAAGGGGGCATAATGCATTCCCCACCACTTACAAAAGGGCAAAAATAATTACAGAGATGAACAGTCGAGACAGTAGGACAGTTATAAACATTATGTATGTCCTAGGCATCAGTGGATATTGCAGATTTGCCTTAAATTGAAATTAATTTGTTAAATTTAAAACATGATTTTCTTGAAATCATGATTTTCCATCAGTGTACAATCGTTAGAAAACTATTTAACCTTATATAGTACCAGTAGGCTACATGGGGCTATGGTATGAACTATGATTGTTACAATTAGTTAAATTATTTTTAGTTTTAGCCTATTTTTTATCAGAATTAATTTTTCAAAAAAACCCTACAATTTCGTTAATTATCCAAATAATTCCTTCTACTTTATCCTGAAGCTATTCCAATAGTCTATAGATTAATATCCTTTTTCTAAATGATCTTGTCAGCTGGCATTGTGCACATTTTCAATTTATGCGTTTTTTAAACCAGTAATAGTAAAAAAAAATTTACTGACATCTCCCTGCAATAAAAATGCTGAATTCATGACTGCGCCTGAAAACTAATTATATGACAGGTTTGTAAATCTGGTAGTCAGTAATCAGCTTTGTTTAATATCTTTCTTGCCTAGTAGCAGGACATGATTTCCAAATGTTCTCATGTATTCTCACCATAATGATACATGTTGCGTAATTACCTAACTTACTGTTTAGGAGCGAGAAGTATTACTGACAGATTCTTACATGCAAAATATATTCAATAATTCTTGATGTATATGTACAGTCCCCCAAATTATGCTCTTCCAAGCAATGTACATTTTTTTTTTTAATAAGTTTAGAAACATAACTTCTTATCATATGGTATAGCAACTAAGAAAATAAAATCAACTTACAAATATTTTAAAAAAAAGAAGAAAACATTCCACAGCATGTTATGTTTATGTCTCTTAGGCGAAGTTTTAAACCTACATTTTTTTATGAACTTATATAGCTAACTATGAATATACTTATAGTATAAACACAACTGATACGTTAACGGTTAATATTATATTCATTCTGTACTTACTTAAAAGAAAGAAAGAAGAAAAGATTACATACAGTGTGTGCCATGAAGATGTTTGTTTTTAATCAGTGCAACCCTCCCCCACTGATTCTCTTAAAACTTACAGTTTAACAAAGATTCTAATGTTTTGTGAAAATTTTAACCTTCTGGGATATATAGAAACAAAATGTTAACTCTCAAATTAAAATATCATTTTTTACAGAGCCTAAGAGAAAAATTTGAACCTAATTTTTTATTCAGTTCAAAACTGTTGATAAGTTTTGTAGAGTTGTAGAGCCAGCTCATCTCAAGGTTAGGTTTGAGTCTGGAGTAACTAGCTTTGAGCTACAAGCTTTTCTCTTGTCCCCGTTAGTGTAACTTGTACAAACTAAAGACGTTAAGAAAAAATTAGCTTCATTTTTTTTACAAATATTGATTTACAGATAAGCCCAGCTACAATATCTACCAATGAAAAAAAGATGTTTTTATTTGAAAGTCACAATGTTGTTTTGATAAATCTTAGAAGATTGAAATTTTTAATGAACATGTTTAGAACTATTGTTAAAAATTTTAACAGAATAAGTGGGGGGAACCACCAAGCAAGTGATACTAAATTGAAAGCGTATACATCTTTGTGGGGCTCGTTCTAAGTAAAGTATTAAGGATAGTGATAAGGAAATTACCCCTAATGTTCTATAATAGCTCATGTACTTTATATACCAATTTAATAATAGCCTTGGGAATAAAGACTTAAAACTACTCCTCTACTAGATCTAGTGAATAACGTAGATCTCCTTTTTTAACTTCCTATAAAATTATTGTATATTATGTAATGTTGATCATTAGTAGAGTTTTATTTTATAATCATGTTATTGTAAATATAGATAGTATTTTGTGGTATATTAAACTGTATCCATATTAAGTATTTATTTTAAATACATGTTATAAAAAGTGTTTGTTTTTCTTTCTACCTCTGTTTTTGTTTTAATCTGAATAAGTTATTTTAAAAATTAGAAAATAGAGTTGATTAACGACCATTCTTCGAAACTGTTGGGGACAGAAGACAGAATAGATGGATAACAAATAGACCACTCGTACTTTCGGCGTTGGATAAATATAACATACTGTACTCTTATAGCACAGAATGTTTTATTCTTATTTTGGTAAACTTAGTAAATCTCTTAAATTTCCTATTAGTCAAATTATGTATTATAGAAATTTCACATAAACAGGTCCTTAATTCAATAAATTAACTGTCAACTTAAATTTTCATGTAACATATGCAAGATCACCAGCGCTGGCAACTTGAGTGTTGTGTCGACTTATATGCGAATGGTATCGTAAATAATATGACAGTGTTTCTATCTCATTCCACTAGTTGATGGGACCATTTACTTTTCAATTATCATGTTTGCTATTATCAAGTTATGGTAGCAATTAGCATCACCTGCTGTCTTGTCGCCTATGCTATAAATAAGTAGTATCCAGTTGTGTTTTGTTTTGTCTAGAAGGTTACTTATACTATTTATTAGAAATTATTTACAAATGGAAGACAGTTTTAAAATGTCAGATTACAGAATTAAAATGAGAATTAATAGATACTTAATAACAGCGGTTAATCATGACTCTACTGTATAATTAAAAGAACAAAAAATTATTTCCTCTTGGTAAAAGGAAAATTGACTTATAACTTTACAGTAATACAGTCTACAAGATTCATTGCCACATGACCAGCACAAATATAATAATAATAATAATGCTGCACACAACTGTTTCACTGACATGTTAGAAGCCAAGAACAGTTGACCTTGGTTATAGCGCTATTTTCATTATGTCCCCAATATTTTATATTAAGTGTACATGTATTTTTGGCTCGGTTACAACGTTGTCATGTTGCTGTTATAGTCCAGCCACTTGGTAAACAGCCTGTACGAGAAATTCTCGCGCATGTAAGAGAATTCCCCTCCAGCTCTCTCTAACAGTTCAGAAACTCAAGAGTCTTCCAATCTGAGTCTACAAACTGTTACTACTCAGCGATAGTGAAGGAAAAGGGAGGAGATATGGTGACAGAATGGGGATATGGCCTCTCACTTGCATATTTTTTCTCTGTCCCACTGGTGCTCTTAGCAGTTTTCTAAGCTGCTGACATATAGTCACAATTTGTGACCTTAAATACAATTTGTGTTCTATTTTTAGAATAAAGGTTGAGAATAGAAATGGTCCCATTCTTAGAATTTTGTTGCACACTAAATAAACAATGTAAATTGTATCAATCCTGCAAAAGTGTTATCTCTCATACACACACACACACACATTATACACACTTTAGTGGGGGGGAAGCTTCAATCTCATGAACCCTTACAACAGTGTACGCATTGTGTTACATGTATACATACTAGACTGTACTGTAGCAGTGTGATAGTCTGTGTTCGTTTCGTTCATTTTTGCATTTTGTATTGTCACATACATTATGGCAAAACGAAAGCTATATCATTTGAGTTAAAACTTGAAGTGAGAAAACAAATTGATGAGTGTCAAAAATTGGGGTTGGTTAGTTCAACAGTTCATGGTATTGTAAAGATAATTCATGGAATTCTAAAGAGAAAATTAAATCAATCTACTGCATATGTATAATAAAATAGCCATTAACTATGTATACAGTACAAAGTATGCTTTTCTTTCACTACATACAGTATTGCCGCTGTTTACTGAAAACTCGGTTATAATGCTATCTTGTTTACAGTGCTCATATAAGTTTTGTCCCTTCAACTGATTTCATCCGAGGTTGACTGTATTTCTAACAGTATTTCTCTTTACCTTACACTCTGTGAAATTCAAATTTAATCATCATAATTAGCATTAAAAAAATGCATATACTTGCACTTTAACTTTGAACCCTGACTTATTTAAAATTATTTTTTATTCCAATAAAATTTGAAAATTCAAAATGCTAATTTATGTAATTTTTAACACTAATTATGATAGTGAAATCTGATTTAAAAAAATAATGACAAAAAACAATGAATTTTTAAATATTTGAACTGGCTGCAATTTTGAAACAGCTTAACAAATTATGCTGGTTAATCCTGTCCATGCTATTACCATAGTTGATTTTTGTTCCAAGTTTTAATCAAATCGGACCAAAATTGTGAATGTGAGTGTGCTCCCATCATATATATATATATATATATATATATATATATATACACACACACAACAACCTTTTAAAAAGTGATCTAAAGGTTAGGATCAGTGTTCATTCAAGGTTCCAGGTCTAGGCGTACTATGATGGCTGCCGCTCCAATAGTTCATTTTTCCAATAGAAATTCGCTAATAAAGAATACTGAAAACGATTATCATACCGAGCCGAACAATGAATATACAATCTGTGATTGTCTAGGGAGAATCTGCAACTATTTATGATATTAAATGAGTTTCTTTTTACAAACAGTACAATTTTAAAGGTACCTGTACTGTGTGTTATCCAGTTACTATATTTTAAACAGAGTTTATTTTTGACCTGGTGGTTTTGGAAACAATATCTGAAGAAATCTAGTAGAAAGGAGTGATTAAGTACAGCCATTGCTTAAATCGTATTGCTGTCATTTAACCTTTTCAATATTAATTTAATGTGAAACAAAATTCATGACTGTACTGAAACAACAAGGAATTTAAATTACTTTAACAAATAATAGTAAGAAATCAACCCTGATCATGATATCAATGAAACTGCTTTGTTAACAACAAAATGCTCAGTTTAACATAATAACCTAGTTTTTAGAGCTGATGTAAACATAAGCAAGATCTGTAAAGGTTAAACAAAATAAAACTAAATTTTTTAAATACAAAGTAAGACATCATAGCTTGCATCGAGAAGGAGCAGGAAAAGATAACTGTATTTTGATTTTAAGTTATAAAAGTATGGGCTAAAACAATATCCAAATTAGAGATAACGGAGCAGAACACATATTTACTAACTTTCCTCCAATCTGTCACCAACAAATTGAGTTCAATCGCAATTTATTCATTTTAAAATGTTTACACACACCATACTCTTGTTTTTACACCTATACATTTTACCTCTCCCATTTTAAAAATAAAATATACGTTTGAAGAAGTTTTGCCAAGAACTGGGCTTACAGCATAACAACATCCACCACCACTAGTTTACACCAACTTTTCTCCATTCTGTCACCAAAAAAATTGGGTTAAACTGCATTCTATTCCTTTTTTACTTCTTGGACACACCATAATCTACAGTTTTTTACAGCTCTATGTTTTACCCCTCCCCTTTTAAAAATAAAAAATTCATCTGATGAACAGTTTTGCCAAGAACTGGGCTTAGGGCATAACTACATCCACATCCACTAGTTTGTATCAACTTTTTTTCCAATTTGTCGCCAACAAATTGAGTTAAACCTCAATTTATTAATTTTTAACTTCTTAGACACATCATGTTCTACACTTTTTATCCTCTACCATTTAAAAAAATATATTTAAGAACAGTTTTGCCAAGGATTGGTCTTTCACTAGTTTGTATGAAAATGCCAAGCCCTCGCCGGGAATCGAACCCGGATCCTCGGGGTGAAAGCCATCCCACCGTCTGCATTAGCCCAAGTGTGCACAATAGTAGGACGTTAAACACACAAAAAAATAAACCACTAGTTTGTGTATTTTTACTTTCTGAATAATACGAAGAATAAAAAATAAATGCCAGGATTTGAAAGGATCTAACTGTTTTCAAACCCACTTAAGTCCAAAAAAGTGGTTTTTACTTGGATATCTGTATACCGCTAGAGATTACACTGATTGGTTTCAATACAATTTGGCAATTAAGTCTGGTTTGCCCATATCTTAGCATGATTTTTTAATAGTTCATAAATTTTGAAACTCTTTTTGTTAAATAAACTGTAAAAAATCATATTTTTTCAATATCAGTTCAAACAATTTCAATCAAATTTTGGTCAAATGTGTCCTTCAGTACCCAAACAAAATGTGGGTTGCTGTAAATACAAAAATCTGTTACAGAAGCTATTGAAAAATCGGTCTGTTTCGCCGATCAGTTTATCAAAGTTTGGTCATACATGGAGGTTTAAAATTATAAAATACCAAATTTGTAATTATAGGATTATGGTTTGGAAGTAAATTTAATATGTGGTGTGATCAGATCAGGGTTATTTTCATCAATTTACCCCTAAACTGTAAATTTCTTTGTTAAAATTTTGTACATTGGCATGTTTAGACTTATATAATCAATTTCTGATGAATGAATTGTAAGAAATCAGGCTGATTTTCGAGTTTCTTTGTAGTTTCCGAATACAGTTTTTTCAAGAAATAACTGCATTTTTACACATTTACTTACAATAACTTGTCAGAACAAGCTGTGCTAAACAGGAAAATACTTGTCTATAGAATTTAATCTCACACAGCACACGAAGATATTAAAAAAGACAAAATTTATTTAAAACTAAAATCCTTTTACACATTGAATTGAAAGAACTTTTGTTTCATGGCAATACTTAAAAACAAAAAGAATTTGTTACTAAACCATCTAAAACATTGATATAAACATATCTTGTCCTAATATAAGAGGTTGCAAAATAAAAGTATACTGAGTAAGCGTTAACTTGATCAAGTAAACGAATCAAACCACTCAGGCTGAAATAAAATACATTTTACTACAACACTGTAAACATAATTTAGGTTTAACAATAATCTAAATCCTAAAAATGTATAACAGTTTTTTATGAAATTAAACATTTTAACTGTAAGGAAAATAAAGATTGATTGAGACAGAATATTTAGTGCTACAATCATAAAACGTGTTGCCTTTACACACAAATGGTTAAACACCACCAACCATTAACACACTTTGATAATGTCCTCCATTTGCACACGTCCTTACATACCTTTGCGCACCTCATTCAGCATTTTACAACTTTCACACCTTTTAAATCTCTAATCTTGTTTTGTTTGAATCTTCTTGTTTTAGTCCCAATAAGCCTGTAAATGAAACTCCACTGTTAGAAAAATCATTTCTATACGTATTTAACAAGGTAATAATAAAGTATGTTTGAGATAAGTTGAAATATTCGAAACTGAATGATTGTAATTGTAAGCTCGTTGATTATAACCACAACTCGTTTTAAGCAATTAGCTAAAAAATTTTTGTATTTTGTTGAAAAGTAAGTAATTTAACTGACATGAAATTAAATACTTAAAAATGATTAAAACTTTTAATGCAAAAATAACAAAAGAATCACTTTTAGATTACAATTTAAAATTGTGTTATATTTTTTGAAAACCTTGACAGAAAAAAATTCAAATAATTTGTTTTTAATTTTCTTGTAATTAGATTTGATCTTACGTGCAAGTCAAAGAGTTATTGTAAACTGCCTTTTATCATACCACCAACAAAATACAGCAATTATCACTTAGATTTGTCTATAAATTTTAAGTGTGATATACCGCTATTTTTTTCTTTTGAAAATGACCAGCGTAAGAGAAAATAAATTAGCACAGCAAAGATTGACTGGTTCAAGTAATACCCACTCCTATTGTCTAGTCAGTCTACTGCGTACCTAGAGACTGAAGGTTTCCTAACTACTACTTTAGGTTAATAATAAAACATTTGTTTTTTAATCTTTTCGTCATACACAATTTATAGATTTGTTTCGCCTAACAAAGTTAGCTTTTCAAATTCAACACTTTCTGAACTTTTAAATAACCAGAGTTGAGGTTTTTGTTAATGGTATAAAATATGTGACCACATTAATGTCCTTTCCCATCTACTACAAACAGTAATTAAATTGGGCACGGATAATAACAGTGTTGATATATTCTGAACAGAGTTCAAAATATATTTCTGGAACATTTTACACTTTGAGTTTTAGTCACTGTAAGTAGAGTACTGATCATGATAAAAAAGACTTGTAATTTTGCCACAGGTTTCTATTTGAAATTATAACAAGTCTTTATGTCTTTGATAATTAAAAAATCATCAATGTTTGTATGTTAACATATTAGGGCTATCCCAAAATTAAAGTCTCCAAAGCTTAGAGCCAGTGAGAATTTGTTAGGCAGGATTTGAAAACATTGCCATATCAGCAGGTTCCCTCTTATTGTCAAACAAGCAGCCATTCAGCTAAGATGTTCACGTTTAGTAACACAGAAGATTGTACTTCAACTTTCTACCAGGTGCTGATACGGGAAATGATATGTTTTTAAATACAGAACAAGTAATACCTTCGAAATTCATAGGGAATTGTGATTAATTCCATACTGATGTATAGAGGAGGTTTGGATGAAAAAAACATTCAGAAATTGTGTAAAGTTTACAGCTGGTTGTACACAAATTCATTATCAAAAAAGAAGCAGAAGGCCATCGATTTTAGCTAAGACAGTTGCAAAGATAAGCAATCGTGCTTCACGGTCAAAGGCTGACCATTCATAAATTGTTTTGTTCAGCTTCTAAAAATTACTGAATCTACCATTCACAGTATTAGAAGTTAAAATATCAGAAAATGTGTGCAATGGATTCCATGATTGTACACAAAAGATCAAAAGCAGGAACTGAGTTAAACCTTCCCACAAATTTCTACAGCGCTATACACTGGAAAAGGACGACCTTTTGGTTACTAATGTAACAGGTAAAAAAAACATACACCTGGATTAATCCCTTCAGAAAACAACTGCGTCAGTTGTGGCATTCAGATTCACACAGGCTGTAACAGTTCAAACAAGATCTGCCTGCAAAATCATGGCAACTGTGTTTTGCATCTCGTTCTTCCTTAATACCCTTTACTGTTGGTCAAATTCATGTCGACTTTGAACACAGTAAATGCACACATACTATTGTGGCATTAAAAATAGATTCAAAACCGCACAAGAGGAATGCTGGCCTTCTTTATGACCAAGCTGAGTAACTAGCAATTTAGAAGCAATTTGAATCAAACATCATCGCCCATGTTTTCTCAGTCAAGAGTTAATCATTTATTTTCACATTTCTGAAGTTTTCATTCTGACGATGTAAAAGCAGAAGTCAGCTATCTTGGTATGTGACAGTGAGCTTTTATAATGTCAGCAAACAAAAAATGGCAATTATCTACAAAATTAAACAATGTTTTCGTTCAATATGTAAAATTATGGAGATTTTACTTATACGAGGTGAGTTTAGAAAGTAACGAGAATTTTTAAATTTCGCGGGCTTGGAGAGTCCGATTATCAAACATTTTTTTTTATTATGTTGGTATACATGCCCTTGAAGTATGATAAAACTTTCAGCTGTTTTCATTGTTGACCTTGTCTGTGACAGCCACTAAGGTTAGACGTGTTTTTATGAGCTCAGTGATTTTCAAAGAAATGGATCAAAGAATTTGTACCAAATTTTGCGTAAAAAATGGAATAAAGTTTACCAAGGTGTGTGAAATGTTAACAAAGGCCTATGGTGAATCTGCTATGAGTAAAGCAAGAGTTTACAAGTGGTATAAGCGTTTCCAAGAAGCGTTGAAGATGACAAACACCCTGGACGCCCCAGCACATCAACAGCTGATGAAAATTTGGAAAAAGTGAAAGAAATGGTTATGAACAATCGCCGAATCACAATTAGAGAAGTCGCTGATGTTGGCATATCGATTGGATCATGTCATGACATTGTTTCCAATGTTTTGTGTATGAAATGCATGGTAGCAAAATTCGTTCCAAAATTATTGAATTTTGAAGAAAAACAGCGGCGAATGGAGTTGCTCAGGAGTTACTAAATGAAGTCAACGACGATGCAGAATTACTGAAACGTATTTTAACAGGTGACGAAACATGGGTTTACGGATATGACATCGAAACTAAGACTCAATCATCCCAGGGAGGCATTCTGGCTCGCCAAGACCGAAAAAGCTCGACAAATGTGGTCGAACGTGAAGGTTATGCTGACTGTGTTCGATATTAATAGCATAATGCATCATTAATTCCTGCCTCCAGGTGAAAAGGTCAATAAGGAGTACTACCTACAAGTTCAACACCATTTGCGTGAAGCAATCCGAAAAAACTGCCCGGATCTGTGGAAAAACAATTAATTTGCACCATGATAATACACCAGCTCACACTTCATTGCTTGTTCATGATTTTTTGGCCAAAAACAATACTGTAATGATGCCCCAGCCTCCATATTCGCCAGACATGGCTCCATGTGATTTTTTCCTATTTCCAAAAATGAAGAGAACCTTAAAGGGCCATCATTTTACAGCCGTAGATGACATTAAAAGCGTATCGCTGAAAGAACTAAAGGCTATCTCAAAGATTGAGTTTGAGAAGTGTTTCGAGGATTGGAAGAAGCGCTGGCACAAGTGCATAATCTCCAATGGGGACTATTTTGAAGGTAACAACATCAATGTAGAAGAATAAATAAATATTTTGTTCAAAAAATTAAAATTCTCGTTACTTTCTGAACACACCTCATATATAGTGATAAGTGTTTGGTGAAACAGCACTGTAGAGTGTACGACAAAAAGCAATGAAGTCTGCGCGAGTTCTTTTAATTATACTTCTTGGTGCTAAAGAAGTATCAATTTAAGTTATCATTTTAACTTAAAATGATAAGTTAAAAAGAACAAACAAATTTTTGCAGTGTAAAGTTTAATTGATTTTTGTTTGTTTGTACTTTATATTTCTTGATTTGTACTCCTGAGTTATTTTAAAAAAATTATTAAATCATTGAAAACATCTTTAGGTAATTAAAATAATGTTTCTTAAAATGGTTAGCTGAATTTTGAAATGGTTGGAATATTGTTCAGCAGGTTCTACACAAAGAACAGCTGTATTCCAACAATAATGTTCGTAAACATATCTAGTTGCTGAGTCAATAAAAAGATAAAAGAATATTACAAGGTGGTCATTGCAAAGGACTTACTAGTCGGATAATAATCTTCACACCTTCTTGAGCCTCTAATTTATTGCCAATCATTATATCCTGTGGAACCATAATCTGAAACATTATACCCTTTTTCATTTTTATATCAAAAATTATAATCTAACAAACAATACTAGCACTGTTCCTTTCTTGTAAAAGAAAAGTTTGAATATGTGATATAAATAATTTTTACACTAACAAAATAATCTATATAAAAATCTCCAATATTACTACTAAGGTACTATTTTAAACAACAAAATAGAATAACATAAAAAAACTATAGTTGTTAAAAATAATGTCTGTTTTTTCACATTTTCTTCTAAACCAAAACTTGCTTATTTTTCAAATTTTGAACATTAAGCCACTTTATTCTCAAACTAGTTTTAAGAAATTAAAACCTTTAATTTTCATTACTACAAATTGTTAATGATCCATGTTGAATATTCTGAACTGTGAAGTTTTATATAGATTCTTAGGATTACATCTGAGCCAATTTTGATCAGTGCCTACTCCAGAGTCGGGCGACTGCCCATCACCCCAACTCTGTCCATTAAATAACAGGTAGGATTATACATTTGTACAGTTATCCACATGATCAATCATACATAATATTTAATCCATTTACCCCAGATATGAGACCACTGTAATTTATAGTAAAAACCATTTTTTGCCCTTATTGTTGAAAAATTATACTTGGGTTTCATAATTAATACCGATCAAAATTCTGATGAAATAACCTCTTTGGGTTGAGGTAATAAAATCATTGAATGTTTTTCTAATACAAAATATAAATGATATTGACCTGTTTTTTAATAACTATTGTTTTTTTAAAAAAGCTGTTAACTTTTCTTAAATTTGAAGTCTGCAATACAAGAACCACATTTAATTTCAAATTAGTGTGACCTTAAATGTATGACAGTATTATGAGATATGCAGGTATTGCCTTATTTAAAGTTTTGGTTTTTTTTAAGTATACTCCAATTTATATTACCTAAACTGTATTTAGGTTTCAACAGAGCTTTATTTCTTTGAAGCTCAGATAATGTAGTGATTTCATTAGAATTTCATAGGTAGCATTTGTAAAATTAACCCTGAGTGTAATGTAACAGGAAACAATATCAAAATATTAAAAAAAACTTGTTAAAATAAAGTTCCAAGATAGTACAAAATGTTTACTTTTCAAATTGCCTAGATCTCTCTTCTTTTTTTGTACACCCAAGCATCTTTCAAAAATGTTTAGGGCCCATAATATAAAACTGCCACTGATTTTCATGTAAACTGATCCATTATTGAGAAAATTTATATTTTGAAATATTTTGGGGAAAGGTGCAGAAACACACTGTTTTAAACTGAAAGAAATAGTTTTTGCTTTAAGACAAATGATACATGTCATTCAACCTAAATCTCTTAATATTTAGTTGGCACATTGAATTAAAAAAAAATTTCAATACTGTACTTTCCTACTCTTTTGAGTACTTACTAAACTCCAAGCTGAACCTAGCTTTGAACAAGGCAAAAACTTTAGCTGAATTTAGTTCAAACACAATATATATAGACATACATTTATATTTTTTGTTGTAATCATATATTTTTATTTAATACTGATTATTTTCTCTTATAATTTACTGTGTGAACTACTAGATAAATTGTAATTATATGTCAACATTACTTTTTACTTTCGTTTAACCATTACTCATACTATAACAATGCGGCGAAGATAACCTCTCTGATTATTCACAAAAAAAACTAACAATTTTTCAATGGGTTGCAAATTTCATTAAATCACTATCTACACATCGGCCCTTTCGTAAACTTAAGGTAACATTCACACACAACATTCAAATTCAAGTTATCAAAAAATTTGTGAAGGTTAGGTTCGACCATTATGCGTAACAACAGAACACCAACACAAGCATACCACAAAGTGAGATTGACATTATGAGGGGGATAAATTGAAGGGAGAGAATTGCCTGATCAATGCAAATAGCACAAACATTCGTGACCAAACTTGTGCTTAAAACTGCTGGAACATTAAGCTAGTGTTTCAACTTCAAGTAATCCATATCGAAGAATTTTTTATATACAAAAATTCTCTTGGAAAACATTTCAGGCCATGTTCACTTGTTTTTTTTTCATGTGCAAGAAACTGCATGAAGTTTTAGATCAATTTTTTTGTAACATTCTATATATTTTATTATGCCAATTTCTATAATTAAAATGTAAAACAGCAGCACAGTAATGAATAGCTTAGTGTTTTAGTGGAAAGTACTAGGTGTGACAAATAACTGGACTGGTGCTGTTAATGGCAAACAGCGAGTACAAAGCGGCAGCCATTAATATGTCTGTGCCTGCTGATGTTTCCCCCTTTGAGCTAGACGGGCACAGTTGAATGTAGCTCAGTCTTGTTGTAGCCTGTTGCTAGGATCTCATCGAAAAAATGCAAAAAGTGTCCAGATGGAGCAACAGAGTTAACCCCATGTTTCTTGTGAAACTGGGTAAAACTGCTACAGAAACTTATGCCATGTTAAAGGAAGTGTATGGTAAAAACCTATTGTGCACACAAGTTTTTGAATAGTGAAAACCAAAGACAATCTGCGCCCTGGACGACCCACGTCAAAAACTGATAACATGCAGAAAAGTGATCCACCAAATTTATTGTCTGAGTGATCCACCAAACCTCTTGCTGAAATCTCAGGAGATAATAAAAGAAGATCTTGCATTAATCATCAGATTTTGCATGAATCACTGAACATGTAAAAAACTTGCACAAAAATGGTGCCAAAACTTCTCAATCCACAGCAAAAGGAATTGGAATGAACATTTGTGCTGACCCTTTAAACAACACTGGTAATGATCTACAATTGTTAGATTTTTTTTTTGGTGTTTAACGTCTGACTATTGTGCACACTTGGGCTAATGCAGACGGTGGGATGATTTCTAGCGTATGAAAATGCCAAGCCCTCGCCGGGAATCGAACCCGGATCCTAGGAGTGAAAGCCTAGTACGCTATCCACTAGACCACCGAGGCGGCTACAATTGTTAGAGTAATTACGTTTCTTACTTACGGTTCTAAAACAAAACAACAATCGATGCATTGGAAGGGTATCAAAGAGCCTACCTCTCGGCAAAAAAAATGAAAATAAATCAAAACTCAAGGTCACGATATTTCAATTTTGACAAGCATGGCATTGTCCACATTCACTGGGTCCCCAAAGGTCAGATGGTAAATCAACATTATTACATTGAGGTTAAGCCATGAATAACTGAGAAGACCCGACTTGATTTGTGGAAGAGCAATTCCTAGATGCATCCCCAAGACAATGTGTCTGCTCATTCTTTGTGAAATCGGCATCACCATGTTGGACTACTCACCAAATTCATCTGACTTTGCTCTCTGTATACTTTATTTCCTAAAGTCAAATCAGAGTTTAAGGGGATAAGATTTCATACTATGGAAACAATGCAAGCAAAAGCGATTGAAGTTCCCTTCAAGGTGACGGAAACAGACTTCCAGCACTGCCAAAGACAGTAGATGATTCGTATGGATCGACAAGGAGAGTACATTGAAGGGAAAAACATAAAGTGGTGATCAATAAAACATTTTGTAGCACCAGTCTGGTTATTTGATTGCCACACCTCATATTAAGTACAATAAAAAACTCAATTACATATTAATCACTTAATTACATAATGAAATGAAATTGTTTAATTAGGTAGACTACTGCTGCAAGGACAAAGAATGAAAACGGTTTCAAAGAATTATAGTGTTTAAATGTTTATAATTACTTTAAAATTAACGATAACACTCTTATGTAAATTCAAACTAATTAATTAAGTACAAAGGCAAATAAAAAGTACACATTTTTAAATAAATATACTTTAATAAAAATGATTCTTGAACAATTTCTATTTTTAATACAACATAGCATAAAATAAATCTGTTGAACTTATACTTACCAATTTTATTGTTTAAAACACTATTTATCTGGAGTACAAACAGACAAATATGTTATTACATACTATTGTATGTAATAATATACCATAAAGTAATGGTATAGTCATGTTAGTATAAAAGAAATACTATTGTATTTCTTTTCAATTTATCAGCAAATATATATGTTAAAAATTAAAAAACAAATGTATGAAAAAGACACATTTTCTTAATCCAAAATTTGGTTACAAGGCTTTTTGTACATGAAAGTCCCTCCAATATCTACTATAACATAACGATATTGATTTTCTTAATTGCGGGAGCACAAACTGAGAAAAGGTGCTTCTAATTAAACCTCTCAAGCAGAAGACCCTAGATATGAAAACTTTGAGCATGAGAAAACACTACCTTTATACAGCTGACACATTCCAAGACAGGAAAGATGTCAGCTAGGGACATTATACCATAAGGAAACCATGCATAGGCTTTACGGAACATATAAGGAAACTGCAGATCTGGTTGTGAGCTTCATGCCAGGAGGCAAAAGGGTCCTGAGGGTTTTCCAGGCCCTGAGAACCTTCAGCTGAGCTGCTCAAATTCATTGAGGAAACCGATCTGCTGAACTAGTGTACCTAAGAAGGTAAGTTACATAACAGACCCTCCAGTAACAGTGCCAAGGGGCTAATCAAACCTCAGTAACCATGAAATCTCTATAGCTGCTTGAAGATGTCGTCTGCAAACAAGACATATTTAACCCTAGAAAAATATCAACCGTTTTATTTTCTGACAACAATATTTCCATTGTGCAATACCACCAACAGAAATTAAATTAAGAAAATCAATATTGTCATGTTATAAACTAAAAGTTCAGGCTAAAAAGAATATCTATTGATAGCTAACATTTAATATTTTCAACATGCTTAGATTTTTGGGATGAATGTATTTAATGTATGAGAAATTATCTGGTCTGTGTAAACAGAGTGATATTATAGAAATTATCAAGGAAATGAAACTGATTCTGAAGAACAAACAAAACCAAGGACACAATACGCAAACAGATGACTGAAAAACAATCTGATATTGATATTACAAATTTTATTGGACATACATACAAAAGAAAAGTAATTTTCTATTGGTTCTCTAAATTAATGAAAGCTTTCATCTTGTGTCATTTACAATAATGAATCATTTTTATTTTATGCAAATAAATTATTTTAATAAAAATGATAATCATATTTTGAATTCAGCTGCAATAAAATTTTGAAGAAGGTTCTAATGTTCCAATGTAAAAAATAATAAATTTATTTATGTACAATTAAAAACTTCTGGTAAAAACCTGTTTCTAATTAAAGTGCAGAAATTATCGTCAAATATTCAATTTTGTCTTTACGAATAATAATTATGATTTTCTGACGACAATCAATATTTAAATTTCTGATAAATTTATGAAAAACCAATATAAATAAACACTACAGACAAATATGATAATTATAGAATTAATATAATACATTTTCCTACATACAAATATGCATAATGGTTACCTTCATTATAATTACCTTCATAATAAAGGAAGTAGCAGCGAAATAAAACTTAACTCTTACATATGACATATGTATGTTTTAATTGTAAAAATTTCAGTTTTGTAGTTTACTTTTTTTATGAATTCATATAACCTCAATTTTAACAAACACACAGTTGTTATCTATAATACGCCGTTTCATTCTCTCTGCCGCAGCATCATAGCCTTAGCACAAATGAGCTATTTAGGACAGATTTTTATAAAATTTTGTTTTAATAACTGGTCTTGCATTTAAGTTGGTTTATAAAAAAAGGGTATTTCTTAAATTTTAGGAACCATTCTGATCTCTTCTCCACACGGAAACCACTTACTCTCATTCCCATTTTAATATCTACTGAATTTTTCAAAACTCATACATACTTCTGCTTAGAAAATTCAAATATACGTAAAACTTTCAACCGTAGTCTTTATGTTCTAAATAATCAGCAGAAATATAACCTGTAACAAAAATTAACACACTTTAAAATCAAAATTTTAAAATAATTATAAAGAGACCTTACAAAATACCTTACACTACAGTCGCAAGAAGTTTCTTAATCTAGAAAATAGACAACATAAAAGCAACAACTCTACTTGTTATTTCTAGTGAATATGGCGGACGAAGTGTTTTGCGTGTGCAAAACGTGAATAAAGACAGACTTAGAAATATGTTACTACTTGGGATTATGCGTTACACAACAATAAAATTACACAGAAAACTAAAAACTGCAATAACTGGGTTCAAACTTGTTTACTGTGGAAAGAATCATATGAAATGCTGCTCCCAAAACACAATCCAAATTTTACAAAATTTTATACATGGAAAAAAGAAAAATTTTTATACTCTTAGTTAAGTTTGCATTTTAAAAAAATGCTATAATGCAAAAAACCATTTCACCGGGAGGACGTCAACTTGTAATACTGAAACTCTTTTATCGTTTGTGTAAGCAGGTTTTAAACACAGACAAATTATATCAAAATATCTGTCACAATTTGGTAAACTTGATATAAATTTTTCTGATTAGCTAATAAATCTTCCCAAGTGTACACATCTAATGGTACACATAACAAATGCTTGGATAACAACATGGTTTAGGAATATAATAGCACAAAATAAACAAATTCCAATCAGAAAAAACGTTTTACTTTATTCAAAGGAAATTGTTACAGGAATAAAGAAGGAAAATGTTATTATGCAGGGTATTTCAAAAAGGATTTGCAAAGACATAAGACCCAACCTACTTCAGACTACTGACCCTTTCATGTGAAATAGAGTTCAAGGACAGATATATCTATAGAATGAAAGCTTGTTGCTAGGAACAAATATTTTATCATTAACAGTGTATCAGCTGGACTTCCATATGTACTTTATATGTACTTACATATAAAATGTCTTCTTATTTCCTTAAAGTTCATGGAAAAATACATTCTCTTTGAACATAGAAAGCATTCATGCAAAGTAATTATTAGAGCAAAAGTATTGATTCAGTTTAGATTATTTCAGGGTTGAATAAAAATTCTGGGCACCTGAATCTCCAAAATTGGGAAGTCAAAATTTTCAAAACACAAACACTTATTAAAAAATATCTTTCTTGTTATTGTAAAACTGAGATGACAAAAACTGATTTGTTAGCCATAAACAAAATGGTGATTATAAGCATACCTTGCCTGACTATTTTAATGTGATTCAACCTTACAACTGTTACATGCAATCCTTGTTTTTTTCAAAATACTGTACGATTCTAACTCAAATATTTTTCACCTATGAAACTTAAAAATATCATCCCCCCCCCATTTCTAGTGCATTTAAACCCTCACACCTTAATACTGAAAACTAAAGGACATATCTGCTCATTTCACATACTAATTCTGTTTGTAGCTGCAAAATGTATGCAATAATAATACACAACCAGAAAGTGATTAACAAGACAAACACAGCAGTAATGACAAATGTCAGATGGAAATTGGTCCCATCCCGCTAATTGGCCATGGGAAAACAGCCGCTAAATTTGCCTCCCAAATTTTTTTGATTTTAAAAATGCTACCATTACACAGTTAATATTAAAATAAAAGATTTATATAGAGAATTAAAACATTTTAATTTTTTAAAATCTTACATATTCTATTTAGTTTAATTATAACTCAATAATATATATACTTAAAATTTGGAACAAAGCGGAAACGAGTAATATGTTCGTCACCGGAAACTAAAAATCTAAAACCTTATTTGATTCTTTAATACACTTTAATAACATCATGTGATGCAATTTTTTTATTAAAAAAAAAAATTTACTGCAGTCTCACAGTCATATATAACAGATCACTCTAGGACTACATGGTAATACTCTATGATAATACTCATATTAAAAACAGTTGTATGTGCTGCATTCTGTGGTGAAACTAATGAACTCTATCGGTTAATGAACACTTTCAAGTAATCACCTGATCAAATTAAATCTTCTCCATAAGATTAACACAAGAACTTTGAAAGCCAGTGGAGTAAAGCCCTTACAGAAAAATAATGGTCAATTTCTAACGATATAACCAGGCAAAATTCGCCTATTACTTAAAAATAAAATTAAGCAAATTGGTTGTTCAGAACAAAAACAACAGTATTTATTAACTAACCAATCACTCATTCACATATTTAAACCAAATAAACGGTGCAAAAACATTGCACTTTCTCAGATTCAATTTATGTTATTATACAAGAGCATTATTCATGCCAAAAACTTATGGGTTACTATTTCTACAAAAAAACTGATACAAGAGCTATATCTAAGAAGAAATATGCAATGATGAAAATCTAGAATTCGTAATTTTCCCCAAATCAGCTAATGGTCATAAAAGACAAATCACAACTCGAGTAAGGTTGTTATAAGGCCTTTTTGGTTCGAGATGTAACAGGGGAAAACCAAAAACCAATTCAGAACTTTTTTCAGTATTCTTCTATTTACTCTCCCATCATAAATTGTAAAATTCGGTTCAAATCAAATGAACTTGATTTGACTTCATAAATGACTATAATCACAATATTTTCCATATAAAGTAGTAGGTTCAGTCTCTGGTTAGCTACTTGAGTATGAATCACACAGCACAGCCTCCGCCATGCTACTTGTTTCATCTAATACCAAATTGTCCACTGCATCAGCAATACAGTGTTGTACTTGCTTTTGTGCATACTTTTTTTAGAAAATGAGTATTAATGGAAACATATATTTAACTGTGGAACAAGTTACATGCTCTCGAATATAAAGAAAGTATTAAAATGATCTTTTAAAGGTACCCGTTTTTCAGTAAGTTGTAATTAGTAGGCCTCGTCTAGTTTGTGATGTACACCAAATTAACTTACACATATTTTTCAATTTGTTACCCAGCACAGTTAAAACCTCAAAAAAAAGTCAATACTTACTAATCTTCACTGCTTTCTATAAAACCATATTCTTTCAATTGTTTTAGCTAGCACAATCAAAACTAAAAAAAAATATTTAACCTAACTTACTAATCTTTCATAGATGAGTGCTTTTATAAAACCTGTTCTTTAAAAGTTTTAGCTAGAAAACTTAAAACTCTAAATAAAAAATATTTATGGTCCAAATTACTGTATCTTTCACAGATTACTTTTTATAAAACCCTGTTCTTTCAAATGTCTTAGCTAGCACCTTAAAATTCTAAAAAAAAATATTTATGACCTAACTTCCTAATCTTTTATAAAGATTACTAATTTTTATAAAACCCTATTCTTTCAAACATTTCAGCTAGTACACATAAAACTCTACAAATAATATTTAAGACCTATCTTACTAATCTTCTCAAATTACTGGTTTATAAAAAAACCCTTTTAAACATTTTAGCTAGTATACTTGAAACTGTATATAAAAAAACATTTAAGACGCAACTTACTAATCTTTATAAAGATTACTGCTTTTTATAAACTCATGACCTTTAAATGTGTTACCTGGCAGTTAAAATCCTAAAAAAATTCAAGATCTAAATTAATCATCTTCATAAGGATTTTGTTTTGTTTTTATAAAACCAAAGTATAATCCAACAGTTACGCTTTAAACCAAACAATTTCTTTTTTTATAATTTGGAACTCCTTTATTTTTTAATGTAAGTTTAATGTTTTAGTACTTTAATGACATGTACATAAAATTCAATTATGTTATTCACTGTATCACAATTTCTGTTTTGAGTCAGCAAACATGCTAATCAATCCAAATCACATCATTTGTGCTTGCCAATGTCCCTTCACTTTCAACACAAGTCATGTTACAAATTATAAAAAATACAGTTCTAAAGAAACATTCAAACAAAACACAAGCAAAACGAAATATATCTCATTCGCTCACCTTGCAATCATGCTTCTTGATCCAGTGTCCACTCCCATTCGTGCGCCAGTCTCTCTGTCTTCATTCACAAAACACTTTGTCCTCTTGAAAAATCTTTTAACTTTCATTCTTCACTTCGTTAATACAGAAAATCATTTATTAATAACATTCGGACTTTAACCTCAGTTGTACACACGTGTTAGCTGGAGCATATATACTGTACCAGTAAAAAATATATAAATTCACAAATATTCTTTGATTGAATAAAGAATGCTTCTCACATCAGAATCATTTTATCTTTCATCACACGTACACGTTAGTAATTTCTTCCATTTACTCCCAAAATTTAATACGATACAAATTTTATTTTGAAAACAATTATTTATACATATAAAAAATTTAAAATTTTATCAATTGTATAAAACGTAAATTAAATTTATTATTTAACATACCTGCCAACCAGATAAATTCAATTACCCCCCCCCTCTCGAACTATACAGGAAAATATACGGAAAAAATACGGGTCCATTCTCAAATGAGAAAAGAACTCAAAATTAAATACTTCTAATTGATCAATTGTTGTTCATAGATTAATCATCTATATACATACAGTTAAACACAAACAACATCACACTTCCCACACAATCAGATTAGAGTGAGTTTATTTTATATAAGGAAAAAATAGACAAATGTCTTCACCCCCTCTTTCTCAACTAGTGACACAAATATCATCCAAAGGCAATGTGGTTTGTGTTGCGCCATGTGTAAAATTAAAAATGTGCATGCTGCTCAGACTTTCTTCATTATTAGACTGTACAGTATGTCCAAACTTGTGTTAACAATAACTTGCAACAGTGGGCATGGTGATTGACTCCATCTCTTATTCTCGCACAACCACAATCACATTTGTTCAAAATACGTCCATAAAAAAAAAAAAAAAAAAACATTCTGCCCAAATGACGACACAAAAATTCTCAGAAAATAAATTCCAAATTCTTTTTCATTACTTCAGAGCTTAAAATGAGTGCCTTAATTTTTATTAATCATCACCAAAAAAATCTGCTAAAATGAATTAAGAAAATTACAAAAAACAGGAAAAAGAATACTGAATAAATTTTAATGATGAAAACTATAAAGAAAAAGCTCAAAAAGTTAACAAAAAATGTCTTAGTCCTTTGTTGTACTTTTTTGATTTTAACGTGCACTCATGCAGTGTGCATCGGCACGGCATATGCCGAGTACACTTGTCAACAAGTTAAAATACTTCTAGAATTACTGAAACTTTAAACTTTTATTGGGTAAATAATTATATTTTTTTAAAATAATTTTGCATAACGTGGCCACATTAGGCAGAAGAAAAGGGTAATCAAAAATTCTACGAAAACCTAACAAAGGCCTATCCTCACAACAATGTAAAGTGTAATTTGTAATGTACAGTGTAATTACAATTGGTATGCTCTGCATTATATTGCAATTAATTCTAATAAATCTACAAATAATGGGAAGTTAAATTGTAATCTTACTTAATAAATGTAGTACTTAATAATTTTAACAAATGTTTTAAAATTAAATTCAGTTTTATAATTATCAGCGACTATCAAAAGTTGATTACTGGGGAAAAAAGATCTTGAGTCAATGTTTATGGAGCACAGCAGCTTTACAATTCCTTCCTCCACTTCACACCATATCTAATGAGACTTTTGAGAGAAGAGCATAGTTTAAAAAAAAATTTACTATACAACTGAAGTATTTTTAAAATAAGTTTTTTCCTGTTTAGAACTATGTTATAAAATCTAGTATGACAAAATTAACGTTATGTTATTGCCTAAAAAGGTGTTTACTGCATACAATTTTATGTGACCATATCAAACCATGTATTGTTTCCGATCAACAATACTTTCAAAATTGTAGAACATACTATTAAATTATTTAAAACAAACTGATACCACAGACTTCAGAAGTGAAAAACTTGGAATTTATCTGGACAGATGACTAAATTGGTGGAAACATATTTTTACCAAACGTAAACAACTTAGTATTAAACTCAGAAAGATAAATTGGCTGATTGGACATAAATCAAAACTTCAATCAATAACAAAATATTATTCTGTAAGTCAATACTGAAACCAATATGGACATTGGGTTTCAATTATTGAGTTCAGCTTGCAAATCAAACATTGCAATTTTACAACACTTCGAATCAAAGGTTCTACATTTGATCTTACAAGCTTCTAATATGAAGTTATCCACAGACAGCTCAAAATGCTGACTATCGCTGAAGAAATTAAAACTATAACAGTTACAGACATCGAATATCAGTCCATCCGAACGTTTTGGCTGATAATTTAATGATGAAATCAACAACATGAAGACTCAAGAGGAGAATACATAGTAATCTGGCTGATGAATAAGATATCGGTTTGACCCAGCATGTATCAATTAATCTCATATTATTGCAAGCCGCCTCGGTGGCTTAGTTGATAGCGTACTAGGCTTTCACACCGAGGACCCGGGTTCGATTCCCGGCCAAGGCTAGACATTTTCATATGCTATAAATCATCCCATCGTCTGCATTAGCCCAAGTGTGCACAATAGTCAGACGTTAAACAACAAAAAAAAACATATTATTGCAGTCATATAGTTTACTTAAGTGTTTGACTGTAAATAATTCTGGGAAAATAAAAAAAAAATTAATTACTAAACATTCAGTTTTTTTTTTTTTAAGGCGAAAAGCACATTAAGGCTATTATTGCTTATAAACATGTAGTAAATTATTTATTTTATTTTTTGTAGGAAGGAGGAATTACATAAAACCAAAAAAGTATGTGTAAAATATCCTTACACATACACACACACACACACACATATATATATATATATATATATATATATATATATATATATATATATATATATATATATATATATATAATTGCATATCAAATTTGAAATCAATATTTTGAGACTCCTAAACCGTAGAAAGATGGTTGAATGCTTATTTTGAAAATCTTCGGTCAAAATATTAAAATACACTTTTTCTTGATTAAGTACTTAAGAGGATATGAAAAGGACAAAAGTTTTGATAAAAAATAATGAATGGTAAAAAAACCATAATGAATGAAACCATAATGAAATAATGAATGGATTAGCTGTGTTCGTGGTAACAATCACCAGTAGTTTAATTAACAGCTGTTTTATATTTTGTATATAGCAAGCTATTTGTGATTCTTTTATATAATTTGAATGTGTACATATATTCTGGACATTAGATGCATGGCACATTTTAATTTAAAATTTTTCCTTCTTATTACGTTTTTAAGAAATTTTAAAAGAACTTGCGATCCAGGATTATAAGTTCATAAATAAAATATTTAATTATGAACATAATTCCTCATATTATCATCAAATACATGCTCTTATAAACCACTATTTTTTTCTATTTAGCTTCATTTTAAAATTAAATAACATCCCAGGACAAAAGTCTAAATACTAATCATTCAAATGTTTATCAAATTTTAACAAAGAATTTCCTTGTTTTCTACTCCTTCATTCACACATCATACTCTATCAACAACCACATCAGAGTAAGGGGGGATTGAAAAGCACAATCACACAACCATTAAAGCACTCTCAACAAACACACACATACACACGCACGCACGCACACACACAAACAACCAATCAGTATACACACAATGCAACCAATGAACAGATTAAAATTGACACAAAATAAATGTTGATTTAAGTTTAACTTTATAATCAAAGCGATTTATAGTTATCTATGGAATTTTAAATATTACAACAAAAAATTTGAATGCGGGTGAAGTCTTTATTAGGATTTCAAGTTAACATTGAGGATTACATATTTTAAGTATTTCTCCTTAAACCTGTTTGTACTTATTTCACTTGTTTGCAATGATCAGTGATCTAGGTGAAGCACGTGTTCCACAAATGTGTTGTAAAGCACAAATAGATATACAGGTTTACAGTCAAATTATATGATGAAAATTTAATCACCTTGATGAAATATGATTTTGCCTGTTCATAGTTTTTTGATGTCGGTATACAGGAATGGAGTTGTAATTTATTCTGTGTCAACTATTTGCAGAAAGTTAGTGGATAGTTTGAAGGTATTTGATTAAAAACACAAATGGAACATTTCAATACATTATGTAATCTTGAATCTGCATGTACAATGCATTATTTGATAAGCGTATACAGTCAAGAATAAAGTTTGATTCTGAGTGGTGGGCGAAACTTAAAAAGCCAGATAAAAAAAATGAAACGAAGTAATAATACAAAATTTTAAATTTTTCACTTTTTTAAACTGAACCTTGGAACAATTAAATTCGTATAAGGCTTTTTTTATAAACATACCAAATTCATATAATTTAAATCCATTCTTTCATTAACATCAATATAAAAGAAACAATCACCATCGCTCACACTTTCAGTTATTCTTTCATCATCCCATCACACTGTAAACCTAAAAAATTGTACTCGGAATCTAATTTGCAGACATTTTTTTACACAACTTAACCAATAGAACCGTAAAACATTAACAAAGTCATACTTTCCACTTAAGAAAAATAAAAAGACAACCCACACACCACACAGCTTATTAATACAAATACCAAATATCCACATCAATCATACAATATTGAAACATCCAACATCCATGTCACAACACAGTGTAAATGTATTTTATATCCTAATTTAATACACATGATCCTACAACTAAAGGTAAGGTAAGATAATACATTAATATTAAACATTTTCCCACACAGAACATACATAAAATCACTTCGATCGCCACTCAATCAGTCTATAATCATCGTCGATAAATAAACACTCCTTAACGGAACAGATTAAAAATAAAACTATTAATATCTGAAATCATTTAAAACCAGGAAAACACATTCTTTGATTAAAAGGGGCGCACACACACAACATACGGAACCAGTCAGTCATACTTAAGAAAGGCGCCGGATTGTTTGTCCCGCTGTGGCCATGACCCCTGCGGTTGTGGCCCGTTGGAACTTTGCCCTCTCCCCCCTTGCTGGCTATCTCCACCACCCCCTCCTCCGCCACCACCTCCTTGATTCATCCAATTAAGAAATCCTCCAGTCCCTTGAGGACCACCGGCTCCTTGAGGTCCACCCCCTTGTTGACCCCCGGCAAATCCAGGGCCACCGGTATTCGAAAACTGAGGCTGATTGCCTTCACCTCCCCCTCCCCCTTGTTGGCTTTGTAAGTTTCCAATTATTCCCCAACCTGCTTGATTTAAAGCTGCTGCAACTAAAGCAGGATTCATAGGAAGAGCTCCTAAATTAAGAGCACTCATACCGAGAGGATTAGTCAGGTTTTGGCCACCACCCTGGCCCCCAGCTCCCGCTTGACCTGTAATACCGAGAGCTTGTAAGTTAGGCATATCCAGGTTACCACGGTTACCGGGACCGGCCTGGTTCCAACCTCCATGACCTCCTCCACCCCCTCCTTGATGCTGCTGTGGATGATACATATGACCCCCACTTGACCCACCTCCATATTGTCCGCCATAGTTCTTCTGACCTCTGTCTCCACCTGGCCTAGGACCCATTCCTCCTGCGCCCATTCCTTGGCCACCGCTATACGATCTACCATTGTAGTCGCTTTTAGGCGCTGCCTCAGACACATGGACTGACACTCCTTTGATGATATGATCTTCTCCGCATAAATTTTGTGCAATTTCAGGATCCAAAAATGTAACAAAAGCAAAAGCTCTAAAAGGCTTTGGTATGAAAACATCAGTAACTTCACCATATTTGGAGAAATATTCACGCAGGTCATCAGCAGAAATATCCTCAGTGCAGCGGCCAACAAACACCTTGCATGGTACCTGTTGAACAAAGCCCTGTTAAAAAAAAAACCTTTTTAGAAAGAATAGTAAAACGATAGTAAAAAAAAAATTATAATTCTAAACGATTAGAAAAACAATACTTTTTTCACTTTTCCAACTGTTTTACTGACATTTATACACGAATGCTGTTATCCCTATAAACAATAAGTTTGTTTTTCATTGCGATGTATGACACATCATGTTGATTTCTTCTTAGCTCAATTGTCCTTTTACAGAATACAGGAGACTTCTTGACTGTACTGACTTCAAAAGGCTAAAAATAAAGTATTTTTCTTTCTTTAAAAATGGTAAATATATCCGCATACAAATATGAGTTTTGGTTGGGCACAGAGGCCGCTACATCGGCACACAGAAAAGAAAAACACTTCTAATATGACTATAAACTAAACAATATTGATAACACAATACAATAGGCAATTGTCTGTCAATGCATATCAGCATCTACCATTGTTTACTGGAAGTGAACATATTCATGTAGGTATCCTTAAAGAATAGTTTTTATTTTGTATGTCTGTGTACACACATTGCTGAAGAAAAACTAATAATCAACCAATCCGGTCAATGAAAATTTGGTTTAATATCTGAGGATCATTTTATAATTACGCAATCAAAAAAGTTTCCATAAATCCCTTTTTTTGTAAAAAAATTACACTTACTCAAATTCTATTATAACAATTTTTTTTTTGCTAAAACGTAGACTACAACAAAATGTTTGGGTTGTATTAACCTCAAAAATCCTGTTCAGGGGCTGAAGGGAAAAACGTAAAATTATTCTAATTTCTTGAAATTAGTATGTAAGATTTTTTCCAAATTTTCCAAATAAGAAGACATAACTAAAGGCAGGCCAGTAGTAAATTTTAAAATACAGGAAATTTACTATTCAGAAATAAATTGAGAACACTGAAAATACAACCCAGTTTTTAGGTTTTATTTACTTATAAGTGCATATACTGAAATGAATAGTTTTTAAAACTGAGTGCTCACAGTCTATCCCATAACATGTAAGCCCACAGAATAGAAACTAAATTTTAACATATTTTAGACTAACCTTAGAATTTGGTACTTTCACATCACACCATCTACCATCTATCATGTGTCTTTGAGCCATTACACGGATCTGAGATTCATGACTGGCAAATCTTATAAATCCAAATCCCTTTGATTGTCCAGTTTTGGGATCTTTTTTGACCTGAAAAAAAAATAACAGCTATAAACTTTTATATTTTCAAAAGGAAGGAATAAGAAGCTGTAGTACAATTAAGATGTACAATGTATAGCTAGAAAAAATTAAGCTTGTACTGCTATAGCGATCAAATGGGATTTGATAAAGTAAAATGTTGTGGCCAGTTCCGTTACCACATTCACTTCTACTTGAGATTCACACTCAAAAGTAACACTCAATCAGTATGCCCACAGGACTAGTTAAAAGTGGTTAATGTTTTGATGTTGCATTAAAAAAAAATACTGAGTGTTTATAAAACAGTGTGTGAATATCAAATTTCATTTTAAACTTAAAAAATCTGCAACTGAAACATTTTTAATTTTACATGTACGGTGATGATTACTTGCAGCAAAAATATTTAACTCATGCTCAGGTAAACCACCCTCAGCAAAAAAAAAGGCTAACATTGAAAAAGTTGATAACCTTATTCAATAAGATCACTGTTTGACTATTAGAGCGTGTTTGAGTTTACAGTAATCAATAAAATAAAGTGTTAGAAAAATTCTTCATTAAAGTCTCAACACAAAGTTTGTTAAATTTAGTTATAAAGTGTTTCACTCCAGAACGGAAGAAATATTTGTTCTGACATTCAGGAGAACATCAAAAATGTTCTCTAATTTTCGTTCTAAACATTTTTGTGAACTGACAATTTAGCGAAACTTTGTATTCTAGACATAAATAAGTTGCTTTTTTAAAACGTTTTTTTACTCAGATGATATGACATTTCAAATTATTGTTCAAATCAATTTTCTAGTTCAACTCACCTGTGCCATTAATACTTCACCAAAAGTTTCAAAGTATTCTCTTAATTGTTGCTCAGATGTTTTCCAAGGTAGGCCAAGAATAATTAAATCAGAACACTTTAACTTTGTTTCCATTCGTTTTGTTTTGGCTGTTGAATTTTCCAAATGATCGTCGGACTTTCGTTTATTTTCTAAAAATTAAAAAGTCAAACATTTTAAGAGTACTTTACGTTAGTATTAATACTGCATCTAATCACAATAGCCTTACTTACATAATATTCCTTGAATTTATTAGTCTTTGAAAGTTTAAGTGGGACAGCTGTTTACGTTGTGATATTGTAAATCAGACCATACAACTTGGACCCAATATATTTGGCCAATATCAGGTATTGAAAAACTTGGCTCAAATACTTGAATGATGGCGAAAAATAGGTTAATATTTTGAAGAAAATGTACTTAGGTTGTATATTTTCTATTGTTGCCCAAATCTAATAAATCTTGGAAAGAAAAACTTAACCCGAAAGTGGTTGACTTAGAATATAACATACATTTAATTATATTTTAACAGTTTCTTCTTAATTTAAATCTCATTATTCACAATAACTGAACGAGATATTCAGAATGATTAAAGTGTGACTTCAATTAGAAAAATGTTAATTTCAAGGAGTTTTAATTATTTGTATTAAAAAAGTGATATTCTTAACCAGAAGTGCCTGTAGATTAGTTTAAAAAAATATATGAAGTTTTGATTTAACAAAGAAGTTTTAGGCTTCACTTTGTACAGTAATAACAAAATGGCTTATGTAAGATACATTAATTGTTTTGTCTAACTTATCAAAGTTTATATCCTTGTTTATAATGATACTAAAGTTATTAAGGACATACTACAGCTTTACTGATAAAAAAGCAGTCAGATATGTCAGCACAATTTGACAACCACCTTTAACTATGTCTTTGTTATATGAAGTGTAAGACAGATAAACAGGATATCAGATTTCTATGAATTATAGGCTATTATTTCTAAAATGTTAATTTTTTTTTAGATAGGCCTAAACAGTTAGGCTTATGTTTTTGTTACATGTTTAGATTTTAAGATACTGTAGACAGACTTGAGAATGAGAATTAATTCACAGGCCTATCTTCGAAACGTCTTGACTGTTTTTTAAAGAATTTTTAAGAATTGCCTTTTTGACGGCTAGATGAAATTTTTATTTTTAGTACAATGGTATCTCGACATACGAGTTTAATTTGTTCCGTAACCTTGCTTGTATGTCAAATTGCTCATATCTCAAAGCAATTTTCCCCACTGAAATTAATTGAAATGCCATTAATCCATTCCAGCTCCCAAAACAGCACCTCAGTTATTTTTGTTGTGTTTTTGAATAAGAAAAATGTATTTACAAGAAGAAACATTTATTTATAAATAACAAATACATATTCTATAAAAACATAAAAGAAAAGTGAAGTGCTTAAAGAAGCGCTTAATTTTCGTTTCTGATCTTTGCTTTTTTCATCACACTTTGCTCATTTTCACCTGCACATCGTTTAAAAAAACTGTCCAAGGAGGTTTGCTTTTTCCTCTCTTTCAGGATATTGCAGAAATGAGTTAAGCAAGTTTCGTTGAACAACTCCGATGCACGACCAGTTGCAACTTTTTCGGGGTGATTTTTATTCACAAACTCTACAACTTTCTCCCACATTCCCAAGATCTCCTTAATATCTCTTGTAGAGATAACCTCCTCCAGCTATGGCTCCTCTTCAAAACTAATTTTTCGTTGAACCACCATATGCTGCTGCAAACATAGATCGTGTTAACTCCTCGGTCGTCAGCTCCTGAGACTGTTCCTCAAAGAGTTCGTTCATATCTCTTTCATCCACCTCCAGACCCATGGATTTTCCTAGAGAAACAATCTCCTCTACCACAGACACTTCAGGTTCCAATCCTTCGAAGCCCCTTTCAGATACAGCCTCAGGCCACAGCTTCTTCTATGCAGAGGTTAAGGTCCTCGTTGTAACACCCAGCCAGGCCTGATCAATAATTCTTAGGCATATCACGATGTTAAAGTGGTCCTTCCAGAACTCTCGAAGGATAAGGTTTGTGTTCTCTGTCACCTCAAAGCAGCGCCGAAAAATGTATTGGTGTACAACTTCTTAAAATTAGAAATCACCTGCTGATCCATGGGCTGCAGGATAGGAGTAGTGTTGGGTGGTAGGTAAAGAACCTTAATAAACTTGAACTCTTCGAGTAAATCATCTTCGAGATTTGGTGGGTGAGCAGGGGCATTGTAGAGGACAAGAAGGGCTTGCATGGGTAGGTTGTTTTCCAGTACATATTTTTTAACAAAAGGGTCAAACAACAGGTTTATCCACTCCACAAAGAATTTCCTGATGACCCACGCCTTCGGATTTGCCCTCCACATAACTTGCAGTTTTTTTTTTTAAATCGTATGTAACTTAAAGGCTATGGGATTTTCCGAATGGTATACTAGCAGAGGCTTGATTTTGAAGTCGCTATTCACATCGGCGCAAAGTGCTAGAGTTAACCTATCCTTCATGGGTTTGTGACCTGGCATCGTCTTCTCTGCTGTTATGTAAGTCCTATTCGGCATCCTTTTCCAGAAAAGCCCTGTCTCGTCACAGTTGAAGACTTGCTGGGGAATGTATCCTTTGGCTTCAATCAGTTCGGAAAACGTTTTGATGTAAACCTCAGCTGCCTTCACATCCGAACTTGCTGCCTCACCATGCCTGACGACGGAGTGAATGCCGGTCCTTTTCCTAAAGTTGTCAAACCAGCCCGACTGGCTTTAAATGAGTCTTCCGATTCCTCGTTTGTGGAAGTGTGTGGGATCTGCTTCAGCAAATCACTGTGAATCGCTTCTACCTTCTTACATATGATGCTTCGTATTAAAGTTCCTCCTTGAAGCTGCTTCTCTATCACCCATACCATCAGTAGTTTCTCCATTTTTTCATGGAGAGAGGTCCGGAGCTTAGAAATTATTGTAACGCCCTTAGCTGGTATTATACCCTTTATCAACTGCTTCTGTTTAAGCACAGTACATATTGATGTGCTACAGTCAATTACTATTGATGTGCACAGTACATTCTCGCCAAGTCAATTACTCGGCACACCTTTCTCATGTTTTTCTATGATTTCACGCTTTAATTCAATAGACATCATCTTCTTCGGACCTATGATTATAAAAATAAATGTGATAATGTTTTGTAAATGTACAAAAAGCAAAAAACGTGAACTGAACTTATCAAAAATATTTCGAAAACAAAGGAAACAAGCACACAGACTGAGGTCTAGTCTGAGGTGAGAGAAACTGTTAGATACTGCACAGTTGTGTGCAGCGGTGTAATGTGCGATTCCTAGTGTCTCAAATCTTGCTCTCATCTCAAAGCAAAATATCGCTTGCTCGGCGGCTCGTACCTCAAAACACTCGTATTCATACATCGAGGTAACACTGTATATCAAAAATACTTTACATTATTTTAAAGAACACATTTAGCATAGGAAATTTCAAATGGTAAATACTTGTTACATTTAAAATAAAGCTTTTTTTGCTATTAAAATATTGTGACTGAACAAAGTAGAGTACTGTAGTTTTTTTTTTTTTAATTTATGAACTTTCACAATGCAATTCAGCTTGCATCAGATTACATTGGGTATCGAACTGATCAGCCAAACACTTTCGGAGTTTATGGCCTAGCCATGAAGACTGTGCAGTTGAAAAATAGGGTTCCTAACCACCGCAAGCGCACTGCTGATTAAATAAGTTTAATTTCACGAGCATGAATACTGACGAACATCAGATTGACAAACATCAGAATATACACAATACTGGGATTGTATAGAGTTTTCTGTATTTATACACAGTACATTTGACAAAGCGCTTGCAGTGTTTTACAGCCCTGTATTCAGAAGCGTGCGGTTGAAAAATAGGGTTAGTAACAACAACCGTAAGTGAACTGACAATTAAATAACAATTCAAAAACATCATGAGAATAAACATTGGACATTTGCTTCATGAGTCATATATTGAAATGATGTCTTAATGTTTTTATGCTTTATTTAGGTTATTTAAATAAATATCCTCAACATTTTAGTAACCGAACCAGTCATCCCTCCTTAATTAGTTTGGATAACCAAGAGTTTTCTGTGTATACACATATACATTAGATGGCAAAGCCTATCTAATGAAAACAATTTGTTTTATTTTATAACTTATTATCTAAATAATAAATATTTACTTGCAGAAAATAATTTTGTTAAAGATTACTTACAATTTTCGGTTGCTTTTTATGGAACTATATTGTGGCATAATTGCTATATACATTGCAATAAATATATTAAATTTCACAAATGTATTTACTGGTTATGCATGTTATTATCAAATACATGTAATTACTGGTCATGCGTGTTAAACATTCTGACAACCATTACTAAATTATTCCATTTTAAACATTATTAAACATTCCAGTTAAACATGATTCCATTTTTTTATTAGTCATAATAAAAACAATTTAAAATAGCAACAGTTATTTGTGAACTTCGCAATTTGCCCCATTTTGTATAAAGTTCACTCACCACCCAACAAGTGTATCAGTTAGGCCATTGAATATATATTTTTTTTTAATAAAGGTTTTTTTATCGCAATATTTATTGTTTTAGCTATCAAAAACATATTACCTATAACATAACTAATACCTTACAACTATACCTATAACTAATTTAATAGCTTTTTTCCCAAATGTGTCAGTTAGGTTATCAAATATTACTTTTTTTAAATAATTGTTTTTATCACTCAACTGTGTTAGGTTCATCACCCGTTAACCATGTCAGTTAGGTTATTTAATATTCTTAAAAAAAAAAATGAAGATGTTTTTATCAACCACCAACCATGTTAGGTTCACTACCCAAACACAATGTCAGTTTGGCTGAGCGCTTTTTTCCAAAAAAATAATTTTTTAAATTGTTTTAGGGATCAAAAACAGATTTGTTTCGCGCAGTAGCAATTTTTAGGTTAGTGGGTAACTTTCACTTCCGATTTTTATCGCATTTACCATGCTGAGCTTTTATATTTTGTATATTTAGCCACTCGGTGGTCTAGTGGATAGCGTACTAGGCTTTCACCCCGAGGACCCGGGTTCGATTCCCGGCGAGGGCTTGGCATTTTCATACGCTATAAATCATCCCACAGTCTGCATTAGCCCAAGTGTGCACAATAGTCGGACGTTAAAAAAAAAAAAAAAAAAAAAAAAAAAAAATTTTTGTATTATTGCTTTTGGGCATATAATAAAGCATTTTAATAACAAAATTACTGAAAAACCTGGATATACTGCATATTTACCATATATAGCTTTGTACTATTAAATAAGCTTGTAGAATTAAATAAGGCATTTGTACAATCAATAAAAAAATCTTATATTATATTTGATATAAAACTAATATTTCAAGCAAAGAAAGCAACTTTCTAAACCACTTATTCCATACAACTAGCAATTTTTAATAAATTGCTATGGCGACAATTTTTGAGTCTCCAGAAAAAAATTGATCATAATATTCATGATAAAACATAATTTTTTAAAAAAGAAACATTTTCAGAAAATGGTTATGCTATTCTCCGCTAATACTATTCGTAAGCATAAAAAAAAGGTTTAAGAGAAAAGTTATTCATAGAAAAACAGGCATAGGCATTTTTTATATTAACATGCTGTTTTTTTTTTACCAGGCAGGATGGTATAGACATTTTTTAATATAATTATCATGCTGTTTTTTACCATACTTACTTAGGCTGAGGATATTTCATAAAATAGGCTAAAATTACAAACGTTGAAAAACCATTGAAAATTATAAGGAAAATAAGTCTACCATAACCCTCGGTGTCTACTCTAAAAATACGGGTAAATTGGTAGAATTAGGCCAGTTCTAAAATAGGTTAGGCCTAGCCTAAGCAGATAAATATTTTCTTACCTTTTGGAAATACGCAATAATAAACGCTATTCCCCCAACCATTATCTGGAGGATGCAACCTTCCTTCAACAAGACGAACACCCCTCATTGTTCTTGATTCTGGATTGCGATATTTTAATCCACAAGTTCCTGGGAATTGAGCCGACAAAGTAGATAGTAGTAAAGTGCCATCATCTTCTGATGGCAATTCTATTGGTTCTTCTCCTTCGTCTTCAGCAACTTGTAAATATGAACTCATTTTAACACAATTAAATTATCTTCAAAAGTAGCAATATTTGTAGCAAAATTCAAATTATAAACTAAAGTTAACTAAATAAATTATTTTTCCGGGTTGTTTAATGACGCTTTAGAATCAACGCCATTAACCTACCTCGCTGCACAAATCACAAAACCAAGATGGCTGCAAATGCCGCAAATATTGGTCAATGGAGAGAAAAAAGGAAATGTAGTTGGCGACAATCCCGGATATTCTTCGTTATAAGTTATACAACTGTTATACTATGTATCATTTCAGTTCAAAACTGAAACGAAGCCTTTGAAATTAATTTAATAAATAAGAATGAAGTTGTTAGTAAAATTTGTTGCTAGTAAAATTACTTATTTATCTTTACTATTTTGTTGTTGTTTTTTATAATATCTCAATAACAATTAAAATAATATCATACCATCCATTTTATAATATCAGTGATAAAACTAACATGTAATGCTGTTTAAAAGCATAGATACGTAATAAAATAACTTTTCATTATTTCGTCTATCAATATTATAACCTTAATTTCTTAACACGAACACCTGTTTCATTTATCACATAAAATCGATAAGTAAATTGTCATCGGATGAGGATCATAGATAAACCAATACTGAAAGCAAAATTGTTTCCAAAGATAACGGAACGGGCTTTCCGACAAGACCTTCTGTAAATTAATTAATAGCTTCTCTACTTAGAAAAAAGATCCAGCTGAAAATGATATAATAATTTGACTAGTTTAGTATTAATTTTTCATTTCATATCAAAATAGATTATTGTAGCAAAGGTTTTTGCTTCAATAGTTTTTTTTGTAGTTTCATTTTTATCGCGCTACAGTGCTCTTTGCACTGCAAATTTTCATTATTTGTACTAAATATCATTAAGTAGTATTTCTGACTTTTCAAGACTTCCGTGGATAACATGATTTTGAATATATATATATATATATATATATATATATATATATATATATATATATATATATATATATATATATATATTTTTCTTCTTCTTTCCGTTTCACCCTCTTTGGGGTACGCTGAATCAATCATTTCTTGCGCGCTGTACTTTTCTTTGTTCCCAGTAGCTCTTCATTCTTTCCGATCTTCTTTTCCTCTCATCTTCCGAAATGACAGGTTTAGGTCTTATTTTGGTTTTATCTTGGAATCTTATTCTTTCGTCCTTGGTACTTATCTTAGCAGTTTGGTCAAGCAGTGAATTTTCTGTAATTTTTAATTCTATTAGGTCTTTTTCAATTTCTTTAAACCAGTTCGGTTTTGTTTTACGATTATGGAAAAAATCAAACACCTGTTTCGTCAATCTATTGGAGTTCATTCTAAGAAGATGGCCGTAAAAATATATATATTCGCGCTAAAAGCAAAAATATATTGCTTTTATTATTTGCTATATCATTTTGTTCGTAGTAATCAGCGGAAGATTAAATTTATTACGATAAATTACGATTTTTATTTATTTTTTACTTAACTAAAATTTTGACGTCATTGATGTTAACTTTGCGTATAGCATGCTAAATTTGCTACACTAGATTAATATGCGGAAGTCATCAATCGAGGTACTGCTGTTGTTTATATAACAAACGTACTGCTGATGTTCGTTATGACTTTATAATAAATCATTTATTATCTTGACAGTAATTGTTATGAAAACGTAGTTTAAAAATGGCTGCCGTTATTTGTGAACTTTGCTTCTTTTTGTCAATTTAGGTTGGATTTACTGTAATGTCGATTTTCGTATTTATAAATAATGGCATCCTTAAAGTATCATATTCGTGTTTTACGGAATACTAGTTATAAGTTCAACAACCGTTTCAATTAGTTCTTACATTATATATACACTTGTCATTATTAATAACTCGCATTTAATTTATCGTTTTCGTTCCTACTTTCGCGCAGTAGTCATTTTGAAGTAATGTTTGTCACTTATTTGGGATTATTAATACTAGAGGTGCCAATGCCCACTAACGGCTATACTCTACGCCCCCACCAAATTTGATAACTTTCTATACTGCCCCTCAGTGGCAAAAAAATCTTTAACTATCTTTTACTTTTGGCTTGATCGATTTTTTAAGAAAAAAAAATTAAAATGAACAAAATATCTAATTTTATTTTTTATCCTTTTAATATAAAATACACTTTATTAGTTTATAACAAAATACTTTATAGATTTGATTTTTTTTGCAGTTTTAATGTTGGAATATAGATAATAATAAAATGAAGATTAGTGAAAGGAAACTATAATACTATTACTGGAAAATTTATGGGTGCCTTATAAGTCCCCTAAATTTGGCAGCCTCTGTGTTAAGTGGTTTTAAAATTATTTTTTATTTTAAAACGTTTTAATTTCGATGTCTTTAAGATAAGGAGGTAAATTATTATTTTTATTAGTTTACCTCAATATTTTCAATAGTTGTGAGATGATCTTTATATAACAATATTTATTTTATTCGCTTTTAAAATAATTATATACAAATAAATTTTGCTCCCTCCCAAAATGTTGATTGCACATTGTGCTCCATGTGCCCCTGTATTGGCACCTCTGATTAATACAGGGCATAAAATAAAGCGTTTTAGTGCAAAAATTACCAAACACAAAAACTCTATTTTACCCATTAAGCTATTTCTGTTAAAATTTGACCCCGCAGGGGGGTGCAGACTAACTGCACCTATTGAGAGGATTTAGACGTCCATCGCCATACCCGAGTCTAACACACCTTACACTTACAACACTATATTTACGACTTTAACACTTTACACTCACACTTACATTTAGGGAGGCGATAATAGCCTTAATGTACTTTTTGCCTTAAAATAAAAAAAAATAAAATAACATTTTATTAACCAATATTGTAAGCAACTTAAAATAACTATATGTTAATTAGAATTTGAACAAGATTTAATTTGGATTAAAGACACCTCTGTCAATCCTGAACTGTTTTGAAGATGTCATTTCTCTTTTACTAATGAATCAAATTACCTACATTATCTCAGCTCATAGACCAATGAGAGCAAGCCATGCAGAATATGGCTTAGTACGTTTTAACAAATCTCATATTGTATAGCTGAGCTACTTCATTTATTAGTTGGAAACCATTCATTATAAGGCTTTCTTGAACATGCCTATGACTACCAGTCTTAGAAGAAAATAGTTTTGGATAATTAATGCTTCATGCCGCAAGAAGGCTGAGCTAACCAAGAATATTTTAATAAACTGTTGCTAAGGTATTGACTTAAAACATTTTATTTTAATAGTCACAAGGTATGTAAATAAAATAATGAGACAGAGTTTTTAATTTAGCAACACACTGGTTGCTTCCACATTTTAGAGGAGGTAGGCCAATATCCGATGTGTCATCAATTAAACTTTCTAGTCACTTTATGGTTTATAGTGAAATTTTTTTTGATGGTTTTTTTCTAATATGTTCTGAAAAGAAGTGAAATTTTCAAGCTAAGTTTTGTTTCAGGCTCAGACACAGTAAAATTAAAACTTTTGAAAAATTTCAGCAGATCTTTGGAAAAAGTGTTTTATCAAGTGTCAGTTTTTCAGTTGATTTAATACATTTTCTGAAGGCGGAGACTTGAAAGACGAACCCTCACAGTGAAAGGCCTTCACCTGCAAGAAATGATGAAAATTTTAGGTTCTTGTTCTACTTGTTAGTCAACATAATGATAAAAAAAGAGTTGAATTTGACACTTTAATTTTCTGGAACATTTCATTTACACTAGTACAAGTGTGAATTTTTGGTTAAAATCTGAAAGCTGATTTGTTTTTTGACAGCCAAAGAACCATCCTTTGGGAATTTGTAACTCAGAGCCCATCAAACAAGCACTTTTACCAAGAAATTCTTGAAAGACTTTGATAAAGGCAAGAATATCCGAATGCGCATCATAACAATGCCCCATGCCTCATGGCAATTTCAATTATTAATCAGGCTTGAGTCCATAGCCTTTTCCTTTCCCCAAAGATTTAATATTCACCTTAAGGAATACCATTTTGGGGTATGGAAATGCTGTAACTGACCATGTAAGGCAATATCAGCAGCTGAGTTTCAGCCCTACTATGAAGCATGGGAAAACTACCTACAGTATACTGTATAACTTCCCAAGATAACTACTCTGAAGGAGACAATGTTGACTTTGAAAAGATGGTCGTCAATGAGCGTAACCTTGCCAAACACTAAAAATCTCCATGAAATGAAGCTATGCTCATGTTGTAATAATACCTTGATTCTAAAACACTTAAGCTTTCATTGCTAGATGGTTTATTTTTTACTTCTTTTCATTAAAATTTTATAAAAAAAACTTGCGTAACATTTTGAATACAGATAGTGGTAGAAAGTTTACAGAATATAGTATTCACTATTTATTTAAATACAGATTTATATAAAATATAATAACTTATGACAAATCTATGGTTTCCCTGATATTTTAAAAATTATTAATAACAATACCCATCACACGAACAATAAAATAACATCAACTCTTAAATGGTCAATTAAAACTATTAATAAATTGTAATCTTAACAATAACAAAAACGTCAAACAACTGACAACACAAAACCATATCCAGCATAAGTTTGTATATAATAAGTGTAGAAATAGGAACCACAGCAAATGCTGTTTTTAATTTGTTAAATTCAGAGTTTCAAAGTATAATTTTGGAAATATTTTCATTCAAATGAAATTGTGAATATTTAACTACTTTTAAAACATAAAAATTAAAGAAGCAATTTCTGATCATTAAACACAGTACTTGATGATAATTGTACATTTCTTAATTAACTGCCTGACTTCCACTCCAAGACAGTGCTTGTTACATTTTTAGCCAATTTAACCAGTAACCATAATATTTAAATAGAATTTTACGGGACCAACTTTATTGGAAATTTTATGCTCTTTCTCCATGAAGCATCAAATTAACGATAGATCTTTTTGTTCAACTAGTATTGCAGAAGCTAGACATCACTATTCTCGTAATCGTTAAAACAGGAGCAATTACCTAGAAATGTAATTACATATGTCGTTCAGGCTTTTTACAAGGTATCTTCATACCAAATTTCAAAACACTGTGTTTGGCCTAAACTGTATAACAAATTAAATGCCAAAAGGTACAGTTGGAACAGAGACCTTCAATTTTCTCGGTCAAAAATAAGAGGAAGTTTCCAAAATGAAGTAGAAACAGTAGTTTTCCATAATCGACTACTACTTTTTAAAAGTCACACACACAACTAAACAACTGGTAAATGTGTTTGGCCTAAACTGTATAGCAAACTAAATGCCCAAATGTCGAGATGGAACACAGACTTTCACTTTGCTCAGTCAAAAATAAGAGAAAGTTTCCAAAATTAAGTAGAAACAGTAATTTTCCAGAATCAAATAATATTTTTTAAGTCAGTATAGAACAAATTGTAACCAAGATGCAAGACATATTAATATAGAGAAATTACTAAAATACTTCAAAGATGACTAATGCCCAATACTATATTATTGCTCATTTCATCGTTATAAAATTCACTGAGAAATTAATTGCCCATTTAAGATTGTGTACAGTAAAGTATATAAATATAACTATATAGAATATATTATCATTTAATAACTATTTATTGACATAACTTACAGTTTAAAACAGTTATTTTCACTTGTAGCAAACAAGAAATTCTTTAAGAAATAATTAATTAATTATTAATATTAATATAAATTTCCCTTTTAAGGATATAAAAGTTGTCAACATATGTGAATGAAAAAGCTTTAACATATATAGCTAACATAAATAGCAAACATTTAAAATTTCCATACCTTATTATAATTCAAAATTATCCAGATTGCATTTATCCAAAACAATTAAGAAAAATAAACAAATAGGAATAAAGAATGTTTTTTTCATTTTTGCGATAAAAAAATCATTTGATTTTTGAAAATAGTAAAAGAGTCCTTTTTATGAAGAATCACTGACTAATAATGAATCAATTATATGTATGTCTTAAGAATTTATCAAATGCCTAAACCAAACAGTAGCATAGGGACAGTTTGTTTTATTTTATGATAAGTAAAAAAATGGTGTGCGATTTAACAGTAGGACACAATGTGGCCATACATTTGTTTATATCTTCACACTTGTTTATAAAGCAAGAATTCTGTGTTAATGATCAAAAACAATTCATGGTGAGTATTTATTTTAAAGTACACATGCTATAATATACAACCTTTGTGTATTTTATCTTTATTTCTAATTTTGTTTAATAAATTTTATTTTTGTATATACATATTATAAGTATTACTGGATATCCAAAAACCACTAATAATGATAAAACACTGGCGATAGGTTGAAACTGTATCAGGCTTGTTCACCCTGCATTTATTAGGAAACTGTATAAATCTTGTTCACCCACCCACATCAAACACTGGACAAAGCTGTGTCGCAGTTATTTGATGTTTCAGGCGATAACAAAAATTACATTTTAGTGGTGATCCTGCTTATCTGAAAGAGCTTTGGTCCTATCAAGTTTGAATAATCGATTATCTAGTGCAGTGGTTGGTAAACCGCGGCTCTTTGACACCTTGGCTGCAACTCTTCCATGAAATGTTTAGTGAAGGCATGGAATATTATTTATTAACTTGCCTTGCAAGAGACGAGTAAACTTTTTGAAAGTCAAGCCTACAGAAAAGAGGAACATTTTTCGAACGCAACAATAGTACGGATAGTCGCTTACAAACGTGTATCATTATCTCCGTCGAAATGTATGTTAACTATTTGTAGTTACAATATTTTTCAGTGTGCAGCGATTCGGCATACAAAGCAGCATAGGTATAAAATGTTCTTTTCTGAATTTATTGTATTACCATTATTTGGTAGCTTTGAAATGCAGTTGCTGGATTAAAAAAAATAAAGAATTGTGGAACTCAAAATTTAAGCGCCTTTATGCCGATTTAGAGCTATTGCAGAAAAATAAATGTGAATTACATTTACAGCACAAGTGGACTGCTTCGAAAAATCTGGGGAGGAAAGATATGTTGGTTTTTAACACCTGGAATAGTATTTCTGACTCATATTATCAACTGAAGAAACTAGCGTTTGCTGTTCTTTCCTAATGTCTACATATTTAAGCAAACAATCACTTTTAAGCATGAATTTTAACAAGAGTAAATTAAGATATCAACTTATTGATGAGAACTTGGAATCGTGCTTAAAATTAAAAACAACAACATACAAACCTGACTTATTCTTACTTTCTAAGGATACGCAAGGCTATTGTTCACATTAGTGGAGTATTTGTAGTTTTTTTAAGGATACCTTTTATATTATTTAAGTTGTTATACATTTAAATAAATATTATCTTTATATAAGTACGGTACCAAATTTTATTTAATCTACCATTAGTTAAACTAAGACATATTTAGCAAAGGCAAGCTCATTAGTGTACTTTTCTAATCCTACATTAATTTTCCATGGAGAATAATTCTAATTATTTCCATAAAATTTCTTTACTAAAGCAAAGCTTAAGTTTAAAAAGACATTTCTTCTTTGAATATACTCTTTGAATATACTTCAATTTCGTATTGTTTATATTTGGCTCTTTTCAATGACAAGTTTGCCAACCACTTGATCTAGTGAATTCTTATATGTTTTATGCTATGTTATTCATATCTTCATAGGGAATTGTATAAAATAAATTTTATTTTTAATATAACTTAATACAATTAATTTGCTTAATAATGTATTTGTAATAAAGTACACATATTGAAAAAAAACTAGTACAACATTTAAAAAACCATTTATTACGTAATTTTAAAATTATACATTTATTTAAAATGAAAACTGCTGTAACTGCACATAAAATTAGGGACGCTAATAAATGCAATGTTTTTGAATTATAATCAAATGCATGAAAGCACGTAATAAGTAATCTTCATTACCTATTGGCTACAAGGAATGTAGTTCTGTAAAACTTGGAACACATCACTAATTGATATGCTATTATTATGTCATACAAACCGAATAGGATTTTTAGGTTATTTTTTTTATAGTAATCTATAAAAAAAATAATTTTTATGCGTATGTTCATGTTATTTATGACAACAGAAGCTATTATAACACTCTGGTTCAAACTTTAGAACTGCATATCACAGGTACTTTCAAGGGGTAATAAATAGCAAATTTATTAATTTGATATTTAAAAAAATATAAGGATATATCTAGAAAGAAAAACAAGTATCGGTCACTACTGCTAAACAATTTGAATTTAGAAACTAACAGTAATAATAAATCAGGAATGGTCAATAAAAAAATCAGAATTTATAAGGCCCTAATTTGCTTTTATTTCAGATTTACTAAACTGACAAGCCATTATCTATGATTAAAATTTTAGCTGATTTTGACAAACCACTTTTGGAAGATAAGATGTCTTTCATTATTATCAACTTTGGATGTTTCCCGTTATCTGTATACCAGACAAGTATATTACAATTTAAATGTAAAGTTATACGCTTTTTGTGAAAAAACTAGTCAAGTGATTGTGGTTAGTCATTTTAAAAGCTGTTTTTTTATCTCATCTATCGTTATCTCTGTTTACACTATAAGCGAGCCTCTACCGAAGCGTGCCATCAGCGGCAGATTCGAATTGGGGTCCATTATTTTGTATTACTATGAACTTTCTTTGACTAGGTGATATTTATAGAAGTGAAGAAGACACTTGTGAAGAAATGGGTTTGTTCGAAACGTGAGTGCCATGAGTAAAAATCAATTTGAGTTGACACTCATTTAACCGGTTCAAAACTACCGTTTAGAAAGGTTCTGATTTTCATTTATTGTTGATCCACTAAACTAACAGTAGAATTCTGTGAGCATGAACTATAAGACTACTGTTGTTTGGTGTAACTATGTGTGACAAGTCTGTGCCAAAAATATACTACGCTACCCTATTCAAACTGGAGGACCAAACGCAACTATGGAAATTGATGAAAGTTTATTTTCTTGTCATATAAACAATGTTTGACATGTACTCACACAACAGTGGGTATTTGGAGGAGTAAACTGTGAAAGTTGTGAATGTTCTTTAACAGCCGTCGTTGAAAATTCTGCGGCTCAGTTGCTGCTCATAATTAAGCAGAATATTCGACCAGGGACAACTATTATATCAGACGAGTGGTGAGCATATAAGAATATTTATAAGTTAGATTATGAACATTATACAGTAAACCATACATATAATTTCATCGATCTTGGGAGTGGAGCACAAAAACAAATGATTGAAAGTATCTGGCATCTGGCAAAGCAGCAAAATAAAAACCAGTGCGGGACCAGATGCACATTGTTGAACTTGTACTTGTGTGAGTTTATCTGGCGGTGACAACATGAAGAAAAGGACCTATTCGAAGAAATATTACGCAATATCATTGAGTATTGGCTAAGTTCATTAAATTAAACAGGTAACCTACTTAACTTTACATAGTGGTATACGTATAACAGAAAAGATCCTAAATGTTTATACAGTATTTGAAAAGTGTTGCTGTTTGTCAAAGAAAATTTGGCAACATATTGAAAAGAAGTGACAAATAAAAAATGTGTCTTGCTACGTAAATACTGCTTGGTCTGTATTACCTGCATTGGAGGAAATTTGTTCAAAAATAGGCCAATGTGTTAAAAATGAATTTTAGAACTCCTAAATAAAACTTATATCTATAATTAAAATATAATTCTAATGAAAATCAAGTTCATGCATGTACATTTTTATTAATTCTTTCTATCATACTTTAACTGTTAAATAGGAGCTATTATTTAAAGTGTCCATTCAGTTTTTTTATGTAAGGCACTGACAAAAAATATACTGAATACAGCAGTTAAATATTTTCTATATCCAAATCAGGTGCAGTAAAATTTCATTAATCTAAACCTTGTTTGCAAATCCACTTTATCCAAAGTAAACAATTTGCAATAGTAATAAAAACTACAAAATCGATTAATTGCTCATAGTATATAACTAAAAACACAATATTTAAAAATTGTATGCAAAACAAGGCATACATTTTGAAGATATGTTTATATTAAACTAAACAGGAAATAGATAAGCTATCATTGGAAGTTTCAGTTTTAATAACAAAATAATTTAACTGTTTTTTTACATAAAAAGCTTTTCCCGGTTTATTTATATATACTTCTTAAAAAAAATTGTTATATTAAAGGTAATTCTAACTACTTTTTTAAAAATACCATACTTTTGAAATGAATGTAGAAAACAGTGAAATAAATTCATTATTAAAAATACACAAGTCTTTGTTTTAAATACAAAATGACAACAAGATAAAAAACTGAGTAAATATTTTTATATAAACATTTTTCTTGGTTTTAATGTGGGAACAGATCTCTTTAAGTTTTGAAACTGTTTTTTTTTCAAACATGCAGTACATTGTTTTACATATAATGTAATACATTGGTCAGTATGTATGCAATATTTATATTCAATACACATATAATGTAAAGTAATTATCTTTCTCCAGGAGACAACTATCAAATACAATTTACAAAGTTATAAAACATTCTAGACAAGTATAGTTCTCAACCGATTATACTAAAACTTTATGTTAAGTAATGCAAATTTTATATAAACATGAAAACTTACAACTAAAACTTACTATTTTTGCCATTAACACATTGATTAGTACCCACTTTATTATGCCACCTGCATTCGTTACTTATTTTTACCTAAGAGATCCTAATAAAATCCTAATATTTCTGGCCAACAATAATTTAATTACAACGATTCCTTCAAACATGCTTATCAAAATCTTTTATTGCGAACCGAGGCAGTATGAAAGCAGCTCTGTGAATGTCGGATGAATAGTAATGGAGGTTCATGCTGTTTAACTCGTCATCAGAGAATATCCTCAAAGGTTCCTTAAAATTTGTTTCCTGAAACAAAATTTCAATTAAACATTACATAAAATTATTTCTTCCAAAAAAAATCTGTATGTCAAACCCTTAACCCTTAGACGGCCATGAGCCAATATATCGGCCTCGCGATTACTATGCTAAAATGGCCAAGAGTCGATATATCGGCTTGTTATTTTTTTGGTAAATACCACGCTTATTCTTTATTTTACTTAATTAAAATTAAGTTGCAATGAAAGATAAATCATCACAGATTATGTTTTTAATAATTAAAACGCACAAAAAGATTTTTATATTTAAGAAAAATTGTTGTAACTTTGACAAAGTCAAGTAATGGTCGGTTTGACAGCTGTGAGTTGAATCATTTTACAGTCAGTCGCGTATTGTTTACGCCTTTGAATAAGTGTGTGTGGTAATGTTATTTTATTTATGGTATGTTAATTTTTGTTTGTATAGTTTTTATCAGTTGCAGTATTTGTTTTAAGCTCGGTTTGACAGCTGTAAGTTGTAGAATAATTTGTAAACTTGTACAACTTTGGAGACAAATTACATCTAAATGCAACTTTTGTTTAAGTGGTCTGAACAATATACTTATCAGCCAATCTTCTTGAAATTTTCAGAGTTTGTGCAAAATACATTATTATATTAGAAAATAACTAAATTAACTTCAAAATATTTTTTTAACTATATTTATTATAGTTCAAAATCAAAAAAATCAAATTAAATTAAAAATGTGTATAGATATTATGACCCAAAACAAAAATTGTTAAACATTTTTTATGTTCTTTTTCTTTATTTATAAGTATAGTACACAGTCTTAAGAAAAAAAATGTCAACCATATTTTTCTACTAGCATTTTTAGTTAAGTTACACGTTTGTAATCAACATCAAGGCAAAACTGGCATTTAGAGCCTGGCCTTTTTGGCATACAAGTGCTACAAGGTCACTGGCCTTTTTAGAATAAAATATTATTTTCTTGCCTGGCCTTAAAAGGGTTAATGTTCTTTTTATTAACAAATATTTTGGAAATTCTACAAGGAAATTTTTTGTTTCTTTTCCTCATTATATTTACTCTTTATTATATATATTTATCCAACATCGCAAGCATGATGCATTTTTGCAGCCATGGTTAAAAGTTTCGTTTGTGTTGTCTTGATTTCTTTAATCATTTCATTAATTTCTTTCTAGCTACATTGTTGGCATTGCATTTAAAATCGATGTGTTGTATAGTTTTAATTGCACTGTTGTTTTTCTTGCTTCATAAATGAATCTTCTTGTAACTTGAGAATTAATAAAGTACTCATAAAGTATGTTTGTGTACTTGGTGTATTTATAAAAAAATACTGGACAGATGTCAATTTTTTAGTATTTACCATTGAGAGAACATTTCCAGTCTTCCATCTTTATTCTGCTTGGATTGTGTCGCTTGGGAAAAAATCCAGTTCTTTATCATCACTGTTGATATTTCGGTGTTTTACTGATAGCAAGGATTTTAAAAATGTAGTAATTAATATTTACATCACATAGATTTGTGAGAAAGATAGTGTGGTATGCTATAACATTTATTTGGGTTCACTCTAGTTAACCCTGTGACAACTATAGGGGAATGATGTTCTGGAATGCATCCAGAAATTTATGGAAAAAGGAGTAACTATGTTCAGGAACTATATTCACTGAACCACGATTTGCATGACTTTACTTTTTATTATCTTTAGAACACTCAGCATGATATTTGTAAAGGAGGAGGGTTATCAGCCTCTTGCAAACGATTTTTTTTAAGGTGAAAAGCACATTGAGGCTCTTATTGTCAAAACAGAATTATTACAGAAAATAAGCAAAAGAGGGAATATAAAACTTTACTTACAAACTACTAAATAACATTACTAAAAAGAAAAAAGTGTATAAACAAAATAAGTCCCAAAAAAGGAAAACCTAAAACTAGTTAATAGGAAAAAATAATTAAAAAATTAAAAAGTAAAAAAAAATAAAGGAGGGCTGTAAAGTGGTCAAAAACACAGAAACGAAATAAATAAGAACAAAAATCTAAACGCTAAATTTGCTCATATATATGCAGGTGTTTTAGAAAGGTTAAAACACAATCAATGACCAAGGGAGGGAGTTATCAGTTGAGGACAAAAAGTCATGAAAGGGAGTGGTCACAAACTATAAATAACCTACACTGTAAACATCTGTTCTCCATGCCTAATGTCAATAATGTTTTTCTGTTTACATCCCATAAACTGCAGTCGTTAGAGGTTTACACTATACATTATTCTTTATTCTGTAATTTACTTGTTTCCTCCATTTTACTCATATCTTTTCTACATTTATTATTTTGTTTCAGCCTTCAGTATTGCTTTAGTCAACATTGTTTTATAAGACTTTTAGTTGTTTTTTTATAAGTATATTACTTGAGCAGTTTGTTCGTTTCTCACAACAGATTGTGCTATACAAAATTCTAAAATTTGGTTTTTACGGTAATTTGACTGTATTGTATGGTCTCATTGATGTAATTCCTATGTATTTATGAAATTTTGTAATGAATAAACAATGTTTTTAATATTTTTAATAAACAAATATTTTAATATAATACACCATCCTCCTTCATTACGATCTTATGTCATTCTAGAACATGAGTGTTCCTCAAAGGGCCAAAACTCTTCTGGTCAAAATTTCAGCATATAAAATCAGAACATCATTTTTTTGTAATGACAGAGTAATTTTTCTCAAAGTATCTTTTGATGTTATGGAAAAAATAAAAAATTGGTTTATTGCATAAAAAAAAATTATATTTATTGCATTTTTTCCAACTGCAATCTGCATTTTCCATTTATTTTTTAAATTTGGATTTCTAAATTTGTAAATCTAGGACTTGCTGTGTAACTGAATCAATTGGAACTGATTGATTTTTATAGATAAATGAAATAATCATTATATTATGTTTCTTAATCGCTTATTTTTTCCCATTCTTAATGGCTTATTTCGGTTTACAAATACTTTGCTATCTTCCAAATGACCTAACTGTTCAATACTTTGTTATCACTCAATAAGTTACATATTTGTTACCCTATGCCTGCACCTTATATATAACTTATATAAGTTTTATATATATATATATATACCTTATATATAAGTTTAATGCTAAGTTCTTTATGACAGGAAGTTTGCTATAACTTAGTCCTTATGTAAGTTTGAATCTAATTAAGTCTTACATAAATCTAGTAAAGCCTAACTGGTAAAATTTAGGTGTTAAAAAAAAAATGTTATGTAAAATAGAAAATACATTAATCCTGCACAATGTTTTATCACCTAATCCAAGTATCGCTAACTTTTTGTGCTGTTTTGCTTCTGCAGAACATAGTCTATACAATATTATGATATTACTGAAATATACCTCTGAAATTAAAATATAAACAAAATATTCTTGAATAAATTAAGTCCATAAAACGGTTTAAAAAACCATATTTTGTTAAATTACACAGATGCCCCAGAGTCACTCTGTTATGCCCTGATTCTAAGATACACTTTCAAATAATTCTAACCCTCATTTTCAAGCCCACTGCTTTGCTTTGTTTGTCAGTCATATTGGTACTGGTACATCAGAACTATGAGTCTATCAATATGTCGTTGAATTAATATAATATGGACTAGAGACACTGTGATAATGATCACTGAAACACAGATCAACCGGGTCCATTCAGCACTGAACATCTAATCTTCAGAGCTATCTTTATTGTTCAATTTGTCTTGGAATCTTGAAGATATTGTACAATATGTCTGTTTTTTACCATATCATATAATTAAAAATTTTCTCTTTCCTTAAGTTGTAGTCTGTAATTTTAAATTTTAACTTAATTTAGACATAAACTGCAACACAATTACTGTTATAAATATACATACAATAGGATAATATTTTTTTTTTAATTTCAACTTATTTTATCCAAAAACATACACATTTTTCTAATTTCCGAAATAGTTCATACAAAGTACAGTTCATTAGCATGGTTTCGCTTAGTGTTTTTATGTTCAGAAACCAATTAAAAGTGCTATCAATAACTTTTTTACCAATGTTGATCCACCGCCTCCAGTCAATCAACATTCTATTAAATTTAAAATTTGTTCAAATATTATTTTCTTAACATTTTTTAACAATATGCCTACCTCATTTAAACTTCCCATCACAAATCCTATTTGCCCTGTAGGGTACGTAGGTACACTAGTGTACGCAAAAGCAGTAGATTTAAACACTCGTTTACAATGTTTGAATGTTTCAATGACTGTGTCCAAGTTGGCCCATATTGTACCTGCTTGCGAGCAAATTATGCCTCCAGGTCTTAGTGCTTGTTTCATTAACTCAAAGTAACTTAACTGGAACAAAGATACAGCTGGGCCTGTAACAGATTTATTTATTTAAAAATAGTCTGTGTCAATATACTTAAAAATATTGGGATATTTCAGGTGATATTTAAAATTAATGATTTTTAAATACTTTTTTCTTTTATTATGTACCTTATTATTATTCAATTAAGAGATATTCACCCACTGCAGATTAATTTCTTAAAATAAGTTTCGATTTTATGCAATTTTTAATGGAAATATCTTGTAAATTTATTGCTGTTTACTTTGCATTGAGCATGCTAGGTATACTATGCTAAGATCACCCATCTTCATTTCCAAAATCACAATCTTATTTCCCAAAATCACAATCATTGTTAGTTTTTATACAGTTGTAAGTCATTACAAAGTTAGTAACTTTCATGCAATACTACTTTCATATTTTCTGCATTTTTATATTTTGTATTCTTACAAAGTACATTAATAATTAATGTAGTATCATACTACTAAGACAATAATTAATTGGCATGTGAAAAAGCATTTTAACACAAAAATTATGAAAACAGCCATATCACCTGAAATGTCATATTTGTCAAAATATTAATTTTTAGCTTCAACATGCTGTTGATGATATACAAATGTTAAATAAAGTCGATCTGCCACTGGACTTTATAATGTTATTTTTAAATGACATGTCTGATTTCCTAATGATGAATGAATGAATAAGTTCAAGCATTACTATTACCTTTCGACCTTTGTAGATCTATTGTTCCCCTTTTTATGTTCCTGAGAGGCTCAATTAAAATCACCTTCTCCAGCTTTAGTCTAGGATTTGGAGAGGGTTTAAGGTATATAACTCCTTCATTGCTAACCAGTAACAGCCCATTTCGTTATTGAGGTGCTTGCTCTGCTGATTCTCATACTATTTTCTTTCTCGACCCTTTTCATGAAGGTTGTGCTCTATTTGGCCAGTTTTTTGTTGGGCAGTGAGATAACGTTCATTCTATTTTACAATCTTACTCATGTTGTTCACACAAGTAACTTGGGAAATTAGGTCCGTCCACACATAGCCCCGCATACATGCATAAGGCATCCATAATGGATTTTTTTGTCAAATTCCAAATTACCGTGCATCCACAACCCTCTATTATATCTACCCTAAAATAATCCTTGCCAAATTCTACCATTTTCTCTTAAAAGAATTCTCTTAAATTCATTCAATTGAAGACATCTGGGTAAATGCATAGAGGATCACCTTGAAGAAAAAAAATTTTCAAGAATACTTTCAAAAGTGAAAACACTGTTGGTGTTGTGTCCAGTCAGGAGAGGACTACAACAATAAAGCCTCTAAGCACTGCCATTTTGAAATTAAAAACCCAGTCTTTAAGTTTTCTGATCACACCTCATAAAAAGCTTTGGGATATTGAACTGAATGTCTTCACATACCAACTTTTAAATTATGAAACAATAAGAGTAAGCATTCTACCACAAATCATTCTAACGAATAGTTTTTTTAGAGTGATAATTATTAAATTTAATGTAGTTAATTACTAAATACATAGTAATGTGAATGATACAAGTGTCAATACAAAATTTAAAAAAATAGTTTTTAAATTAAAAACACATTTATTTAGGTACTTTGATAACGGCTTATCCAAAACCTTTAAACTTTGAACCCAGATAACAATTTCCAATATTTACTTTTCTTTTGACTTATGTGAATGATAAGATGCATGCTTAAATCTAAATGTTTATAAAAAAACTGATTAAGATAGAGGATGATCAATAAAAACTTTTAACATTAATGAAAAGTTTCCTATTAATGAAAATTTGTACTATTCAAAAGATTTATTTGTGTCAATATTTCCAATTTACAACACAATATGCTTATACTGGACTGCAAGCAAGACATTTATTTATCACATGTTTCTTGGATTTGTAGAAGCAACAGGTATACTGATACTGAAGCTGTTGAATTAAAAATAAGTAGAATCACCTCTTCGGCAAAGGCAACTGAGGTGCTTGCCGATCCCACTCGACACATTGTGTTGTGACCACTGTTTATGGAGTGAATGACACTGGCCTAATGTATCAAAAGGAGTCCCAGAGTAACCAGTGTTCTTGGCTTTACTCATGCATGCAGGGCTCTGTATAGGCAACTTCATTTCCATAGCTATTCCATGGTAACAACATGAACGAAAATGTAAAATAAAATGAATGGGATCTTACTGCGTAACAAAAAACTTGTCCTCCGTGATTAACATCATGAGGAATTTTTTTTTTTTAGTATTTACAATCTGTCTTCAGGACACTACGTAAATTGTAGGCTAAAATAATGACATGAAAGCATGTACCCATTGATACGTACAAATAATGAGATTATATAAATAATAATAATACAATACTGATACATAATGTTATATGTGTTAATTGTCAGGCAGGTCTCTAGGTATTCTCCTCTTGAGTCTTAGTGATGTCGATTTCATCATTAAATTTTCAGTCATAACATTTGGATGGGCTACTATTCAATGTCGGTAACTATTGCTATAAGCTTCAATTTCTTCTGTCATGGTCGGAATATTGAGTTGCTTGTGGATTATTTCAATTGTGATTATTTTTGGAGCTGTTAAGATTAAACATAGTATCTTAGATTGGAAGCGTTATAAAATTGCAATATTTGATTTGCAAGCAGAATCCCATAGTTGTATCCCAAACGTCCATCATGGTTTCAGTATTGTCTTATATAGTAATATTTTGTTATTGGTTGAAAGTTTGGATTTGTGCCCAATCAGCCAATACATATTTCTGAGTTTAATACCAAGTTGTTTACGCTTAGTAAAAATATGTTTCTGCCAATTCAGACGTATGTCCAAATGAATTCCCAGGTATTTCACTTCTGAGGTCTGCGGTATCCGTTTTTTATTTAGGGATACTGCTGGACATGTATGCTTCCTTAGTGTGAAGGTTATATGTTGAGATTTAGCTTCATTAAATTTAATACAACATTTTTACATCCAAAGTTGAACTAGTTTCAAACTATGCTGCAATGTTTGCGATGTCTGAGAACCATTACTGGAGGCCATTATAGCAGTGTCATCTGCAAATGTGGCAGTGATTACCCCTTGTGTCATGGGTAAATCACCAGTGAATATAAAGTATAAAACCGGTCCCAATATCTTTCCTTGTGGTACTCCTGCATTAACCTCACACAGATTGGTTATTAAGCCTTGATGTCTCACCTAAAAATACCTTTTATCAAGGTATGATTTTAACAGAGTATAAAAGTTTGAAGGTAGATTTTTCTTTATTTTATATAAGAAATCAGTATGTCATACTTTATTGAAAGCTTGGGTCACATCCAGAAAGACTGCTGAGCAATATTTCCTACCTTCAAACCTCTGTTGAATTGATTAAACCATACGATGAACCTGCTCAATGGTTTTATACTGCTGGCGGAAACCAAACTGATGATCAGGAATTAGATTTTTAGATGAAATAATTGGCATTAATCTTTTAAGGATCAGTTTCTCCAGGATCTTAGATACAATTTGGAGCAGACTAATAGGACGATATGAGGTAACATCCTCTGGCTTTTTTCCTGGCTTGGGTATCATAATAATTTGAGCTACTTTCCATTGGGGTGGATAGAAGCTTGTTCTCAGAACAGCATTGAACAATTGTGTCAGATATTTAAAACCCTTGTTCGGCATCACCTTCACAACTCTACCTGTTATCAGGTCTCTTTTTTGGGTTAAGATCTTTCAAAATAATATTTTGTACTTCTTTTATGGTAAATTTTCTGATAGGTGTATCTAGTTGATCTGGACATTCAATAAATTTTTGAACTTCTTCTTCGAAGTCAGGATGATTAGACCCTGGTTGAGGTAAAAAAACATTTTGCAGGTGAACAGAAAATAATGTAGCCTTTTCATCATTACTTCTTGCCCAGTTTTCATTGTCTTTCCTTAAAGAAGGGATAGGGTAGGGAAAAAAATGAAATGAAATTATCGGAGCAAATGTCTGCAAGCACCCCAATAACAAACTGGGAAATCACCAATTAGAAGTTGGTTAGTTATTTACCTCGAATCCTATCCAAATTCTTGATTTATGACTTTAGGTTGGAGAAGGTGATGTAACTGAACATCTCAGGAATACAGAAAAACAGCACAATAAATCTACAAAGGCTGCAGTACAATAGTAACCTTACAAATATTCCCTCACTTGTCTGAAACCTTTCACATTCAGAATGGTCAAAATTGCTGATATGTCCAGGTACAGGCTGTGTGACAAGTTCAGTGACTATGTGTACTTATCCCCATGCCACTGTATTACACTGATTACTGATTAAACAAAAAAAGTATTAAAAACTAACTGGTCTAGTCTTTATGAACAATAAGCTAACAGTCTCTTAGAAACTTCTAAATAAATAAGTATGTAACTGCAAAAAGAGAAACCCAATTCTCTAACAAAAACCCAATGATCAACCTAATACCACAAAAAAGTACACCAGAAGCAGAAAGCCTTATATAAGAAAAGTATAAACTCTTGACAAAAGCATGTAGACATCTTTAACACATGACAGTTAGATTTGCTGTCATCAAAATTACAGCTGACAGTTATATCAAGATCAAAAGAAGTAAAAGTTTAACCGATACTTCACAATTTATTCTACGTTATACAAAATCCATGGCTCAGAGTTGTCATCCTTTAGTCATATAATTCACATTCACTGAAAATTTTTGCTATACTGTGAATATGCAATATGTGCCCCAACACAAGTGGATTTCAGTGTAAAGGCTCAGTGGTTGATGTGGGTAAGTCACCAATCAGTATGCTGCGTCTCTGAACTAGACACTTCAAGGTTATGAGTTTTGAAACATTCAGTTATTGCTGTGTAAGCTTTCCTCTTTTCATCAAAACACTAATGTGTCAAATTCATTTGTTGAACTAGCGTTAAGTATAGACATTAAGAAAAAAAGAAGTTTTACTGTATTTTAATTTTTACAGCTAAATTTATACATATATATATATATATATGTGTGTGTGTGTGTGTGTGTGTGTGTGTGTGTGTATGTGTGTGTGTGTGTATGTGTGTGTGTGTGTGTGTGTGTGTGTGTGTGTGTGTGTGTGTGTGTGTGTGTGTGTGTGTGTGTGTGTGTGTGTGTGTGTGTGTGTGTGTGTGTGTATATATATATATATATATATATATATATATATATATATATATATATATATATATATTATTTGTGTATAGACCCTGTTGGATCACGCAAAGCACTCCGACTCATGTCTTGCTCCTTCTAGTCCTCCACACCTCCTTCATCCTGTCCCCATGGATCCTCTTCCACTCCTCCGTCCATTTTACCCCTGCTCTCTTTGAGATTTCATTCTCTGGGACCTTCCAACCGAGCACCTTTCTCCTGTATGTGTTCCTGTCTTCAACGTCTGTTGAGTCTATTTCTGCGTCATGTAGGTCTTCTCTGTGGTCTTCCGGGAGTACAACCTGTATCCATCTTCTGTTAATCTCGGGCCAAGGATCTTCCTCAAGATTTTGCATTCTTCCTTCAACATACCCTCCATGGTAGCTTTTGTATGGAGTGCTAGCGTCTCGCTTGCATATAATACCACCGGTTTTATGACTGTGTTGTAGTGTCTGATTTTTGTGTGCATCGACATACATCTATATATATATATATATATATATATATATATATATATATATATATATACACTGATACCCAAAATTCTATAACTGAAATGGGTTTTGCTTTCTTTATTAGAGAATTTATATTGGAAAAATGAGATATTGCTAAGATGGACATCATGCTAAGACCCAGACTGGAACCTTGAAATGATAAATTACTTTTTTAGGGGGTCATTAAAATATATATATATATATATATATATATATATATATATATATATATATGTATGTATGTATGTATGTGTGTGTGAGTGTGTGTGTGTTTTAGAATGCTCATGTTTGCAAAGTTGGTCTGACTTGATTCAATCTTGGTACAAAAATTGATTATAATAATAGCTTGGATAAGTTCGTGTAACAGCAACATTTTTTAAACAATTTCAAAATGGCGGTCATTTTAAACCTTTAAAAAATCATAACTTTTTTTCTTAAATATTTTTGAAAATCTGATTTCACCATCATAATCAGCATTAAAAATGGTATAAATCAGCATTCTGAATTTTCAAAATCTGTTGAAAATAAGAAATTTATTTGACAGTGGTTAGATTTCATTTTCATATTTTCAATGTAATTTGAAAGTATAAAGTCCTAGTATATTTAGATTTTAATGTTGATTATGAAGATGAAATCAGAATTTCAAAAAGGGTAAGACAAAGCGAAATATGTTTGGATATTCGCTTCTATCACTTCAACAAGACAGCTACGAGCTGTGATTATTTTAGATATGGGTAGTTCCACAGTATATTTATATAACTGGATAAATATCTGATTACCATAGTTGCTGATACAGTACAACAAGGAGCTAATTAATGAACATTTCCTGTAATGACTGGTACAAATGGATAGTCAAACTGTTGCATTCATTTCGCTCACTACATGTTGCCTTGATATGTTTCAACATATTTTTTCAAATATTTTTGCAATAAATATTGACTATACCTACCTACAGGATCAGATGAGTCAGTTATGATGACATCGTACTCCTGTTGATGTTCTGCCATGAACTTGAAACCATCTCCAATGTGTACTCTTAGTTTAGGATGTGTCAGTCCTTTCCCCACGAAAGGTAAATACTTTTTCGACACATTAAGTACTTGTTCGTCAATTTCAACTAATACTATAGACTCTACACTTGGATGTTTGGCTACTTCCCTCGCAACACCCCCGTCTCCTCCTCCAACAATCAACACCTATTTCAAATGCATAACATATACATTGGTAAGTGATTTTTATTATTACACAACATCTATCAGTTTTTTTAACCAATATCAAATATGCAGGTCAAATATCAGGTCAAATCAAATATGCAAACAATAGTAAAAACAAATACTAGATAAAAAGCACATTTCTCCATAAATGAATCCAAGACCATATATTAAGTGTTATCTGAAATTTCAGGAATTATAAAAAAACAGAAAGTCTTACATGCAATCAAAAATTTAATTGTTTCTATTAATATAATCACTAATTTGCATTAATATACAAATAAAGCACTTCTTGAAATCGGCTGTAAAAAGTGTTGAGAATCTTCAATGATCATTTTTTAATTTCATTTTGGAAACATATACAGTTGGTGCAATTAGTCTGGGCTCACGACACTGCCGCTACTAACCATTCAGAGTGAGTTGTCACAGGAAATGATAATTGATAATGCACACAATGATCAGCTTTAAGGAAACTGCTTGGCAAATATTGTCAGAAAAGTTCATGAAACACCCTTCTCTCCTCTAATGGCCTAGTTCTTGTTGTCCAAGGTTACAAGCCCAGAATAATTTTGTCAAATGTAGATTCAGTAAGTTAAGCGCATGAGATACAAGAGGTATTCAGTTTTTGGCCAAAATCTGATTGATATTACAGCATGTGCAAATGCGGAGTCGTAGTGTACAAACCAGTTTATTTCTTTTTCCATAGGTTTGGCTGTTTACGCTGCAAATTCTCCCTCGGCTGCTTCAAAACACTAAGGTAGTTGAAAATCGATAATTCCTTTGCAGATAATTCTATGAATGTTTAAAAATATTATTATCTTTTTTATAAAATAATATTATTTATGAAAAATAAAAAAAATATTGTCTTCACAATGTGCGAATTTGACAGCTTTTCTTCTTGAGCACAGACACACTGGTCCTGTGTTAAACGTTGGGAGATAAACTCTGCTGCAATTCTTTTCATATTGAGTTCATCAGACAGAATGTGTTGACATGTCCCATACGACAACTCTGTAGCTTCAACGATACTGTAGATGGTTTGTTATCTGTCCTAATTGATGATTTCTTGTAAATTGACATTTCCTAGAGTGATGACAGGTGATGAACTACTGGAACGTTGGTCATTTTGAACAGACCTTTTTAAAACATTTGAAAACCACTCAAATAGTTCTTGTTTTTCTTATAGCTTCACCACCAAATGCCAATCAAATAAACAAAAATTTGATAGGTTACAGAGTTTTGTTCAATACACAACAAAATTTAATACAAAGTCAATGCCAAATTGTGCAATTTGCAGAACATTCAAAAAATTTTAAGCAGCAACATAATCTATACTCAGTTGTACTTAGGCATACTGTTAACTAAAAGACTAATAATTTTTCTACTGAATGACTCTTTGTAATACTATATTTTATGGACTATAAAACAATTTTTTTCATTAAAAAAATGCCTCCAAAATTTAGGCGCATCATACTCAAAATTAATATAAAAATGTCCAGTGTTTGATTTTAAATTATCGTCAGTCTTAAAAATGGCCATATATTGATGCCTTGAGAAACCTATCTCTATCTGGCAACAGCAGTGCACTGATACGACGAACATGAGTTGTGGGGATTCACAAGCTTGCTAACACTGTTTCCCTCCAGCCCCACCATCACAAATCCAGAACACTGTCTAGCCTATGATGCATCATTGCAATCTACAGTGAAGTGAACTTGAATTGAAAGTGATTTTTGTTGTTGGTAACAGTACAATATTTTTGTTAGTAGCTAGTTTCGTCTTATACTTCTTAAAATACAGTATAAATCATTTGCACATATGCAAATTACTAAAAGATTTTGTTATCTCGTAAACGTTGATCCATATAGTTGGAAATAAAACCAATTCATTTTTCAGTTCAGTTCGTGAAACATAAATATCCTTTAATGTTTGGAATATATTTGTTTTAACTGCTTGCAAAATTTTCGTGCTCTTTAGTGTTGTGAGGTGATAAAAATATTTAGTTCTTAACACTAACTTTGGAGATAAACTTTAGGAAAAATAAATAACACTTACCATTTGAGTATTTATTGTTATCTAAACTTTACATTTAAACTTTCTCCCAATTAACTGCTATTTTATGTCACCTTTCAGTCGGAAACACAACTGTTTCAGATGGTAACGAAAGACAAACTTATACCATACCATTATTTACGTAGTATGCTTTATTAATAAAAATCATTAATACTCGGCACTTGCATACACTATGAAAACCGAATATTCATAAACTAAATTCTTCCACAACTACATGTTCTTGTACAACCTATTTAAATAACTTAGATTTCATAGCAAAATTACCTTTTTTGGTGACGGATGACTTGAAAGAGGAAGGAATGCAATCATTTCTTGATATGAAAATTCATCACTTTCTACACACTGAATGATACCATCCAGTATTAAAGCTCTACCATGAGATTTCCTGCAACAGTAAATAACATAATGTCCCCTTAAACTGTAATACCAAAATTAAATTCAAGCAAAACTTAGTTATTGTACCTTCATTTCTAACTGGAGAGAAAGAAAACAATAAGAAAATGCTTTTGTTATACAGTAATCTTCTTACTGTATCTTCATTTGTAAATGGAGAGAAAAAAACAATAAGCAAAACATTACTTCCTACGAACATGGCAAGTGCTAACATCAAAGCTATTAGTGATATGAAAGGTATGCTTAAGGTACTCACACTGCAACTTATTGTACCATATGGATTAAGCTGCAAGGATACATTTATGTGCAGTTGAAATCCTAAGTTTTGGTGGAGAACAACAGAAAAAAACAATTTTATGTGATACATTCAGATTATGAAACCGGCAGAGTTCAAAGTGCTTCAGTGGAATTATAGATCTGTATCAATTTTTGCAACTAGAAGCAGAACAGAGTGTATTATCGTTATTGGCTCTTAACACAGTGATACTTATGTCTGTCTAGTTTGTAGTATTTAAAGAAGTATGCTAACGCACATAATGCTGGAATGCATTGTCCAACTGGCGAGAGAAACCCTACGAGAAATGATAGAAAGCATTAAAAAATTACCAACTAATTCTGAATGCTTGATATGGCAGCTGTGATGTGATAGCATCAGCGATACATTTGACAATGTTTGTCTTAAAACAAAGAAATATGTTAAGAGCAACATACTTACGTTTCCAGAACCATAATATCTTGGTACTGGGATTTCTCTGAGTGCAATATCTTATCAACTTGCAGAGAAAGGCATATTCCTGGCCATAGTGTACTTAATTCACTGAACCAGCCGTCCGTCAGACCATTCATATTTCAACTGTAAAACAACATTTAATTAAAATATACCCAAACATAATAGTATAAAAAAATTAAAACTATTTTCTATGGGAAAGAAATAAGAGACTGGTGAAAAAACAGCAAATTTTGTAATTAAAGATTTATCCTATACATATTCTAAATACAAGTCCTTTTTCTGAAGTACCAAACAAAAGGAAATAGGCTGTCAAAGATAAAATATTAGGCTAATTTCTAAAAAATATACAAATTACTTAACAGCCTGAATTAGCAAAAAAGAACTTAAACCGACAAGTAAACAAAACATTTAGATATACCACAAACATCTGAAATTATCACAGGCTAGTTATACTGCTAATGCTTAACCAAAAGTCTTTTCAGATTAAAGTGCCAATTTCTTCAATGTTCTCATCTGTTGTTGACTTCAAAGATCATCCTGGATGAGGATATCAATTTCTTCTCAATACTTTTTAAACCAATGAAACCATTCAACAACCTGAGTGTGCAATAAACATTCATCACCGTACACTTGTTTCAACAAAGAATAAGTTTCTGTGCTGGACTTTCTGAGTTTCAATAAAAACTTCACATTAATGTGCTGCTCTTTAATAATGTTAGGCATTTTCCTGATGGGTAGTAGATGCATAGTCTAGTACGAATAAAGGCTACAGCCCAACTAAGATCAGCAGTCATATTGGTGGCAAAAATGGAAAAGGGGATGTCATGTGACTTGGCAATGACACAATCGCTAGTTGTCTTTAGAAAAATAAGTCTATTTTTGTACCCACACCTTTTATATCACTTTTGATGAAGATGATAATGTTGAGTTAGGTATACTACAGCCTACTGATTAGATATTATAGTAATATGGAAGGCAGTCTGGAAGAGGTGGACAGACTAAAAGAAACTAGGAAAGAAGGAAGACTAGAGAATATAACTATATGAGAAACTGAGGATAATATTATCAAAGAAATATTATACAGGAAATTATTCTAAATATATAGGTGATTCAGGACAGAAGAATAGTTTTAAATAATATTGATCAAAATGGAAGAAGGATAAAAAAACTTTAAGGAGCTAAGCAAGAAAATGGAAAAAAAGCTTGAAGAAAGAGTTAAGAAGACAAGTGAAACAAAAACATAAAACTGAAGGAATTAAAAAAGGAACTAACAAAATTTTGGAAAACATAATCAAAAGAATGCAATACGGACAAAAGGGATAGAAAATAAAAGTACATTAAAATAAATAGGTTTCTAATTTGAAAGGTAAAAAGGAAAAAGTTAAAAAATATATTTAAAATATGATCAGGTTTTTGAAGAACAAAAGAAAAAAATAATTGAAAATAGTTAAAATACTGGCTCAAGTACAAGTACTCAAAAAAAGTGTTTACAAAAATGAATTTAGTTTTTTTAAAAAAAACTGAAATTTTAACTTCAAATAAAATATTTGTTTAACTGTTATAAGGTAGAACATATGCTTTCTATTATGTATAATGAATTACAATGTTAATTATGTGTGTGTGTGTGTGTGTGTGTGTGTGTGCGTGCACGCGTGCATGTGTGTGCGTGTGTAATACTTGAGCACATAATTTTTATTGCTTAAATTTATTATTATTATTATATTAAAAAATGAGTTTCATGGCTCCTTTAACATAGGTTTATCTTTTCCATAACCAAGTGAATAACAAAGCCTAAAATAAATAAATGCCATATTTTCTCATTAAATATAATTTGTTATTATTATGAAATCATATTACTGCTTGCTACATAGTGAAATATGGTAGTCAATCAATTAAACTGTCAACTCCTTTCCAATCTCTAGATCAAAATTAACTAAGAAAACAATACTCATTGACCGAATGAAGCGAGGTCTCTGTTTCAACTTGACCATTTGGCATTTGGTTTGTTATGCAGTTTTAGCAAAACACACTGACCGATTGTTTTGAAATTTGTTTGACAGGTATCTTGTATAAAACCCGAATGACATTTGTTTAAGATTTTTCTCCATTCACTTCCATTTCAAGATGTCGGCCTTTGGTTTAACTATGACGAGTGTAGTTGCTAACTATTTCCTCTAATACTGGCTGAACAACAAGACCTATCATGTTTTTTACCACTTCATGGAAATTTTACCACCATTTCCAATAAGGTGGTCTAGTAAAATTTTTCCTAAATATTATGATTACTGTTTAAATTAGTGGAAAAGGTTACGTGTATGTCAGAGTGCAGTCATAGAGCGGTGGACAAACAATTGATTAAGAATATATTGCTAATAGTTCTTTGAACTACTAGTTTCAATAAATTACATAAGCAGGCGTATGTTAGCCTTGACAGTTTATAAACTTCAAAAACATTTACTAGAAAAGTTATTAACCTTTTTTTAAATCATAACAATTTTTTTTTTAAATTATAACTACTGCCAATTTATTATAAAAATGCAAGTCATGAAATAACTTTTACCAAACTTTAAAAAATTTAAGTTAAAAAACTTGATACTTTAAATTAAAATGTAACTTTATGGAATAGTTTTAACCTAATTATATTACAATAAAGTTATAACATTTACATTAAAAATAAAACTCAAACTTATGAATAAAATATTAGACACCTCTTTCTTTTTAAATAACTAAGCATTATTCCTGTTCATTAAAGCTTGTACAGTAAATTAAAAAAAATTATCTTAGACAAGGTTATCATTTTATGATAGAGCACTTTGAACTAAGATTCTTATCTTAAAAAAAATTGAAGCCTTTAATTTAGATAGGATATTTCACTGGGAAATAGGGATGTCTATATAAAGAGATTGTATTTATTTTTAAAAATATTTGCTTATTTTACTATTAAAAATTAAAGCAAGGCCTATCCACAATTTGTAATACCTATACATATCATTAAATTACAGGCATTTAATTTAATGATATGTATAGGTCAAAAACCTTTATAAGTATACAGTCTATTACTAAGTTAACACAATTTTATAAGGAAGGTACATACAAACAATATTTTTGTACTAATTTGTTTGAATTGAGCAATTAATATAAATAAGTTAAAAATGTGAATCATTTAGAAAACAACAAATTGATATTTTAGGGTACTTCTGAAATTGCTACCTGTTCTTGTACCTATCTTAATTTTGGCCATCTTTAATATAATTTAGTTCTACTTTTTGCATTATTAAATTATAAAGTTATAAGTATCAAGATTATAACATAATCAATATTATAACATTATGTTAATCTTGATTTTGCACTATCAAGTTTATAACAATCTTTTTTTTATATTTGTGAAATATTTTTAGCAAATAATTTAGGCTAATAGAATTTTGTGAATAATTATTTATTTTTCATTTACAACATGACGCCATAACATCAAAGTTATAGTGGTATTCTTCTTAAGCCATTAAGTTCTGACTGATCCTTAAGGTCATTGTTGTGCTTAAACCCTTTATTCTCTTCTCTATTTTGTCTTAGAATTACAATTGAGATTTTATTTGAAAGGTATGATCCTACTCATCCACAAGACTTTCAAGTTTTTTTCTTACATTTAAGATATTTTAAATTTACTGAGCTAGAAAAAAATTATTAATTTTATCTTTAAAATGAAAAAAAATATTATACTAGGGGAGAATGTCAAAGTATTTTAAATAATTCTACTGTGAAACATATTAATTAGGTAGTTAATTAAAAGTTATATTTTATACTTGTAGGCCTACTGTAGTCTCATACACAAAACGTTTTTTTTCTTAAAACAAGGGTTTCATGTTTTCAAGTGTTAAGATACTTACATTTTCTCAATTATATCAAATTTGCTATGAAAAAAATGTTGAATACTATAACAATACAGTACAGAAAAATCTAATCAAGTCCTACAACATTAAATTTCTTTTACTACTTACAAAAAAAGTTTACCTATATAACTATAATATAATAACCTTCAATGTAATAAAATACCTTTAAGCCCAAGTTCAATCTGGCCATCTCCTAGCCAATGTTATTCAAATTGTAAATAAACTTAAAATTCAAAGATAAAAAAAATTGGCCTACAAGTGGTACTAGCAAGGCATATTTTTGATATACATTATTGTTGATAATTCATACAAATTAAAAATTATATATAACTTTTACAATTTTTTTACTTATACATTTATAAAATGAATTATTGACAGAACATATTATTAGTGGCAACCATTTTAAAAACAAATATCATTATTATTTAGAAATTCTCAATTTTTTTGCTTTATAATTATTTTTTGTGATTTTTTCAATAACACAATTATTTTAGATTTGTAAAAAATAAAATCAATTCAACATACCTTTTAAAATCCTAACCTACAATTTTAATTTTTGACACTACAAACTAAACACTCACAGCTGTTTTCGGTATCGTTACAGAGCTGCGTAAAGTATCTTGAAGTTTGAAAGTACGACAATTTGACAAATTGTCTATTGACCTATTGTATATTATGCAGTACTGAATGTGTTGAAGCATAATCTTTCATCTGTGGAAAAACGTTCTACAAATATTTTAGGATAAAAAACCTTGTATATATAACAAGCAATCACTCTTGATTGCAACTGGGAAAATTATATAGCCAGAACCGGGACCTGGAAATTTTCTACAAATATGAAAATTTATTATAAATTTTTCTACTATTCACATGAAGTTTATTAATTTGTTTTTAAACATTTTATACATATTTTTTAAATAACTGTTTATACATTGCTAGTTACGGAATACATAAATTGCTTCTTAAAAAAAAAATATTAACAATAAAAATATCATTTTTTTTAATAACATAGTATACAGTAAATAATTTAATTCATATTTAAAATTATTGTTTCAATACCAAATTATTTTTTCATAAATTTGCAAGAAAAAACTGATATCGATATAAAATTGTAATGTTCAAAATGTTTAAAAATAAATATAATTTTATGTATTTTGCAATTGGGTATACAAAATACTATAAATCGTACACCTTTAACAAAATAATATTATACACGTACTATACATTAGGCAGGAGTAAAGAAATTGTTAAAAACTACCATTGTTTATTATTTATAAAAAAAGCTGGCATATATCTGTTACTTTCTTAGTTTATACCCAAAAACTAAGTTTGACAAAACAGGACCGTTAATACATTTATCAATGGCAATGCTTAGTTTTTGATCCTGCTCAACCCATCTATTCTATTATCTGTGTACAACACTCATCGTTAATGAGCGATCTCCGAGTTCACATTGTTCATTTTTTTAATTTTTACATTTGTCTGTGAATCTATCACAGAGAAAGATTTTCCTTTCCTTTCCATTTACAATACTGATTTACTGAGGGTTTAGGTCATACGACTTATAAAAAAACATTTTAGTAATATCATAAAAAAAAGAGTTATTGAATATGAATCAAGATGCAAAAAAAAGGTTGTCAATAGTTTTGGAAATGGTAGGGACAGTATTTCACTGGAGTTATATTCCCGTCATTCTTTACTTGGGTATGTATGATATTTATTTACCTTGTTGAAGGTAGTGTTAACGATAAAACTCATCAGTAAATTTTACCGGTCTTTACTAGCTAACCTAAAAACATTAAACGAACAGAATCGTTTGGAGTAAAAATTTTAAAAGTGTGTTTTTTTACTATTTATTATATAAATACCAAAATTACAATAAATTACAGTTATTAGCATAAACATTAAACAATAATAATCTTTTAAAAAAATTTAAAAAATCATGTCAGAGAAGTTCAGTTTAAATATACATACTGAACTGTATTACAAAATGAATTCGCAGATACAAAACCTATCAAACTGTATTGCTACACATGTATTTTAAATAATATATTCATTAGATACCAACAATATCTAGGACTAATCTTTGCTGGTGCGAGTTCATAAGTTACATCCTTTGTGTGTAATTTTTTATACCTAAAACCACAGATTGAGAATTTAAATGAATATGCTATTTAAAATACATGTGTAGCTTGTAAACCTATTTAGATAGGTTTTGTATCTGCTAATTCATACTGGTGAGCGATATAATGTCTAGGACTAAACTGTGCCGGTGCGGGTTCATAAGCCACACTCTTTATACGTAATTTTTTATACCTTAGAGCAAATATTGAAACTTTAAATAAATGTGTAGCAATACATTTTTATTGGTTTTGTATCTGCTAATTCATACTGGTGAACGATATAGCAACAGTATGTAGACTAAACTTTTCCGGCACTAAACCTTATAATTTTTTTTATAAGGTTATTATTGTGTAATGTTTATACATGAAACTGTAATTTATTGTAATTTTGTTATTTGTGTAATAAAAAAGTAAGAAAAGCGCTATTTTTTAAGTTTTACTCCTAGAGATTCAGTTATGTTGCATGTTTTTAGCTTAGCTAGTAATGGCCAGAAAAATTTACCGATGAGTCTAATCGTTGACGCTAAACTTCAGTGCAGCGTGTAGTGATACTGTTCACATAGTAAATCATCCATGCTCTATTTGTTGTAAACGGTAATGAGGTAAAAATATTTTTGTTAAAATTTACATCAAATCAAACTTTAGGCCTATTTCAAAATAAAAATGAAATTTAATGTCATATATATTTGCAGATTAATATTGCCTAATTTCATTTTAAAAAATATTGGCTAGTTTCAGTTTAGGAAAACAAAAATATTTTATGGGGTCTAATTATGTAATAATGAGTTAAAACTTATTAATTATGTAAACACCTCAGTAGATTATTTTTGGGTCACTACTATTAGGTTTACATATGTTATATAATGCTTAAATCTTATATGTTATAGGATTCAAAAAAGGGGCAGATCCTGGAACTCAACCATTTTCTTTAGGAAGGTAAACACTTTTTAAAACTATAATGCAGATGGAAAAAGTAGTTTTACAACTAACTTAAAAAAAAAAACTTAACCTAACACAGTGTTTATAGGGTGCCAAAACACTATCTATCCTGCTATTCATTTTCTGTAAAAATTATTTGTTTCCAAATAATTGGTTTTTTAAAAATTAGCCTAATTTATATTTCTAGAATGGTTTGACTAACTGAATTGAAACTCTACACAAAAATTTACTAGCTAAGGTAGATTAGATTGATAGATTCTTTAGAGTTATCGGGCTTGTTAGTCCGATACCGTAACCGAAGACCATGTTGTACAACTGAGCCTCTTGGATTCTGGTTCTGTAGACTGGTACCCTAAATGGGTTTTAGAAGTCCATTCATTAGCTCATTTTCCTCAAAGCCAAGCACTCTTTGCTTCATGCTGGCATTTGCAGTTTCATTATCATCCCGCATAACAATGTTGTAGTCTCCGGGAGAAATAGAAGAAGTTCAGGCATTTACCAGGTCAGCTGCGGGGTAGCAAGGCACTTTTCTGGTATGGAATGGTGAAAGAAATTCTTGTTTAGAGTTGGCTAGATTTCTCCTATTTCCTCCTGAGCAAGTTATGGTGTCTTATATAGTTGTTCTGGATGTTGGTAGGCTACATGTAGTTGTTCTGTAGTAGGTGGTCCTCCTCGATGTTCTGCCAAACAATGACTTTCGACCTGTAATTATACTCAAAATTATGGTAGCAACCATAATTTTTCTGAATTCCATTGTTAAAACTAGAGAAGGAATGGCACTAGTTAGAATCAAACTATTGTGTACAAAAGATGCAAGGTGATACGCTGACAGTAATGCCTGTGCAGAGATATATTAATCTAGCGTAGTATAGACCCCAAGATACGCATGCACTGCAAACCAATTGGAAATGAGTATTGGAAAGTCATCAGGATTTGGCTGTTTCAGAGCCGGGACAGAAGTACAGGGATTTTCAGCATGTTGTTTAGGTGATGACACGAATGCACTGTTTCTCCATGGTATAATGTTTCTGGCTGAGATACAGAAGTTCTCCAATCTTGGAGTATGATCCTATCAGCCCTTTAAAGGTTATGTTTCTCACCCTTCCCCCAAGTTTTAATCTTTGGGAGGTTCTTTGCTTATAGTTTTAATTAGAAGACCCCTTTGGTACCTGTATTCTTCCTTTGCCTGGTGTAGAAGCCGCCTGTATTCTCCCTTCGCAATTTGCACTTCCGATAGACATTGTACCCAACCTTACTGATATTATTTGATCAGCCCTTTAAAGGTTATGTTTCTCACCCTTCCCCCCCAAGTTTTAATCTTTGGGAGGTTCTTTGCTTATAGTTTTAATTAGAAGCCCCTTTGGTACCTGTATTCTTCCTTTGCCTGGTGTAGAAGCCGCCTGTATTTTCCCTTCGCGATTTGCACTTCCGATAGACATTGTACCCAACCTTACTGATATTATTTGAGATGTAACCCATCTCTCACTTCTTCCACTGCAGATTGGCTAGGTCCGCCTAGCATTGCCACAGTGTGCTAATACAATCATAGTTCAGTTTGGTTAGAAGCAGCCCCAATTTAATAAATGCTGTTTTCACTCCCCATGTCCACTTTTGCCAGTTCTTTTTTATGGATTTTGACAGCTTTTTGCGAGCCAACAAAATCCTGCAAGTAGCTAGGGAAATAAAAAATATGTCCACCTATACAGAGCTCTGCATGCATAAGTAAGGCTGTATTAAAGCTGGAGGTTCCTGATCCAGAGTTCATGTACTTAATGTTCTTTATTAGCTATACAGCATTTGGTATCACTGTTCCATTTTGGCTTAGGATGAAGGGATCTAATCCAAGAAGCACATAGGTTTAATCTAGCTAGGGCATCTCGGGATTGCCAAACCCATACTTAGAATGTGTGAACCCCTGAGGAGTTAAAAAACCTTCAAACTATTTAAATCTCTTACCATGTCTAAAAAGCTTAAGATTTATGCCTAATTGTTGAATAATATTAATTAACTTGACTGAATGAACTTTTAAAATGACAGTGGTTTGAACTTTTTAAAATCAAAATATCTTGAAAATGAACACTTTTATTTAAGAAAAATTAATTTTTTTTGTAGCTCTTAATTTTGTTATAATTATCAAAATTACTGGATAATGTTTAATAGTAAATCAGTGCCCATTGGTTTTTCAGGCATAAAATGTAATGCAGAATAACAAATAGCCATGAATTATAATAGATTTCATGTTCGATGAATCAATGAAAGTGTTTTTACAATTATCCTTTGTCTGATAATTTTGATAGTTGCAAGTTTAAAAAGAAATTTATGTACCTACGTCTTGATGTTTTTATTTATTAAAAGTACCACTTTTGTGTCAGATTTAAACTTTTTAAATAGATCATTTAATCAAGTTGGTTATTTTTCATCAATTAGATCTTTAACTAATAAACTTCCTTTTATGCAGGTTCAATTCAATTGGTCTAAGTGTTTTCAGATAAAAGGTCTGTTATACATTTTTTTGTTCAGTGGACATTGTTGTTCAGTACAGTCTGAGAAGAAATAGGTAAAAGTATTTTGTTACGTGCTATATAGTGAATACTGAGTGTTTTCGGAAAAAGTTTTGTTCTGTCTAAAGAATCACTTCCTAAAGAGCTTAGGGACATTCTGTAGAGTTAAAAAATTAATAAATTTCATAACTTTAATGTAGGCTATGATGAATTAATATTAAACTTATTTTTGTAATGAACTCCAAAGAAAATGCATTTTGTATTACATATGTATGTATGTTAATATACAGTGTATATATTTGTTGTAAATTGCATTGTATATCTCTATAGTGAACTCAAGAATAAATTTCTACTGAAATCGGCTAATATGTCCCAAACATTCTGTAACAATAGGTCAAAGAAGTTTTGTTTATTGTATGATGCCAAATGAACTCAAATCATTGAGTGTTAGTAATAAGGCTTTAAAGAAAAAATTTAAATTTTTAGAATATTTAATATTTTGTAATGTTATGATAAATGTATTCAAATATTTTTTTATTTTCGTAAAATGAATATATATATATATATATATATTTATTTATTTATATAAATAATACCAAGTAATTAATTTAATGAAACATTAAATTTTAAGAAAAAAGCATTTATTTTTATTTTGTTTCAGCATAATATGGTAAAGAAAAACAGACGAAATGGTGTCTAAGAGAAGCACGTTTGTATAACTGTACATTACTTAGATTGTGTTTATAAATTAAGTTTGTGATTTTTTTTATAATAAAATCAAATGTTAAGATACTTTATGAAAATTAAAAAATATTAAAAGATTTTCTAGCTGTTAAAATGCTTTTTGCTCCTTCTAATTACTTTAATATGTTCTTAGCATACGCATTTCATCCAATATTTTTGCTCTTAATTTTGTGTTTAAAACTGTTGCAATTTGACTAAGAAAAATTAATTCATTACAGAAACAACATTATTTGTTACACATCATAGTGGAATATAATTTTTTACAAAAGTTAAAATAAATATTTTCCATTTTTGGTTATGTTGCACCGTATTTTTATATTGTAATAAACTAGCCACAAAAATTGTATAATTTTTTTTTTTAAGTTATTGATTAGGTTTTAGTAAGCATTAACATTAAGTAAGACTAACTTATTTTGATTCTACTGAATTTGTTATATTCATTTTCTAGTGTTCTACTTCCTCAGTATGAGGGAAATCAATTTTGATTAACATATCAGTTTTCAAGGCCCTAATTTTTTATAAAAAGCGAAAATGGGCCTTATTTCTCAACGATTACTAACCATGATTTTGGTCATACATAAAATCATAGTTTCAGTACTAAATTTGAAATTTTGAAATATATGGTTCTGGAATAAAAAATATATAGGCCAGACTGTTATGAGATATGTTTTGTTTTGTTTTTTAAGTTAGTCTTAGATTGTAAATTTCTTATGTTTCAAATTTTGTACTGATTTCAATCATGAATCTTTGAGAAGTTCAACAAGCTTGGACAGTGGAATCATCCTTTGATGACATGGGGTCCATGAATGAATGGAGGGTTCAGGTATACTGTGAGGTGACCAGAATTTTTCCCCTTGCTGTTCTTACCCCAGGGGCCAGATCTTCCCCTAACCAAAAAGAATCATTAACTCTCCAAAGATCCAACACCTTTAGGAAGAAGTTCAAAGATTTCACTGGAAATATTCCTTCTATCTCTGCACCATAGAAGTAACATTTGAAAAAACTTTGTCATGTTGCACACAGAGGTTCATATTTGTTTTATTTATAGAGGTAGATGTTCGTTACTCAAGGGTTGTGAGTTCCACTATAACTGCCAAACACAGATTCTTAGAGTAAGCAACTAGATTTGGAGATTGCTTATATAAACAAAATTTGAGGGGAATTTGATAAGTTGATTTTAAAAGGAAAAAGAAATTCATATGTTAGCTTTTTCCTTGTTGATCTCTTTTTTTGTCAATATGGCTCTCAAAATTGACATTTTTTGAGCAACCAATAATTTTTATTTGGATTTCAGTTAAGCCATATGCAAGGAACACTGCTGCACATGTAAATAAAAAAAACAGAAAAATCTTTATCACAAAATGAAAAAACCTACGTATAAACAGACTAAATGTCAAATTACATCACCTTGATGTACATTTTAATAGAATAGGCACCATGTCAGAGGAATATGAAACATTAAAAACATTAAAATATAAACAGTGGTTGATTACAAAGCCTAAATCTTCCCTGAATAACAGGAAGTGCTGCCTGACCCACATTTGGAGAAGAATAAATTTATATTTTATTTAATTACATTATAAATTTTAATACATTTAAATAAATTGTATCTTATTTAAGGTAAATACATCTTAATTTAAATACTGTAAAAAGTACTTTACTTAAATACTTAAAAAGGTAAAAGATGAACATTTTATTACATTTTACCTGTAAGGACACTGGTTTTTAGTTAAGAATGGTCATTATGTTTAATCTGATATTGTTCATACAGTAGTATAATATTGCATTCATTATTGAACAATACATTATTCTGTTTTAATTAAGTTTGTTATTTAATTATAGAATACTAGCTGTTACCCGTTGCGGCTTTGCCTGCAATTATAATGTAGGCTATAAAATTTATAGTCGATTTTCAAAATGAGAATAGATCATTTCATTTTAATATATTTCTATTTACAATATTATACGGTTTATGGTTTTCGCCAAGAAATATACATTTTTGCTACTCGATACTCTAAAACAGGGTCCTGTCATATTTTAATAAAATACAGTATTACGTGTTAGGACCAACAACCGTGTCAGTTAGGTTCTGGAGTACTATTTTTTAAAAAATAAATAAAGGTGTTTTTTAATGCATCACCGCGTTAGGCTTAACAACCATGTTAGTTAACTTATGCAGTATTCTTTAAAAAAAAATATAAAGATTTTTCACGCATCACCATGGCGTAACAAACGTGTCAGTTAAGGTTTCGAGTACTCTTTAAAAAAAAATAACGGTTTTTTTCACGCATCACCAAGTTAGACTTAACAACCGTGTCAGTTAAGGTTTGAAGTACTCTTTAAAAAAAATAACGGTTTTTCACACATCGCCATAATAGGCCCAACAACCATGTCAGTTAGGATATGTGGTATTCTTTAAAAAAATATAAAGGTTTTTTTACGCATCACCGTGTTAGGCCTAACAACCGTGTCAGTGAGGATATGTAGAATTCTTTAAAAAAATATAAAGGTTTTTTCACACATCATCGTGTAGGCCCAACAACCGTGTCAGGATATGTCGTATTCTTTAAAAAAATATAAAGGTTTTTCACGCATCACTGTGTTAGACCTAACAACCGTGTTAGTTAAGTTACTCTTTAAAAAAAATATAACGGTTTTTTTCATGCATCACCTTATTAGGCCCAACAACCGTGTCAGTTAGGTTATAAGTACTATTTAAAAAAAATTAATAAAGGTTTTTTTAATGGATCACCGTGTTAGGCATAACAACCATGTTAGTTAGCTTATGGAGTATTCTTTTAAAAAACTATAAAGTATTTTTCACGCATTACCATGGTAGACCTAACAACCGTGTCAGTTAAGGTTTTCAGTACTATTTAAAAAAAATAAAGGTTTTTTTCACACATTACAGTGATAGGCCCAACAACCGTGTCAGTTAGGATATGTAGTATTCTTTAAAAAAAATATAAAGGTTTTTCACGCATCACCGTGTTAGGCCTAACAGCCGTGTCAATTAGGTTATATAATATTCTTTAAAAAGTAAAGGTTTTTTTTACATATCACCGTGATAGGCCTAACAATCGTATCAGTTAGGATATGTAGTATTCTTTAAAAAAAATAAAGGTTTTTCACATCACCGTGATAGGCTCAACATCCGTATCAGTTATGTTATGTAGTATTCTTTAAAACATTATACAGGTTTTTTCACGCATCACCGTGTTAGGCCTAACAACGATGTCAGTTAGGATATGTAGTATTCTTTAAAAAAATATAAAGGTTTTTCACACATCACAGTGTTAGGCCTAACAACCGTGTCAATTAGGTTATGTAGTATTCTAAAAAAAATAAAGGTTTTTTTCACCATCACCATGATAGTCCCAACAACCGTGTCAGTTGGGATATGTAGTAGTCTTTAAAAAAATTTAAAGGTTTTTTCACGCATCACCGTGTTAGGCCTAACAACCATGTCAGTTAGGATATGTAGTATTCTTTAAAAAAATGTAAAGGTTTTTCACGCATCACCGTTTTAGGCCTAACAACCGTGTCAGGATATATAGTAGGCTTTCATCTTTTTGCATTATTGTTTACTCTCAGGTAACTAAATCACATGTCCAGACATTTGCTATATGTATAATGGGCTATATAGATCTCTGATACTTAAACCATATTCGTACATCTCAATTGGTCAAGTGGTTAAAGCGTGATTGAATAACAAACAAACAAACAAACACACAAACTTTCAGAAATATAATATGAATTAGATTCATCTTTTATTATTGTTTACTTGGACATTTGCTATATGTAGGGCTATATAGAAACAATACAATAAATAACAATAATATAAAGTACATTATTGTTCTATCATGTTATATGAATAATGAAATTTTGTATTCATTGTATGCCAGTCTAATACAATATTCACCATCGTATAACATGATTCATGGTCAATTAATTATTAAACTGTATTAGGCTTTACAAACAAAGAAGCCACGTTAGTCAAACGCCAAGTTACTAATGTTTGCTCCATCTTGTGTGAACAAAGGCATGGTGTAAACTGCCTTCTATCTACAGTAAGAGCAAACAACTTTAAACCTCAATCAGAGGCCTAGCCTAGCCAAATACATCGCTTCATTTGAAGCTTATTGTTTCCTAGAGGCTACCGTCTTGAAATAATTTTAAATAATCTTAGTACAGTTGTCTTGTTGATGTAATAAAAGAAATTTTGAAAAATGTTAATCACTACGTGCAATTTTTTTGTTTTGCTTAATGTTTATACTTTATGCCAGTTAGATTAACAAGGATGAGATCAGGATTAATGGTAAAGGAACAACAACAGGAGTAACTGCGGCTAGAACTGAAGGCCTTATGGTGCACAGTTCAGAGACACAGCAAACTGACCGGTGCTTTAGTCACATTGACCACCGAGTCCCTCTGAAGTGATGAAAATGAATTTTAAAAGAGCAACAATATCACATAAACATTTTAACATATATCTTTTTAAAACAAACAAATTAACCATAGACAATATAAATCTTATAATATTTACATATTTTTGAAAATCGTTTCACCAATTAGCATAAATTTGTATTTAAAATTTTCAAATTACATTAAAATATGAAAATAAACTAACAATTATATTTACGCAGATTTTAATGGTGAAACCAGGTAGTCTATTAAATATATAGACAGATAAATTAAAAGTTATGAATTTTAAGATTTTTAAATAGCCACCATTTTAAAACTGTTAAAGGGATTTGCAGGATAACTTTGAATATATAAAACAAAAAACAGTCACAATTGTGTTGAACAAATGTACAGTATGCTATTTCAATAGGCCTATATGGTAGTTAAAATTTTTCCAGGTCATATATGACTATTCATAACTCATTAACTCAAACCAAGGATATTGAATTTGAAATAAAATAAATTGTTAAAAATTTATTGTTGTGGGTACACAACAAATAAATTTGTTGGGTACAAATGTTAAAAAAAATTCAAGAACATTCATTGCATTTTATTCTATTTTAGATTTCAGTTAAGAATGACCAAAATTGATTTTTAGAAGTTAGGCTAGACTAATTTAAAGTAAAACAATCTATAATGAACAAGGTTTTTGAAAGATAGCAACACAAGTTTTGTTTATGTACTTAGGTACAGTACTAAACATTATTTTTACCTAACTATTCTTTGTCATTATGTTAACCCTAACCCTGTAGCCGCCTTAGTGGCCTAGTGCAGGGGTCTCCAAACTACGGCCCGAGGGCCACATCCGGCCCGCGGACAGATTTTGTTCGGCCCGCGGAGAGCTAGCATACTTGAAAACTCCTTTTAGAGAACATATTTTTTATAGCAAATTAAATTTAGTTTACTGAAGTATTCTAATTTTATGTTGAATAATTATTAATATGACATCTACATTGATATCATGGCTCGTACTCCTCATTACGCCTCGTTACCCTCATGGCTCGTACTCTACGACTAATCTAGAAATTACAGATAATGACAGGAAAATTAATAATATGCAGTGTTGCCGTTTTGCGGACTTTAGTCCGATTTGCAGACTTTTTTAAACGTTGCGTACTTTTTCGGACTTTTTTTTTCATAAGTGGACTATTTCACTTTTTACCACCGGCAACAATGATAATATGGTTTTGGCCCTCGGAACTTACTGGAGTAATCAGTATGGCCCTAAGGCTGGAAAGTTTGGAGACCCCTGGCCTAGTGGATAGTGTACTAGGCTTTCACCCCAAGTACCCAGGGTTCGATTTCCGGCGGGGGCTTGGCATTTTCATACGCTATAAATCATCCCATCGTCTGCATTATCCCAAGTGTGCACAATAGTCGGACGTTAAACACCAAAAAAAAAAATATGTTAACCCTAGATGTTTTAGGAGTACCTTAACTGTTTCAACTTTTTCTAATAAAGAAAAAATTAATTTAAAAAACTCGATTCTTCTTGTGAAACACTTTTTTCAATAATAAAATTAATTATTATAAGTAGTACAGGGAGAAAAATTTAGTAGGGTAACTTCTTCAAAAACAAACGAGGTTCTAAAAATAAAAAAAAGGATATGAAATGAAAACCTTTATTCCGTCAATAATTCTGCTATCTGGTAGAGAAATATAAAACTACTAAACAAGCTTATCAATTGCTCCTATAGATAGTGCTGTAACTGTAAAAAGTGGAAATGACATAAAGGTGTTTATAAGGTATTATTTTTCTTACTTCAGGAAATATATTATGGTGTTGATGAAAAAAAATATGATCAGTTTTTAGTTCTTCAGATTCTAAAAAGATGTATCCTTCCCCTTGAAAACTCGTCTATGAATGTACAAGTATGTGGTGTGCGCGCGCATGTCGATATTAAATAAAAAGACCGTTTTGATGAAATTCTATGCAAGCCATATTTTAGAATGTTTTCTAGATTTTTCGAAAATTTCGTTCCCAGCCCTTTCGGGTAAAAAAAACGACTAAAAACGATTACAATTTGTGCTTTTTTTCAAAATTGACATACACTATTTTCATCAAATTTTGTTCAAATGTAGTCTCAAGTGCCAAAACAAAGTTTAATTTTTTTTTTATAAGGCAAAAACACATTGAGGTTATTATCACCAACAAAGTTTAATATTTATATTATTAGAACAATAAGATTAGTACAATTTATTTCAAAACTGGCCGAGCGAAGCGAGCTCTCTTTTTCAACTCGACCGTTCGGCATTTGGTTTGTTACGTAGTTTGGGCCAAATGCGTTAACCGACTGTTTTGAAATTTGTTACGATGGTACCTTGTACAACGACGTATGTAAGATTTTTTCCCCAATCACTTCCGTTTCAAGATGGCGGCATCTATTTTAACGATTCCGTGATTAGTTACTGGCTTTTTCCTGTAATACTGGCTGGACGGCTCATCTTATGACAATTTTGACCGCTTCACGGAGAAAAAGCATAAAATTTCCAGGAAAAACTGATACAGTAACATTTTCCCTAAATATTATGGTTACCTGTTAAATTAGCGGAAAAGTTTGCTAGCGCGTCAGAGCGCTGTCATGCAGCAATGGTCAGGTAATTAAAAATACAGGGTTATCGAAAAACTATGCCGGGATTTCAACTAAGTGCAATTCAAAAAGTATTAAAGATAATTTAATGATTTTAAATTGGCAATGTACAGGAAAATAGACGTTTTGATTGATACCTTAGCAAGTTTCGATGTGACATATTTGTTGCTCTGTAGACATCTAATCTGTAGTCAGTTTCATGCCAAGTGCGTTGAATCATTTCTGGGGTTACAGTTTTGATGGCGGCAGAAATGCACCAAATCACGAATTTTCCCAGCATAAAATATGTTCTTAATGCACCCCCAAAAAAAGAAATCCAAAGGGGACTAGACTTCTGGGGGGGGGGGCAAGGAGCACCTCTGCCAATCCAACCATTAGGAAATCTAGTGTTGAGGGCATTGCGTACAGTTAGATGATAATGAGAGGAGCTCTACCTTGCATAAATATGACACGTTGTCCAGTTTGTTGTACAATTTGTTCGATCTGGGGAAACACAAACTGTTCTAGCATGTCTAGATAGATGATCCCTGTAATTTCGTGAATTTCGTTAGGTTGTTTTTATCCCGATATTCGACAGTTGTAACGATTAACTCAACCATTAATGTGAAACGTTGCTTCATATGTCAAGAACATCTGATTTTAAAAAGTCGGATTGTCATCAATTTTATTTAGCATAAAAGGTCACGCAGTCGCTCTATGTCCTGTATCCAACAAAACTGTCTCAATGCAGCTAAAAAACAGTGAAGAAATTATTCCTGTAGGTTGAGAAAGTTTGCTTCAATGATTTTTTTTGAAACACTGGCATTTTTTTCGATGACCCTGTATACTGCGAGGACTACTGTTCTTTTAACTACTAGTATGTTACTTCGATATATACTAAAGTCAAATGTATTTAACATATAATAAAGTAACATATATTCAGTAAATGTATTTTAGGTGAAAACTCGAATTATGAACATTTTCCACAATTTTAATTACAGCTCTTTTGGTAATGACAAAACTTATAAAGCCTAAAACGCCGGTAAGTAGTTTCCTGATTGAATAGCAATGTATTTTTCAATAAGCAGAATTATTATTACATTATTATTAACGTTAGTAGCAAACATAGGCTATTACAGTGTATTAGTCCCCTCCATTCTCTGTATACTTAGGTTAGGAGTTACAAATCCCTGAACGCCGTTACTACAGACTTGGGTAACGACTTCCAGACACTACAGCAACTCTCACAGGTGTAACCATATAATGTTTCATTTGCATAATGTTTGACAGAAGCAAGAGACAAGATCCTTGCCCGTTTTGTAGACCAACCATATTAGCTGGGCTGCCAAGTGATCTAAATGAAAATCAAAAAAGGGTACAAGTAAATGTAAAATAGTACACTTTCTTACATTCAATTACATCTACAAACAAAACCTGGTTTGGAAGCTACATTGTCTGATTTGAAAGCTACAGTGTCTGGTTTGGAAGTTACAGTGTCCGGTATGGAAGTTACAATGTCTGGGTGGAATCTATCATACTAGGTCGGTATTTAGTTTTAAAGCTACAGTCTCTGGATTGGAAGCTACAATATCCAGTTTGGAAGCTACAGTGTCTGGTTTCGAAGCTACAATATCCAGTTTGGAAGTTACAGTGTCTGGTTTGGAAATTACAGTGTCGGTTTGTAAGCTAGAGTGTCCGGTTTGGAAGTTACAGTATCTCGTTTGGAAGATACAGAGTCCAGTTTGGATGCTAGAGTGTCTGGTTTGGAAGTTACAGTGTCTCGTTTGGAAGATACAGTGTCCGGTTTGGAAGCTACAGTGTCAAGTTTGGAGGCTACAGTGTCTGGTTTGGAAGCTACAGTGTCTGGTTTGGAAACTACCGTAGCTAGTTTGGAAGCTATAGTGTCCGGTTTGGAAGCGACAGTGGCTGGTTTGGAAGCTATAGTGTCCGGTTTGGAAGATACAATGTCCGGTTTGGAAGCTACAGTATCCGGTTTGAAAGTTACAGTGTCTCGTTTGGAAACTACAGTATCCGGTTTGGAAGATACAGTGTCCGATTTGAAAACTACAGTATCCGGTTTGGAAGCTACAGTGTCAAGTTTGGAGGCTACAGTGTCTGGTTTGGAGGCTACAGTGTCTGGTTTGGAAGCTACAGTGTCTGGTTTGGAAACTACCGATTATGAAAATTGGGATAATTTTTAACTATAGTTCGTCTCGATTTTTGGAAGCGATTTCTGGGCGATAATAGTGTCAACCTGCACGCATACTTTCGTCAAAATCGTTCAATTATTTCAGTCTCCAAGTTAATTAGGTTAGCGCGCCCATACACATCGCTGGAGACTCAGCTGCAGTAATTGATTGATTCTGATGATCAGTGTTTGCGCACAGACACGTCAAATTAAACTGATTGGTGTCCATTTTATGCATTTCTAACAATCGCCGTCAGCACAAATACGTTATTAAAAACACAATTAATTAAAAAATCATTTTAGTAAACTTCGTTGTCGAACATAATATATATTTCTATAACAATAAAAACATACACTTGAGGAATTCGGGGAGTTACCCACAAAAGTTAAGCTTTTGTTAATGATATCTTTGCTGAATATTTAATTAATTTGAACATATGTTTTCAAATATCTGGTTTTGTTTAAATAAATACGTGAACCTACCTCAGATATTACTTACTGTGGTTACAGTACAAGATAAGCTGTTTTACATTAATTCGTAACATTCAGCAGATTTCATTGAACAGCTGACACGCTATAAGTTTCAGGTTATTTTGTTAAAACCAGTAATATTAACAACAATTATTACAAACGTTTATATTAATTTCGAATATTATAAACTGTTATAATGTGAATGTGTACTTCAACTAAAGAAAAATAACGAAACCAAAGCAACACAACGTTTTCATATAATACGCGCGTACTGTTATCGAAAAGCAGGAAGAAAAAGAAAGAGACAGACGTAGAGGGAGGAAATTCTTTTGCTTTTTCGTTCCATATTTCCGTTACATTCTTCCGTTCGGCAGACTTTTTTCTATTCACTCTTCTCGCCAAAGCTAACATTAAATTCGCTTCAATAATAACTTATTTTAAATTTGAATTTTTTGGTATCCACGATTAAAATATTTAATATCTTGTGACATTAACGTACATTGTTTGATCAGTCACGTGACTCCTTTTATGAAACATGACATGTTTCGGAACCGTAGCTCCATCTTCAGGAGTAAACTAACAATCCGAAGATACAGTCGAACATTAAAACACACTTTACGAAAATTGAACTACGTAGTATTTTCATACAGCAAATACCTTGGTATAATATAGTGTGTATCTTGACATAGACGATCATCAACTGTCTGTGACAGCTCATTTTAAGAGGAGCATACATTATGTAACACGTGAAAATACTGTTTGGTGTAATGTTTGTTTAAACGCTCGACGATCTCTTCGGAGTGATTAGTTTATTCCTGAAGATGGAGCTGCGGATCCGAAACATGGTACGTGACGGACCAAACAAACTGACGTAACAAAAGCGGATTTTTAAAATACCTTTTTTGAAATTACTATTTCACCATTTAAGTACCATTAGGATTTTAATGTTTCATATTGCATAAAAAATACGAAAATGAACTTGACCGCCGTAAAAAAATGTATTAATTTCAACGGATTTTGAAAATTCAAAACGTTAATTTATGCAGTTATTTTAAAGAAAAATTGCGACGGTGAAACCGGATTAAAAAAAATTAAGACAAAAATGTTATGGATTGAATGTTGTGAAATTACATCGCTTAAATCTAATATTAAGGTATTAAATTTATTGTTTATAGATATTCCCAATTTACAATGACAGTAAACATAACATCGACTGAAATTATTTATCGCAGATAATGGCAATACATAGGTCTAACCTCAATTGTAACAGTATTTTCAAAGGCTCAGCTGTGGAGCGCGGGATCAGCTGTTTAGATGAACATTACTTCCAGTCTATGCATCACTTTGGCGTTACAATTCCCGTTGCATATTAGATCTTAAGTGTTTTGCGAATTTCCACTGGAAAAATAAGCTATTGGAAGATCCATCACGGTGATACCCAGACCTAGGACCTTGAAATGAGCAATCCAAATTACTAGATCACTCTTTGAGGGTCGTTAAAATTTTATATTTGTGTGTGTGTGTGTGTGTGTGTGTGTGTGTGTGTGTGTGTGTGTGTGTGTGTGTTGTAGCACGCTGACGTTTGCAATTTCAGTTCGATTTGACTCAAACTTTGCACAAAAATCGATTATGGTAATACCTTGAACAAGTTCCTTAACCAGCAAAATTCGTTCAACAGTTTCACAATGGCGGCCACTTCAAATATTCAAAAAATCATAACATTTTTGTCTTATTTTTTTTAATCTGTTTACACCGTCGCAATCATCTTTAAAATAACAGCGTAAATTAACGTTTTGAATTTTCAAAATCTGTTGAAATTAATAATTTTTTTGACGGCGGTCACGGGTTCATTTTCGTATTTTCGATGCAATTTGAAACATTAAAATTCTAATGTATGCATATTGTAATGGTGAAATCGTAATTTCAAAAAGGGTATTTTGGAAATTCGCTACTATCACGTCAGCAAGACAGGTTGCCTCGATTGTAAATTTATAGTGTAGATATAGAAGATAAAATGAATACGGTATTTGAAACAAATATGACACTAAATATCCATAGCTATATGTTTACAAATAGAGCAGTCATGGCTCATGATTTTAAAACTAGAGCAGGCAATGAAACAGCTTGTAATAATAAAAATTATTAAATGAAAGACTTTTAGCTAATTATTTAAAAGCATTAAATTTGTTAAGTCAGTAACACCCGTATTGGTCCACGCCGTATCGTATACACGAGACACGTAAAACAGAAGGCGCCCACTTAACCATTCGGCAGAGTTATACATAGAATAATTAAAATTTCGATTGTAACTATTTTAAAAACGTTTTTGAACTTGTGTTATTTTGTGCTCAGGTATTAGGCTCTTTTCATTTCAACTTTGTTTCAAAATCGTCCGTTAGCATTAATATACATTGGACGGAATTAATGATTACTGTAAATAAAAGAAAACTATAATTATTTTAAATGATATTAAACGCAAAACACACTGTTATCAAACCAAAAATATAAGTCATGTATCATGTTTTCTTGATTCCTCGTTTTTGTTATTAATTACTTGGTGTTGCTCTTCAGTCGTAACTCTTTTATTGAAACATTTTCATTGTTTATTTTATTTTTTTCGATTTATTTTCTAATGGTCGTTTTTATCTTTTATCTTTCTCGTTCATTTTTTTAATCTTTGTTTTTCATCTAAAACATTTTTTAAATAATTTTTAGAAATTGAATTTTTAACATAACCTCAATTAAAACTAATACTGAAGCAACAGCTGTTGTACGAAATCAGTTGTTTAGAAGTAGTAACAATTATATACAATAGCACGCAACGCACTAAATATACTGTTATATGCAATATGATACTGACACGCATACCGTAAAATCCAACGTCACAACCAGCCCTAAAACATGATACGTGTTAATATAGTATAACGTAATACAGACAAAAAGTAGTCTAGCAGCACTGGACAAGTCAGCACTTACTTGGCAAAATTAAATGTTAAAAACTTTTATTGCCGGCAAACAACTACAGGACTGTACAACTGCTGTTTTGGTAATATTGTTAGGCGGCACCCACCAAATGCGGAGCGGAGTTGCACTGAGAGAGAGCGGACTACGCCAACAAAACATAACTGAAAGTGTAACGGAGTGAAGCGACGTCACTGAGGTCCGCTCCGCGAAGCTTTAACTCTGTCCTGGTTCGGTTTTCAAGCTGACTCCACTTCCCCCACTACGTTGACCACGCCTCCAAACTTATTATTTCTCGTTCATAGGTAACCGTTGCCTAGGTTACGGTTTTTAAACAGTAGTTTCCTAGAATCCTTTACAGTAGGTCTAAATATTTACAAACGCGATTTTTGAATTGATTGATTTTTGCCCTTCGCTTCTGGTTGCCGTTCAACTTCAATCCGCTCAGCTCGTCTCAGCTCAGCGCATCTCAGGCCTTTCTGTTAATGCAACAGATTTGGAGCCTAATGTATACTAAAGGTAGCATGCTCCCGATGATTCACTCGCCTAAAGCTATGTTATAGCCTAAATGTCTGCCTCAAAGGCTATACTCTATGTAGCCTTAAGATGTAATGTCTGTTCCAAAAACATAATTTTGTATCAATAATTCCAAACATATCGTCGAATTTACAAACTTTCCTTATGAACACGTTATGGAATTAAATAAGTGTTGTACTATATTACTTACTTGTACTATATGATGGCGTGGCACTGTCTAGCCTTTACTCACAAGCTGCGACTGAAAATGAGTATAAGGGTCGTTTACCTTTGAGTGTATGTTTTCTTAAGCAGTAATATACTTCAGTCGTATTACACTTGTAAATTACCTGTAACAGAAAACAGTAATAAGTAATACAGCTATACTGCAGAATTTTTACACTATATCTGATTGTCACACAGTCAAAGCATCAAATTTCAAAATAATAAAACTAATCGTGACTTAACATAAAAATAATGAATACTGTACACTAAAAGTAGCCTCCAATACTCTACGCCAAACATAGCGGTGATCAGCTGATACAACAATCGATTAGCCCTCAGCTGTGTAAGGCCTGCAATCGATATGGGATCCATGATCATTACGTCATGCGTCGCCATCGCTGTTGCTATTTTTTGACATCATTTCCTATTCCGGAACCATTACACTCTGTGGTCTGTTCACCAGCGTTGCACTTCATAATATTTTCAATAATACTGTACAAAATATTGTCCCTTCCATCGATACGCCGGGTCTCTCTCTCTCTCTCTCGTGCGCTTTGTTATTATTTGTAAATTTATTGTTTTTCAGCCACGCTAAAATACTGTTCTAAAATTATTTTCTCACTGATGCGTTTTTTCTGATGTTTATTTCTCCTAATATTTTAGGATTATTGTGAAATTAAAAAATAATTGCTGTCAATGAAATAAGTGTACAAAGTTTGAAAAATTAGGCGTCGGTCGAAAGCAAAACTGAAATGAATTTTGACGTCGAAATATGAAATTCGACGCTTTTAATAAAATACACATATGTTGTATTAGTACTAATGGCTACAATTAAATAATTTCATATGGCGTGAGATTCTTTGTGCGATGTTGTAGGGTCATTATTTTTTTTCGAAATCTGTGAAATGTGGCTACAATAAAAGTTAAGTAAAACACCGTGCGGCTACCAAAAGCGGAGCTACGCTGAGCGGAGCGGAACGAAAATGAACGGCAACCGAAAGCAGAGTTCAGAATTTAAAGGACACGTTTGTATCTTTTAAATCTGAATATTTAGGCCTAGTGTAACGGATACTAGGAAACAACTATGTTTAACCGTAACCTAGGTAACGAGTTTTGACTCCGCTCAGCTCCGTCACGCTTTCAGTGGCAGCATACATTAAAAACAATAGGTTAGGTTTTGAATGCATAGTTCGCTCCGCATTTGGTGGCCACGCGGCCTAAAGTATTATGTCATGTTTCGAGTGGATTTTCTTTCAGAAAATCCAATATGACGGCCACAAAGCTTAGGCCTACATAAATTTGACAAATCATGTTCACTCTTTAATTTGTGTAGCCTGTTAAGTAATATTACGGAAAATCGCACTTTCTCCCAAATTCTTAATCCTATTTGGAATACTCAGACACCATAACACGTAATGACAAGAAAATTAAAGGCAGGCGTGTCGAAGGCACCAGTCTGCTGCGCCTCGTACGTCAAGATCATCAATTAAAAAACTGCAGGAAACTTTACCCTCCGCTTTTAAATCTTCGTACATGACCAAAATTTTAACAAAATTCGATAAACCACTTTTGTCAACTAGTGGGTATAGCTTTCCATAAAAGTTTTGGGTAGTTATGGGCATTTGAGCAAAATTCAATAAACAACCATTAGCAAAAGATTTTCATATATCTTGAAAGGCAACAAAATATAGATAAAATCTAAAAAGCGTACCACAAGACAAGACCCAGGCACAAGTCTAGGCTACACTGTGTTACAAATTAAACTATGCAGTTGTCTGACAATGGAATGCCGTCATTTTTCTAGACTCGGAGTTTGATAATAAAAAAGCGTTCACTTTAGACAATAGAGTTCAGAGGTGAAACGGTGCTCATCCATCAGTCGGAAGAAAGTTGCGAGTTCAGCAACCTAGGCCTACCTCTGTCAGCCTCTCTCCTCTCTCTTTTATATAAGTAAAAATATAATAGAGTGCTACAAAGTGTTTCCTAAGCAAGTTAGCGTATGTGATGAACTAACAACCCCTTTGCTAAAAATTTACGAAGTTTCTACTTAATGGCCAACTACGAGTAGTTCAAATAATTTAAGAACATTTACAAGTCAGTGTACTAAATTTGAAAATTCTGTTAATGAGCCAAAAATAATTATATATATATTTTAACGTCCGACTATTGTGCACACTTGTATAAAAAATAAATAAATAAATAAAAATTGCGTATCATCATAAATCATGTTTTCTCTTCCTTTTTTATTTTAATTACTATAATTTGTTCCAAAACAAGACAAATTAACATCCCTAGTTTTTAACAACATAACCTAAAACTACAGCCTATCAGCTGTTCAATGAAATCAGCTGATCGTTGCAAATTAATATAAACGACAAATTAACATAGTTTTTAACAACATAACCTGAAACTTATAGCTATCAGCTGTTCAAGGAAATCAGCTTGTAGTTACGAATTAATATAAACGACAAATTAACATAACTAGTTATTATCAACATAACCTAAAATAAATTATAGCCTATCAGCTGTTCAATTAAATCAGCAGATTTTTACGAAAATTAATATAAAACAACTGATTTTTTTAATATGACATCCAAAAACAAATTAATGACTCATTTCATACAATTAAATCGGTCAAATTTCTTCGAAATTTCCATAGTGTAGCGGTTATAACGCGCACAAGGTCCCCGGTTCGATTCCGGGAGGAAACAGGAAATTTTTAATTGTAACTAGTTTAATATGAGACTTTCGACGCTCAAAATATACTCTTATATATCAATATAAACTTGTCCTTCGCATCACGCGACGCGCAGAATGCAACAACACAACCAGCCCTAAAACATGATAAGTGTTAAAAGCGTGCTCGATATCAGCGTCTAAAGTCCAAGTGATTGGACTATCTGCCGCTATGAACGCTGCAAACTAGAAGGATAAATGGTGGAGACGTTTGAGAAAATAGACAGTACGATTAGCTATTTACGTGTAGTTGAACACTTTTGTCGCAAGATTTCACCAACAGCGAGGCTCACATATCTCCCATAAATCATTCTAGTACGTTTATATTCAATAAACGTAATAACCACTACACTACGGAAAATAAGAAGAAGTTCGATAGATATAAATGTACGAAATTAATCGTTAACCTAATTTTGGTAGTTATATTAAAAGATCGTATTATAGTAATTATCGTTAAAATCTGTATAAGTTAGTTATGAATGGCCGCAATTCGAAACGGCTAACAAACTTACGGTCTCCCGGAGTACTGAAACCCAATTTTCGGGCCAAGTTTGCATCAGATCAAACCAAAATTGCAAACACCAGCGTGCCTACACTCGCACCTTGCCTTAAAAACCTCGAAGAGTTTCTATAGATCTTGATCAGCGCTCACTTCATGGTATCTTACCCTGACGGATGATCAATAAAAAATCCACTGAAAATGTGTACTGGGGATAGTTTTAATTAGTGCATCAACATTAATTTGGTTTGGAAAGTAAATTAAATTTGTTAAAACAAACAGAGCTAGGAGCAAACAGGCAAAGTTGGCTGGGACTAATGTAGATGCAGAACCGAACCGCTGGACAGTCATTAGGGCGTTGTGAGCAGGTTGTTCTTTGACAGGATTATGCGAGTTAAGCCTTTTGTACAGCGTCCTTAGTGGTCGCAAAGAATGGACTGTTAATCGGCTTATCCTGTTGATGGACCGGGCGGGTTCATTAGTCGGCCCGATCGCCTCCCCCAGCGCCCATTAACTCACAAAATAGCAAAACACTGCACGACGGACGGGGTGAAATAAAATATAATCCTTTAGTTCGGACTTACAGACGAATTTAAATCGCAAAATATTGGACCTTTCATTGGCTTTTGGAAAAATGAGGCGAAACTTTGTGATGGAAAATTTTAAAAGGGCTCAAACGTAGAGCCTGTCGGCCGTATTGAATATTAAGACTAATGTTAATTAACGGGCCAGATTACTCTTCTATTTGTTCAGATAAAATTACGTTTGATATTTCACTTTAAATGTCTTTTGTGCGGAAATACGATAGTTTTTTTTACATTTTGTATACATTTTTTGCTTTGTATTTTATGCTCCTTTATCGTTAAAGGCAAAAAGTGCATGCAAAATGTAAAACCTGACCAAATTTCCACTTAAAGCCCTTAAAAATGAGATATCAAATATAATATTACCTTAACAAATAGCGGAGTTATATGTAGGCCCATCGTTAATTAACATTAGTAGTATTTGGTATAAATTGAACATGGCCGATAACGTCCACAGTATCTTATATAACGAAAAAAAACTTATGTGACTCTCTTCAACGTATTGTTACGGTTCAGCCCTACTGTCTTTACTACTTTTCATCAAACTTTTTTATGCAGATCGCGCTAAACGTAGAAAATAATCACAGTAAAATTTGTTGACTCAAAAGACTGAAACGACTCAACGACTCGTTGAAAGACTCGACTGAAAACTCGATTTCCTAACACACCAAGAAAGTTACGAGTACCACGTGACTTTGTCTAGTCGTCACCATATTCTACTCTGCATATGTTCCATTCCACACGGTACCAAAACTGCTTCAAACAAGAGGTGAAACTTTTTTCGAAAATAAAACCAGCATCAATATCGCCTTTACCGCGACCGCGATAGCCCTAAATGAGGCTGAAGTACTTCCTGTTTGTAACCTCGACAACCGGAAGCAGCCTGGGAATTGCTTCTACATTCCACGTACTGGGTTTCCTTCCTTATCATTCGTGATAACTTGTAAAATATAGCATAATCTTCCTGGAGTTTATGACTTTCGTCTAGATTTAATTATAATCTAATTTTTCTCTTTCTTGCTGCACTAAGCACAACAGGCCTAGGAAAGAAGAAGAAGAAGATTTTGATTCATAAGTTTTCAAGCCAACTTGAATGTTTGTTAGTTTGTTAATGCACACTGATAGAAACTAAAAGAATTCATCAATTTAGACAACGCTTAACATTGTATTAGCGAATTTCCTAAGAAAATGAGCTATTTGAGCGGCCATCATGGTAAGACCCAGGCCCGGAATCTAGTGAGCCGCCTCTGTGGCCTAGTGGATAGAGTACTAGGCTTTCACCCCGAGGACCCGGGTTCGATTCTCGGTGAGGGCTTGGCATTTTCATACGCTATAAATCATCCCATCGTCTGCATTAGCCCAAGTGCAATAGTCGGACGTTAAAAAAAAAAAAAAAAAAATCGAAATAAGCGTCGGTCTGACCACCTTTATATCACTTTTTGAAAGAATCGTTAAAATTTACTTTTTTTGTTTTTGTTTATCTGCCACACTTTATGCCAGTTACACTAATGAGGACGAGCGATCAGTGTAAACAGTAAGGGTAAAGCAACAGAAGTAACTGCGGCTAGAACTAAGAACCTTGAGGCCTAAGAGCCTTTAGTAACATCGACTACTGAGCTCCCAAAAATTTACAACACATACACACACACACACACACACACACACAGGCATATATATACTCGTCCGCGCGCGCGTGGAATGTATTTTAGCAAGCTCACTATCGCAATTTTAGTCGGATTTTAATTCAAACTTGGTTAAAAAGTCGATTTTGGTAATATAGCTTGGACAAGGTCGTTATCCAGAGAAATTCGTTTAACAATTTCAAAATCGCGGCCATTAAACATTTTTTTAAAAATTCGTAAGTTTTTGTACTAAATATTTTAGGAAACCTCCTTCAAACTTAACTCATTCGTAACCAACTTAAAAACTGCATTTAAAAAGCATTTTGAATTGTAAAAATCCGTTAAAAATAAGATATTCAATTCCATCTGCAGTCAAGGTTCATTTTCGCATTTTCAATGTAATTTAAAAGTTACATAACGATGGTGAAATCAAAATTTCTTGAAGAAAGGTTAAAATAAAAAAAAATATCTTTGGAAAGTCACCTGCACTAAGTCAGTAAGACTCCTAAACTCAATACTGTTAATAAATTGTAAATAATATAATTAGATATTTTGATTCTATTTTCTTATTTTGCACATTTTTTACATAGCTATTATTATTATTACGTATTATATTTATATTTTCTTGAAAAAATACTATCAAAACTGTAATGAATTACGGAAAAACACAAATTTATATGTCTAAAAGTACTTTTCTTACAAATTTCGATATATCTCGAGAACTGATAAGCCTAAACATATGATGTATTGAAATATTGCTAATAACACGACACATCGATTGAGCTCTTATTTGAAAAATTCTAAAATGGTTACAATGAACTACAGAGGTTCATAACACATTGCATTTATTATAATTTTATGTTTAGTTATTAAATGTTTTACTACATTCCATGAGTTTATTTTAATATTTCTTTTTCAATATTAATTTGACTAGAAACTAGAGGAAGGATTACAAAACCCCAGGTACTGCGATCGACGGACCTATTGTGCAACTAAATCTCTTAAGTACTAGTTCAGCAGATTGGTGTCCTTAGTAAGTCCCAAAAATCCACTGAATAACTCATCCTACAGGAGGTCCTGGAAACCAAAAACCAAAATAGCGTGAGCCTCATAATTACGAATTTTGTGTCTTGCAGTTTCCTCCTCTTTACTGCATAACCTACACACAGTTCCTCCGTGGTACATACCTATTCTGTTCATGTGCACCCTAAGGCCACAGTGCCTTGTTACGAGCCCCATGATTTTCCTGAGTTGTTCTCTGCTTAAGTTCTCCATGAGGAACTTTATCTGAGAGGTGCTTGCTGTGGGTATGCCCATGAAGGTTATGCCACCTTTCCTGGTGTTTCTTGTTAATCTACCTATCGATAGCAGATCTTGTTTACAAGATTCCTAAAGCCGGCTTGGGTCCAGATGCAGATCCGGCTAAACTCAGATGCAGATCCTGGTCCAGCCAGTCGGTCTGCCCCGTCATTACCTTTAACCTCCTTATGCCCCGGAACCCAGTGAAGAGTAAATAGGTTTCCCAGGGACATAGCATTAAGGTTACCCTGACACTCCCATACCAGATTGGACCGAATTATAGCACCCACAAGTTCTTTTATTGCTGCCTCACTATCGGTATGAATATGAATACGAGCCTTATGAAGGTCCGTTTGAAATTCTCCCGAACACAGTCATTAATGGTCATTACTTAAACCTGGAATACTGTTGCATGATCTCCGAGAGCAATAATAACCTTTACCTTGGTCTCTGACAGTACTTCTCAGCACCAATGCCTGTCTTTCTCTTTGAGCCATCTGTATACCATACTAGGGCTCCATAGTTCCTCAACACACTATCTTCCACTTTCACCTCAAATGTCATCTTCACATCAAAGGGTCTAGAAACCATGTGTCGTTTTACAATATACATACATCTATTGCTGCTTAAAATATATCCTGATATTTAGTTCCAATAGTAAGTAAATGATTACCATTGCAGATTACAGATAAGCTTATGTAACTGTACCAAATGATCGTGGGTGGTTGGTGTCTGCAAAATTACTTGATACCTTCTCAATCCGTGGCAGTATTGCTGGCCGACTCAAGACTATTTTAATTTTTCCAAACATTTATTTTAAATTGGTTATTTTAGATATCACAAGCTTTAAATTACCATTAAATACCTTCAAGTTATGAGTTAGCGGGAGTTACGCTGGGAGTAAGTCACACGTAGCTGTCTCGTTGACGTGATACAAGTGAATTTCTAAAAATATTTTTCGTTATTAGATATCCTGTTCGAAATTCCGATTTTATTAGCATAATCATCATTACGATCTGCATATTTTCGCATTTTATAATTTCGAATTACACTAAAAATAGAGAACGAACCCTGATCGCCGTCAAAAATGATTTTTTCAATTTGAACAGGTTTTTTCGTAAATTTAAAAAGCTAATTTATGCAGTTTTTAACGCTAATTACGACGGTGAAATCCAGGTTTCAAAAAATATTTCAGAAAATTTTGTTATGAAATTTTAAAGATTTTAAATGGCCGCCATTTTGAAATTGTTGATCGAATCACGCACACACACACACACACATGTAGGCCTATAACCTATATATATATATATATATATATATATATATATATATATATATATAAAACGACCATTCAAAAAGTCTAGAGGTCAGGATCGGTGCTCATTTCAAGGTACCGGATCTGGGTCTTACCACGATGAAGGCACATTTTCCAATGAAAACAGCTAAAAATTATACTATTCTTTCCTTCATTGAAGAACGAACATTAACAAAAACATAGCCGTTGTAAATTTAGGCACTACAGTAGGTCTATTCTATTTTTAAAATAAATTATAAACTTAATACAAATCGGTCCAGAAGTTTTGTCTAACCGATTTTATTAAAAAAAAACTATAGATAATTTTTCCCAGAAATATTAGCAGCATTTATACTGTTATTTCCCCCTTAGGGCTTCGTCCTATTGGCTTTCAAAGTTATGAAAGCTCATCCATGTCAACCTTAGTGCCTATGGAGAATATCCTATTTGATCAGATGATCACATACGTTCATTAACCGAAATAGTTCATTAGGTTCACCATAGATTGCAGCACATACAACTGTTTTATTCCCGTGTTTACACCTGTGTTAAGCATATTTTCTGTGGGGTAACCTCTTGGAAAGTTTACACTAAAATTACCTACTTGAATATTGCACAATAATTAAGCAAATTCCAACAATCTAAATTATTTGTTAATATTTAATTATTTCCAAAAACCGATCAAATACATCATGCACTTTATTTCTCGAGTCAACATCCCCTTTTTATCAGCACGTACTAATCGTACAGGCATAAAAGCGTTACCTTTAGAAAACAAAATTTAACCGGCTTCTGACATTGAAAAACGATTTTGCGCTAAAATTTTATGGAAAATTTTAACGTAAAAGACACTTTTAACTGTTAATAGGCAAAACGGCATCACAAATGAGACAATATTTTGTATTTTACAACTCTAAGTTATTAATCACAAATATGCAATCCCTTTACAAATGCCACTTTTTTGCATAACGTGCTTAGAACAATTTCATTTTTTAAATGTCATTAAACTTAGGTTGTGTGGCCCTACTGATAGTTAGTTCCCTATCCTTGCCCGTCGTACAAGTCGGGACAAGCATTTTGAATATCGAAAACATGTTTTGGGTAAATATATTCGTGATTTCTCCTTCCATTGTGCATTTATCTGTTGTTAATACAGACATCATAAAATACGAAGCACAATTAAAATGTCAAAATACAGTTAGAGGTTATTGTGGACTTTGTGAAGTGCAGTTTGAGGTTATTGTGAACTTTGTGATTAATCAGGTAAGAAGCAAACATAATGTTCTACATTTCGCATTTATTTGCTTATTTGTATTTGAATATTACGATTTCTCATTACATCTCTCTTTAACAACAGGTTAATGTAAATATTACGGTCGATGACAGTCATAAATTTGTGATTATTATTTCAAACCGATAGCTTTTCGATTTATTTTTTAAACACGTTTTCCCTTCCTTCCAACTACCGCCCTTATCCTAACGACTACTCTTATTCAAAAGGTTGGGTTTACTTAAAACTTCAATAGTGAGAATTTTCGCACGGGTTTCCTGCTTGGGCTGTGTTATAGGACCTGAAAAAGTTTCGTCAGTGTTACATAGGACTGCATTTCTTTGTCGGCGGCCATGATGGTAAGAAGGATAAAGTGCAAGATGCAGGATGCAGGCAGGAGGGAAGGGGGAAGGGGGCGTCAGGAGGCACCGCCTTCACAACCACAATTAGCTGCAAATAAGAGAAAACTGCGAACCGGGTTTCCATTAACGTAACTTTTACAATAATACTAACTTTGTAAGCTATTGTACCTATCGACAAAGGTTTGACTAGTATACATTAGCCTACTGTAGAGGGTGTTTCTGAATTTTCGAAACAATAAAATATTGGGTATTCTGTAAAAAAAATCGTTACCTTGAATAAATTTACTTTCACACTATAGAAATTATAATAATAGCGGCACGCAGCAGTCTCGCTGACGTGATAGAAGTGAATTTTCAAAAATATTTTCCTTTACCTTACCATTTTTTGAAATTCTAATTTCACCATCATAATCACAGCATTAAAATATGCATACATTAACACTTTAAACTTTCAAATTGCACTGAAAATACAAAAATGAACCATGACGGCCGTCAGAAAATTTTCCAACGGATTTTCAAAGTATTTCCACTGAAACAATGCGCTAATGAAGCGGCCATCATGGTAAGCTATACGGGAGTTTGAATTGAGTACCCAACCTGACCTCTAGATCAGTTTTCAGTGGTCGTTAAAGTTTATCTTTAAATCTATTTATCTATCTTTAAAATCTATCTATCTACTTGCTTGTGTGTGTGTGTGTGTGTGTGTGTGTGTGTGTGTGTGTGTGTGTGCGCGCGTGTGTGTGTGTGTGTGTTGTGTGTGTGTGTGTGTGTGTGTGTGTGTGTGTGTGTGTGTGTGTGTGTGTGTGTGTGTGTGTGTGTGTGTGTGTGTGTGTGCGCGCGCAATTTCGGTATAATTTGATTCAAATTTGGTACAAAAATCGATTATGGTAAGAATAGCTAGGATACGTTAAAACCGGCAAAAATCGTTCAATAATTTCAAAATGGCGGTCTTTACAAATCTTTGAAAATTTAACAACGTTTTTGTCTTATAGGTTTTTGAAAATATGATTTCACCCACGTCATCAGCGTATAAAAGTTGCATAAGCAAGCATTTTGAATTTTCGAAAATGTTGAAAACAAAAATTGTTTTAACGTCGGTCAGGGTTCATTTTCGTATTTTCAGTGGTAGGGCCTAATATACGCAGATTTCATTGGTAAAATCAGAATTTCAAAAAGTAAGATATACTTTCGGAAATTCGCTTCTATCAAGTCAGCTAGACAACTGAGTGCTGCGATTATCCAAAATTCCTTTGTAAAATTCCCAAATTTCACATTGTCTACGGTGGATGCTCTAAAGAGCTGAATTAAAACCCAGACAGTTGGCTATCCCCTCCCACAATTCGGCTTTCTTTTGAAAGTGCTTTCCTTTAATAACTACCGCAATCTCCATTTAACGCTATTCCTCCCCGCCTTCGGATAATCTCTGCAAAAACACGCATCACCTTACACTCTGTATTTACGTCAACATTTCTTACAGTTGTTACCTTCCTTGTACAAGACGAATGATAACACATCCTTTGCTTTCCTTTGTTGACAGTTCCTGGATGATTCACGGTCATTCTTAGTCTACTCAGGGAAAAAGACGTAATCAATTTAATGCCATAATTATATTTCCGGAAATAATTAAAATACAGCTAACAATTTCACCGAACTCTTCTTTTTTTACCTAGCGAGTGCTGGCAAAAATTGTTTTTCTTTTCCTTAACCTCTTTTGAAATTCTGACGTCTACTTCATAATCACCATTGAAATCTGCATAAATTAGAACATTAAACTTTCTATATACATACATACATACATACATATGTATATATATGCTATATATGAGATACTATAACAGCCATCATGGTAACACCCCAGATTATTTTTTCAGAAGTCGTTGAAATTTTCATGTAATACGAGTACGTAGCATATGTTAGCACTCTTATAGGTTCGCAATTTTGGCCCGATTTTTTGTTTCAAACTGGGCGCAAAAATCGATTACGATAATAGCGAAGACAAGTTCGTCAACCAGCAAAATTCGTTCAACAGTTTCAAAATGGCGGTTAATTCAAATATTTAAAAATTCGTAAATTTTTTTTGAACGTTTTTTGAAAATCCGATTTTACTAGCGTTAAAAAAACTGCGTTTTGGAATTAAAAATTTTTTGACGGCGGTCAAGGTTCATTTTCGTATTTTCGAGATAATTTAATAGTTTAAAGCGCTAATTATACGCAGATTTTCTGTAACAGCATTTCAAAAAGGGTAAATACTTTTCGAAGTTCGCTTCTATAAGGTCAGCGAGACAGCTGCGTGTCGCGAGTATTTTCAAACACCACTGACTACGCAGATAAGTGCACGATTGTGCATTTTCATGAATGACCGAAATCTCAGCAAAACCTGATGAAACGATTTTGTTTTAAAAAATGGTTTCCCTTTTTTCTGAAGATTTTCGAAACTGATTACGTAGGCTATTTACTTGGTTAAATAATTTGAAACTAAATGAGAAAGTCTGTGTAATATTTTCTTATCATTTTTAATGTTTTTTTGGTTTTTGCTTTACTAAATCAGAGTCGGCATGAAATAGGCCTATTGAAAAACTGTTTTAAAGGTTAACAAACAAAGATTTTACCATACTTAAAATGTCAAAATTAGACTATACCGTATTATATGCAGTAAAATTGTAATTTTTAATGAATTTACATTGAAAAATGAGCTATTATAGTTATCATGGTAAGACCCAAACCCAGACCTTGAGATTAGGTCCTTTTTTGAGAGGTCATTAAACATTTTCCATGTTTAGCACGCTCACGTTCGCAATATTGGTACGATTTGATACAAACTTGGCACAAAAAGCTTCGACAAGTTCGTTAACCAGCAAAATCTGTTACGCAGTTTTAAAATGGCTGCCATTTGAAAACTGTAAAAAATAATAACTTTTCTGTCTTAAAGGTTATCGAAAATATGATTTCACCATCATAATCAGCGTTATTTACTGCAACTGCATTTTTACCTTTGTAAATTCGCTTTTATCACGTCAGCGAGCCAGCTGCTTGCCACGATTATTAGACTACATTAATCATTATTACGACAGAGTTAAGAAGTGTTGTCATTAAACGGAAGCAGGATGCCGCAGCCCTAATTAAAAGCACGTAAGTAGCCAAATGCACGCGCCAACCTCCTTTGCAAAGGTGTTAACGGCTTCTGAAAGAAAACATAATTTCAGTAAAAACTTATAATTATACCGACGTCTCACAGCGCATGCGTTGAAGTATATTCGACCAATCGGAAAAGAGAATATAAGGACAGAGTCAATGAAGCGAGAAGCGGGGAAAGGGGGTATACAGTGATCGCCCATGAAATTATGACAGAGAGAATTAGAGGAGGGAGGGGGAAGCCGGTCACGGACTAAACCACACGAGTGCCTGCTAAAGAGAGAGTTCAGTTAGTACCGCACTACCGCGCTGAGAGGTTGTGCTTGTGCGCGGGTGTACGTCCGTGTGTTCGCGACTGTGCCACTCCATAAACATGACTCAGCCGCTGAGGACTTTGTTAAAGCTTGTGCAATAGTGTTCTGTGCTGTAATAAAACTATTTTAACTTAAATAAAAGTGATTTAAAAAAATTTTGTCAGTTATACTTTGTGGAGCGAGAGTTTGTAATTCGCGCAATTTTATGGGACCTCCATGCATCTGCCGGGGATCATGACTTCAGACCCATCGGGAGGGCACGGGCTGGGAGGCAAGAAGCGCAGGAGACACGCCGACGCGGGAGGCGGTGAGGCGGCTTCGGCCGGCGACGACCTTTGGTGGACCGAGAGGGTGTTGTGCGAGATACAGGCGGAACACCCGGGGGAACTGGTGCGCACTGGAAGTCCTTACTTTATGTGTTCCGCGCTGCCTACGCATTGGAGGTCAAACAAAACTTTACCGGTGGCGTTCAAAGTGGTCGCGCTAGGGGACGTGATGGACGGCACGGTGGTGACAGTCAGGGCGGGGAACGATGAGAACTACTGCGCGGAGCTGAGGAACTGTACCGCGGTCATGAAGAATCAGGTGGCCAAGTTTAACGATCTGAGGTTTGTCGGCAGGAGCGGCAGAGGTGAGGGCAAGAGTTTTGTTTTGTTTATGTGACACTTCACGCAAAGCTCTTATGTTTCCCTCCACACTTCATACTTCACTACACTGATTAACATCCGTAACATACCAGTATTTTCCTACTTTCAACCTAACCAAATTTTGTTTTGCAAATTTAATTGACTATATTGTGTGCAGTACATCCCCACAATGTGATAAAACAAACAAAGATTTTGTAAACTTGTTTATATTTTCCAGTAGTGTCACCCTTCCTCCGAGTTTAACTGCATTAAAACTCAATTAGAACAGCTGTTCTTATCAACATTCAAAGAAGGGTATTTCATTTAACACAGAACTAAAAATAAATAAATAATAATAATAATAGTCCAATTCATTAAAATACATTTTCCTAAAGTCAAATTCCCGATGCCTATAAATTTTAAAATTTTGACAAGAGAAATTGACAAATTACACGTCACTGAATAAAAGAATAGATTTCTATTAAGAAAGAAATAGTTATTTGTTTTGTTTACCAAAACAAAAAAAGGTTAGGAAATTCCTTTTTCGACCAACCCATTTTCGTTTTAAAATCAACTACTAATTTTCTTCGTTCAACCACCAAGGACGGAAATAAAACAACTATTGAAAAACGCAAAATTAACAAACATTTTCACATTTTTTTACCGTACGGTACTTTGTAGTGTAAAAATATGAAAAATTCAGGGCTAATTTTTAAACTAGAATAATCAACATATAAAAAGTTGTTAAAGATGACGTGTTTTGTATCGAATTAAACGGAACAGATTTAACAAATTTTTTTAACTTATTACATTTTAAAGGCTTAGAGAAAAGGATATGTAATTTGTCAACTTCTATTGTCAAAATTTTAAATTTTACAGGCCTCAAGAACATGACGTACTTTAGAAAAATGTATTTTAATGAATTGGAACTTCTATTATTTTTTTAAATTTTGGACTAAACGAGATACACTTATTCTTCGAAAGTTGATAAAAACAGCTGGTTAATAAAAAATATATCGCATTTTAAATTAAAAACAAAACACAACGGCAGCGATAAGATACTAGTGCAGTACAAAGTACCGAAGGGAACTTTTACAAATTTATTTCACATTTTTTATATTGACAACCAATTTGCTAATTTAATACAATGCATTCTTAAATACAACAAATTAAAAAATGCAATTTTTAAAGATTAAAAATAATTATATGTATTCACTAATGAAATTTAAAAAGGTATAATTACTTTTAATTGATTAAATAATTACTTAACTGAAAATTTGAAACCCATGACAGGCTTTTTTTTAATGTAAGCAGAGTGATACGATTGTAAGCCCTTATATTATCAAAAAAAAGTAATACATCGCATAAAATAAGTTTAACAGTCGAAAATGTCGAGAAAACTACACATTTACTAATTAATTTTATTAATTAAAAAATTAATGATAAGACATCGGCGAACTGTTCATTATTCCATAGACAATACGAAAATGAACCTAGCGGCGTTCATAGTAATTTTAAAGTTCTTTGTGCTAACCTATATTGAACTGATTCAAACTTGGCACGAAAATCGATTCCGATAATAGCTTGAGTATATTTACAAAACGGATCATTTCAATTCTTTAAGAAAACCATAAATGCAGATTTTTAACGCCGGGTATGATTGTGTCACATAAAACAAAAATTTAACATCTATTAAACATGATTTTTAAAAAACAATATTGTAACCAGATATTGTAGACCTGATACCAGATGTATCCATAAATTAAAAAAAAAAACAATTTTTCAACAAACACCATACTTTTTATACCGAATAAAACTAGAAAATCGAAGTGAAGTTATGTTTTTATATTCTCGGTTCCTACAATACAATATTTTTAGTAAAACCCTTGTTCGCTCAGGGGGAACTTTAATTTTAATAAGTGACATACATAGAAGTGGTTCATTTTTAAATTTCAGAAGCTTGTTTGTGGAGATTTCAACGCTGATTATGATGGTGAAATCAGAATTTCAAAAAAAAAGTTGTGGTAAACAAATTTCTATTGTAAATTCGCTTCCATCACGTCGCCGAGATTCATGCGTGCCGTAATTATTACACTGAAAAAGAAAATTACAGATTTCTTTTATTACAGCAAAAGAAAATAATCGCAGCACAAAGCTGTCTCTCTGACGTGATGGAAGAGAATTTACAATAGTATTTTGAAGTGAAAACTATTCTGTAGGCACGTTGTGTCAGAATTTTTGTACACACGAATTACATGGGAACATAGAAAACAATAGCTGACTCGTAATCAAACTCTGTAACGTAATGCAAGACGCTAAGCACAGGCTACGAAGTGAAAAATATACAGAGCGAGTATATATATATATATATATATATATATATATATATATATATATATATATATATATATATATATATATATATATATATATATATATATATATATATATATATATATACACGCATATATGAGTGTAATAGTATAATATGTAGTAGCAGGAATTGATAAAATATTTTTTATTTTTAGCAGTAATAATTTATTTTAATGAAATAAATACCTACTTAATAATTTTTGACTCTGTTCAAATAATGTCACATCAATCAACGCCATCTCTTGCATTTTAAAAGAACTAGGTATATTGGTGATTCAAACAATTTTTTTAGCAGCGCCAAGACGGTCGAAAAAATAACTACTGGAAATGAGACCACTCCGTATACCTTACGTTTATTTTTTCAACTTTTTCAACAAATCTTCAAAACTGTTGATGCATCTTCTATACTATTTGAGTAAATTATCTGCTAAAATGTAAATAACATGCTCAAACAGTATTTTATTGCACCACTTTTGAAGATTTGTTGAAAAATTTGAAAAAAATACATGTAAGGTATACGGAGCGGTCACCTAGGCTGTACGTTTTGGCGTTACTAAAAAGTTGTTCGAACCGCCAATGGTACATTCTAAAATTCAGCAAATGGGAACATTTTCTGTTATACTCCGTGTACTTTTAAATTTGACAAAGTAATACTTAAGGAAAATTTCCACAAAATGCCTAATGTTTTAAGCGGCGATTTCAGCATTGATTTTGTTGAAAAATCATCGCAGCCACTATAATTTAATTTTTCAATACGAAAAATTAAACTTAACAATGTCAAACGATAAAAAATATAAGTACTACAAGATATGGCACATCAATAGGCGCAGTATTTACAAGATATTTGGATAAATTTAATTAGATAGTATTTATTTAATACTTCAATAATCACAAACCAATTGTTTTTAGAACACGATGATAATACAAATAGACTAATGTAAACATTTCAGAAATAGAATAAAATGCATCATTATTAACTATAATACTCATAGTTATTAACATGTAAATATTTTGTTGTTGTTACCAATAATTAATAAATAAAATTAATTTAAATTTTGTTATTAATATTTTTCAATTCATTATACAATCATTTAAATATATGTTTTAACGAAATAAACACATTAGATTTTTGAGTTCTTTTAAGGCGAATAGCACATTGAGGCTATTATCTCCTCCCTAAATGTAAGTGTGAGTGTAAAGTGTTAAAGTCGTAATTGTATGTCGTAAATGTTGTAAGTGTAAGTGTATGTTAGACTCGGGTACCGCGAGGGACGTCTAAATCCTCTCAATAGGTGCAGCTAGTCTGCGGCCCCTGATAGGTCCGATTTGGAAATGTCTGTGTGAAGATCTAATTATTGAGTAAACTTATGGTCATGGGTCATGGTTTGTATTGTGAAAAACTACTTCAATACAAATCGTAAAACTGCAAAAACTTGCATTCTGAAATACACTGTTTCTTTTCAACGGTGGTATCCTCTTAAATTTCTAAATGTTGCATATTCCTGATGTAAGACCTTAAACAAATTGAATGCAGTAGAAAATTCAATATATTCATTGTTTTTAAAGTGATTTAAAACAACAATAATATGTTCACTGTTCAAGATATAACGTCGGAAATATACGTATCAATCATAATCCAATAAACTAAACTTGAAATAAAATAAATTATCGTCGGAAGAGATTAAATATAAATAATTAAACCAGCGGTGCTCAGGATTTATTTTTCTTTTTACAATCGGTCAGTCTATTCTAAAAATATAAATTTCTTATTATACCACTTTATTGTTCGCATTTTTGGTCTGCTCAGTAACAATATAGAGCTGTTTGTTACCCATCAAAACCCGTTGGACCATTTAAAAAAAGCCATAAATCATACTGTAACTTTCCAACGTAATTTAAATGCTACGTTATACAAATTGTAACACTAATTATGATAGTGAAATCATATTTTTTTTAAATGCGTAAGAGAATGATCCTGTGAAGAACACAAGTTAGAAACGGTAATATAATCAAATATAATTATAAACCACTAATCGGTATTAATTACTTGAAGTATTCACTTAGGTCGGCCAGTCCCGCGACTGCCATATTTTTTTATCACAAACTCTTTTAACATTCTGACTTCACGATTACAATCTCCATAACCTAGCTTCTGAAATTTAAAAAGGATCCTGACTGCCGTTAAATTCGATTACGTATAGGATCAGCTGTTTAGCTGAACGTTACACACACCCGAAAAAAGCATCGCCAATCATTTTAACAAATTATTGTATTACTGATTAACAGTATAAGTAATTGACATGAAACAATTCGTTACGGCCCCTAGCGCGTCTGACGGCGACTGGACAGATAGGCTTACAAGTGTTCGAGTTAAGCTGATTGTTAAAAGAAGTCTAGCCGTACAACAATGCAACAGGTGGCGGCACTTTTATTCCGTCACAAAACAGGTGGTTTTAACTTCAACAAACGCACAAAAATATCAGTATTTACTTTCGCACTGTTAATAGTCGTGCACGCATCTGTCTCGCAGACGTGATGGAAGCAAATTTCCCCAAAAGCAACACTATCGCAATACTTTACTTATCTTACACCGTTTTGAAAACTCGTTTTCACAATCAATCAGCGTTAAAGTTAGCATATAAAATTATTTTGAAAATAAGAAAATGAACCCTTACGGTCGTCAAGTTCGTTTTCATATTTTTAATTCAATTTGAAAATTTAAAATTCCGATTTATGCAATTTTTAATTCTGGCATGATGAAATCAGTCTTTCAAAAAAAGTGTAAAAAAATTTTAAAAACATTTGAATAACCGTCATTTCGGAACTGTGGAACAGATTTCAAAAAAATAAAACAATTTTGTTACAACTATTACTAGAATAAATTTGTGTGCCATGTATGAATCGAAACGGACCAAAATTACGGATATGAGAGCGCTAAACCAAATACACCAAACCAAAATTTCACACACACGCGCGCGAGTGTGTGAAATTTTGGTCTGGGCCTTACCACGATGGCGGCCAAAACAGTTCATTTTCCAAAGTAAATTCGCCAGTGATTCAAAAAATTTCACGCACAAATTTCTCGCATATTTAATGTAAAACACGTTTGGTTAGAAAATTATCGGAAATCACTGCGAAAAATCGGCAGCGATGAGAAACTTAAGAAATTTAATTCCAAAAACCGATTAAACGAATATTTTTCAAAAATCCACAGTGACCAAAATAAAAAAAAAATCGCATTACACAGTCGACGGAATCACGTGAACGAGGGAAAGTTTGTGCATTATTCCTAGAACATTAAAAACAAAGTAAATGAGCACAGTATGGGATTGTTTATATTTTTTTAAGTAGCAGAATTACTGAATTAAAACTTAGTGTTTACGAAATTATATTATGGAAAATTGAATTGCATTTTTTTTTTTTTTTTTTTTTTTGGTGTGTAACGTCCGACTATTGTGCACACTTGGGCTAATGCAGACGATGGGATGAGTTAAGGGGTTGAATAGGCAATATTGATACATGCATTGAAAAGCATACGCTCGTACATCAACGGTTCCCAAACTACGGGGCGCGACCCACTAGTGTCGACTTGACAACTTTTTGTGTTCTCTCGTCTACAAAAAATTGAAATATCACAGGAATTATGTTCCGTAATTCCACAAAAACGGTTTGACTGACAAATTTAAAGGTACACACAACAGATATTTTCGAAATAAAGTGAACAGGGCTATAGGACAATGCAGCCGTGCTGGGCTCGCGCTACTACTGCAACTACATACAACGTGCGTCTAGCTAGGACGAATATGTTTCAAAAATAAATTAAAATAAAAACTTCATATTTCGTGTATAATAATTACGCTTCATTAGATATAAAAATAAAAGGGTGTATGAGTGAGTTAAAAATTATCTAAATTCACTTTTCCACCATTTTCTCTTTTCTTCTTATGAAATGTAATTATTAGACACAAATAAAATATAAAGGGTTTACTTCACATTATTTTTGTAGTATTTTTTCATATATATATATATATATATATATATATATATATATATATATGTATGTATGTATGTGTGTGTTATAGTGGACGCGAAATATACCCGGCTGAAGGTGGTTCCCAAGAAAAAAAGTTTGGAACAGCTGATATATCATTGAATATCAGTCGTTATTTTTTTTTAGTAACTAGTGCAGAATATTATCCAAATTAGTAAATATAAATAAAAAATGGTGAAAACCTGTTGCACAAACTTTACCACATGTAATTAAATAATTAAAAAGACTTAAACAAAGCGACTCGTAGCTATTTCTGGCAGAAAATTCAAGTTTAATGTTTTAAAAATAACATTAAATAACAGTATAATCGCAGCACGAGGCTGTCTCGCTAACGTCACAGAAGCAAACATCCGCAAGGTATTTTTTATTTACCCTCTCTTTGAAACACAAATACAGATCTCGGCATCACAAACATCAGAGTATCAGAACATTTTATACTTTCGAATTTCATTGAAAATATTAAAATGAATCCTGACCGCCGTCAAATGAAACTAAAAATGCAAATTAACTCTGTTTTTGACGCTTATTATTCAAAAATATTTAAAATAAAAAATTATAAATTTATACAAATCAGGAATACTCGACATTTGGAAAGTATTAACTAATTTTGCTGGTTAACGAACTTTTCCAAGCTATCAACAAATTAGTTTTTTGTGCCGTTTTAATCAAATCTGGCTTTGCGACGTCAGCATGCTCAGTTTGTATATAATTATCTACACAATATATTATTATCTATAGACAGAACTAATTTCTGTTATTGAGCCAAAAATAAAAATCATGTATCATGTTTTCTCTTACTCTTTATTTTAATTACGATAATTTGTTCGAAAACACGACAAATTAACATAGGTAGTTTTTAACAACATAACCTAAAACTTATCAGCTGTTCAATCAAATCAGCTTATCGTTACGAACTAATATAAAAAGCTTTTATTATAACAGCTAGTTTTTAACAACGTAACCTAAAACTTATTATAGCCAATCAGCTGTTCAATGAAATAAGCTGATAGTTACGAATTAATATAAAACAACTGATCTTTTACTATGACTACCAATATAAATTTGTGCACTCGCACCACGCGACGCGCAAAATCCATCACAACTAGCGCTAAAACATGATACATGTTAATAAAAAACATCAATCTTGTAAAAATACATCCAACTGTTAATGCTCTAATTATAGTAATGGTTGGACAAGGTCATTCGTTAAAATTTTAAATATTTATTAATGAACTTATTTATATAGGCCTACAATGTGCAAAATATATTTAAGTGTGAAAATTTTAAACAATTTTGTGCTAGAATGGTTGGGTATGTAGTATAAAGGCTTTAATTTTTTAAATATTTATTAATGAACTTATAATTTTAAACAAATAAATATTAAATACAAAAAAAAATAGTCAGCAGCGCGCTTTGAACTCACGTACCTTACTTTCGTAAACAAAAATCATAGCGATGAGCTAAGAATTCAGCTCACTGGTAGACTTAAATTTATTTCAAGAATAACAATGACGTGTTTTTGACAAGCAAGACGTTTTATTATATGTTATCCTTGCTATCATAAGTTCTTATTTTAACAAGGTTTTATTAACTCTTTCTTGTTTGTTTGTTCGGTACAAATTTTGCTATCGATTTTAAACTAACTTCCCGATGAGCTAGAGATTTGAAACATAGCTCAGAACTGGATGATAATTCAGTATTAAATACTTTTCTTGTCTGTCTGTTGTGTGTCTATTTATCGGCGCGCTCCCGATGCAACTAAATACATCGAGTCGAGAGCAGTGAAAGAGTCGACACTTCAGTAACGACACAAAACTTGTGCGATCACGCATACAAAATGAGCAATACGTTGAAATTTCAATCACTTCAATAAAAAATAATAAAATAATATTAATAGTGAATAGTGCATTAGTGATAATTTATACAATTATAGTAGAAACTGAATTCATTACAATTTCTATCAATTCATTTGTGAAGAAGTTCCCGAAAAGCAACGCAATGTCGAACGCACAAATGCCAAGAGACGAATGGCTCAAGCAAGAGCAAATGAAACAGCTTTGTTTGTTTGTCTCATAAAAGTAATTTTTTTGTTGCTTCTTTATTTTATTTTTCAGGAAAATAACAATTAAACAAACTGATTTTAATGACTAAAAAGAAGAAGATAATTATTAAACAAAAAATAAATTTTTAATACACCACGTTTCTATAACTGACTAAAAAGTATAACATAATTTCTCCGTACAAAAGTTGTAGTGTTGTCATGAAAATTTGTGATTGTGAATTTTTAATAGTTATCAAAATACTTATAAGAATTAAAATGAAAAACGTGGAGCGCATTAAAATCGTTAAATGCTATAATTCTTAACGGAGGTCAAGTGGATCCTAATTTAACAGATGGAGACACTCTTTTTATTTGATGCACTCTATGTTTTTCGTTTTAAATCTTACACGATTTTCAAAGCTATTAAAAAAAAATTCACTATGACAAATTTTCGGAACAATACTAAAATATCTGTATGGAGATAGGGGAAATATTTTGCACTTTTTAATCCGTTTTAAAAACGTGGTGTATTAAAAATTTTATTTTTTAAAGTATTTATTTCCTTTATACAACAAAATTGGTAGGTGCGCTGAAAACGTTTTCACTTGAACAAATTTGAACATTGTAAAACACCTTGAAAGAATTTCACATACAGAGCCCGAACTGAACTTGTTTTACCCAATTTTCTGAACCGACGTCTAATATAGTTTCTAGTAATCAGTAAAGTTTTCTTGTAATCACAAATTACCGGGAATCATTGACCTTTAGGAACCGTTAACCGCTAACAAACCGCTGAAATCTATTACCGACCACGTCCATTCTTGTTCCATCATTACTATAAGAGGAAATGATATCACTTATTTATTTCTTATATTATATTTATTTCTCGGTACAGAATTATTTTTAACTTTCCTATAAGCTCTATAGAAGGGAACAGTTTGCCTCTTAACCGTCATTGGTGCAATCATTCGGAGCATTGACTGCGTTTTATAGAACAAAATTCAAAATGGCTGACTTTTAATTTTAGATATCTTCCAAAAATATTGATTTCGTTATAATAAACTAACAAAATAAACACAGCACAGAGCTGTCTTTTGCTGACGTGATGGAAGCGAATTTCTAAAATAATGTTTTGAAGTGAAAAATAGAAACTCAAGATAGCACGATATTGTGAAAAAGTGGCACACTTGCCGTGTACATGTTATCAGTATTCTTGAATTGAATTAAAGCCTACCAGTGAGCTGAGTGTTTCTGGTTCAATGCTGTGATTTTTGCTGTGAAACTAAAGCAGATGAGATCAAAAATTGGGTAATAAATTATAACAATGAACGCCATTTTACTACATACCCGACTCATTTAGTAGAAATTACTTAAAACGTTTACAGTCAAATATATCTTACACGTTGAACATAATTAAGTTCATTAGCAAATATTAAGTTATTAACGAACGCCGTTGTACTGCATGTCTATCCCAGCCAGCACAATTATTAGAGCAGTTGCATATATTGTACAGGAATGATGTTTTATATTTGTGTATGATATATGTAAGTGTCTATTTTCTGTAAAACCAGTTGTGTATAATTCCAATTTAGCAATAAGATCAGTAATATAACTGAACCAATATTAACCAGCAACGATCGCTGATTATTTGACATTTTAAATTTCCACGTCTACCAGCCATCAACAACTTTGTACAGGATTTCAAAACAATCGGTTTACGCGTTTGACCAAAACATCGTACACACAGTTAAGTCAGAGGTCGTTCATCTTGAAACGGAAGTAAATGGGCAAAATCTGCACTCCATACAAGGTAACTCCGTACCAAATTACAAATCTATCAGTCAATGCATTTGGCCAAAACTGGGTACATTTGTTGTAAATCAGATGCCGCCATCTTGACACTATTATTATTTTCCCCAGCGAAAAACCATAAAGGTTCATCGCTGTGACGCGAAATTAAAATATGTACAACAAGACATCAAAAATAATAAATAAAATAAAAGGTAATTACAGCATTTGTGCCAGCTATCGCACATGTAAAACGGAAGTGAATAGGAAACCGTTTTGCAAGAATACGTCGATCGAGCTTTATACAGGGTATTTCCTTACCAAATTTCAAAATAATTGGTCAATGCGTTTGGCCAAAACTGGGTACATTTGTTGTAAATCAGATGCCGCCATCTTGACACTATTATTATTTTCCCCAGCGAAAAACCATAAGGTTCATCGCTGTGACGCGAAATTAAAATATGTACAACAAGACATCAAAAATAAAAAATAAAATAAAAGGTAATTAAAGCATTTGTGATAACGATGGTACATGTAAATTTTTTAAAATTTGAAAATCTAATTTAATCAGCACCAAAATCTGCACAAATCAGCACTTTAAACTGAAAATTCAAGAGAAAATACTAAAATGAACTGCAGTAATTCGTTTAGTAATTTTAACGGATTTGGAAAATTCAAAAATTAAAATTACGTTGTTTTAACGCTGATTACACTGGTAAAATCAATTAAAAAAATGATTATGAGCATTTTCATATTTGATACAGCCAATCTGAATTAAACAATCAAAACAACACTAACTACACAATAAACATAAATTTAGGTACAATATTGTTACTAGTTGAATTGAAATTGCAAGAAAATTTACTTGCATCAAATGATGTTGTCAGGGACAGAAAAAGTGCCAAAAAGGAACACATGGCGCAAAATGCGCCATCAACATTTTTGGGAGGGGGCAAAATTTATTTGTATCATAATCGTTTTAAAAGGTGATATAATTGATCAGATAATAAACGCTGCCTCTCAGAAAAAAAACATTGTTTTTTAAATGATATAAAAAGACAATAATTCAAAAAAATTAATTAAAATATTATTTTTATTTTGTATTTTGATTATCTACAAAAGCATTTTTTATTATGTAATAAATCTTTTTAGTCATATTTTCTTTATCATTATTATATTACCTAAATAATATATATATATATATATATATATTATAATGACTCAGAAATATTAAGTGAAACTACTTTTATTGCTATTGAGCAATTATTTCTAGAAATTAAAGAAATAAATTTATCCAATAATACAGTATTATTATAGTTCCTTTCACTGATCTTCATTTTAGTATTCAAACTTTAAAACTGCAAAAAATGAAATATAAAAAGTATTTTGTTCTAAACTAATGAAGTATATTTAATATTTAATAGAATAAAAAATAAAATTTGATATTTGTTCATTTCAATTTTTTTCTCTTAAAAAATTAATCGAGCAAAAAAAAATAGTAAAGATTGTTTTGCTTTTTTTTGTTATTTTAAGGCGAAAAGCACATTGAGGCTATTATCGCCTCCCTAAATGTAAGTGTGAGTGTAAAGTGTTAAAGTCGTAAGTGTAGTATTGTAAGTGCAAGTGTGTTTTAGACTCGGGTACCGCGAGGGATGTCTAAATCATCTCAATAGGTGCAGCTAGTCTGCACCCCCTGCGGGGTAGAATCTTTTTGGCACTGAAGGGTAATATAGAAAGTTATGAAATTTTGATGAGACATGTGCTACAGCCGCTAGTGGGCATTGGCACCTCTGGGTGACAGTGTGTTTTTCAGTGAAATATAACTAAAAGTGTCGTACGTAACTCGCCCGGTAATGAAGCTTCGCTTCGTGCGGGAACTATCACGCTCGCACGGAAATACACTACTTCCGCGCTTGTGTGTAATGACTAGTACTTTAAATAACAGTAGACCTAGCTACATATTCTTAATTACGGTGAACCTGACCACCGCTCCACGACGCGCTCGTACCTTTTATCGACAATTTAATTTGTAATTGTAATATTTAGGGAAAGTGTTAGTGGACGAACATTATTGGACACTTTATGCTCTTATTCAACATTACGATAGGTCTTCGCCGTTCAGCCAGTTTTACAGGAAGTAACCAGTAACTGCACTCGTCATTGTTAAATCAGAGACCGTCTTGAAATGGAAGTGAATGGGAGACAATCTTACACATAATTTGATTGGACTTTATACGAGGTACATTCTCACCAAATTTCAAAACAGTCAATACGTTTGGCCAAAATGACCTTGTAGCATAATCTTAATTAATGTAATAACGCTTCACGACAGCGCCCGTAACCTTTTCCGCCAATTTAACCGGTAAGCGTAATATTTACGAAAAATGTTATTGGACCAACTTTATTGGAAATGTTACGATCTTTGTCCGCGAAACGGTAAAAAAGTATAATAGATCTTGCATCTTGCCGTTCAGCCAAGCTTACACTCGTCATCGTTTTCCGCTATCTTGAAACTGAAGTGAATAGGAAAAACGTTACACACTTGAGCTTCAAATATATCTTCGTATAGGATTTCAAAACAATCGGTTTACGCGTTTGATCAAAACTTCGTACACACCGTTAAGTCAGAGATCGCCCATCTTGAAACGGAAGTAAATGGGCAAAATCTGCACTCCATACAAGGTATCTGCATACCAAATTACAAAACAATCGGTCAATACATTTGGCTATTTTTTTTTTTTTAACGTCCGACTATTGTGCACACTTAGGCTAATAGTCCCAAGTGTGGGACTATTAATGGCAGAAGATGGGATGATTTATAGCGTATGAAAATGTCAAGTCCTGGCCGGGAATCGAACCCGGGTCCTCGGGGTAAAGCCCAGTACGCTATCAACTAGGCCACCGAGGCGGCTGCATTTGGCTAAAATTGGATACATTTGTTGTAAATCAGATGCCGCCATCTTGGCATTTTTATTATTTTTTCCCAGCGAAAAACCATAACGGTTATCGCCGCCGTGACGTGAAAAATAAAATATTTACAATAAGACATCAAAAATAAAATCATAAAGTAAAACGTAATTACAGCATTTGTGACAGCTTTCGCACTTGTAAAACGGAAGTGAATAGGAAACCGTTTTGCAAGAATACGTCGTTCAAGCTTTATACAGGGTATATCCGTAACAAATTTGAAAATAATCGGTCAATGCGTTTGGCCAAAAACTAGGTAACAAACACACAAACCATATGACGAACGGTCGTTTTGAAATAAGACCTTCGCTCGGTCAATAACTATAACAAATGTGTTTTGGCTCTACTAAAAGTCTTTATCCAAATAAGTAAAGGTGAAATAAACGCCAACCCGAAACTGTCCCTCGCACAGTGCTTATCAATATATCACAAGGACCGGTCATACATTGTTTCAAAAAGTCCTTTACCAATTTCTTTATTTAGGAACTAAATATTAGTTTAAAATTTAAATTCAATAGAGTGGTCCACCTTTGTGGTCCCTGCTGTCATTTAGCGGTTTCATCTATTTGTTCAGTGGTACAAACATCCACACTCCACACAGTGTGGTCAGGTTGCGGGTAAAAGGGGAAAAGATGAATGAACAACGTGCATAATATTAACTCCGCGGGGACAGTTCTACTGTACTCGTATGTGTACAAGTCTGCTGTTTGCAGGGAATTAATGAAACGAAACCGAAGGAGAAAAAAACACAGCCAAAAAATTGTACACTGCTATTGGATCTGTGATTACTTTTACATTCACGTTGGACTTACATTCAGCCATATGTAATACAATATAAATATTTTTTTGCACTAAGCATTGGAAAATGATCAATTGGAATAACAGAGAAAGAAATTTTTTAGTCAATTTACACTGAGGAACTGGAGCGGTCAATATGGCGAATCCTGACCACCACAAAATACGTTTTAAGGAGTCGATACAATTTTAAATACATACACGGGGTGTTTGAAAAAAAACGACTCAGACATTTAAGAAAACTTTATAACGATCGAAATTTTGTTAAATGCTATTGTGTGTGTGTGTGTGTGTGTGTGTGTGTGTGTGTGTGTGTGTGTGTGTGTGTGTGTGTGTGTGTGTGTGTGTGTCAAATACCGGGGTCCTCCACTGGAAACTTATCCAAACTTATACACAAATTAGCGAGTTTTAAAGCCTTCTGAGGACATTCATATGTTTTTTTTAGGAAAACGTCTATAATTTGAGTAATTAGTAAGACATGAGGATGTTTTTACAATACTTTTAGGTTATTTACACAATCTTAAAAGTTACGGTTTTTCAACTAGGCTTACAAAAAAAGAACACTACTAAATATCTGTGTTTTTGTGTCTGATTTTGTAATTGCAATGAAGAAGCCCAGTACATTACACTATCCATGTACAATACAAACGTTAATAATATAATATTGCAGTAATTCAGTAGTTGCTTTATAGTGGGTTTGGGGTTTTTGCGCCCCGCAGGAGGGTGCAGACTAGCTGCACCTATTGAGAGGATTTAGATGTCCCTCGCGGTACCCGAGTCACACTTGCACTTACAACACTACACTTACGACTTTAACACTTTACACTCACACTAACATTTAGGGAGGTGATAATAGCCTCAATGTGCTTTTCACCTTAAAATAACAAACAAAAAAATGAGTTTTTTGAGAGACAAATAATATAAAAAATTAACTATAGTTGAAATGTTACAAAATGTTTTAGAAATCTTCAAGTTTTGTATTAATGAGGGTCACAACCCCCAAATCCCCTGGATACGCCTCCTTTCTCTCTCTCTCTCTCTCTCTCTCTCTCTCTCTCTCTCTCTCTCTCTGTGTGTGCGCGCGCGCGTGTGTGTTAGCAAGTTCACGTGTTCACAATTTTGATCCGATTTGGTTAAAAAAAACGATTATAGTAACAGCTTTGACAATTTTCTTCGTTCGACAGTTTCAAAATGGCAGACATATCAAAACTATAAAAATTAATAATTTCCTTTTGAAATTTAAAATCCGTTGAAATTAAGGAATTTAACATGACGACGGTAATGGTTCGTTTTCGGGTTTTCAACGCGATTTGAAACTTTAAAATGCTAGTGTATGCAGATTTGAACGCTGATTATGATGACGAAATAGTACTTTTGGAAATTCGCTTCAATTGCACAGCTAGAGAGCTTTAAATATATATATATATATATATATATATATATATATATATATAAACAAGCTCTCAAAAATTGATCTACAGATCAAGATCGGTGCTTATTTCAAGGTCTAGGTCGGGGTCTTACTATGATGGATACTCGTTTTTTCCAACAGAAGTTCGCTAACAAACAGGAAGCCGTAGGACAGTTTTTGCGTAAAAGAAAAGGCCTACATTGTTATTAAGGTCTAAATTTCCTTATTGAAAGAGAAAACAAGACAGGAGAAGTGAAAGAATATTGCGGTTTGCCGAACTTAGAAAAAAAAAAATCAGTGAAACTAACTCCCCCTTACTGCAAAACCAGAGCACAGATTACATGTATTGTTGTTAATGGTAACTCGTTCTGAGCAATTGGATATCCTGCGTGTTCTGTATAATAGTGTCACAGCTGTCCCGCTGATGTAACTGTAGCGTATTTGCAAAAGGAAATTCTATCTGACACTTTTTTGAAAATATGATTACACCAGCATAATAATAATAATTTCACCATCTTATTAACGATGAAAATAACAGAAAATTAAACACTGACATAGGTTTGTTTTTGTAATTTCAATAAATTTAAAACGCTGATTTATGCATATCTGAACGTTAAACCTAACCTAAGCTGACCTAACCAAACCAACCTAACCTAACAACATTTAAATCTGTATAAACTAACATTTTAACATTGTAATTAGCGTTAAAAATAACACAGGTCATCTGCAAATGTATCCATACAACTAGGACATCATTAGTGTATAGAAGATAAAGAGTTCCAAAACACTACCTAGTTGTAATCATGCTTTTATGTCCTTTAGTACAGAATAAGCGTCTTCTTGTTTCACAAAGAAATACCGACCCGACAAATAAGATATTAGTAACTAACTAAAACGTTTAGGAAACAATTGAAACATAAGAAATGACTACCATTTGAAACTGCAGAACGAGTTTTGCCAAGTCGATTTTATCATAATAGATTTTTGTGCCAAATTTGAGTCAAACCGAACGAAAATTGCAAACATGTGAGAGTGATATAAAACAACCCCCCCACACATATATATATACCGCAGGGAGGTGCAGATGCACCTATTGAGAGGATTTAAACGTCCCTCGCGGTACCCGAGTCTAACACAAACTTACACTTACGACTTTAACACTTTACACTCATACTTACATTTGGAGGGAGGCGATAATAGCCTCAATGTGCTTTTCGCCTTAAAATAAAAAACAATATATATATGTATGAGTAATCTAGAACTCAGGATCGGTTCTCACTTGAAGGCCCCTGGTCTGGATGTTACCACGATGGCCGACTCAATTATTCATTTTGATCAAAATTCGCTAATAACATTTATTTTTTAAAAAAAACAGCTGTTTGATACTCGATACATTTTGGAACAAGTAAAACAAGCAATTACAGTTTACAAAATCTATCTGCGCATGCGCTACACTGAACTTCTTGTTTCTGTTTTTAGAGAACTAATCGTAAAAATACCGACGGCTTAAAGGCTTGTCTTTTCTATTGTGGACCCCATCTGCTGCTATATAATTTTACTTGCCACGATATTTAACTGGGTCGACGTTCAACACACCATACGAATGTAAATAACCCACGCACGCAACTGTTTCGCTGACGCGATGAAGAGGAATTACATAAAAAATGGAAAACTTGTAACAATACCGTGCAATATTTTTCTTATAATTTTTATTCGAAAATATGTTTTACCAAAACAGTCAACATTGGAATCTGCATATTTTTGCATTTTAACTTTTAAAAATATATTTGAGATACAAAAAAGTACCATGTCTGCCGACATATTTATTTTTTAATTATGTATAATATATTTTGAAAATTGTAAAATTTTTAAAATTACAATTAACGCATAAATTATTTTTTTAAAATTTCAATGGCTTTTTAAAAGTTAAAATGATAATTCACACTAATTTTATCGCTGTTTCCAATGGTAAAGTCAAATTTCAATAACCGTGGTACGGATGATGGAAGCGAATTTTCAAAAGTAAGATTATAGCCTACACCTTTTTCAAACCTATTTTCACCATCACAAAAAGCAATAAAATCGTTACGCAGTAGCGTTTTTACATATACACTGAAAATAAACCCTGACCTCAGTCAAATTGAATTCCTTAATTTCAACGAATTTTCGAAAATTCAAAACGCTAATTTACACTGGTTTTAACGCTAATTACGACGAGAAAACGGATTTTCAAATACAGTAAAGACAAATAATTTGTGCTCGATTTGAATGGCAGCCATTTTGAAACTGTTTAACGAATTTTTCTGGTAAACTGACTTATCTAAACTAATTCCAAAAACTAAATGTGTGTGTGTGTGTGCGTGCGTGCGCGTGTGTGCGTGCGTGCGTGCGCGTGTGGCACGCTTACGTTCGCAATTTTAGTTCGATTTTATTCCAACTTGGCACAAAAATCAATTTTAGTAACAGCTATAAAACAATTCGTTAACCACCAAAATTCGTTTAACAGTTACAAAATGGGGTTACACTTTAAACTTTTCAAAATTCATAACTCTTTTTACTTTAATATTCTTTTAAAATTCGATAACACCATTGTAATCGGCGTTAAAAACTGCCTAAACTAATGGTTTGAATTTTCAAAATTCTTTGAAATAAAAAAAAAATAATTTGATTGCGGTCAGGGTTCATTTTTGTATTTTCAGTGTAAACTAATTTAAAATGCTAATATATGCAGATTATTATGCTGATTTAATGCTGATTATGACGGTAAAATCAGAAGATGAACATAAAAAAAATTACTTTCGGAAATCCGCTTTCATCACGTCACGAGACAAATGCATGCGGCTCTTATTTGTGTTTGTTTCAGTCGCACTGTATAGGCCGACCTAGTGCGGAACGCCCACTTTGAAAGTTTTTAATTTAAATGAAACATTGTATCTACATGTCTGAAACACCGGCTTCCAGTTCCACGAATTCGACAACAGAAAAGTAACAAATCACATTGACCTTGTGAACTGTTAGCTGGGTCCTTAGCGGGGTCGTAAAACTGTCTGTCTTCCGCCGGACCTCACAAGGCTTGGCGGTGCCACTTCGGTATATATAAGCTTTTTGGTGGATATAAGCTTTTTAGCTACTTCTAACGTACTGTATTTCCGCGTGAAATTAATGAAAATATGTCCATTAATGATCCTTGGAACCAGTCATAAAGAGCATGCATATTAACAGCGACTATACACTCGATATATAAGTTTTAGCGTTTCCCAATCCTGACTAAAAAAGTACTTACTACATAGAACTAAAAACTCTGAAGTAAATATTGTAACGTGAAAAAATATAATAATCGGATCAGTGCACCTTTTTAGGTCCTCTGAGAAAAAAATAAAATAAAAAAGTGCATTTTAACACTGTAATTACATAGAAAATACAAGGAATTAAACCCTGACCGCCGTCCAGGTATAATTTTCTTAATTTCAATAAATTTAAAAAATTTAATTTATGCACATTATAACGCTGATTACGACGGTAAAATCATATTTTTCAAAAAAAAGCCGCAATGAAACTGACCGACATAAGTGAAAATTAAAAAAAAAAATGAATTAATCAGTGTTCATTGCTGATTTTTATTGATCCAATTTAGATTACTAATCCCTAAACTGAAATCATACAAAACTGATATTAAAGAAAATGGACACCATACACTCTAAAATAAAACTAATAATATTGTACAAAATATCCAACTGTTAATGCTATAATAATTGTGATGGCTGGCTGGGCATGTATTATAACGGTCGTTAATAATTTAAATACTTGTTGAAGAACTAATTTATGTACAATGGTGCAAGATACATTTTGCCGTAAACGCCCTAAAATTGTGTGCTAAATTGGTGTTGTATGTAGTATAATGGCGTTAATTATAATTAAAATATATTTCAGTTTTAAACAAATAAATAACAAATGTAAATAAGGTTAACGTCAGCAGCGGGTTTTTAACTCGCTCCTTTTTTTTCATTCCTTAGTTTCATAAGTTCCGTTTTTAATTCGTTCCTTGGTTTCATAAGCAGAAATTATAGCAATGAGCATTGAATGTAAACGTACTAGAATGATAACCCTTATGAGAGGTATGTGAGACGCACGGTGCTGGCGGCATCTTGCGGCAAAGTGTTTAACCACAGTCAAATAGATAACATTACTGTCTATTTTCTCAAAATTGTCCATCCCTTATCCTTACAGCGTGCAGCGTTCGTAGCTGCGGATAGTCCAATTACTTAGCCGCTAATATCTAGCACACTTTTTATAATGGTGGCTGTCTTCTAGTACGTTTATATTCAATGCCCTGAACCGCGAATGCACGTAGAAACAATCATCTCACTGGTAGACTAAATTTAAGAATACTAATAATGTGTATAATGTGTAAAAAGCGTGAACTTTTTACACGTTATTCGTGCTATTGCGAGTTTCTATTTTCCCCTCCTGAAATTTTTTAATGACCGTCTTAAAAAGTAAAATTTTCAAATTTTTTTATAATTTAGTTTCTAAATTAGAATAGGGACATACAGTGTATCGTTGCTAATTTTTGACACCTTTATGCGTTTTGGGAGGGAAAATGTTTACACCGTACAAAAATTCAAATTTATACACTTACCTTTTACACGCTGCAGGTTCACTGGCGGACGACAGACGCACGCTCTGACGAGAAGGTAAGGAGTTTTGTTTCGATCTGGAAAACAATTGTAAAAATAATATGTAAATGATTTGAAGACAAGCTTAACACAAATATTATTTAAACATTAAAAGAACTCTTAAAAATTATTTAAAAGGATCTCGCAACGAACGAGTCATTAGTAATCGTTAAAGAATTTCGTTAAGCCACCATCATGGTAAGGCCTAGACCGGGAAAAACTAACGCGCGCGCGCGCGCGTGTGTGTGTACTTTACCACGCGTACGTTGGCAACTTTGGTCCGATTTAATTCAAAACGTGGTACAAACATCGATTATGGTAATAGCTTGGACTAGTTTGTTAACTAGTAAAATTCGTTTAACAATTTCAAAATGGCGGCCATTTCAAATTTTTACAAGACTCATAATATTTCTGCCTTAGATATTTTCGAAAACCTGATTTCACCATCATAACCAGCGTTAACAATTGACACAAATTAACGTTTTAAATTTTTAAAAAATCCTTTGAAATTAAGAAGTTTGATTTGACTGAAGTAGTAGACCGTTTATTTTCGAATTTTCAGTTTTAATTTAAACAGATTTTGAAGCTACGAATTCGGATCTTCAAAAAATCAGAGAAATTATTATTATTAGTTGTGATATTATAACTTTTTGCAAATTCGTTTCCATCACGTCAGCGTGACATCTGCGTCCGCTTATTGTCAATTTATAAGAAGCGATGTTGAATTGTTGCACTACCTGTACGTGCATATTTGTTGTTAAATAACCGCGAATAGAAGCATTTAAAACCATGTATCACTGTAGCCTGTGATTATAGGCTACGAGACCTACGGCAACGATCACATGTTGCACATGCGCAGAAGAAACTTTGTATGACTCAGTATGATTTAACCAGCGGAAGTGACTGTCGCACACATTCTCACATTCTTGCATGTGTTTCCCACATGTGTTAACACGTCTTGCCCAATTTGGATAACGGGTTTACCCGTAGTGTAGCAATGACTGGTTAATTGGCCTACTTATTAGTTCATTATTATTCCGCAAACTTACAGGCGGTCTCTCTGTAATACGTCATTGCTTGTTGTTTTGTCTGTACTGTACAAAAAATAACAGGTACACGAGTTGAATTTGCAGTATTTTTTTCGAAGTTAAAAGTACAATAATTGCGAAATATCGAACTTGAGATTTTTACCTCTATGTCTGTCCGTCTGTATGTATTATTGAACACTAAATAAATCCGCAGATTTCAATGCCTGTGCGATTTCTTGAAATATTTTAAGAGACCCTTAAAATTGAACAATAATTTTATTTTTTAAATTCAATTACAATAATTTTGCTCTTATGTAGCCACGGGCGGATACGGTCAGTTAAAGGGGGGAGGTGAGCTGACCCAAGGATAAAAGCAGTAACTCACGAAATATTATTATAATTTCCGATAGTTTCGTGCACATATTCAATAATTCCACATGGGCCTAAGTACATTTCTGATCTACTTCAGGGTAATAAATTAAATCTTAACGATAAAATTTTAAAAAATATTATGTTATCTTAGTATACATGATTTATTTTGGAGAGTCCTTGTCACATGGAATAGATTAAATTAAATGTAGAAATTAATTATTATAAATGATAACACATTTTTATTAAGTTCGTGGTTTTACTTAATTCACTTTAGATAACGAAGCCTAATTTCTTTTTTTTAACTTTGCGAATTCATCAACAATTTTTTTTGGGGACGATTTTGTCTGCTATTTCTCTGTTCACACGCCTTCTATTTATTCCTTCCCCCACTTTCCCTTCAAGTATAAGTTAAACTTTAACCTGTCCTCTGTTCGCGTGTTTATTAAATATTAAACGTATTTTAAATATTTTTATTTTAATATAAATATAAATGCGTTTGACATAAATACGTATTTAAAATATTAAAAAAATATTTTGTTTATCTGACATTATTTTTTTAATGTACATGCAGGATTCACAGAACCCCCCGTTTTAACATAAATAGTAATATTATGCCAATATTTGGCTTTTTTTTACTTAATTATGTAGCTAATAAATTCATATTTCTTCAAATTGTTTCCGATTTCAAAGGGGGGCTGCAGCTCCACCAGCCCTTTTGGATCCGCCAATGAATGTAGTCCGTTAAACGGTTCAAAAATTATGTAAATTTCAAAATTAAAAAAAAAATCAAAATTTGTAAAAATATGATGATCAATTCAGCGAGATACCTGCATGTCATCTTAGACATTATTGTAAATGTAATATGTAAATACTATTATTATAATACTAGTAGTTCAATGATTTAGTGAACCTTGCAGTATACTCAGACTTGATTGCGTGGCCACAGCTCTACAACAGCGCTCTGAGGCGCTATCAAAATTTCCGTCAACTGGACCAACTTTATTGTAAATTTATGCTCTTTCTCCAAGAAGCCATCAAAGTTAGCCGTTCAGCCAGTACTACAGTAAATAGCCAGCAACTACACTCGTCATAGTGAAATCAAAGGCCGCCATCTTGAAACGGACGCGAATGGAAAGAAATCTTACATATACTTCGTTTGGGGTTTATACAGGGTGCATTCGTACCGAATTTCAAAGCAATCGGTCAATGCGTTTAGACAAACGCACACACAAACTAAATGCCGAACGGTCGGCAATTACACTTCCCGCTAAATTGGATTCACACATGATATATTTGTATATCGTTTGTACAATTGTTTTCATTTAAAAAAGAATATTCGATGTTTACCAGTTCCTACTTTGTTAAATTTGTATTCCGAGTGAAATATTTATAACAGCTGACTATTGAATGTATGGTTATGATTGTCCGTCTGACGTTTTGTCAATGTTTCAGGGAAAAGCTTCAGCATCACTATCACCGTCTCTTCTTGTCCTCCGCAGATCGCCACCTACACCAAAGCCATCAAGGTCACCGTGGACGGACCAAGAGAGCCTAGATCAAAAACCAGTAAGACAACAATACCTAATGCAGTACGCGAGTTTCGTATTAATAAACAACTGTGATGACGAAATAATACGAAATAATAATAGTTTGTAAAAAAATACACTAGATAACGTTAGGTGTGATTTCCAAATCCGGTTTCCAGGTGTTGTCCGACCTTCTTCTATCCACTTAGATGAAAAATTTCAAATCTCTGTGTGCCATAGATTTGATTGTACATTGTAAAAAAACAAACACTTGTTTTATCGGCAACACATAAATAGTAGTTGAGTTTTCGATTTACTTTCAAATCGTAGGTCCTAAATTTCTTTCTGTCAAATTTCCAGTATTTACATTAAGTTATCAATATCCCTATACTCGAAAATTAGCAAAATCAGATCAACCAATTATGAAAAATTTGGACGGTTTTCAGTGTTTTTCCGGTAGATTCGAAACCAGATTTTTTTTACATCGTTTTACCCTTATTGGTGACTTACATTAGTGATTTAATTTTCAACTGTTGCAGTACAACAATTCTGCGGATATAAGACAGGTAATTTGTTTTGCTGTGGCGCTTGACAGAGAATCTGTCAGGCTTGTTTTGGGGAAACTGTACGGAAAGTGTCTAGACTAACACCATTCGCCTAATATATTATGTTAACGACAAGGCAGTCTAAATATGACTGATTTTTGCCTTCCTGCGCTAGCAACAATAAGCTATTGACTCCACTATTAGTTCGAACGAGGTCAAGCGCCACGACTAAACAAACGACCTATACTAGGTCAAGCACTATTCCAATGTCTATGCTATGCAATGTTAGTCTATTACCTAGACCGCTGTACCGTTCATAATTATAGTTAAATTCTTTAAAAGTAACTATAATTGTATTCACTTTGTAGAAAAGATGAAGACGTGGCTCGCGACTTATGCAACGACCAATGAGAACTCGCCTCGACCCTAAATATAACCTCAATACACGCTTGGTGACCCCACTGGGCGTCCGACCGTATTCGCGCGAATCAGTGATTTCGTTTTGAAACGATTTTTAAATTATAAACTATGCCATTACAACTACCGTATTCGGAAAGAAAGTGTGATTCCTCGACTTGTAGAACTAAACTTCACGTCTGATTAAAATACGTTGCACGCAGCTGTCTCGCTGACGAGATGCAAGCGAATTTCCAAACGTATTTTTTTTATCTTAGCTTTTTTCGAACTTCTGATTTAACTATCATAATCAGCATTAAAATCCGTATATATTAGCAACTGAATCTTTTAAATTATATATAAAATGCGAAAATTAACCTTAACTCCCTCCAATTCCTTAATTTCAACAGATTTTAAAAATTCAAATATGGAATTTTTAAAGCTGCGTGGAGCGATTATTTAAATCGAGAAAATATAAAAACGGATGATTTCACAAAAATCTCTAAAATGATTTTTTGCAGTCACAATGCTCTGTGTAAACTTTGTAGTTGTGGGTTGGTTGGGAAAGGAAGTAGATGACCATATTTTAGTTCGTAAATATTTCTCTATACACATCGTGTTACAACACACACTCGATGGCCTTTAAGTGTACAGTTACTTTACGATAAAATAAAAACACTTATAACAAATTCAATATGATTATTTGCCTCACGTGTTAAACCTAATTTCGCATCTCCCAAATTTCAATTCCACCGCTAAATCTTTCTCTGCCCGAAGCTCGATGAAATGTTCACCCCCCGGACACACGTACAGGGCGGTTTTTGTTACAACAGCGGTTGTTTTCCAATTAGAAGCTGAATAGCCTAGAACAGAAACCCATTTGCTGCCTGCAACATTTCAGTACGCAATTACAAATCCGGCTGATTAATGCACTAATAGGCAAGTACTGTAAAACAAAACAGAACGGACAAAAGCGAACAGCAACGGCGGGCCAAGTGTTTGATGAGATACTGGCTCAGTATTAATTGGACAATACCACTAGTAACTGCCTCGTTTACGTGATAGTAACAAATTTACAAAAACATTTTGTTTATCTGACATTATTTTTTTAAATTATGATTTCAGATAATCCATTATTACTGTTTATTAAGACATTTAAATTAGATTAGATTCAAACCAGAGGAAGGGATAATACAACCCCAGGCACTGTGATCAACTATGCAACTAAACCTCGCATACTAATTTAGCAGATTAGTAAGTTCCAGCAATCCACTGACTAACTCATTCTGTTGAAGATCCATAGGGTCCTGGAAACCAAAAACCCTTAGCCTCCTACTAGCAAGAGCTTCACAATCAAGGATTATATATTCTGCAGTCTTCTCCTCTTTCCTGCACAACCTGCACACGGTTTCTCCATAGTACCTACCTAATGGGGCCCAGTAATAAGCCCCATAATTTTCCTAAGTTGTGTTCTGCCCAAAACGTCTGCTGCCCCTTGAAGCCCTCCATATGGAATCACGCTTATTATTTTTTTTTTTTTTAAGGCTTAAAGCACATCGAGGCTATTATCGCCACTCTAAATGTAAGTATAAGAGTAAAGTGTTAAAGTCGTAAGTGTAATGTTGCAAGTGTATGTGTTTGACTCGAGTACCGCGATGGACGTCTAAATCCTCTCAATAGGTGCAGTTAGTCTGCACCACCTGCGGGGGAACCATGCTCAAGAGGCGCTTACTATGGGAGTACCCATGAAGGTTATCACATCTATCCTACTGTACTGACCTACTTCCTGGCGTTATCCTAATACGAGTAAAGTGTCGATACTGTTCTTTCGATACGTACTGTTAAAGTGACTACTTCTTATCGCGGTTGTATGTTTTGCACGGGGAAAAATTCAGTTTTCCGTCACGGAACGCTCTAACACATCCATACGTGCACTCTAGTGACCATTATTATTTCAAACATTATTATTACAAGCATTATTACAACACATTATTATTTTTTTGTTTGTTTAGTGATTAATAAAATGTATTTTTGAAGTGAAAACTTGTATGCTCGCAGTTGACAAAACATGGATATAAACATTTTCGCAATGTTGATATCCGTAATGCATACCTCACATTGTTAGATATATTGTTCTTGTATATATCTAGACTTGGAGTGATTACTTCTAAACAGCTGATTTTACACAATAGCTTCAATATCATTTCAATTGAGGTTATGTTTATTGTTATTGTTAATTTTTAAAAATGTGCGTTTTCTAAATTTATGTAGTTAAATTATTGAATGTATATGACCTATACCAATTTTTTGAATGCTATAATCACAAATATTGTATTTATCATTATACTTAGACAATATAACTGTCAAAAGTAGGGTTATAAACTGATTAATTATTAAAGTCCCTTATACAGCCTAAGATACTTAAATTCATAGTCTGTGACAGTTTCAGTTAATTTTTGTGTACCTAAATACACGCGAAATTTAATACGAAAATAATTTTCAAGAGTTGCCCTTTCCTGCATGCATCTACATTTTTATAAAAATAATTAAATCATAATAGTGAAAAAATATGCAGTCAGGCATGCCAAAAGAAGTAGTCACTTCTGTCGGCCAGCCTGCACAGACTAAGTTTTTTTTTAATCTGTTTTAAAAACGTGGTATATACAAAATTTTAATTTTAAAAATAATTACTTATTATCAAAATATGCATTTAAATATCTATGTAAATACGGCCTAACCTAACCTAACCTGTTACCTTAATGGATTCACTGTGAAAATATTTTGTGCCCTAGTTCGCGTGGTACTACTGTATTTCTCTCGACTGGAATAACGAAAGCGAAGGGATACTGGTTATTTACACCGCGATGCCGGACGTTTAACGTGTTTCTCTTTATGCTATTCAAACTTTCAATGCAACAAAAGAATTAAAAATTGTATAATATCATAATGAGAGCTAAATAAGGCGCAATTACGTTATTATTGGGGCAGTGGTGCAGCACGCAAAGCCTACGGCCAAATGTTTCCGGTCCTAGCCTAATGTGTAAACAGCTGGGGCACAGACTGTTTTGTTCCGTTTTGTTATGTACAATTGTTTAACTTACGTACAACGAAATGTTCGTGATTGATTTCTTTTATAAAGGATTAAACAGTAATTACAAGAGATAGTTGTATTCAAAGAGTACAAAAATAACAGGCTAATGACCGCACGCAGCTGTATCGCTGACTTATAACATGTATGTTAATAGAACACTTATACGTCAAACACAAAGTAAGAAACTGATTCTGGTAACAATTTAGACAATTTTATTTTCATAATTGTTATTTAATTGTGGAGTATTCGTGTTATCCTATCATATATATTATTTCTCGAGTCAACATCCCTTTTTCTCAGCACATACTATTCGTATGTAAGATACAGGCATAAATGAGGTATCTTTACAAAGACTTTTTAACCAGATTCTGACAATGAAAAACGATTTTGAGTTAAAACTTACTGTTTGTGGAAAATTTTAACATAAAAGACATTTTTAACTGTCGTTAACATTGTCGTAGGCAAAACGGCATCATGGATGCGGGAATGTTTTTGCATAACGTGTTTTGAACAATTTCAATATTTACTTAAAAATCATTAAACTTATAGGCTATGTGACCCTGCTGACAGTCCCCTATCTCTGCCCGTCGTACAAGCCGGGACAAGAATTTCGAATTACAAACACATATTTTGGACACTGTTTTTACACAAATATATTTGTGGTTTCAAAAAGCAGGATTGTATTTACCAAATACCGTCTTTAATCACGGAAAATTTTATGTAGCCTTTTCAATGGTAACTAAATCAACTAACATGTTTGTATCCATTAAAGAAAGTCAAATACAAAAAATACAAGAATTCCTTACATCAAATACTGTTTACGAGGTTTTGTAATGCCCTGTAAAAATGTCTATTAAAAAAAAAACAATTATCTGTATTGAAATGTACGAATATATACTTCAATGACTCATAAATTTGTGACTATTGTTTCAAACCGATTGCTTTTCGATTTATTTTTAAACATGTTTTCCCTTCGTTCCAACTACTGCCCTCACCCCAACGACTACACTTATTCACAAGGCTGTGTTTACTGAAAACTTTCGAAGTGCAAAATTTCGCACGAACACCATGGTAACATTAAAAGCGATCTATAGGTCAGAATCAGCTCTCATTTCAAAGTCCCGGATATTACCATGATGGTCGCTCCTATAAAATAATTTTTGCTCATTTTTGACACCGTTTTGTTGTCATGGTTTCAAGGTAACTGCAGGAACAGCCGCCTCGGACAGTTCCGGGATTGCGGGATTGTGGGATAGGGATTTACAACAAGGATTTCGGCAAACAATAACACCATGTACGGACTTGATTAATTTTAGTTGCGAGTTTGATTGCCTCGAGCAAAGTAGTTGGACACTGGACGGCTGTGACAGACGGATAGACAGACGGACAGGCGAGGGAGTCTGTAGGGAGTTGCGATTAATTACTCGAGTCATTAACACGTGTCGTCCTCCCCCCCATCCGCCCCTTTCCCTGTAGGATAGTGACACTACTACCCTCATCATAAAAGTATTAATCATTCAGGTTCGATTGATTTTAGGGGATGATTCCGAGTTGTCAAATTCGCTTTTGATTTATACAGGGTGAGGAAATGTTTCGACATGAATACTGATTGTGTTTTAAAGGTTTAACAGCTCGAAACGTTTCAGAAAATAAAGTTACAAAAAGTAGTAATACTTTTTTATTCAAAACAATGATATTAAAAATAATGATGTTGGATTTCAAAATAATGATGTTAACTTTTAAATTAATGACGTCGAAGTTCAAAATAATTGACGTCCAAAATAATGATGCTAACGTTAAAAACAATGATGTTGATGTTCAAAATAATGATTTTGACGTTCAAATCAATAGCACTGACATTAACAATAATGATGGTTGTGCTAAAAATATTGATGCGGAAGTTAAAAATAATGATGTTGATTATTAAAATAAGTGACGTTCAAAATAACGATGTTGGCATTCAAGGAATGATGTTGACGTTCAAAATAATGATATTGACGTTCAAAATAATGTTGGTGTTCAAAATAACGACGTTGTTCGAAATAATGATGTTTATGTTCAAAATAATATATTAAAATTCAAAATAATGATGTTGGCATTCAAAATAACGATGTTAACGTTCAAAATAATGATATTGACGTTCAAAATAATGATGTTCATGTTCAAAATAATTGATGTTTACAATAATGATGATGGGTTTTTAAATTCAATTCCTGAAAAGGGTTTTTAGTGAATTTCAGACCGCTAGATTATTTATCGAATTATCTATATTCGAATGAATGATAATATATTCGAAGTACATGGGAAACCGGTAAAATTTAAACCAATTCGACATAACAATTTCTAGAAGAAAACACACACAGACACAAGACACACAGACAGACAGACAGACACACACACACACACACACACACACACACACATATATATATATATATATATATATATATATATATATATATATATATAGAGAGAGAGAGAGAGAGAGAGAGAGAGAGAGAGAGAGCAGAAAATCCATATATTTGGATGTCCGAAATAGCAACTTACACATATCGATCACACATGAGCACTTTACTCGAATTAATTATTTCATTGAACTAGTTTCAAATAAAATTTACAAAACTGACGTAAATTTTAAATACTGTAATTTATATTTATTTAATAATTAGGTTTTTCTCTTGGTTTCCATGGTAATAAATTTATAATTTTCATAATGGTGAATTTACATTTGGATACATGTATGAGGGTTTGTGTAAGATACAAGTAAAATTGACAAATCACTTCATACAAATGCTCACACAAATTGTACGCAATCCAAGATATCTTCACACATTTTGGTTTAGCAAAACATTGCATATACTTTGACTTGTATGAGATTACTTTCATGTGTTTTTAGGTTATGGCAGTTTTTTTTATATATCACATTTAATTAACTGTTTACTCAGCTGACATGTCTTGATTTTAGTTGTACTTAATAGGTAAAAGGAACTATCCTTTTAAAATTTTGTTTTGTACAGTTTTATTTACTATTTTGTTGTAATGACCATTTTTTAAAATGAGTTCATTAACCAACATAGTACACGCCTATGCACCATGAGTTTTATTTTCTTCTTAAGAGATCTCGTTGCCACGACCGTCGAGTTATTTTTTTTAGATTTTATTTACATCAGTGCGCGTGTTGTTAAATATAAAAACTGCTCATTATTGGGCACGGTTTTATTGTACAAATTCAGAATACTTGCACTTAAAAGTACTGCCACTGACAAAAACAAATTACCATTTGAAAAATGGAATGATTTTTGTAAATATAAATGCAGGGTGTATTTTCACGAACTATTTGACATGTATCTCATACCTTTAAGATCATACAAGTTCTTCATGATCTCATACAAGTCCTCATACATGTATTCCAATATAAACACACCACAAGAACAGTTAAAAACAAAAAATGATAAGTATAATTCAAGTTCTAATTTGTGAAGTTGATTTCTATGGTAACAGTTTAAATAATTATGTATTATAAATACATATTTATAGAAATCGTTAAAAAAATCAAAACCGAGAGGTTGAACTAAGGATAAAAGTTAATACGTAAACGCAAAACCCATTAATCATGTTATCGCTTAAAATCTTATAATTTTTTTATTTTGTGTTTAACGTCCGACTATTGTTCACACTTGGGCTAATGCAGACTATGGGATGATTTATGAAGATCGTTTCCAAAAACTGTACTCCTGAGGGGTCGATATTAGTAAAAATCAAAATACATTCTGTAGAACCTCTTGAAAAGACCTGAGGTCTTTTGAAGTTGTTTGTTGGCATGAACGTTTACCTTGATATCTAGGAGGTTACAAGCAGAAGGTATATAAATAATCTAAACTTATTGGTGGTTGGGATAAAAGTTAAAATGTACAAAAAGCCTATTGATTACGTTAAAAACTAAGACTGTTGTTTACAGGGAGGTCCTAGGAGGTGCACAAGAAAAAATATTTGTAGTTTCACAAGAAAAAAGGGTTTTCCAAAATGTCACAACAAAGCGTTAAATGGGGTTAAGCAGAGACTGAAAAATAGCAGTACAGTCATTGAATATAAATGTACTAGAATGATAGCTATATGAGCACTCGCTGTTGGTGGCATCTTGCGGCAGAGTGTTCAACTACAGTTAAATAGATAAAGGTTCTCAAATGTCTCCACACCCCCTGTTCTTGAAACTTGCAGCGTTTGTTGCGGCACATAGTCCAATTAAAGCCTCTGATATCGAACACGCTTTTTATACTAGTCCGTTTATATTCATACAGTCAATTTCCGGTTATAAGCGGGACAGTGGGGCTTAATTGCCTGGGATAACCCTAATGTAGAAAAACAATTTTAGAACCAATAAAATACAATATTTCACAGCCAATATTGTAATTTAAGCTCCAACGTAGATAACACATTAATTAAAAGAAAATAAGTAATAACAATAAAGGCGTACAGCTGTCTTGCTGGCGTGATAGAAGTGAATTTCCAAAAGATTTCCTTTACCTTAAAATTTTTCAAACTCTGATTTCACAATCATAATCAGCTATGGAATTTTTATGTACTGTACTAGCACTTTCAAACCATATCTTAATTTAACGGATTTTGAAAATAAAAAATGCTAATGTATGCAGATTTGAATGCTGATTTTTATGATGAAAACAGAATTTCAAAAGGGGTAAGTTAAAGGAAAATACTTCCTAAAATTCGCTTCTGTCACGTCAGCGAGACAGCTGCTTGCCGTGAATATTTTAACTATTATGAATGTTTTACGCCCATGAATCGGCAACAATCGGCATTTCTCGGTTGTTCTCGCGAAAGGCTACAGTTTAATTGCTAATTGAATATAAACAAAGCCAGCTGTAGCAGTTTAGCTTTCTATCGCTTGGGAACTTCATCACTCAAAGCGTAATCACTTCCTCGAGCCTGCTGTACATTCACACGGTGTCAAAGTCGGTCGATAAGATAGCCGAGCCTGGTAGACTCGAAACTCACGCCCGTCCGACGTTCTGATAACACAACTTTCCCAAAACGATTGTGTCCCTGAGCCACGGTCCCTTGGTGGAATCTTTTATCTCCACTCGGATGACACTAACAGCGTTTTTTCCAGTAAACACAAAAAATGCAAGAACATTTCCCGGTTCAAATAAATTGTTCAAACGTCCCCTCAAAGCACCAAAAGTGTCGGGAGGCGTCAAAAAACCAAAGGAATCAACCTGATTTTTCAAAATCGGGGTTTTTACACGACTTCCAAAAAGAATGTTATGTTTTCATGTACCTGGGTATGTATGTATGTATGTGTATGTGTGTGTGTGTGTGTGTGTGTGTGTGTGTGTGTGTGTGTGTGTGTGTGTGTGTGTGTGTGTGTGTGTGTGTGTGTGTGTGTGTGTGTGTGTGTGTGTGTGTGTGTGTGTGTGTGTGTGTGTGTGTGTGTGTATATATGTATGTATGTATGTATGTATGTATGTATGTATGTATGTATGTATGTATGTATGTATGTATGTATGTATGTATGTATGTATGTATGTATGTATGTATGTATGTATGTGTTTGTATGTATGTTTGTTTGTTTGTTTCTTCATCATAACTTCTAACGACTCATCCTATTTTAGTCTACCTTAGCTCGTTGGATTCCTCACTTCACCAGGAGTGTCATAGGCTTCATAACTTTCACCAAAACTACCCCCAATGGAGTAAAATTGGGGTGAAATAGATAGGATGAACTTTTAACTAATTTCATATAGGACAAATAATTTCTTAGGATGAAATCATAAATTCTTAAATAACTAATTTACTCATACATTCTTAAACAATTGATGTACAAGTGTAAAACATAATTGCTAGGGACTATGTCGTTGATTTTTCAGTCGTTGACAAGACAAAAATTAAATAATTCGAAAATTAAAAATCACAAGTAATTGATTTAAATTGAAATACAAATTTTTCAATCCCATACATGCTAAGTCCAGTCGGCGTATGCCGTACATGGGGACAGGACCATAAGAGGGAACACAGATCAGCGCCAGGACTTCGCAGTGCCCACCTTACAGTTTTGTTTTTTTAAAATCGCAAAAATTGGCAAAATGACAAAAAAGGGTATTTTTTAGTGGCTTAGTCACTAAAAATGACTAAATAAAAATAATTATTTAAAAAACACGACTAATAAACACAAAATACAAAAAAAATATATACAAAATTATATATTTCATAATTAAAAGAAATGAAAATCTGAAATACAATTCATTTAAAAAGATAAAAACAAGGAATTACAACAAAATCCTGAAAAATATTTTCCGAGTATTTAGTTAATAAATTACGGATTTACATGTTAAGTTCATACTATAAATGCAGACGGAGGCCGTTTAGTGCAAATATATTGAGATGCAGCCCTAGACTGCATTTATTGTATGAACTTAACATGTAAATTCGTAATTTATTAACTAAATACTCGTAAAATATTTTTCGGCATTTATTGTAATTCCTTGTTTTTATCTTTTTAAATCAATTGTATTTCAGATTTTCATTTCTTTTAATTATGAAATATATAATTTTTGTATATATTTTTTTTTTGTATTTTGTGTTTAGCAGTCGTGTTTTTTATTTTTTAAGTAATTATTTTTATTGATCATTTCTGAAAATTCATAACAGTAACTTATGACCGAACTTGGCCCTGTTCAAATTTTACATTTTATTTTTAGTCTGCGTTACTCGCAGACTAAATAATTAGTTTTAATTATTTTTTTTTTATATTATAACTAATTTTACCGAAAATGAGACCATAGACTTTTTTATAAGCCAGAAAATGTTATATCTCAAAATTATATTATTAACGATACAACTGTTTACAGTAAAAAAGGACATATAAATAATAAGATTGATTGTTTTTTATTTAATTGCACTATTTATACACTTATTGTACACTTCAACAATAATTTTTTTATGATATTAAATAAACAATATCCAATTTAAATAAACAACAATACGAATTAAATTTTGAGAAAATTAATCGATATTTATCACTATTATATAAGTTGATTAAACATAAACAACGATTAAGTATCAGCAGAGTGAACAGTATTTATTCGTAATGTTTTTATCGTTACCTTATAATACTGTATAACACTTTATACTGCTAACGGAATTTCGTTTAGAAACCATTTATCAGTTTTAAGTTGGTTTTATGTTTTTTAAACTTTAAAATGGAAAAAATATGAGTGAAAATAAGGGCATGATGGTTATCTGGTGTTCTGAAGAACATGTAGGTAACCCCCTCCCAAATATGTAGTTTCAATAACGCAGGTCTTTATTTTTGGTACAAAACCGATCGAAATGCTTAACGTAAAAACAAATGAAAGATGCACACAAACTCAAACAACACGAAGAGACTATTATCAAGGATAAAAAAAAATACATTTATTAGAATTTGTCTTAATGTAAATAATTTTGAATACAAAATCATTTAAAGGCGGATACTGTTTTCTCGCCTCTAACTTTAAACTTCCACTGACTGGATGACTGAATGTTACAGGACAAGCACATCAGTTCCGGGCTATAGGGTTAGGCCAAAGGCCGTTCCTAGACACGTCGCCATTTACCAGTCACCTCAGGGATTTCGAGACATACCGGAGGTCCAAAAGTGAAGGTCCTCCGACATCCTCGGCGGGAAACGCTGCTTTTAAAGTTCCTGGTCAATCGACGCCCCTTCAAGGTAACTTTTTGTTTTTCTACCTCTCACGCAGCCATCTTCACTTTACGTAAAATAAGTGTTTTCTTTTGCAACAAAACCATTAAATATACACATACGCACGAACAGACTGTTAAAACGAATCCAATATATATATTTCCTTTTTTTATAAATTAAGGCATTAGTTTAACAATAGTGCAAAAACTATAGGTCACTCGTTTAGAAAATGGCCTGCTAAGAACACCAGTGAGACAGAAAATGTGCGAATGAGAGGTCGAGTCCCCACTCTCTCATCACTGCTCCTTCCTTTTTCTTTACTATCGCTGAGTAGTTTTGGAGGGAGCTGGAGGGGAATTCTCCAACAGGGCTTGACTATGCAATAACATTTCCACGTGCAATTCTTCCCCCCCACACCAAATACGTAAATAACCACAACTCAGTTACTGTACAAAATTTTAACTAAAAGAAATTTACGAATTAACTTTAAAGTGAAGAAACCAACACATTATTTAATGTTTCTTCAATTTACTGTCAAACCAAAAACATCAGATTTGCTATATATACTTACTTTACTGATTTACAAACCATTATGTGTGCAGACTTTTTGGCGAATTTTCATTGGACATCGTGGTAAGACTTAGGCCCGAGATCGTGAAATGATTCCCATTCTGACCTACAGGTCACTATTTGTTTAGTTGTCAAAAATTTAAATTCATATATACAGTATTTGTTGTTTGTAAAACACGTATTAATAAAAGGAAATGTGTATATATGTTTCTTAGCACTCTAATGTTGGCAATTTCGGTTTGATTTCCTTCAATCGTAGCAAAAAAATCGAATCTGGTAAGCTTGAAGCAGTTCCTTACCCAGCAAAATTTGTTCAACCGTTTCAAAATGGCGGCTAAAAATTACCACGCCTCTTTTCTTTAACGAATTTATTAAATTCTGTTAACCGTGGTATTGTCAAACGTGAGGAGGCGCGACGCCATCACGAGCATAAACGAGGCATAACCTAGGCCGAGCCAAGCGAAGTGTAGCCAGAGAACAAAGTCATGCAGAGAAACTGTGTGTAGGCCTAGGCAAAGTCGTGAATGTGAGAAAGTTTCTGCTCTATTTCCGTTAGCTGTGTATCCGTGGCAACGCTGTGTACGAAATTATTAAAGCAACACGTTTACAACGTCAACAAACGAAAACTTTTTTAAAAATGAACGATTCTTTTGAAGAACTGCTTCATCAAAAAATTACGTTTCTTTGGAAAAACTGCTTCATAAAAAAAGTAAGCTTCTTTTGAAAAACTACTTCATCAAAAAAAGTACGTTTTTTTTGAAAAATTGCTTCATAAAAAAAATTGAAAATCTTTGAGCGCAATACTGAATGTGAAGAGATCGAACAGAGAACCTTGCGCGTGTGAGGCGCACGTGTTAACCAACTACACTACGGAAACTGCGAAGACGTTTGACCGACGTAAATATATGAAATTGTAAATTTAATTTCGATAAATATGTAATAGTAAAAGATCATTTGTTTTATATAAATTCGTAACGATCAGCTGATTTCACTGAACAGCTGATTAAAAACTAGCTATGTTGTCGTGTTGTCGAAAAAGTTATCATAATTAAAATACTAAAGGAAGAGAAAACATGATACATGATTTTTATTTTTGATTCAATAACAGAATTCTTTTATTTTTAAAATATTTTTGACACTGCTATAATTTTCTTAGGTTTGGTTCGAACTTTTTTGACTTAGACATAACTAAGACTGACAGACAGAATCTAGAGCTTAATCGATGGTTTTGATTTATAGGTTTATGACAGTGTCCTTGATTCTCAAAAATGGTATTTTAAAACCGGTATACTTACATCAAATTATGCTAAAATATTCTATGTGCATACAATTTTGAACACTGACTTTAGCTGTCGATCTTCAATAAGACTAAAATTGAAATAGCCTACCCTAAATTGTTGAATTAGTTCTTTTAAATTTAGGGCCTATACATCTCAAAACGGAATATTCAGAGGTTTTTTTGGTCTTTGAAAGCTACGTCGTAGTGTTTTCTAAAAGTTTGTGCAACCATTTTAAACAATTTTTGATCCTCTTGTAAGGTAGAACAAGGCATTGAACCGCATACTTTATCACAACTTGGTATTTCCAACTGTTCAGCACAAAGCGCAAAGTTCCCTCGGGGAAAAGTTCGGCTCACCTACCCGACTTGTTTAAACTTGTTATTAATTTATAAAGGCAACATAAAGTCGCAAGACGGATTCGTTTTCTCCCACGTTCTGCGGTCGCGCGAACTTCGTTGTGACACCAGATTCGGGAAATTAATTGAAACTTAGAGGCGGGAAGTGGCTGGCAAACGTCATCGGCAGTTGTTCCTGCGCCAATTAGAGCGGGCGGGATAATTATGTACCGCGGCCCGGCAATTATGGCTCTTCGACGAGTGACCCGTGCGATCGCGCTAATTAAAGGCAAATATTCCGTCATTTGCACCGCTGCAAGCAGTTAATTGTCGGATTAGGTAGCCGTAGGAATCACGTCGCTCGCTGATATCGACGATCCGACATCGGATCGCATCGTTAAAAAAAAAATTAGTAAAAAATAACGAACAGCGCACTTGCAGTTTTTTACTGTTGCAAAATTGATTTGTGTGGAGAATAGAGAGAGAGAGAGAGAGAGAGAGAGAGAGAGAGAGAGAGAGAGAGAGAGAGAGAGAGAGAGAGAGGGGAGGGAGGGAGAGAGAGATTTGATTTTATGTGAGGACAAGTTAATGTCTCTCCTTCTCTCTCTCTCTCTCTCTCTCTCTCTCTCTCTCTCTCTCTCTCTCTAAATTCTATTTGACGCAAAGTTAGGACCGTCAGGTACTTTCTTCTACTTAACCTCAAAAAGAAACAAAGAGATTAAAATTAACAGATAAAAGCATGCCTATTTATAATTACAACACATACACTAAGGAAGAACATATTATTGGTTGTTTGTTTGCGGTAGACCTGACGGTGGTTTGGCGGACACATCAGCCATTCCGTTACGGAAGCGCGAATATTGTGACCACATTTTTCCGCTGTCCACTGCCTCACAGATACGCTTCCTTGGATAGGCGTACACACAGGCACAGATCCGCTATAATTCGATTAAGGTCGATCGGCGACGTGGCTGAACCGATTTGCAAACTTTATCTCCTTACAGGTACGATCATTCACAAAATAACCTCGACACGCAGCTGTCTAGACGCAAAACGTATTTCCAAAAGTAATTTTTGTACATCACCCTGTTTTTAAAAACTCTGATTTCACCCAACAATCAAAACTGCATTTATTATAATTTAAAAATTTTAAATTGCAGAAAATTAAATTAAAAATTTTTTCTCAGTCCGTCACTTAATTACTGATGTCTTACGACACGTTTTGGGATAAAAATTCCATCTTCATATCCCTTATCTAATTGTTAATATTTTTTAAAAATTACTTCACGTTTAACAAAACATTTTGTACACGAAAGATTTTTTGCTAAATTTAGTAAACAAAAATATGTAGCTTTGGCGAGAGGAGTGGATAGGAAAAAAAACGTTTACAAAACGGAAGAATGTAACGGAAATATGGTATGAACTAGCAAACGAATTTAGTCTCTCTTTTTCTTCCTCCTTTTCTACAACAGTATTAAATGAAAACGTTGTGTTGGGTTTCGGTAATTTTCTTTAGTTGAGTACGTGCACTTTGTAACCGTTTATAATACATTCAAAATTAATATAAACGTTTGCAATAATTGCTGTTAGTATTGCCAGTTGTTAAAAACATATCTTTAAAATTATTATAGCCTATCGTCAATAGGCCTATCGTGAAATTTGCTAATCGTCACGAATTAATATAAAACAACAGATATTTAATATAACTACAGTAAATAATATTTAAGCTAGGTTCACGTAAACAAAACAAGATATCTGCAAACATATCTTCAAACTTAAAGAATATAATATATTTTGGCCACCATTTTGTTTTTACAAACATCATTCTCACATACTATTTCTGGTATCTTCTTTAAAAAGAATGTATAGTTTCAAAATGATCAATGGAGGAATGAGAAAATAATGGAGGATCAAATGCGTAAAACTCCATATATATATATATATATATATATATATATATATATATATGTGTGTGTGTGTGTGTGTGTGTGTGTGTGTGTGTGTGTCCCACGAGGAGGTTTACGCATTTGGTCCTCCATTATTTTCTCATTTCTCCATTGATAATTTTGAAAATATACATATTTTTTAAAGTGTGTGTGTGTGTGTGTGTGTGTGTGTTGTGTGTGTGCCAATTTTAGTCTGATTCGATTCAAACTTACTGCAATTCTGGTAGTAGCTTGGACAAGTCTATTATTCAGCAACATTATTTCAAAAGTTTCAAAACGGCAGACATTGTACAAATTCATAACTTTTTTTCTGTTAAACACTGTTTGAAATTCGGTTTTCACCATTGTAATCAGCGTCAAAAACTGCACAAATTAGAATTTCGAATTTTCGAAATAATTGAAATCAAGAAATTAATTTGACGGCGGTCAGGGTTCATTTTCGATGTTTTAAATGTTCTTTGTGAAAGCGAAGTCAGAGTTTCAAAAAGAGGGCGAAATTAGAAAAATACTTTTGGTAATTCGTTTCTATCATGTCAGCATGCCACGATTATTACAATCGTAAGGTCTGTATATGATAACTTTTTAACACAGAAATGATAACGCATGTACTCTAAGTAAACAATGTTTTCAATAAAAATTATTTCTGAAATTGTTAACAAGTTTTTGAGTCGACCAGAACGGTGCCTTGGATCTTAATGGAATCGGTTGTTTGCCGAGGGCCGGGACGGCCCCGCTGTGAAGTAGATCACGTAGGCAGTGAGGCGGTGCTCATTTTGAAGCTGATTTTCTTCTCACATTGAGCGCAGCGGACCCGGCAATCAGTCCTTCCGTCAGACACTCCCAGTCAAAATCTACGGCTCCCGTCTCCCGTCTCCCGTCTTCCAGTCCTGTACCAGACGTGCTTACAGCTCGCATACAATAACTTCTTACGCAACTTTCTGAAGCCAAATTTATTGATTAAAATTAACGTGAGTTTACAGCTAAACTACTGTTTATTGTACGTGATAACTGAGCTTCTCTTAGCCGACATTTTATATTATAGTTTTAGTTAGATAAGGCCCGTGTTATTTATTCCTAATTGAAACTAATTTTTCCAAAATAAAACATGTCAAGACAGTTTCTTTTTTTAGTTCGAAAATGTTATACTTCAAAATTTTATTACAGGCTATGTTGTTAAGAACTAGCTGTGTTAATTTATCTTTATATTAGTTCGTAATGATCAGCTGATTTCACTGAATAGCTGATAGGTATAAATTTTAAGGTTATGTTGTTAAAAACTGGCTATGTTAATTTGCCATTTATATTAGTTCGTAATGATCAGCTTATTTCATTGAACAGCTCTTAGGCTATAAATTTTAAGGTTATGTTGTTAAAACTAGCTTTGTTAATTTGTCGTTTATATTAGTTAGTAATGATCAGCTGATTTCATTGAATAGCTGTTAGACTACAATAAGTTTACGATTATGTTGTTAAGAACTAGCTATGTTAATTTGTCGTTTATATTATTAGTTAGCAACGATCAGCTGATTTCATTGAACAGCTGATAGGCTATAAGTTTTAAGGTTATAGTGTTAAAAACTAGCTATGTTAATTTGTCGTTTATATTAATTAGTAACGATCTGCTGATTTCATTGAACAGCTGATAGGCTATACATTTTAGGTTATGTTGTTAAAAACTAGCTATGTTAATTTTCCGTATGTCCGAATAAATTATCGTAATTAAAATAAAAAATGGACAAGAAAACATGGTACTTGAATTTTATGTTTGGTTCAATAACGGAAATTGTTTTTCAATGAAAATCTTTTGGAAACATCTAGTACGGGCGAAGTTCCCCCCCAGCGAATGGTGTAGCAAAGCAAACAAAACAACACACCACTGTATAGCTCAGTGCTCCTAAAGCGTGACTTCGTTGTAAGTTTACACAGTTGAGGCTGTAAGCGACAATAACTCATCACATCCTAACATAATTGTGTTTCCACGATTGCCTTGTAATGACACTCACCGTAACATAGCTAGCCATCTCCATCACTGTAACGCTCCTCGCTACTTAATACTCTTCTTGCTGTCTGTCTGTATCGAACCTCTAGCGTCTAAACTGTAAGTTAGAACGTTATGAATCATCGTTTAGCGAACGTTGTCAAATTCACAATCACTTAAACGACACAATGCGGTCATGTGCTTTTGATAAAGATTAGCGATTCAAATTCAAATAAGCCAAGAATACGTTGTTGTAGATTTTTGAAAAATGGTCAAACTGAATTTAGTTAATCATTTAACACTGAAATTTATTATTTAAAACGAACAATATTAGAATGTACAGGAAGTGTTGGGACTTGAGGAACTCAAGATGGACTGCAGGACTTGGCGTTGGAGAACGCTGCCAACTTTTCTTCTCATCACCCTAATACTTCTATTTGTTTCGCCCAGTTTAAAGCTCCAAACAGTTGGGTTGCCGGACTTGGCGCAGGAGAATACTGCCAACTTTTCTTCTCATCACCTTACTACTTCTATTTGTTCCACCCAGTTTAAAGCTCCAAACAGTTGGGTTGCCGGACTTGGCGCAGGAGAATACTGCCAACTTTTCCTCTCATCCCCTTACTACTTCTATTTGTTCCGCCCAGTTTAAAGCTCCAAAAAGTTGGATTGCAGACTTGGCGCAGGAGAAAGCTGACGACTTTTCTTCTCATCGCCTCATTACTTCTATTTTTTCCGCCCAGTTTAAAGCTCCAAACAATTGGTTTGCAGGACTTGGTGCAGGAGAACGCTGCCAACTTTTCTTCTTACCAACCTACTATTTCTACTTGTTTAGCCCAGTATCAAAACAGCTGGCTTGCAGGACTTGGCGCAGGAGGACTCTGCCAACCTTTTCTTCTCACCACCCTACAACATCTACTTGTCCCATTCTACTCCATACAGCAGCATGTGTATTAGAATTACTTGACCGAACTGAACGCTGCCATGTTTTCAGCAGTACACATAACCTCATTATTATTAATTGTACCGCCCAGTATAGCTTACTCCACACAGCAGAAGGTTTATTGGAAGTATTTGGACGGAACAGAACGCTGCCATGTTTCAGTAGTACACAGCGCCTAACTACTGGTACTGTACTAGCTAGCAGTGTTTACCGAGGCTTCATATGGCGGGCACACTTTGTTATGTAGTTTGTAATTGAGAAGCCGAGCCGAGTGGAGTGGAGTGGAGTCGAGTAGAGATCTCGTTGCCCATGAAATGACTATCTCACACTCTCACTGCTGCTTTGTTTCACTTGTTGTTTTCAAATTGCCATCGGTACGTGATCGTGCGATGATGATAGTCCCATCGGCTACCGGCTTCTACCCATCAACCGCTCGGGTACAGTCACTCGCACAACTACCGGCGCTGATAAACCGTTAAATTAATATCAACGCGGCACACGGGAAACATGTGAATCGTTTGGCGAAGACGTTAGCGTTCCGGCTAATTAAGGCTCGACTGTACAGTAAGCTACGGGTCCCTTCCTTGTGGGAAGCGTTTAAATTTGGGAGAATGTTGTCGAAATGTATTTACGCGAGATGGGTACAGACTGTTTCCTAATTAGATTCGTAAGCAGCTGCGTTTGGGAACCGGTTTTAAATCCACTGTACACGGTCATTTCCGAGTCAACTTACCTGTTGTTTTAAAATTTACGTAAAAGTCATAATTTCATTTCCACGTTCATAATAAGCCAACACTATTTGACGACTCGTCGATTTATCTGTGATTCATTTTCTGACGAAAATGTGTTTGTGCGTGTATGTATATGTGCGTGCGTATGCGCATGTGTGCGTGCGTGTTTGTGTGCATGCGTGAGCGTTTTTGTGCGTGCGTGCCTGTGTTCGTGGGCGCGCATGTATGATTTAAATATGCTTACGTTGGCAATTTTCAATAATACGAAACTTGCCACAAAAACCGATTACAGTAATAGTTTGGACAAGTTTGTTAACCAGCGAAATGCGTTCAACAGTTTCAAAATAACGGCCAATCCGAACCTTTAAAGATTAGTAACTTTTCTGTCTTTGCGTTTTCGAATATCTGATTTCACCATCGTAATCGGCGTTAAAAACTGTATAAACTAGTGCTTCAAATTTTCAAAATATGTTGAAATTTGTTTTGATAGCGTATACGGTTCATTTTCGTGTTTTCAACGTAATTTGAAAGTTTGAAATTCTAATAAATACAGATTTTAATGATCATTGTGCCGGTGAATCGAAATTTCGATAAAGATATATACTTTTGGAAATTCGCTTCTATCACGTCAGACAGACAGCAAGGTGACGAAATTATTGTTTAATTTCGTCCAACGAAACGTTACTATTTTCCAAAACGTTTGCGACTAGACAAATTTAACCGCGTTAGTTTTGCTTTCGCTTATGCACCAGTAAGGAAGGCTACTGATGCTCCTAGATTAGGTTAGTGATTGACTCTCAAGGTAAACAGTGTTTCACCTTGGGCACAGTATCTGTTGGTGCTTAGTGCTCGTGTCAGGGTGAAAGTTGGAATAAAACAGCTGACATTATAGCAATGCTATTACTGTGCATTACAACATAACGTATAATGAAGAAAATAATCGGCCAGAATTATCCCGACATCTTTTCACAGGTGGTTGCGAACGTTGCGCCATCATTGTGTAAAACTGTAAATACTCATTGTTAGGCGCGCAGCTGTCTCGTCAACGTCATGTCGCAATATGGAATATCCCGACACTCGGCTGTTAATTATGACGTAATAGAAGCGAATTTAAAAAAAACATTAAAATAAAAAAACTAATTTTCTTATAGGTCTGGACACGTTCGTCACCCAGCAGAATCCAGTTTCAAAGTGGCGGTCATTTAAAATTCATCACTTAATCTTATATATTTTTTTTTTTGAAAATATGATAACCGTAATCAGCATTAAATCCTGTGTAAATTAGCAACTAAAATTTTCAAATTTTATCTAACATTGCCACCGGATTCGTTTTCAAATTGGGGACTGAGTGGTCGTTGTGGCTAAGGCACCGGTCAGTCTCCTGCGTCTCTGAACTGCGCATCTAAGGTTCTTAGTTCTAGCCGCAGTTGCTCCCGTAACACTGATCACTCGTCCTCATAAAGTATTTTTAAATTTTAAAAAAAATTTATGAAGGAATCATATTTTTTTGGAGGATGATTCTTATAGCCTACGCTGACGTGATGGAAGCGAATTTTTTACCTTAACTTTTTTTAAAATTTTGGTTCTACCGTCATAACCAGCATGAAAATAAGCGCCTTAAACTTTCAAATTACATTAAAAACAGACAAAAAATTTGTGAATTTTAGAAAATTTTAAATGGCCACCATTTTGAAAAGGAACGAATTTTACTTTTTACCAAGTAAGTTGATGACTAAATCAATTTGATAATCTGAATCAAATCGAACCAAAATTACGAATTCTTCGGTTATAACACAGATTAATCAAATTTTTAAATTTTGACTGTGCAGGGTCTGGATGTTACCTTGTGACAGTGTTACCTTGATGGGTGTTACCTTGCTACACGGTTTACTTTCGTGTATTTTTACTCTAATTCCTACAAATTTTAATAGCGTTTACGATGCCATATTTAGGTTTTAAATAAATTAAATTGTGATTTTTTCGAAATTTAAATAATCGAAATTTTTAAACGGATACAGAATTTCTCGGCGAAAAGCCAAAGAACATCGCCGTGACGACAGATCCAGGATATGTCCGTCTGAAGGACGAAAATGTCCTTCAAGTTGTTACAAAAACGCCTAGCGAGTTACAAGACTTTATCACTGTACTGTGTGGGTATAGATATTGGGGTAATTTGGTCAGGGGCAGGGCGGCAATCTGTATACACAAAATGTTTAACTTATTGCATTCTGCGCCCTGTTTTAATATGAGTATGTTTGAACAGTAGGTCTATCTTATTTTACTAATACAACATAGTATATTTTCAAAGAACAGTAGATCTCACAGTACTCGTATATCCTTAATTAATTTCCTGCCACCTCTCCGCGACAGCGCTAGTAACTTTTCTGTCAATTTAACCGGTAACCGTAATATTTATGAAAACTATTACTGGGATCAACTTTACTGGGAATTTTATGCTATTTCTCAATGAAGCGACAAAATTACGATAGGTCTTGCCGTTCAGCCAATATTACAAGCCAGCAATATTAACAGCCAGCAACTACAATCGCCTCGTTAAATCAAAGGCCGCCATACTGAAACGGAAGTGAATGGAAGTAAATCTTACACATAAGACGTTCGGGCTTTATACTTATGTATTAAATTTCAAAACACTCGGTCTATGTGTTTGGCTGTAAGTGCGTAATAACAAAAAAACTGACCGACTGATCTATTTGAAACAGACATCGCTTCTCTCGGTCAATATAGCTACACTGACTGACAAAAATTATTGCCTTTAAAACATGCTGAGACATTAAACTTATCACGTATAAGTCTCTAAGTTATTTGGTGCTGAATAATAGGAAAAACATATTTTAAAATTTCGTGATATAAAATTTGATTTTTTTTAATTAAAGCTTTTGGCGAAAAGCACATGAAGGCTATCATCGCCGTCCAGCAAAAGTCTCTTACACGGAGGGGAAACTAAGTCTAAATACTGTTAACGCTATACTAAAACTTAATACTAAAACTAGATAACATTATTAAAATATACATATTCGAAATTAATTTATGAAAAAGAGGACAAAGCCTACTCTAGTGATCTTTTTAATGTTAGTTTTTAAACTTACTGCATACCAAAAAAACTTTAAATACTAAAATCATATCAAAAACGGCACTAACAATTTCAATCAAAATCTACTTAAATGTTGTTAAGGCAACCAAACCAATATGGAGCTATCAATTAACATAAAAATGATATTGGTTATATAAAGAATCGTAATTAGAGTCAGTGCAGCAAATTTGAAAATAAAAATAGTTTAAAATACAGACTATAAATAATAGCGTGTATTTTTTATTGGACTTACAAAATATGAATGATTTCTATATTGTTTGATAAAACGTAGCCTTACCTTATTTTACTTGATATAATTTTTTATTTTTGTTTTTACTTGTTTGTTTTTATTACATTTGCTTAACTTGATGGTTATTTTTTATTTATATTAAACACACACACACACACACACACACAAGGTTTACATGGTTAAGATGTAAATGTAAACTGCGTAAATACCTATTTGATAAGTTAACAAAAACAATCCATTGATTGATGGCTGTTTGGTTTTTGTAGGACAATAACTTCCATGATATTTCTTAATTATCATAATGCCCACTCCTGTTCCTTTTTCTGTAATCGCACCTAATCTTACTTAGTGTGTCATCTCGTTTACTGTGTGTTTAATTTGTTAGCGCGTTAAAAAAATTAAACAGTATAATATTAAGTGTTATTAAGTGTCTTTGTTTGCAAGTTTCATATCGTTGTTTAAATCCTGTTTTCAATTTTTGAACAAATTAAAATGTTTTCTATAAGTTTCTATTGTATACGCTGACTCGCACAGCAGTCTAATCAGATAACAGCCTTAGTTCTGAACGAATCGAGACCGTTAACCGGGGTACCGCTGCATCACACCATTGTTAAAATCTGCTAAAATGTGTTTAGACAACTGCACACCTCGATTAGAATTTATATTAAACTAAACTAGCAATACTTTATCTGAATGCTTCGTCGGAAGCTTCATTGTACAGTTTCCGTGTCCAGGTCGAAGCAGTGTTTGCCCAAACGGTTTGATTCCACCGCCGCATAACACATAAATCGACTAACCAACAAGTTAATTCCACTTTCTAATGAGTCGAAGATTGAAATCGATTACCGGCAGATTGGATCCCAGCTCGGCAGCCATGATTATACCTGTTGACACTCGCCGCTGACTTGTGAAAACAAGGGTGGAAGCCTCCGCGTGTAATCACAGTGCGCCGTGACCTTGGGCCGGCTATTAGCGCTGTAATGTAATGGGCAAACTGAATAAAGCCAGTTAAGGTGGGACAGTACAATTTTAATAGTTTCTTTCTTTTTTTTTGTAAATTACATTAAACTCCGCGAGAAGGTCTGAATTTTTGTTCGGAAAGCTTTATCATTGTATCAACTGTAGACCTTCTACACACACACACACACACACACACACACACACACACACACACACACACACACACACACACACACACACACACACACACACACACACACACACACACACACACACACACACACACACACACACACACACACACACACACACACACACACACACACACACACACACACACACACACACACACACACACACACACACACACACACACACACACACACACACACACACACACACACACACACACACACACACACACACACACACACACACACACACACACACACACACACACACACACACACACACACACACACACACACACACACACACACACACACACACACACACACACACACACACACACACACACACACACACACACACACACACACACACACACACACACACACACACACACACACACACACACATACATACACACATACACACACACATATATATATATATTGAAAACGTGTTATTGAACCAGTCGCAAGGAATCCTGGGCACCAAGAACACGTTTAAAAGATTTGTTAAAAACTTTGTTAGCGAATCCGCATTGGAGCTGCCATCATGGTAAGACCCAGACCTGTGACTACAAAATGAAAGCTTCTTGAGGAGACATTCCGATTCGATTCAAACTTGGCACAAAAATCGATTTCGGTAACAGCTAAATCAGCAAACAGTTTCAAAATGGCGGTCAATTTAAAAATTCCTAACTTCATTTTTAAAATTTAAAGAAATTTAATTTGACTACAAAAAACTTAAGCTTTAATGCAATTTGAAACTTTAAAATGCTAAAATACGAAAATTTTAATGCTGTTTATGATGATGAAAGAGTTTAAAAAAAATGGGCACGATAAAAAAATCTTGGGAAATTCGCTTCCATTACGACAGGAGACATCTAATTTATTTAATTTATTTCTTATTGCTTTTCGTCATTTTGGTAGTAATTGATTAAAACTTTGCAAAAAACTGAGCAAAATTTGACCTTCCGTTTCAGACCTTATTAAAATTTTCTAAAAATCGAATTTCTTTATTGTAACCATCGTTTTAATCTGCACAAAATTTAATTTTTAAATTCCAGCCAGGTTTGATTTTTTTATTTTTCAAAATATCGAAATCATCGTTTACGTGTTGATTAAAAATGTAAAAATGAATCTGACGGTGGGCAGGATTCAATTTTATACTTTTAATGTAATTTAAAGGTTTAAAATACTAATTCATGCCGATTTTTTAAAGAATTGATGCACATTTGGTACTAGCTTGGACTAATTCCTTACTTAGCGAAATTTGCTCAAACGTTTAAAACGTTAAACGGCTGTTCTAAATGTTCCAAAATTCTTTAGGCAGTTTAACGCTTTTTTATGAGAGGAAAATAAATACTCGCCAAAGCACGAATTTAACTCTACCATTGAGTAGACTATTTCTAGTAAATTTGTGGCTCAATATTGACGTTTTTGCTCACTAAGTTACGTGAGTTCAAACCACACTACTGACGTTAATTATTACATTTAATATTTATCTGTTTAAAATTATGTATATAAATAACTTCAATAATAAATATTTAAATTGTAATTATCTCCATTACTATATATTGACTCATCTAGCACAAAATCGTTAAAAACGTTTACAGTTAAACATATCTTGCACGCTGTATGCCAATTTAAATTATTAACAAACACCGTTATTATATGTGTAATAAAACGGGATGGATTATAGTCCATACCAGCCATCACAATTATTAGAGCATTAACAGTTGGATATGTTGTGCAAGATTGATGTTTTATATTTGTATATGATGTAAGTAAGAGTTCATTTTCTTTAATATCAGCTATGTATAATTTCAATTTAGCAATAAGATCAGTAGTATAATTGACCAATATAGACCAAAAATGAACATAAACCAACAATAAAACCAACAAATCAACAATACAACTCAACAATGAATGGGATCAATACAACCCAACAATGAATGGGATCAATACAACTCAACAATGAATGAGATCAATACAAACCAACAATGAATGGGGTCAATACAAACCAACAATGAATACGACATAAAGTAATTTCTCGCCTTTGGTAAGACAACGCTAAGCACAACGATATGGCCTGTATTAATACGCCTCGATAAGTGATCGGCGGATTACTATACCGTCGGCGGATGAATGCTTTATCATAAACTAGTGTGATCATTCAGCCTTCACGCGTTAACTCGACCGTAAACGCTTAGGCTGTCCTAGCGAGTAGAACGAGGCACAGGCGAGTAGGAAATACAGAAGTCGGTTTTTTTGCCGTCAATATGAAACTAGATGGCTATAATTTGGTCGTTGGAAAGCAGGCACTCGGTACAGCTAGAGTAATGACAATTTGGAGAACCAGCCGTGCATAACTTGCCTACAGACCTTGCTCGAGACGTTTCTTCTGCTTCACACCATTCGGTGAGATTCGCATCATTGCTCGGGCACCGTTCAATATGGAAATAATATCCATAACACAATGGAAATGGAAACAAAGGCCGGCTACGTGTATACAATGTAATAGTGGCAGTGAGTGTAGAAAATTATTAAACTTGCTGTTGCTATTTGCAAAACTAATTTCTAGCTACCCCGCAGGTGGTGCAGACTAGCTGCACCTATTGAGAGGATTTAGACGTCCTTCGCTGTACCCGAGTCTAACACACACACACTTACACTTACAACACTACACATACGACTTTAAGACTACACTCATACTTACATTTATGGAGGCGATAATAGCCTCAATGTGCTTTTCGCCTTAAAAAAAAATCTAGCTAATTTCCATTGGGGAAATGAGCTATTGCAGCGACCATCGTGGTAAGACACCAACCCTGGACCTTTAAGTGAACATTGATCCATCTAGACCTTGGACGTTCGTCATAAATTCAAGGGTCGTTAAATTTTATTCACACACACACACACACACATATATATATATATATATATATATATATATATATATATATATATATATATACTCACGTTCGCAATTTTGGTCCGATATGATTCAAACTTGGTACAAAAATCGATTACGGTAATAGCTTGGGAAAGTTAGTTAACCATCAAAATTCTTTTAACTGTTTCAAAATTGCAGCTATTTCAAATCTTTAAAAATCCACAACTTTCTTTGATTTCGAAAATTTGGTTTTACCATCGTAATCAGTGTTAAAAACTGCGTGAATTAGCGTTTTGAATTTTCAAAAATCCGTTGAAATTAAGAAATTTAATTTGTCCTGGTCCACTTTCGTATTTTCAAGGCGATCTGAAAGTTTAAAATGCTAATATATGCAGATTTTAACACTGATTGTGATAACATAGAAGGGTGAAACGAAGAAAAACACTTTTTTGAAATTTGCTTCAAGCATGACAGCTGCGTGCCGCGCTCATTTTTTATTTAACTAGTGTGAGGTGTCATTTGAAAATAGAAGTGATACTAATGCCGAACACACACACACAATATATATATATATAGTTTTTGCAGGTAAAGTGTTAATATAGAATCGCCAGACAATTTCAAAAGTTTACACCCACTCTTCAACATCTTGGGAAAAGTTCGGTTCTGGGTCTTACCATGAATATATCATTCCCTAAAACGTATCAAAAGTACTGAAAAGGCGCGCATATCACATAGACGTGTTTGGTCGTCTCTGTCAACCTTTAAACTAACACCACCAATTCTATAAACTTTAATAGTGGTATTCTCTGTATTACCACTATTACAGAGACCTTGTTTAATATATTACAGAAATAACAAATATGTTTACTTCCTTTTGATTAACAGCAAGGCTGAACAGCGACCTTTGTTACGTCACGAAACTACGTTGTCATCATTACTTTGGGTTGACATTACGATTCAAATCTCACGCCTAAACAGTCAACGGTTAGTAGTGATGTTACTTTTGTCAAAGGTAAAACTCCAGAACAAAGTGACTAAAGCTAAGATGTTATGGTTAATGTTTCCACTAATTTTCATAGTATTTCAACATTGCTTTTCCGTTTAATTTAACCTTAATTTATACAACTATATTTCATCGATTCTAAGACATTTTTTTCTTATTATGACACTAAAAAAAAAAACGAGATGCGTCTTAGAATTTATGGGGTTTTACATTAGGTTTTCACATTCCGAGAAATGAATCCTTGTTAACTGAACAATAGAACAAAGCGCACAGCTGAAAAGTCATTCACTATGATAGCCCCTCCCCCTCAACAATTCTGCCATTTTGTTTCCAATAGCCAGTGAATAACGAGTGTTTTCATTTCAATTTTGTATTGTAACGAGTATTTTTTTATTTAAACTTGTGTTGTTTGGTGAGAATTAGGTTGTTAAAAAACTATCGTATATAAAATGCCTTCAAACAGAGTGCATTATGATACAGTAATGAAACGAAAAGTTATGTTGTTCGCTGAACAAAATGGAAACAGATCTGCAGAACAGGAATTACAGAGATATTATCAGTATTAAAATACGCAGTTTCATTATCAACATAACCTTAATAACAACGTAGTACTACGTGTTATAATCACAAAGTTTAGTTTAGTACATTTAAGTGTTTGTTAACGTATTTTCAAGTAAGAACAGTAGGATAGATGGGATAACCTTCATGGGCATTTCCATAGTAAGCGCCTCTTAAGCATGGATTCATATGGAGGGCTTAAAGGGGCATCAGACATCTTGGGCAGAGAACAACTCAGGAAAATCATGGGGCTTATTACTGGGCACTGTGGTCTGAAGGTACACATGAACAGGATAAGTATACACCATGGAGAAACCGTGAGTATACTTGCAGGAAAGAAGAGGAGACTGCAGGACACATGATCCTTGATTGTGAAGCTCTTGTTGGTAGGCGACTAGGGGTTTTTGGTTTCCAGAACCCTAGCGATCTTCAGCAAAGTGAGCTAGTCAGTGGATTGTTGGAACTTACTAAGGGCATCAATCTGCTAAACTAGTAAAGAGGTTTAGTTGCAGAATAGGTCTGTTGATCGCAGTGCTTGGGGTTGTATTATCCCTTCCTCTAGTTTGAATCTAATCTAAGTGCAGTATGACACATTTATTAAATTTGATTTTTTTAAATGTCTGTCACTTCGTAATGTTCCTTAAAAATTGTCTGTAAAATTCAGTGCGCCTTAGAATCGATGAAACACGGTATGTATTTCTTATTGGGGTGGCACCGCCTTGAGCATTTAGTTACGGGCTGCGAGTGTCTGTGAGTATTGAATCTACTGTTCCGAGAACTGGAATGATGGATCAGTTTATAGCTGAGCGAGTGACTCATTGACAAAGTACTTTATGTGGTAACAAGCGGTCTGCTGCTGAAATTTATAAGAAAAACAGAAGTAGCGATTGATAATGACTCAGCTGTACACAGAGCGCGGAATGTCCTGGTTGTTTCCTTCCGCCACTGTACTGGTCCTGCAATAAGCCGCGGACAATTATCAGACGATACTTCCTTGCTGACGTGTAAAAAGTTTTAACAACTTGTTTTCCTGTTTACTCATTGCCAGAGGTCTTGAAAAGTATTTACACCTTATCCTACACATAAAAAGCTATGCATTTTGTTTATAAGAATTTGCATGCATTGTAAAGTAAACACTTTTTTAGACGGCATGACAATTTGTTTTGTATAAGGGAGAAATAAGAACTCGCGATAACACAAATTTAGTAGGGTCACCCGTTCTTGGTACTTGAAGTTTATGAATGGTCCTGAGTTTGAGGCTACAACATAGCGTAGTAGCATCTTGCTAGAGGTTACAGGCATGCTCAGAGCATATTTTACGACACTGGTTCTGTTTAATTTTGTCAAGGGACTCGGTGGTCAATGTGGGCAAAGCATGCTGCATTTCCTGCGTTGCTTTTACCTTACTGATAACGCTGACTCCTCTAAGCAGAAAAAAAACTTATGTATCATGTTTTTTCTTTCTTTTTATTTTAATTACAATCGTTTGTTCGAAAACACGACATAATCTAAAACTTATTATAGTCTATCAGCTGATCGTTACGAATTAATATAAAACAACTGACCTTTTACTGTAACTACCAATATACAAACTAAATTAGCGATTCATTTCATATATTTACATCGGTTAAACTTCTTCGTAGTTTCCGTAGTGTAGTGGTTACCACATGGACCTCATACACACAGGGTCCACGGTTCGATTCCGGTGGAAACACATACAATTTCAATTATAATTATTTAACATGAGAATTGTTATGCGCAAAATATACTATCATATAGGCCTATCAATATAAATGTGTGCATTCGCATCACGCAAAATCCAACATCACAACCAGCCCTAAAACACGATGCATGTTACAGAAATCATTTTGTGTGGAGTGGTTAAAAATAAGGTTTTCTAGCGTTTTCTCAAGTGCCAAAAAACGACTGATCCTATTATAGCATGTAGAAAAGCGTATGCTTACTGTGAACACATTTTTAGTATTCTTAAATCTACCAGTGAGCTCACTGTTTCCACATGATCACTGCTATAACGTTTGCTCATTAAAGAAAGAGAGGTGAGTTCAAAACAAGTAGCTAACGTTTTTACATTTAATGTTGTGTTAAAATGAGGTTTATAAAAAAGTTGAATAATTATTATTTAAATTATAATTAACGCCATTATACTACATACCAATCCATCCAGCATAAAATTGTTTAAAGTGTTTACAGTTAAATATACCTTGCACACTGTATTTAAATAACTCAATTAAAATTTAAATTATCAATGAACGCTGTTGTGCTACATGCCCAACCTGTTATTAGAGCATTAACAGTTGGATATATTGTGCAAGATTGATGTTTTATATTTATGTAAGTTGTACATAAGTGTCCATTTTCTTTAGTATTACTTATGTATGATTTTAATTTAATAATAAAGTCAGTAATATAAATAGTACAATATTAATCAGCAATGAATACTGATTACTTCAATTTTTTGTCTCACGTCTGTGGGCCAGTTCTTCGACTGCCACATTTTTCTTAAGTAACAAATTTAAACAGATGATCTTCCGGGGGAGGCAGCTGAAGTGAGCAGCTGATGGACACAGCACTCCCACCGTTCTCATACTCCTCTCACTCATCTACTCAACGCACACACACGCGCGCGCCCCACACATACATTCACTATTCTACATTGGCTAACTCTAAAGTGTAAAGCGATCTGTTATGTTGGAGTGAATGACAAGGGCCTAATGGTGTATCAAACGTAGCCCTGTTAAACCAGGCGATCCCCCAGTCTACCTCATTCTTACCCATACAAACAGAGCTCTGTATGGACGGACTTCATTTCCTTAGTTACTTGTGGGTTCCATAAGTAACAATATAAAATAGAATGAGCGGGATCTCACCACAAAACAAAGAAGGTTATCCAAATGAAGCAGAGCCTCTGTAAAGAGGGTCAAGAGAATGAAAACTGAAAGGGAATTAGCATCTGCAAACACCTCAATAAGGAATTGGGAAGTCTCCGCTCAGGAGTGGGGTGACCACCTTCAATCCTCTCCAAATCATAGAATTTATAAAGAGACTAGACCTGGAGAAGGCGCTGTAACAGTGCATCTCAGGACTATAGAAATGGTGAAAAATAGATCTACAAAGGTCGCAGTGCAATAGAAAACCTAAAAAAATAATTCATTAATTCAAACAGCTGGTCTATTAATGTGCACAAGAGATTAATTTGTTTAAAACAAGATCAGTTGTTTTAAACCAACTTTGCACATCTACACTATTAACTCTTTAAGTGAGATCTTACCGAAACAATCGGTGTACACTTTTAGAGGTGTCCGATTACAAAAGTCTTTTTGGTTTAGATATCCCTAAAGGTATAGGCTCTGTTAATATGCCCACATGTGGTTTCACAACACTCTTGTAGGATTTTTTCTCCTTAGATGTAGAACAATATCTTAAGTGTTTGAAGATAAAATAACATAGTGACGGCAAAACCGCGCAGGTGCTAAGGAATGAATGGAAGTGTTACAACGTCCTTGCTTTGGGCGGTTGAAGCGGCGTCTGTTTTTTTTTAAATTTTCGTTTTTTAATATCGCGTGCAGTTCAGACACTTGATGGAGGTCTTGATAATTTATTCCTGCCTTAATGATTTTAGCCTACTTTTGAAGATTCCAGTGTGTTAAAAGAAGAAAAGATGTGAAAGTTTTATGTCTATAGTGTTAAATTATCGTTTATAAATACAAAATCATACGCTAATAAAACGGTCATATGCGTGCTTTTAAATAACGTACTACATGCCTTGTTTCAAATATAAACTACATTTTAAAAGACTTGATCAGTTGACTTCCGTGTCGTCTGCAGTACCGCGACGCGGGATGAACCGCTTGTAGAGTACCATTTAAATGTCCTCTTTATCAAACCTATTCGATACCCAAATCAAAATGTGTTTTGAATCGTATTGTACTTACTTTTATCCGAACTGCAAAAGATCGAGTAAAAAAAACCTTCTAAAGTTGTCGATGATTTTTTTAAAAAAGACGCTTTTGTTAGGGTCCATAAATACGAAAATATGTAAAATAAAGAATAACCATTTTTCGTTTTAACCAAAACTGAGTTTATAAATGTTGCTTATGCTTCTAACCTAACATATCGTAATTAGATGCAGGAACATGAAAACTCTGAGAACTGATTGATCGCCTTCGTTTATTTGAGGCGAAGTTAGGACCATCTTTTCTTCCGGGGTCTTCCTGATCCTTTCTTCCGCGGCCTACGTAAACTCTTTATGTGCGAAACTATATATATATTCCGAATGAGTATCACTTCTAGTATAACTGGGGACTCGGTGGTCGGTATGGATAAAGCTCCGTAATCAAAAGAGTTCAGTCTGCTGCGACTCTGAACTGCGCGCCTTTAGCCGCAGCTACTCCCCTCGACCTCTCATTAGTCTAAGTGGCATAAAGTATGGTCATTAAGCGAAGAAAAAAATTGTAGTACAACTCTGATAACGTAAGGTATTTTGACCTTATTCTTTCTGATTTTGGGCCGCTATAAAGACCATTTCGCCAAATTTTATAGTGATCGGTCTCACCGTTTACCAGTAAAAGTTGAGATACCGAAAGATAGACAGACGGACACGCGCGCGAATTCATAAACACTGTCTACGAAATCTCAGTACGTGCTTGACTATTTTATTTGTAATCCGCTTCTATCACGTCAACTAGACAGCTGCGGTATTGGTTTTCATACCTCAGCTCTAAAAGGTAAGACTTTGTTTTAGAAAACAAAAACTACGGACGAAAAACAAAAAAATTTCTGTTATCGAACCGAAAATAAAAATCATGTAGGCTATCACGTTTTCTTCTCCTTTTTATGTTAATTATTATAATTTACTCGAAAACTCGACACATTATTTTTAATTTTCTTAAAAATTATAATTATATGTAGGCTATTGTATTTTATTAAATAATAAAAAAATGCAATATTAATATAATATTTATTTGTTATTTTTAAAAAAATAATGTAGTTAAATATATTAATGGAAGTATTATAAAATTAAATATATTATTATATATGAATATAAATTTGTGTACTCGCATCACGTAAAATCCAACATCACAACTAGCGCTAAAACATGATACATGTTAAAACATTCGCGGATACATGAACTTTGCGGATAACATTCGCAGCAAATTCCGTCGGGCTGATGAGTGACCAAAGTAACAGCTGATTGGAAGTCAGACTTGCGCAATACGGTATTCCCGGAACATCACCAGCCGCCGAGGCTGTTGTGTACGACGTCACTAAGAACTGAATATGTTATAATAACGTAATTATAGAACACACCTTAGTCTACTGACTGAGACAAGCCTACGTGAACGGGAATACGCAAACATGCAAAGGTCAGGGAATCACGGCGGGCATTCAAGGAAACTAGAACAGCTTGCAGGCTGACATGTCGGTTTGAAAGTAATTTGTCCTTCAAATAAATTAAATATTTATTATTCACCCAAATTAAAGATGTTAATTTATCATCTACAATTTATCAAACTTACACATTCAAACATCCTGATTTAGACATTTGTATTGAGTACATTTAATATACGTTCTTATACCACCTTATTTAGCATATTCCCATTGGAAAATTAGGTCATCTTCTATCACGGTGAGACACAAAACCGGGACCTTGATATGAGCGCCGATCCTGACCTCTAGATCAATTTTCAAAGGGATGTTAAATATATATTATATATATATATATATATATATATATATATATATCACTGTCAGAAGGTGATGATAGGAACTCTGGAAGGATAACCGAGGATTAAGACAGATCAAGGAGACTTCGACACTAGCACAGCAAAGATCTGTATCGGCCTCAGTGGAAATGAGCTGAGCCACAAGTTTTCTTACGAGGCATGAAACTCGGCTTAGCAGATACTGCGAAAAGGGATTGGGAACCTTTCAGCACCTGCTGGTAGACCGTGATGCCTTAACTATAAGAAAAACTAAAATTCTTTGATGTTGCCAATCAAGAAGATGTTGGAGAATCAAGGTGAAGGAGTCATCCACCTTGAATCCTTTCCAAATTCTGGACAACCAAATTTATTCTCGAACCATTAACTTCTTTGACTTTCCACCCTGTGTTGACATGAGCGGACATCAGTCGGTTATTTACTGTTGTCCTGTACACAACTTTTTCTGATTTGTCAGCTTTGTGAAGGGTTTAATTTCCGTTTGTTTGGTATCTTATAGTTTCCTCATCACATGCTTTAATTCTGGTCTGGTCATTCAGGGTTCCATCCCCGAGTGTCTGTTCTTAGTTTTAAAGTATTTTAACATGTGCCTAGGGTTGCATGTTTACGTTTTAAGAATGACAATTAATCCATACTCTTGAAACGTAAGGTATTGTTTTTACATAGGCACATGATATCAAATGTCCGAATAAAGTGTAAAAATAACATATCAGTTTAGATTGTTCAATTAGGCGGAGTTTGGTGGTCCAAGTGGCTAAAACATCTGTCAGTCTACTGCGTCACTCAACTGCGCATCACTGTAACAATAACATATCAGTTTACATTGTTTAGTTAGGCGTACTTAGTTAAATCCAGCCGGTACAATGCTTACTTAGATAAGCCAGGCTTGCTCAATGATTGGCCTAAATTTCACTCTTACATGATGTCCAGTTCAGTTCAGCTGCTTGACAAATACAGATTTATTTTCTTCGAGTCATTGAGCGATTGTCTCCGGTCGTAAGCCTCGGAGTCTGGGACAGCACGCTACAGAGAACAAGGGAGTCCGTCCGTTCGTCGGGCCTTGTCGAATGAATGGCTTACACGGACTTCATATTATAACTTACAATAATAAATAACAATACTTTGCTGATTGTTTTAGTCAGGCTAATATAATTATGACAAATCTAAGACATGATGCCTTCTTGGTTCTTATTAAATAAACGTTATTGTCGTACACGATAATGGAAAAACCTTATTCTTAGGGAATTTCCATTTGAAAATGAGCTACTGGAGCGGGAGCTGTTATTACGGTAAAACCTTGAAATGAGTGCCGATTCTGATTTCTATTTCTGAGGGGTTGCTAAAATTTATATATATATTCTGTTCTATATATTTGTATTTTTTGCGCATACACACACACGCGCGCGCGCAATGCTCGCAATTTTAGTTCGATTTGTTTCAAACTTGGTTCAAAAAAAGATTTTGGTAATAACTTGGAAAGCTTTCTTTGTTAACCAGCAGAATTCTCTCCACAGTTTTAAAATAGCGGCCATTTCGAATCATTAAAATAACGTTTTTGTCTCAAATATTTTTCAAAGTCTTGTCTCGCCGTAGTAATCAGCGTTAAAAACTGCATAAACTAGCAATCCGTTGAAAATTAAGACATTTAATTTGACGGCGATCAGGGTTCATTTTAGTAATTTCAATGCATTTTGGATGTTTTAAATGCCGATATTGCAGATTTACTATTTGTGATGGTGAAATAAAAGTTTCAAAAAGGTGGTATAAAAAATTAGTTTTAGTAAATTTGCTTCAATCACGTCTGCAATTATTACTTTATTACTTAATATCATTAAGTTTATACTAATGAGGAACGAACGACCGTAGTTAACGAAAAGGAAAAACCTTACGGCAGTAATTCCGGTCTCGAACCTACGATCTCGAAGACCTTTGCAATAAAGTATAAGCGTGGCACTCATCTGTCTCTATTACATGATAAAAGAAAATTTCCCAAAGTTGACAATATCACAGTAATTAGTTTATCTTATAATCCTTGAAAAGCTGATTTTATCAACGAAATCAGCGTTAATATCTATTTATCTCTCTCTCTCTCTCTCTCTCTCTCTCTCTCTCTCTCTATATATATATATATATATATATATATATATATATATTTATATATATATATATCAGCATTTAAAAATTCTAAAATTAATAATTAGGCCTAAAGCCGTCGTTTTTTTATTGTTGATGGAGTTTGGAACGTTGGATAATTGCATAACTTTACAGAAAGCTGCCTAGGGCCTAAAGTGGACGTCCAGATGACTGGCAAGTTAACACGTACTCATGACATTTCCGCTTTACAGAAATAAAATAACACCTTCCTTGGTAAATACAGTATCCTTCATTAGACATTCGCAAAGCTTGGGAACTAAACAAACATATTTCCTTATAGAAACATAAATATGTGCGCAGATTGCATGATTCACTCCACAAAATAGTCAGTTTTCCATGTTTTCAGCAAAGCAATACTGAAGTGGCCGTCATAGTAAGATCCCAACCCGGGACTATGAAATGAACGCCGATAATAACCTATTTAACACTTTGTCATGAGTCGTTGAAATTATATATATATATATATATATATATATATATATATATATATATATTATATAATACATATGAAAAAGCACATTGAGGCTATTATCGCCTCCCTAAATGTAAGTGTGAGTGTAAAGTGTTAAAGTCGTAAGTGTAGTGTTGTAAATGTTAGTGTTTGTTAGACTCGGGTAACGCGAGGGACGTCTAAATCCTCTCAATAGATGCAGCTAGTCTGCACCCCTTGCGGTGTGTATATATATATATATATATATATATATATATATATAAATATAAATAAATATCGTATATATTAGCCTGCGAAATTCGATTAGCCTTTGACTAACAGGGGAAAAAATTGAAAACACAATTAGCGAATTTTCATTGGAAAAAAATAAGCCATCATGGTAAGACCCGAACCCGGGACCTCGAAATGAGCGCCTACGTTCACAATTTTAATCCAACTAGATTTAAACGAGAAACAAAAATCGATTATCCTAATAGCTTGGACAAGTTTGTTCAATAGTTTTAAAATGGCAGCCGTTTCAATTTTTTAAAAATTCGTAACTCTTTTATGTTTTTTTTGATAAATCCGTTTCACCTTCGCAATCAACATTAAGAACTGCATAAATTAGCCATTTTTAATTTTAAAAAACGTACTGTAATTAAGAAGTGTTTTGACAGCGGTCAAGGTTCATTTTCGTATTTTTTAAATGTAATTTGAAAGTTTAAATGGTAATATATGTAGATTATAATGCTGATTATGGTGATAAAATCAGAATTTCAAAAAAGGGCAAGAAAAGAAAAAATATCACGTCAGCGAGAGAGGTGCGTTGAATTGAACTTATGTATATACATAATTTTGAACAGATAATGTTCAAAGTAATTACAAGTTAAGTCAGTAACGGGTTTTGAATCCATGCCCCCTTGCATACGCAGACATCGTAGCACTGAATCAGAGACAACCAGCTCACTGATAGACTTCAATTCTCTTCAACAATACTGTTATCCGTGCTACCGCGAGCTTGAATTTTTCCTCTCATACAAAAAAGTGTTAGGCTCGTTTAAAGAGGTTTTAACTTCGAAATATTGTAAGAAAATCGCTTCTATCACGTCAGCAAGACAGTTGCGCGCCGCTAAAATTCAGCTGACCACTTGTTCTATTTAAGACATCGGTAATAAAACGTCTAGGCCGACAGCAAGGGAACCGAGCTATGGAAGACGGTAGGCAACGTTTGACCGCAACTCAATCTGAGCTCCATTCATCACATCTCATTCACGTCCAGCTCGGCCACGTAGCCACGTAGCACCGCAACATCAACGAAACTTTTTTTATACACCTCCGAACGATTGTAATATTTACGTGTCAAAGACCCACCGGAAATCATCAAGCGTCGGATGATTAGGTCAAAAACCAATTACATCCGCACTTAACACCTTTTCTGCTGAAAATTGCCAATTTAGAATTTTACTGGCGTGCACGCGTAATCACCGGCCAGCTTGTAATTCCCCAAATTACAAATGCTGTCGGTAATTCGCTTGATCACGTGAACTGAACAATATGAAGTTGCCACAAGGTGCAGATGTGTGTGCTGGGAAACTGTACGAATCTTCGACTTAAAGGCAAATACACACAAATACAGTAGAGTCTCGGATAACCGTCATTCTTGAGGTGACGGATAACAGAAATAGACTACCCGTACTTTCGGCGATCAATAAAAATAAAATTCTCTGTAACACAGAATGTTTTAGGCCCTATCATTATTATTTTGAAAAATGTAGTGAAGCTCTTAAATTTCATATTTAATTATAATTATGTTATTATACAAATTGTACAAACATAAGTTTTTAATACAGTAAATTAGCCGTACTTAACCTTTTTGACAAGTATTTACCTAACATATGCTAGAGCACCTTATACGCTGAATGGTGTTATCGTAAATAATATGTAATGTTTATCTTTCAACAGAAATACACTCTTTCGGAATTTGTTGACACCCTATGAAGTGTTTCTGTCTCACTGAACTAGATGAAAGGATCAATTACTTTTCAAATATCAATATTTGCTTAGGGCAGCAATTAGTGTCAAATACGAAAATGAACCGTGGCCGCCGTCAAAACATTCATTTCTTAATTTCAACGAATTTAAAAAATTAAAAACTCTAATTTACGCAGTTTTTTAACGATGGTGAATTCAGATTTTTAAAAATATATAAGACAAAAATGTTACAAATTTTTAAATATCTGAAATGGCCGCCATTTTGAAACTGTTAAACGAATTTTGCTAGTTAACGGACTTGTCGAAGCTATTACAACAATCTATTTTTTGTGCCAAGTTAGAATCAAATAGGACAAAAATCACTTAAATTTCAACGATCCCTGAAAAAGTGATCTAGAAGTCAGGATCGATGCTCATTTCTAAGTCTCGGGTTTAGACTTTACCATGATGACCGCTCCAATAGTTTTCCATTTTGAAATTCATTAATAAAACAGGAAAGCTCCCAAATTAGTCAGGGCACGACATATCTATTCAATGTTATATGAACAGCGTATTGCTGGAATTCATTATTACCATGAATTGCGTGCCCTTATGGAGTAATTTGCACAAATTTTAATACCTCCATGGTTTTTGAGGTTACACCATTCAATAAGAAATTAAAAGCGCTACAAAAAAAGTTTCTTGACATTTGTCACTAAAATTAACATTTGTTGAGTGATTTTGGTTTAATTTTTTTTTAATACCCACCATTTTAAAACTGATCAGTAGATGAAGTTACTAATTTTTTTCTAATTAGGCTTCTATCAGATAAAGAAATACGCTAAGTTGGAATTTTATTGGTCGAACCATTCTACAGATATAGAATATCTTGTTAGAAAAGCAAAATGGCGGCGGATGGAAACGAAGCTTTTTCTAAATATGTTAACATAAACTTTTTTTTCATATTTCTAGGTGTAGAATCAGTTTCCAACAAGTTCTGTATAGTTATGAATCAGCTGTAAAAAAACATTACTGAAAAAGTGCAATTGTTGTAATAACAACAAATCATACAAAAATAATTTTAAATTGGATTTTAAAATTAGATCGTATTAGCTGAAAATTACACGTGATGCTATCTAGCATTTTTGTTTTAAACTACTTTAATTTAGAAGCTAAGAGAGAACAATTGTAACGTACTATCTCTTGCTCACATATGCTTATTATTTTTTCACGGGCAACGACGTTACGGTATTAGAGTGGTTAATATTTATAAGAAAATCTGAAATAAATATATTACTTTTAGATTTTTAAGCAATAGTTTACAGTATTTTAATTTTTAAAATTGATTTTTGGAATTATGAATTAATTGTTACATTAATTCTGGTTGATTTTAGTGGTAGGTTCGCTACTGTTTAGAACCACTAAAAACGCTAAATAAATCAAGACTATTGTATAGTCTTTATTAATATGTCTAATAACTATGCAGTGAACTTTTCAACGGATTTATTACAATTTCACTTAAACGCGTTCTTTTAATACGTTAATTAAATATATTTCCCAACACTTGAGAAACGGTCCTGTTTTGCTGACGCCTCTCCCGTCCTGACGGTAGCAGAAGCAGAATGATGAAATAAGGAAGTCCGACGAGTTTGGTCGAGTGCACATCGGTGTGCAGACCACCCCTGTACAGGATGCCCCGAGTCTCAGATGCTCACACTTGCGGGCTTTCATTGCTTCAGTTTAAAGTTACCCGTGCAGTCTGGAAACCGATCTTTACCTGCTGCGGCCCTTCACCTTCAGGGCTCGTCTTGTTTGTCTCGGCTGAAGAATAGTTTTGTGACGTCAGAGCTCCAGCTGGTACCAAATTTAAGTGACGTGTCGTTTTTAGAACAACGAAAAACTTTTGGAATTTATTAATGTGTATCATGTTTCGGGGCTGGTTTTGAAGTTGGACTCTGCGGAACGCGTGATGTGACGAACATGTTTATGTTGATATAATCGTATAACAGTATATTTTGCGCGTCGCAAGTCTCATATTAAATTAATTATAATTAAAAATGTATGTGTTTTTGCCGGGACATTACCGGGGATTGAAGCACACACGATAACCACTACACTACGAGAACAACGAAGAATTTTCACAAATTTAAGTATATGAAATGAATCGTTAATTTAATTCTGGTAGGTATATTAAAAGATCAGTTGTTTTATATTAATTCGTAAAGATCAGCTGATTTCATTGAACAGCTATAATAAGTTTTAGGTTATGTTGTTAAAAACTAGCTGTTTTAGTAAAACATCAGTTGCTTTATATTAATTCTTAAAGATCAACTTATTTCATTGAAAAATTGACAGGTTATAATAATTATTAGGTCATGTTGTTAAAAACCAGCTATCACTTGTTTTGAACAAATTATCGTAATTAAAATAAAAGGAAGAGAAAACATGATACATGATTTTAATCTTTGGCTCAATAACAGTAACTTTTAGTGTTGGTTTTCATTTCCACTCTTTCAGCCCTACTTCTTGAACCATTTTCCTTGTATCAAATCTTTGAGACACCAAACAGAAGTCATCAGCAAAGTGCAGATCTTCCAATCTTTCGTGCACATCCTACTGTTTGTTGTCCCTGCCACCATAGACCACATCCATCCTTATACAGTGGAAAATTCTTTTATTTCTAATTTAACACACTGACTTCAGTTTTGAATAAACAAACTTATTACAATCGACTACAAGAAATTAGGTTATCTAACTTTTGTCTTGAACCTTTCTAAAGACAGACATGTTTTAACATGCATCATGTTTTATGACTGGTTGTGATGGATTTTGCGTAATGCGAGCGCACAAATTCATACTGATATATAACAGTATATTTTGCTCGTCGCAAGTCTCATATTAAATTAATTATAATGAAAATTTCCTGTTTCCGTCTGGAATCGACTCGGGAACGTTGCGCGTGTAGGACGCCCGTGATAACCACTACACTACGAGAACTATGAAGACCTTTGACCGATGTAAATATATGAAATTAATCATTAATTTAATTTTGACAAATATGTAATAGTAAAAGATCAGTTATTTTATATTGATTCGTAACGATCGTCTGATTTAACTGAACAGCTGATAGGTTATAATAAGTTTTAGTTTATGTTGTTAAAAACTATCAATGTTAATTTGTCTTGTTTTCGAACAAATAATCGCAATTAAAATAAAAAGGAAGAGAAAATATGATATATGATTTTTATTTATTTTTTTAATTATAGAAATTGTTTGCTCACTTCTAAAATGTAAAATTTATTCACAAATAAAATGTGAGCGGTTTATTTATAACCGCTGTGCAGGCCTATAAAGTAGATTTGGTTACTTATTTTATTACCGGATTACAGCTGTTCGAGATCAGCTGATTAGATACCTCCACTCGCCGCAGCACAATAGTGTTAGCGAAAACGTGTCAGTTTATGATTTTATAGTTATGTAGTATATAAAAGCGATTACAAATTCCCAGTGCCTTTCTTCCTAGAATCTCACCGATTGTTGTACTTCTGGGTTTCCCGATGTTACTATTATCACTGAAACATTCTTTTTGGCAAACGTCCAAGAGGCAAGTGTGACATTGACCTTGATCTGTCAAGAAACAATAAGCATTTGTTCTGTTTGATTACGTCATTCACGAATAAAACGGGAAATAAACCTGTTATCTATCACTTGTTTCTTTAGCTGTCAATTAATGGACACAAAAATTATTTTTAACTTTAACGCCCACGATTTTTGCCAACACAGCAAAACAAAAGATGGGCAATAATTTAGGGAAACATTAATCGGACGTGTAACCTAAAACACATAGTCAGCCAGCTACTCGCCATTTTATTTGTTACAAAATAATGTACAACTCCAAAAACGGTTGTTTTGGCATCAAAATATATAGGCTTCGAATTCGTATGAAAAGAAGCTCTTAAGAGGTCAGTGTCGGCCATATTGGATCTATTCCCTACAAGACTAATGATACTTAACGATACTCCGCTATTTGTTAAGAAAAAATGTCGTCTGATATCTCATTTTAAAGGTTTTACATGTGGGAATGTGGTATGTTTTTTTACGTTTTATACATAATTCTTGTTTTCAAAGATACAGGAGCAAAAATATATATATGAAGTGTAAAAAGAACACCACATTCCAAATTCTACAGTTAATATAGTACAGTCTCGATTAACCGTCATTCTCGAGACGGATAACAAAAATAGACCAGTAATTTCGGCAATCGATAAAAATAACTATACTCACTTTACAGCACAGAATGTTTTTTTATTAATTTGGAAAAAGTAAAACTCTTAAAATTTCTATTTAACTCTTATTTATGTACTAGAAAAATTTTACGCATTTAGGTCTTTAATACAGTAAATTATCCGTAATTAACCTTTTGACAAGTATTCACGTAATAGAGTACTAACGTGATTGTTAGGTGATCGACTTATACGCTGAATGGTATTATCGTAAATAATATATAGTGTTTATCTTTCAACAGAAACATTCATTCACTTTTCCCAAATTTGTTGGCACTATTTGAAGTATTTCTACCTTATTCCACTAGATTATAAAATCGTTCACTTTTCTACTACCAATATTTTCTTACGGTGTCAGTGTCAGCTGCCGTCGCCTATACTATCAATAAGTCGTGCCCACTTAGAGAGTTTGTTTTTTAAGGCTGTTTAAAAATGTCAGATAATAGAATTAGCCTGACGGTTAACAGAAACTATTAAAAAGGGCTACGGTTAATCGAGACTCTACTTAAATCGAAATCAGTTGATTAAATTGTAAACGAGTTCCGCACCTCAGAGAGTTTACCAATTAATAATTACTAATTACGATATTAACCACATCGTACGTAAAGGATAGACACTATTTCTTTCAGGAACTTGATGCGCGCGTGTGCGTGCTTGCGCGTGGCGCAGTATAGGCTTATGATTGAATCACACGGTCGGGCTTCCCGACAAAACGGCGCATGATGCGCATCTTTAAACGAGTTTTAAGTGAAACAAGGCACGGCACTGCCGGTACACCCTGTATACTGTATAATTAGCAAGACTGGACTGAAACGAATGCTGCTTTGAGTTGCCGGCACAAAACACACACAATTAACAACGAAATAGACATAATGCTTCTTGTTAGATGTTATACGAATCGAATAAATTGTTCGGGTGAAAAATGGATTGAAATGGTCGTCTTAAGGGCTGTACGAATGTTAAGGATTTAATTTTTGTCAATTTTTTTTCTTCGTCGGTAGCTATCAAACCAGATTTTCTACAGATATCGACCTAAACGTTTTGTTTGGCTACTGAAAACTTTCATTTCGGCATGAACTTTCATTTTGTTTTTATCTGTGTGTCACATACACACAAATAGACACACAGACACACACACACACACACACACACACACACACACACACACACACACACACACACACACACACACACACACACGCTATAATCAGCGTTAAAAACATTGAGATTCAGATTAAATTTGTCGGCGGTCAGAGGTCAAATTCGTATTTTAAATGTAATTTAAAAGTTTAAAATGCCAATACAGATTTTAATACTAATTATGACGGTGAAATCATAATTTCAAAAAAAGTTAAGATAAAAAATTTGTTTTGGAAATTGGCTTCCATCACGTGACGCCTGTACGCGTACGTGTTATTGTTGCGCGGTACGCTAACTAAATAACTGACAATACTAATTCAAACAAGTCCATCGTTAAGTCTTCGAGAACATGCCTTAATATGTCGTTTCAGCAAAATTACTGGCCGATTTCCGTAATCAACGGTTTAACCCGTTTAAGTTTCCAATAACGCCCCACGTACAGCGTCAGCCTTGCTAGTACGGGAGGCGTGCAGTCAATCTGCAATTTGTACGGGAATCAATAAGAAGTACAAAAAGAGAACTGGTTCACAAGACGCGAGCATTACGCTAATAGCGGGCTTCGAGTCCAGTGATTAGCGCTGGGCAGTGGGACGGAACGTCCAAAATAAAATCGAACCTGCAACAAAAAACAATTGCAACTGTTCTCGATTGTCCGAATGTAATTAGGAGTCATAATGATTAATATACCACATCCGCCATTCTATTTTTTCCATTAAAATCGATTTAAAATGTAGGCGCGAAAATTACAGATTTGCGGTAAAATCTTGTTAGCGCGAACAATGGAACTTAGAGATTTTTAACAAATTTACAAAATTTAAAATGTTAGAGGAATAAGCTCTTTTCACAAGTTTTACCTTTAATAGTTGGACTAAAACATTATAAAAACTTATTCTCTTTACAAGGTGTGCATATATCACACCTAAATAATAATAATAATAATGGATAATAATAATAATTTACCACACCTAACAGTGGTAAAATTATGGAATGCTGTTAACGCGCCCACTGAAATACGCGTATTTAAAGACGGCTGGACCTGCACGGTCGTAGATGTTCCCTCGATGGTGGGCAAATAGTTTTGACGGATTCTATTTCATAAGATGATTTAAACTAAACTAGATTGTGGGGCCACTTAAAAAGTAAAAATTTACTCATTAATCTTCATCCTTAGAAGACAAACATAGTTTGTATTGCCACTTAAAAAGTAAAATTTGCTCAACAATCTTCATCCTTGGAAAACAAACATAGTTTATATTGCCACTTAAAAAGTAAAATTTACTCAAAAATCTTCATCCTTGGAAGATAAACTAACCTAGATTGTGGGGCCACTTGAAAAGTAAAAATTTATTCGACAATTCGCAACCTTTGAAGATAAACTAAACTAGATTGTTGGGTCATTTAAAAAAAATTCTCGACAACCCGTATCCTTAGAAGATAAACTAACCTAAACTTTCGGGGTCACTTAAACATTAAAATTTACTGAAAACTTTTATAGAAAATTCGGTGAATAACGTGAACAGTAAGGCTTCTTTAAGGTAAAATTTACTTAACAATTCGCTTCCTTGAAAAATAAATACATTGTGGGATCACATAAATATACATTTTCCTCGAAACAATCCTATTTCTAACATATCATAGCAAAATATGCTTAAACCATTGCAGATCCGTCAACTCGTATTTCCGTTACATTACACTTAATATTGCGACGAAGGCATTGCAGTAAATAAACTAGGAAAACCAGAAAGAAAATAATATTGTTTAGCTAAGTTTACAATTTTACTGTGTCATTACTTGAGTACAGAAGTTGTAATCCTCAACCGAGTATTGAAACCCGATGACCCTTGTCACCAGTAACCTAACTATGCATAAATAGGAACGTGAGCTGACGCAAGGTCATGTTAAGTTAGGTTAGGTAATATAACGCCAATTTACACATTTCCTTATTTGTTTGTTTCGAGATGTAGGTAATCAACTTGCATATCCTTCCCCGGTAGGCTTGCTTAGACATCTGTATGAACATAATAGACCGTATGAATTAAATTTCTTAATTTCAACGGATTAGTTTATTTATGCAGTTTTTAACACTAATCACGATACAAAAATTGGATTAAAAAAAAATTAGAGAAAAATATTACGATTTTTTAAAAGGTTTTTAAAGACGATGGCTGCCGTTTAGAAGCTTTTGAAAGAATTTTTCCAAAGTTCATGCTTAACGAACTTTTCGAAGTTATTACGATAATCGACTTTTGTACCAAAATTGAATCAAATCGGACAACGAACGTGAGAGTGTTTGCTAAAACACACGCAGCCCCTCTCTCTCTCTCTCTCTCTCTCACACACACACACACACACACACATATATATATATATATATATATATATATATATATATAACTACTACTTCATAAAGGGTGTTATATAAGCCAGGATCGGTGCTCACTTCACGGACCCGTATCTAGGTCCTCCATGATGGCCGCTCCGCGCTCTAATAGCTCATTTTCCCGATGAAAACGCGCGAATAAACGAGTAAAATACTTTGACCCAGGAAGTTTTTGTAAACTGTACTTTTCAATTTCGAAATCGAACCTGACGGTGGTCAGGGATTATTGGCATTCCGTTTCCGTCACGTCGGCGATACATCTGCGCACTACCATCGCTGTACTGTGTCATCAAAGCCTGTTGGTTCCTCGTAATTTGAACAATATCGGTTCTCATAAAGAGGGAAATACCGCTAGACCTGCGGTGTGACTTACGACAATACTCTCTAGCATAGTGCGTCAATGCGTGGGCGAAACAGGAAGCTGCCTTGGCGAAATTACTAAAGCGGAAGGGACTTGTATGTCTGTAATAAAATAATTATCTGAATTAACAAATGGCGCCGTTATTTGTTAATGTGATTGCGTACTTAACGATTGCTGGCGAATTCCCAAAATGAGCAGCCATCGTGTCAAATCCTTGAAGCAACCAGACCCCAGAATCAATGCTCTTATATTTTAAATTAATATTTTTTTTCGAAAAAGAAAATTTTCGTATATATGATATAATTATATTATAATTTCTCTCTCTCTCTCTCTCTCTCACACACACACACACACACACACACACACACACACACACACACACACATATATATATATATATATATATATATATATATATATATCTGTGTATGCCCACAGAATAGCATGAAATGGGCAATAAAAGCTGTTTTAAACTTTTTTAAAACTACTGTACTCTTGAATATTTTGTATTTTAACTGGGTGTTTATTCAGTAACACCACCCTAGCTTGGAAGGGTGGTTTTTTGTCAACTCACAAAGCCTAAAATCGGGTACTATAAGCATACACATCCATATTCAGTGTGGTGCGACACTTAAATTTGATATGCAAGATTGTTTCCATAATATACAAACTATGTAGTGTATATGTTACAGTAAATGTGATTAATCCGGTGATTATATATAATAACCGGTAATTATGCATAATCACCAATAAATTTGGTAAATATAATAAATTTTGTGAAAATTTATCAAATTAACCGGTTTGTTTGCATAATTCCCAACTCAAATGGTAAATGTGATAAAAGTTCTAAACTTTACGAAAATTCGTTCAGTTTGCGCAACTGCTTGGCTTCTATCAACACGTAACAACCATTTGATTTCAGAAGTACTTCTCATTTCGTTGCATCTAGACATTTTTCGCTAACCTCTTGTATTCTATAAAATATTGAATAATGGCTGGTATGCTTGAACGTTTTAATTCCAAATTAGTTAATATTATGAATACTAAGAAAGCAAACAGTAGTTTTCTGACGAAAGAAAGATATGATGATTTGTTAAAAAAGAGAATAATGGTAAAAACAAAAGTAGTGGGAAAACCGGAAGATCGAAGACTAAACAGATACAATGTAATGAAAGTAGACAATGTTGAAAAACTTATCTTTGCCGTAAGTGAAGACAGCTCCAATGTTAGATTTTACGTTTACTTTGAAGAACTTTTTACCGTAATTCATAAGGTACACTTATCAATAGGCCATGGTGGTAGAAACAGGATGTTAAAAGAACTTAAAAAAAAGTATAAAACCATTACTACCGAAAAAGTCATGATTTACTTAAATTTGTGTGAAAGTTGTCAAAAAACCAAGGTACGTAAGAAAACGTTGAAGGTTTCAAATCTTGAATTTCCTGCTGGTAAAGTTAGTGAAACTACGAATACCAGACATTGACAGAGCAAGAAGTGATCCCCGAAATTTATTAGCGGTGATATTAGAAGTTCAAAATGAAGAGTTTTGTCAGTCAGGAACGAATCAAGGAAGACTTTCACAGTTGTATACCAGACATTGACAGAGCAAGAAGTGATCCCCGAAATTTATTAGCGGTGATATTAGAAGTTCAAAATGAAGAGTTTTGTCAGTCAGGAACGAATCAAGGAAGACTTTCACAGTTGTATACCAGACATTGACAGAGCAAGAAGTGATCCCCGAAATTTATTAGCGGTGATATTAGAAGTTCAAAATGAAGAGTTTTGTCAGTCAGGAACGAATGAAGGAAGACTTTCACAGTTGTATACCAGACATTGACAGAGCAAGAAGTGATCCCCGAAATTTATTAGCGGTGATATTAGAAGTTCAAAATGAAGAGTTTTGTCAGTCAGGAACGAATCAAGGAAGACTTTCACAGTTGTATACCAGACATTGACAGAGCAAGAAGTGATCCCCGAAATTTATTAGCGGTGATATTAGAAGTTCAAAATGAAGAGTTTTGTCAGTCAGGAACGAATGAAGGAAGACTTTCACAGTTGTATACCAGACATTGACAGAGCAAGAAGTGATCCCCGAAATTTATTAGCGGTGATATTAGAAGTTCAAAATGAAGAGTTTTGTCAGTCAGGAACGAATGAAGGAAGACTTTCACAGTTGTATACCAGACATTGACAGAGCAAGAAGTGATCCCCGAAATTTATTAGCGGTGATATTAGAAGTTCAAAATGAAGAGTTTTGTCAGTCAGGAACGAATCAAGGAAGACTTTCACAGTTGTATACCAGACATTGACAGAGCAAGAAGTGATCCCCGAAATTTATTAGCGGTGATATTAGAAGTTCAAAATGAAGAGTTTTGTCAGTCAGGAATGAATGAAGGAAGACTTTCACAGTTGTATACCAGACATTGACAGAGCAAGAAGTGATCCCCGAAATTTATTAGCGGTGATATTAGAAGTTCAAAATGAAGAGTTTTGTCAGTCAGGAATGAATGAAGGAAGACTTTCACAGTTGTATACCAGACATTGACAGAGCAAGAAGTGATCCCCGAAATTTATTAGCGGTGATATTAGAAGTTCAAAATGAAGAGTTTTGTCAGTCAGGAACGAATGAAGGAAGACTTTCACAGTTGTATACCAGACATTGACAGAGCAAGAAGTGATCCCCGAAATTTATTAGCGGTGATATTAGAAGTTCAAAATGAAGAGTTTTGTCAGTCAGGAACGAATGAAGGAAGACTTTCACAGTTGTATACCAGACATTGACAGAGCAAGAAGTGATCCCCGAAATTTATTAGCGGTGATATTAGAAGTTCAAAATGAAGAGTTTTGTCAGTCAGGAATGAATGAAGGAAGACTTTCACAGTTGTATACCAGACATTGACAGAGCAAGAAGTGATCCCCGAAATTTATTAGCGGTGATATTAGAAGTTCAAAATGAAGAGTTTTGTCAGTCAGGAACGAATGAAGGAAGACTTTCACAGTTGTATACCAGACATTGACAGAGCAAGAAGTGATCCCCGAAATTTATTAGCGGTGATATTAGAAGTTCAAAATGAAGAGTTTTGTCAGTCAGGAACGAATGAAGGAAGACTTTCACAGTTGTATACCAGACATTGACAGAGCAAGAAGTGATCCCCGAAATTTATTAGCGGTGATATTAGAAGTTCAAAATGAAGAGTTTTGTCAGTCAGGAACGAATGAAGGAAGACTTTCACAGTTGTATACCAGACATTGACAGAGCAAGAAGTGATCCCCGAAATTTATTAGCGGTGATATTAGAAGTTCAAAATGAAGAGTTTTGTCAGTCAGGAACGAATGAAGGAAGACTTTCACAGTTGTATACCAGACATTGACAGAGCAAGAAGTGATCCCCGAAATTTATTAGCGGTGATATTAGAAGTTCAAAATGAAGAGTTTTGTCAGTCAGGAACGAATCAAGGAAGACTTTCACAGTTGTATACCAGACATTGACAGAGCAAGAAGTGATCCCCGAAATTTATTAGCGGTGATATTAGAAGTTCAAAATGAAGAGTTTTGTCAGTCAGGAACGAATCAAGGAAGACTTTCACAGTTGTATACCAGACATTGACAGAGCAAGAAGTGATCCCCGAAATTTATTAGCGGTGATATTAGAAGTTCAAAATGAAGAGTTTTGTCAGTCAGGAACGAATCAAGGAAGACTTTCACAGTTGTATACCAGACATTGACAGAGCAAGAAGTGATCCCCGAAATTTATTAGCGGTGATATTAGAAGTTCAAAATGAAGAGTTTTGTCAGTCAGGAATGAATGAAGGAAGACTTTCACAGTTGTATACCAGACATTGACAGAGCAAGAAGTGATCCCCGAAATTTATTAGCGGTGATATTAGAAGTTCAAAATGAAGAGTTTTGTCAGTCAGGAACGAATCAAGGAAGACTTTCACAGTTGTATACCAGACATTGACAGAGCAAGAAGTGATCCCCGAAATTTATTAGCGGTGATATTAGAAGTTCAAAATGAAGAGTTTTGTCAGTCAGGAACGAATCAAGGAAGACTTTCACAGTTGTATACCAGACATTGACAGAGCAAGAAGTGATCCCCGAAATTTATTAGCGGTGATATTAGAAGTTCAAAATGAAGAGTTTTGTCAGTCAGGAACGAATCAAGGAAGACTTTCACAGTTGTATACCAGACATTGACAGAGCAAGAAGTGATCCCCGAAATTTATTAGCGGCGATATTAGAAGTTCAAAATGAAGAGTTTTGTCAGTCAGGAACGAATCAAGGAAGACTTTCACAGTTGTATACCAGACATTGACAGAGCAAGAAGTGATCCCCGAAATTTATTAGCGGCGATATTAGAAGTTCAAAATGAAGAGTTTTGTCAGTCAGGAACGAATCAAGGAAGACTTTCACAGTTGTATACCAGACATTGACAGAGCAAGAAGTGATCCCCGAAATTTATTAGCGGTGATATTAGAAGTTCAAAATGAAGAGTTTTGTCAGTCAACGAATCAAGGAAGACTTTCACAGTTGTATACCAGACATTGACAGAGCAAGAAGTGATCCCCGAAATTTATTAGCGGCGATATTAGAAGTTCAAAATGAAGAGTTTTGTCAGTCAGGAACGAATCAAGGAAGACTTTCACAGTTGTATACCAGAAATAAATTCACAATTTGTGATGGAAAATTTATTTTGCTTGACGATGTTCCAGATCTAGCAATATCACTTCGAGAATGCGTCAGAAAGACATCTCTTTCTGGAGGTCAGGGATATCAGCGATATGTTTGTAAGGGACAATGAGAGTCTGATAAGTGCAATTGTAAAAAATCTGGCAAACTTTGTAATTCTAAATGGCATAACAGTCTAATATGCTTAATTAAATTAAAATATTTAGTAATTTGTAGTAATAGCGTTTAACGTTATTTGAAAAAATGTTTTTTCCTCTAGTTTGTTTTTTATATGTAACTGCAGTTTGTTTTTTAAGTGCAATTTTTTTGTACAAGTTCGTGTAAATTTTATTTTTTTTCATTTCACAACACCTGTCAGTCCCTTATTTAAATTTCGTTCAGGCTAAATAAACTTAAGTGACTTAAAATAACCATTTATTGACTTTTTAATTGTAAAATATAAAATATGGTAATTCATGGTTTCTTACGCCATAGTGTCCAACGAAAAATATCTTTCTGAGCAGTAACTACTCAAAAAAAATAAATAAATAAATAAATAAACTGCACTCTATTCTACTGGCCCAGTCAGTCATAATATTTATCACATTTACCATTACGAGTTGGGAATTATGCAAACAAACCGGTTAATTTGATAAATTTTCAAAAATGTATCATATTTACCAAATTTAGTGGTGATTATGTATAATTACCGGTTATTATATACAATCACCAGTTTATTACTTTTACCGTAACATATATATACTCTCAGCTGTACGAAGGCACTTCTACAAGTCCCCAACTTGTTTACGTCAGCCACAAGTAGTATTGCCTTTTTTTTTTTGTAATACAAATTGCCTTTTTAATTGAAACACTGAGAAATCGGCCATTAGTATGATTCGATAATGCAGGTGAGTGTATATAAGCCCATAACAGGCCGTTAACCTCGTGGAAAGATTGCAGTAATTTTTAATATTTCTAATAACGTAATGCGCGCGCGCGTGTGTGTATGTGTGGGTGCGTATATGTGCGTGCGTGAGCGCACAAGTTCGAATCCACTACCTAGTCGTCTTTCCCCTGTGTGTTACGTCTTCGTTAGACCTAACTGTTGTTAAAACTTCATATTACATAACACCCATAAGAATAATTGTAAGCAGCGTCATAAGTTTGTGTTTATTTCAATAAACTATGCTCAATTAACACATTTCAATAGCTTGTTCGTAACGTGGCGGTTATGGAGAGATGTATTGTTATTATATAGTAACACCGTTATTTGATCAGGAGAGGATAAGCAAGGCTTTCCCATATAAGGAGATCATAAATATGGCCACTGTTGGCAGCTTGGAGACCGGACATGGTCAAGGAACATAGTCCTTGCCTAGGAGCAAAGCTTCACGTTATTAAGCAATTTTAAATGCACGAGACATTCCTTGTCAAATACAGTCGGCCTGTGCTATGAGGACAGAGATATGCAAGCACCTAATTATATTAGATGCCCTTTTATTTAAAATAATGTCTCTCTCTCTCTCTCTCTCTCTCTCTCTCTCTCTCTCTCTCTCTCTCTATATATATATATATATATATATATATATATATATATATATATATATGTGTGTGTGTGTGTGTGTGTGTGTGTGTGTGTGTGTGTGTGTGTGTGTGTGTGTGTGTGTGTGTGTGTGTGTGTGTGTGTGTGTGTGTGTGTGTGTGTGTGTGTGTGTGTGTGTGTGTGTGTGTGTGTGTGTGTGTGTGTGTGTGTGTGTGTGTGTGTGTGTGTGTGTGTGTGTGTGTGTGTGTGTGTGTGTGTGTGTGTGTGTGTGTGTGTGTGTGTGTGTGTGTGTGTGTGTGTGTGTGTGTGTGTAATATGACGTGATGTAAGCGGAGAAAGTAACAATATCACATTTATTTTATACTTTTTTACAAATTGTATCCCATCATCACATAACGGTTTAGAAACTGTATTTGGCATTTTTAAATTACTAGTTAAAAATAATGCGAAAATGAACCCTGGTCACCGTTGTATTCATTTTCGAAATTTAAAAATTTTAAACTCTAAGTCAGTTACGATTTTTTTTAACAGGTGGAATGGCAGCCATTTTAAAACTGTTAAACGGACTATGTTAGGTGACTATGTTGTTCAATCTATTAACGTCGTCGATTTTTGAGCCAGATTCAAACGCACGACATACACACACACACACACACACACACACACACACACACACACACACACACACACACAACGTTTTAGCCCCCTGGATGTTGATAAATAAAATAATTTTACTAAGTTTTTCTAGAAAGTGAAAATTTATTGTACCACTTTTCAGATCTCTAGGTTATTTAATACTAGCTGAATATTTCCCGGCTTTTTTCCGATTGCAATTGTATTTGGTTTACAACCTGTAAATTGTTCAATAATTTGAAAATATGTTTTATTAATGTATAATGATTCTTTAAAAAATATAGTAATTTAATTATAGTTTAATTATAGTAATTATGCCTACATAAGATAAGCTCTTTTCTCCCGGGTAGGGGTGATCTTACTGGCAGATTAACGGTTATATACTTTTTTTACAAAGAAAAAAATTCATAAACATTTAATTTTGTATGTTTTTTTCTTTATACAATAAGTCTTTCTAAAATGTATCAATTTTTAAGTCCTTTTAACCTTTGAATTCGATTCTCTTTGCTTAGCTTTTTTGTTAGCCTTGGTCAGTGTTCATTCTGTTTTAAAGGTGATGCATTAGAATGCTGCCAATCAGCTGTGTTCTACTTATAACCATACAGATGGCTTTAAATTCTAATCGATAGCCTGGACATGTTAGCTTAATGTACTTCGGCACTCGATTGTCAGCTGATTCACCGAATTCCCATACTTTGCGCGCGAGGGTTACAAAAAAGTGTAAGTCAAACAAAAATCCAGCTGGGAATTAATTCAGCCAGCAAGACAGATGCGCTTCGCGGTAATTTATTTATGAAATGTTACATATTTTTAAATGTATGTATGATGTCTCTGATTACAATACACATAATTGACCGATTCGCTTTGAATAAATAAAAAGCCAATCTAAAATTTAACGTTAATTTTTAATTCTGAACTTCGTTCTGTTGTAAATCCGCGTCAAATGATTGGACCAGCAATGCAATTCAAACGACAGAGAGAATAATTATGAATGCGAATGTGGAACGTGTGTGTGTGCGCGCGCGCGCTGCATTTTGTGTGTGTTTTGTGCGTTCGTGTGTTATGCGTGCGTGTGCGTTGTGCTTGTGCTTGTGTGTGTGTGTGTGTGTTTGTGTGCGTTCATGTATTGTGCGTGCGTGTGCGTTGTGCGTTGTGCTTGTGCTTGTGTGTGTGTGTGTGTGTGTGTGTGTGTGTTCATGTATTGTGCGTGCGTGTGCGTTGTGATTGAGTGTTGTGCGTTCGTATGTTATGCGTGCGTGTGGGTTGTGCTTGTGTGTGTGTGTGTGTGTGTGTGTGTGCGCGCGCGCGCGCTGCGCTGTGTGTGTGAGCGCGCTTATTGGTGTGTGTGTATGTGTGCGAGTACTCGAGCGTGCGTGTGTGAGTGAGTACGCGCGCGCGTGCGTGCGTAATTGTGTGGTGTGTGTGTGTGTGTGTGCGTGCGCGCGTTTGGCTGTTGTGTGTACGTGCGCTTGCGCGCGCTCGCCTGTGTGTAATGTGTGTATGAGTGCATGTGTTTAGGGAGAGAGGGGGTGGGTCGTTAGTTATTGATATCGTACGAGATAATTACGTAACGATTGGGTGTATAATGGTCAAACTGTCATAGCACGGTGGTGAAGCTTAGCCGACGTGATGTAATAGCCATGTCGAGGCCTGATGAGGTCGGGCATCATTATTTGAGAAGGATGTTTCATTGTGGAGCGAAATCACACGCGTTGAATAATACACGCTCATGCTGATGGATTGCTAACCAAGGATTGTTCGGGATTACGCGCTGTCCACTTACATAATTGCAAACTATACGCTTCTTTTTCACAAATCTGTACCTGAAGCAGGACCTTGTGAATCGTGTCCTTTCTGTCCGTGTAGAAAGTTTGTGCTGTACGTAAAAAAAGCTTACGCGATAAGAATGAATCTCAAGTATGAGTGAAAAATGCACACTCGCGATAGTATACACCTTATTGGTATCCTTGAAGCGAATTTAAGTCTACCTGTGAGCTGACTGTTTCTATGCATCCTAGCTTAGCTCTATATATCTAGTAGGAGTGAAAAAAATACAAACTCGAGATAGTACATACCTTATTAGTATTGTTGAAGCGAATTTAAGTCTACTAGTGAGCTGACTGTTTCTTGCATTCTAACTCAGCGCTATCTATCCTAACGGACGTGCATTCAAAACTCGAGAACTTTTTACTACATTTAATATTTATTTGCTTAAAATTATGTACATAAATAACTTTAATGATAAATATTTATATTATAACCAACGCCATTATACTACACACCTGATTCATTTAGCACAAATTTGTTTAAAGCGTTTACAGTTAAATATCTTGCATATTGTATACAAATGAGTTCATAAATAATAAATACTTAAATTATTAACGAAGCCGTTATATTTCATGCCCAGCTCAGCCTAGCCATCACAATTATTAGGGCATTAACAGCTACATATATTGTACAAGACTGATGTTTTATATTTGTATATGATGTAGATAAGTGTTTATTTTCTTTAATATCATCTGTGTATGATTTCAATTTAGTAATTAAGATAATTAATATAGTTACAACAATTAACACTGATTACTTCATTTTATCAATTTTTACTTCAAGCAGCCAGCCCCCAGGGTCATATTGTTGAAAATCTGATTTCACCGTCATCACCAGCATTAAGACCTTCACAAACTTGCATTTTAAACTTTCTAATAACACTGAAAGATTATTTTCAATTTCATATTCGTATTTCTAATATAAATACTAACTTATCCAGGTTCTAACGTTGATTACGATAATGAAATCAGATTTTCAAAAACGTGTAAAAATAAAAATAAACATTTTCCAAGATTTGGAATTGCTGCCATTTTGTAACTTGTTTGGTAACAGACTTGTTTAACCTGCCAAAATCGATTTTTGTGTCGTATTTGAATTAAAGCGAAACAAAATTGTACAAACTAACACACACACACACACACACACACACACAAATAATTATTGATGTTTTGGTTGGAGGTTCGACTCCCGGAAAGGTTAGCTAAAATCGTCTAACTGATTCCGCAATAGCACTTTGCTTTCTGCTCAGTTGTAAAAACCATTTTGTAAATAACTAATGCCGTAAAATGGCACCCAAAAAATTCTTGTTCTCTAAAAAAAGTAATTTAACAGCTTTTAAAGAATTAACAGCTGTTCAACAATCTGATTTAATACTGCAATACAGTAAATGCGTAAACCTCTTCGTGGGGCACACTGTATATTGTTAGGAATAAAAAAAAAAGTTTTATTTGGTAACATGCAACGGGAAGGTAACATGCTTACTGCAGTACCTGCGTCTCGAACCTTTGACCTTGAACACCGACGTTTGTTTTATTTAACCCAGCTTTGTTTGTTGCAGATACAACTTCCAGCATGGACAACACCTGGGGCGGATACGGCGCCTACTCGCCCAGCTCAGGGTACGGGGCACCGTATACGGAACTGGCGCCCATAGAGCCGGCCATGCCTTCTCATCTGCCCACAGGTAAGCTAGTCCTACGGGAGGCTACAGTAGACCTCGTAGTATATTCTTAATTAACTGCCTAGCCACTGCTCCAGGACACCACCCGTAACCTTAACCGGTAACCGTAATATTTACGAAAAATATTATCCATTAACTTTATTCAAACTTGTATGCTCTTTTTCAATGAAATGGTAGACATTACGATAGGTCTTGTCGTTCAAACAGTAATACAGGAAGCAGCCAGCAACTACACTCGCCATCGTTAAATCGCAATTTTAAAACCTAAATGAACTGGGAAAATCTTACATACACGTTCGGGCTTTATACAAGTACTTTCGAATCGAATTTCAAAACAATCGGTCAATGCGTTTGGCATAAACAACGTACAATCTTCATCGTAAAACCAGTGACCTCCATCTTGAAACGGAAGTGAATGGGAAAAATCTTACATATAGGTTGTTCAGGCTTTATACAAGGTACCTTCGTACCAAATTTCAAAACGATTGGTCAATGCGTTTGACCATAAATGCGTAACAAAGAAAACAAAACAACACATAAACCAAATGCCGAACAGTCCGAGTTGAAACAGAGGCCTCGCTTCGCTCAGTCTAATATTTTAATTAAACAATAATAACAGAAAACATGTGTATTGCTCACATTGCGAAATCGACTGTACTTTGAATTAAATAAATAAAAGGTTTGGTCCACAATACATTGTACAGTAAAACAAAATCAACAATACAATACAATACACGACAAATTATTTAAAAATGATAAATTTCTTTATAATTAATGGATTTCTATTGGAAAGTCACATAGTGAAGCGATCATAAAGGCAAGATCAAGATATTTTCATGAAACGTGCGCCGATCCTACTACTGAATGGTAGTTTTATTAGAAAAAGCTTAAAAATTTTTGAGTTAGTGAAACCATTAACCAGTTTGGAGAAATAAGGTATTTTCTTGACAGCATTCAGATTTTTTGGGGAGTTAGCGACCAAGAAGTTTTGTTTTGATTCTTAAAGGTTACATTTGGGTTCAGTTGATTTTGAAAACAATCAGAGTTATGACCATATTTTTACTAAAGAAGACTTTAAAATAACATTAATTGTTAGAAATTTCAAAATATACTCTACCTCACAGGATATAAGCAAACACACTACATGCTATATATTTAATTGAAATCTGTCATTTGTTTAGTCTTCAGCAATATACACTGACACAGACGGACAGATTTCCTATTTTGAACCACGGAGACCTGAAAACGGATATAGCCAATAGCAAACAAAATTCAAGATCGATTATTCCTAGACCACCTTATTAGCAATTTTTTCTTGGACAATGTAACAGTTTGAACAAGTTCGTTAAAAATCAACAAGCAGCTTCAAAATGGCGGTCATTTCAAATAATTTTTGACTAATGTTTTCGACTTAATTGCTTTCACCATCGTAATCAGCGTTGAAAACTGTATAAATTAGCATTTTGAATTTTTAAAATTAGTTGAAATTAAGAAATTTAATTTGACGGCGGTCAGAGTTCATTTTTGTTTTAAAAATCCTAATACAGTATATTCAGATTTTTTTAAAGGCGAAAAGCACATTATATTATCGCCTCCCTAAATGTAAGTGTGAGTGTAAAGTGTTAAAGTCGTAGGTGTAATGTTGTAAGTATAAGTGTGTGTTAGACTCGGATACCGCGAGGGACGTCTAAATCCTCTCAATAGGTGCAGCTAGTCTGCAACCCCCTGAGGGTGGTTGTATATGTAGATTTTAATGCTAATTACGATGAAAGAAATCAGAACTTAAAAAATGGTCAGATAAAAATAATACTTTTAGGAATTTACTAATCACGTTAGCGAGACAGCTGCGTGAGCCGATTATTTCTTAAATTTCGTACAGTAAGTGAAAAATGGCGATTTTAGAACGTGAGATTTATGATAAATTCGTAATACAACACTAATTTTTTTAATTTAATTCGCTCTCTCTATCTCCCCCCGATTATGCTGTTACTTAAAATATTTACTCTATTCATGAAATACAGTGCTGTATTGTGAATGCGACTCAGTGGGCCACAAATTGTAACCACCAAGTGGTCAGGCTTGCACTCAATTATCCACACAATTACCGCAACTTTTGTTGTTACTGTACTGCCATTCGTTATTTATTTACATATTTTTTAATTTAAAAACCACTCCTTACTTTTATCGCCCAAAATTGAACTAAAAATAATAATAATTTATCACGTTTTATCTTCCTTTTTTAAATTTTAATTACGATAATTTGTTCGAAAACACAACAAATTAACATAGTTAGTTTTTAATAACATTACCTGAACTTATTATAACCTAACAGATGTTCAATGAAATCAGCTGGTCTTTACGAATTAACAGAAAAACAACTGATCTTTCAATACAACTATCAAAATTAAATAAACAATCCATTTCGTATATTTAAATCGGTCAAACTTCTTCGTTGTTTCCGTAGTGTAGTGGTTATCGCGTTTGCCTCGGTTCGAGAAACCAAACAAGACGTAAAGCCATATCTACAAAATATCGGAATAAACTGAACTAAATTAGTTTGCTCACATTTGTCGTACACGGAGATAACGTAAGTCAAGTGCAGTAAATTTAAAAGAACAAAAATCTGCGTAAGTTTGGGTGAAAAAATAATTTAATCTCTGACCACCGTCGAAATTTCGATTTTCACTTGAATCAAAACCTTTGAAGTTTAAAATTTGGTATACTGACTCTGGTGAAGAGAGTCTTTAAGTAAGAGTAAAATATGATCAAAAACTGATTTTGATAAATCATCTGTATATCGGTGTGAATAGTAAGCTACTCCAAAACTGAAATTTGCCCATTGCCGATTTTTTATTTCTGTAGAGATTTATTAAGAGTTCTTAAGTTATATTGTGCGGTTTTAAACTTCTAAAATTTATTGTTAGAAATAATGAAAATTGGTTGCGATAAACTTCACGCAAATGTTACGCGAGATTTCGAAGTAGCGCATTTTTCTTTAATTCCTAAATAAGAACAAATTATTGTCCCAAAAGTGATCTATGAAAATTTAAGTAATCGGTGCGTGTTCTGTTACAGTATTACCGGAACACCCTGTGAGTACACACAACGACTACTCGATGTTCAGTATAAAAAGTTCCAGCCCGGAAACCATGGAAACCTGCTCCACCATGACTCCGCTGCAGAGCGCTTCCTCGCACCGTTACGACGCCGGCTATTCTTCAGGAGGCGGAGGCAGTTACTGGGGAGGCACCTGCACAGGATCCAACTCGCACAACTACAACTACTACAACAACACCTCCCCCGTGGCTTCCGGCAGCAGCCAGAACTACCCTCCGCCACACCCGCCACCGCCTCCCATGGTCCTCTATCCTTCGTTATACTCCACCGTCAACCAAAATCAAATACACCTACACTTACACCACAACGATCTGAACAAACCGATAGAACCTTACGCCGAAGACGTGGCTACCATCGTTGGCAACAACGTAACCATTAGTTCGGGAGGCTCTAGAGCCATCGAAATCGGGATCCTTCAGCACAACAATCAAATGCAACAGAACGAAGACCCTAGTGACGTGGTCATCACGAGGTATAATGACAGACAGCACGCTGACCCGTCCTCAGTGTGGAGGCCCTACTGACAGGACTGGAGTGCGAGTGCGCTTCAAGACTTTCAGCAAAAATAACCATTACAGGTTGAGGACGACACTGTGATCTTTTAATATTCCTACAAATACCAAACAAATACGATCGGCGGAAAATAGATTTTTATTACTATCGGCTAAAAGAATAATAATAATTTTTAGTTATTCTGTATTAAAAGATGCCCATGTGATGAGGTTGGGCAGATTTTCACGGCAAATTTTGGTGTACAGATACTAAAATTATATTTTAAGTTCTAAAAATCTAAAACCGATCAATACCGACAATGAACTTGGACAATGCACGTCTAAAATGAAGGAACTGTGACCTCTCAAGAAACTGAGTGAATTTAAAATTGTTTTACACTTTTTTATAACCGCATACTTTACCCCTTAATTTTATTGAAACTTGGAAAAGATAAGTAAAAACTCTGTCGTGATAGAAACTCATAAAACAATTGACATAATTATACAAAAAATGAATAACAATTAAGATTTTATAAACTAACTTTATATCAGAATTAAAAGTTTACAGCAAAATCAGATAGAGCAAGCGCTTGCATTTGTAAGTCAACTAGGTGAACTACCTAAGGGAGATCTTCACAAGATGTGAAGCTCTTCTGAATTGACAATACCATTTTAACTGTTTTTTTTTGTTTTTGTTTTTTTTTTAATCATCAAGACAGGGCTATCACAACGTCCAAACATTCGAGAAAGAAGATAGATTTGGTATTAAAAATATACATTTTCTAACAATTCAAATATAAGAAATATAATTTTGTATACAATTTTTGTTTTCTTTATCATTACTTTCAGAAGAAATATAATTTTGGGTGTTGATGTTTTGTATTTTTAAAATTGGCTATGAAATGCAACAAAACGAAAACTATCTGAAAACCATTCGAAAACTTGTCCACTTGTGTGAAAAAATTTGAATTATTCGAAAATTTGTTTTAATTAATTTTTTTAAAAATAATGATGGAATAAGCGTGGCATAATTTTAAATAATTATGAAATAACTAGTGTTGAAAAATTCTCAATTTCGTGTTTGTACATTTTATCGGTCAACAAAATCCCCTAAAATATATTAGTAGTGTTCACGATTGTAGTGTATTTTGTGATCTAAATCTCACCACAACACCATCTGTGTTGATAATAAAGTAACTAGTAAGCCTACTCTAGTTTATTTTTACGTTTATAATGTTGGCAGTAATGATTGGATCAAGACACAGATTGTTCGGTATGTTATGAAGCAATACATTTCATATGCGTTATTCACCTCTCAGCTGTCTTTGTTGCGACGTCAATATTAACTTTTCTGAAAACATTTCTTGTTCTAAACAACTCTTCCAGAATTATTAATGATTTTAATCAGAAAATAAAAATAACGGTTTCGAAGTTTTAATGTCTAATTTAATCTCTGGCCAAATTATCATTTCACAACTTTTAGTTTTATCCTAAAATACACAAACAAGTAAATAAACTAATAATCACAATTAAAATTGAAAAGCGAAGATTTTTGTAAAACAAATAAAATTTAGTGGTTAACATATAACAGTAAATTTATTTTAAAAGAGCCTCAAATTGTCGTAATCAACGAAAACAAAATTATAACCTGTTTTTAAGTAAATAATTTTACTTCGATACTCAAACACAGTATTATTGTTACTAATTACGAACTGATTTAATTAGCTTAAAAAAAATTAAAATATCGAAAACGCCAAATATAAAAAGAACTAAGTTTTAAACCACACGAGAATCTCGATATAAACATAAAGAAAATAACAGTGACTTATGGAAAATAGTGTACGGTTCGGTTGCTTGGTAATTAACCAACTAACCGCGGAGGGCTTACCTTCCGTTCCTTACATTTCCCCCTCATTCGCGCACCAAGTAATTGTGTCACATTCCAGTCGACAATTACAAAACCGTAACTTGTAAAATAGACCAAGACTGTAAGGCCTAACTATAGTCCAATACAGCTGATCTCAGTTTTTCTTAATTTAAACATTGTGTGTGTGTAATATATGTAATTAATTTATTTATACTTATGACTTGTGATTTTTTTGTAAATAAAACAATAAATGTACGGATATAATTGTATAGAAATTACATGTAGAATTATTTTTGTGTACAAATTATTATTAATGATGTCCAATTATTGAAATGACGCTATAAATAAAATCTTTTACATTTGTTAAACGTCAGGAAGATGTGTTTTGGTAACCTTAATGTCGAACATCCTTCAGCACTGTTCCGGATCTGATAGGCTACACAAGACAGTTGAGTTTTCTCGTACATCGGAATAACGTTAAGTATAAAATTTTATCAAATTTCACAGCGTAAACGCTGTTTTCAAATATATTATGACCTTGAAATAAGAGTTCATAGCTAACAATACATAAATCCTAAAACTCAGGTGACGCGTTGCTCAGGCCTATAAATCAGAGCTTGTCCGATGGTTGTGAGTTGCAGAAGTGTCGCTGTTTTATGTGTGGTCTCGTCTACGCCTGCGGTCACTCGGAAGGGCGTAAAAATATCCATTACCCATTCTCCATTTCGTATTAATGTTTTGTCTAATAGATAGCTTTACGACTTACAGTTGTCAGTCTTTCTTTCATTGTTCACAAATGTCTTTCCATTCATTTTTCCCTTCGGCTACAATGTTAAGTCGTTAGTAGTTTATCTATGGATAGGCCTAACTGCGATACAATGAAAGTTACCTTAACATTTAAAATTTTTACTGTTGTTAAATAAATATTTAGTCAAATGTAAAAAGAAATGAATTATTTACTCGGTTTCTGTTTTCTGCAATCTGATTTTCGAAATAATGTTCTTGGAGTCGTGGTGCGGCGATCTCATTCTGAGTAAAAAGTTTCTGAAAACATTAAACAAACCATAGAAGTATCCAGGGGGTTGGAACCACTGCCCCATTGATAAAAAACGAAGATTTTTAACATATTTTCTAATATTCTAACTATAGTTTAGTTAAGTTTTTACGTCATATTTATCTCGCAACAAATCCCAAACCACTAACAAAGCAACTACTGAATGACTACATTATTATAATATTAAATATTATTAACATTTGGATTGTACATACTCAGTGCAATGTACCAGGCTTCTTCATTGCAATTATAACATCAAACACAAGAACACAGATATTTAATAAAATTTTTTTTGCAAGCCTATTTGAAAAACCGTAACTTGTTTAATTAGCATAAAAGTATGTTTTCACGTCTTACAAATTATTCAAATAATAGAGGTTTTCCTAAAAAAAAGTTGTCCTAGAAGGCTTAAAAACTTACCATTCTGCGTCTAAGTTTGGAAAAGTTTCCAGTGGAGAACCCCCGGTATTTGACCATCCTAGATACGCCTATAAAACAAACAGCAATAAATTATCATTTTTTATTAGCAATTAATATCATTTTTTGTTAATAAAATATTTTCAGGTAAAATCAAAAAATTCACATTACGATAAACATTTAACAAAAATTGTAGCCTATTTCCATGCGGCCGATTCGCTAGGACATTCTATTGAAAAGCAGATAAGTTAAAACCAACAGGCCTTATACGATAACAAAACCCAACCAAAATAGCTCTATTAGTATTAAAATTGTTACTGTACTGGATGTTTTATAGGCAGTTAAGAAACGTTTACCGGGAATTTAGTCATACAATTTAACAAAGTTTTCCCGAAACGATTATTGGTCGTAGTCGAATTTTTCGTACTGACTTGTTCAGCCTTTGAAAACACGAAAATCTCGTGTCGATCGTAAGATACTGAACATGCCTAAATGATAATCATACCGCTTACAGTGAAGGCTTCCACAGTCACACGTATATAGCCAGTACGGGTCAAAAAATTACAAAGGCATTATTTTACAAGCACTATTTTTATAGCAGGACTATTTTATATATAGGCCTAAGCAGCTAGAGAGCACGAGAAATTTGGCAAATTATGTGTAGGATCTTTAAATTGAGGCTAATGATTCTTAAGCACTTTCGAATAATTCTTAATGTTTTTATTTATATTTTGTGTGTCTTCAGTTGTTCATATGTCTGGTATATAGCCACACTGATATGATATATATATATATATATATATATATATATATATATATATATATTTATATATATATATATATATATATATATATATATATATATATATATATATATATACATATATATATATATATATATATATATATATATATATATATATCATATCAGTGTGGCTATGACACATACCAGGACATATGAACAACTGAAGACTGTACTAGCTACTATTGTTAAAATTAATTAAATTACAGCCAAGGTTTTTTGTTAAGCCTAATAAAGATGTAGACGTGGGTTTGACCTATGGAGGTGTTACATTATTGTGATAGATAGCTGACAGGCTAGGTTAGATAGGATTGATTGTGTTCTCTGGATAATGGACACAAGTACATTCACTACCAAGACAATGGAGAGGCTTATTTTGTCTACATCTGGTTGTGTGTACATTTAGAATGTAAATTCAAAGCATAATGCTTTCTAATGTTATATAAGTTCAAACATACTTAAAAAAGTGTTATTGAATTTAGTCTTACACAATAAACTACACTATTTAAAGGAAACTCACTGATTTATTACAGAATTTTGAATCCTTAAAACAATCATATAGTCATAATCAATTTACAGAAAACAGCTGTAGTAAAACCTTACAATAAAAGCCTAGTGTTATAGATAATATCCCAACTGACACGGTTGTTGGGCCTATCATGGTGATGGTGAAAAACCTTTATTTTTTAGAATACTACATAACCTAATTGACACGATTGTTAGGCCTAACACTGTGATGTGTGAAAACCTTTATATTTTTTTAAAAGAATACTACACATCCTAACTGACATGGTTGTTAGGCCTAACACGGTGATGCGTGAAAAAACCTGTATAATGTTTTAAAGAATACTACATAACATAACTGATACGGATGTTGAGCCTATCACGGTGATGTGTGAAAAACCTTCATATTTTTTTAAAGAATACTACATATCCTAACTGATAAGATTGTTAGGCCTATCACGGTGATGTGTGAAAAAACCTTTACTTTTTAAAGAATATTATATAACCTAATTGACACAGCTGTTAGGCCTAACACGGTGATGCGTGAAAAACCTTTATATTTTTTTTAAAGAATACTACATATCCTAACTGACACGTTTGTTGGGCCTATCACGGTAATGTGTGAGAAAAACCTTTTTTTTTTTTAAATAGTACTGAAAACCTTAACTGACACGGTTGTTAGGTCTATCATGGTAATGCGTGAAAAATACTTTATATAGTTTTTTAAAAGAATACTCCATAAGCTAACTAACATGGTTGTTATGCCTAACACGGTGATCCATTAAAAAAACCTTTATTAATTTTTTTTTAAATAGTACTTATAACCTAACTGACACGGTTGTTGGGTCTAATAAGGTGATGCATGAAAAAAACCGTTATATTTTTCTTAAAGAGTAACTTAACTAACATGGTTGTTAGGTCTAACACAGTGATGCGTGAAAAAACCTTTATATTTTTTTAAAGAATACGACATATCCTGACACGGTTGTTGGGCCTACACGATGATGTGTGAAAAAACCTTTATATTTTTTTTAAGAATTCTACATATACTAACTGACACGGTTGTTAGGCCTAACACGGTGATGCGTGAAAAAAAACCTTTATATTTTTTTTAAAGAATACTAGGCTACATATCCTAACTGACACGGTGGTGTGTAAAAACCTTTATATTTTTTTAAAGAATACCACATATCCTAACTGACATGGTTGTTGGGCCTATTATGGCGATGTGTGAAAAACAGTTATTTTTTTTTAAAGAGTACTTCAAACCTTAACTGACACGGTTGTTAAGTGTAACATGGTGATGCGTGAAAGAAACCGTTATTTTTTTTTTTAAAGAGTACTCCAAACTTTAACTGACACGTTTGTTAGGCCATGGTGATGCGTGAAAATCTTTATATTTTTTTAAAGAATACTGCATAAGTTAACTAACATGGTTGTTAAGCCTAACGCGGTGATGCATTAAAAACACCTTTATTTATTTTAAAAAATAGTACTCCAGAACCTAACTGACACGGTTGTTGGGCCTAATACGGTGATGCAGGAAAAGAGCCTTAATTTTTTTAAAGAGTACTCCATAACTTAACTAACACGGTGGTGCGTTAAAAAAACATTTATTTTAGTATTATAATTTAAACAAAGAAAAATCATGATTGACAAGGTATACTTAAAAATAAGTCATTAAAAAAAATAATAAATAGATATGCAAGTACAGTTAACACATCTATTATTCACTCAATAATGGTAGTCCAGTTGTGTTCTGTGAACTCAATATATTTTTAGGAAAGTTTTTGTATCTAAAGCTTAAACAAAAGTTCTATAATAAAATTACAAAAAACAATTTCCAAAAATTTGGCAGAAAAATAAAGTAACTTAAGTGATTATTCTTAAACAAGATATGCAGTTTTAATTCCAATTTTTATAAAAGATTATAGAATTTTAGGCACCTATGATTATTTTAGTAAACTACATAAATTTCTGTTAATTAAAAAAAACAAAAAATAAGCCCCAGAAAACCTTCAGTTATAACTGTTTAAATCCCAACATTTCACAAGGCTCTGTATATAGGCTAGTATGTTGTAGCCAAGAGCAGCAAGAATATTGTATTTTCACTCTACAATCTTGTTATAACCATTAAGACTACGATTTATTACATAAATACAAACTTACCAACTTATATTTTTAATTTCATATTTTCAAGACAAATTTTATTTAGGCTAGGCCTAATTTACGTTCTAGATGCTACTCCATATTATCATAAATACTGTATATTTAAAACTGTATTAAAGCTTTCAAAAAAAATTTTTCATAAAATGTTTATTAAAATTTGAGGTTGAGCATAAGCCATTAGTTTGGTAAGAGTAGTCTACTGAATGTTTATGAATCACTAAATAATTTAATTTTAGCTATAGATTAGCTCTAACTATTATTTTCTCAAAGAAAGAAATTTCTGTTTAAACCATTTGAGTCTCTATATGCAGGCTAGAGTAGCACTACATTTTATTTTATAGCTTAAAGTAGCTCCACTGTCTTACCTCTAATTGTTTAATACAGTAGGGTATTTTAATAACATAATGTTTGTTTTAGTTTAAAAAAAAATACATGTTTTATTTCTAGTTAATGCTTTGGCTTATACATCAACTGATTTATTATAGTCTATATAGTCTATAATTAATTTTTAGTATGAAACTGAAATCAACTGAAGCTGGTATAAGTCCTACCATTTTAAATATTTAACAGAACTCAAGAAGCTTTAAAACTTACTATAATTTTATTTTTCTAACTTAAAAAGTATTTATAAAATTTTTGTTGGTTTTGTAAGAGGTTAGATTTTTAGTACCCTTAGGTTAGCATTTTATGACAACCTTTATAGTCCAGCCACTTAGTAAATGGCCTGCATGAGAATTTCTCACCATGTAGGAGAATTCCCCTCCAACAGTCCAGTGACAACAAAGTTTGCCAATCTGAGTCTACAGAATGTTATTACTCAGAGATACTGAATAAAAAGAAGGGAGCTGTAATGAAAAAGTGGGGACTCAATCTCTCACGCACACATTTTTTCTCTGTCCCATTGGTGTTCTTTGCAGGCCATTTTCTAAGTGGCTGACCTATAATTTTATAAAACACAATGAAATAAAGTATATATCAGTTACCCTTAATTTCTTATCAGTTCCAAACTTAACAGATTCTAACTGTGAGTTCCTGAAATATGTTTTCCTTTCCCTCTCTTACTCTCATATAAGTTTTATTCATCAATAAAATTAGTGTCAAGTACTGTATTTTCTACAATATCATATATATATATATATATATATATATATATATATATATATATATATATATATATATATATATAATATATATATAATAATATAATGTAGTTTATTAATGTGATGAATCAACATACAGTATTATTTAACTATTTTTAGTTTGTAGGTTATCTTAAGTTTTCCGTTAAGGTATCTATTGTCCTAATATGGGATTAGTACTATTATCTGATAACAAGCAGCATTATGTACTTTGGTTTAGATACCACAATGGAAAAGATCTTGCTGGAGGCAGTAGATGTTTGGGAAATAGGTGCACGTTAGTCACATTAAAAATTAGTTGTTGCTAGACAATTTTTTTATGAATAACCATTTTTCTAAAAAAATTTCAGTACTCAGAATACTGTAGGGTATCTACTTAAGACCAACTAATATGTTAATAACATAGTTGCTTTCCAAAACTATTATTACAATTTAAATCCAGATGTTAAATCACAATTCCTTTATTTAATAGCCTATTTATTCTTTCTTTCCAATATTACAATTTTTTAAGCTCTTAAAATATTAGTCATGACGTTTTACTATAAAGTGGATAATAAAGCCTATTTATTCTTTCTCTCCAATATTACAATTTTTTAAGCTCTTAAAATATTACAGTCATGACGTTTTACTATAAAGTGGATAATAAAAATTGTTTATAAAGTATGAATCTCTATAAGGTTAAACTATACTTCATAAAGCAAACCACAATTTAGTTAATTTTGTGGTGACATACATACTTTTAATGTAGCCTAAAAAGTGGGTGTAACAAAAAGTACCTAATATTACGTCACTTTATGGTACCTTATATGTTTTGAGATAATATTTACATTTACCCTGGCACTGTAATGATTTCAAAAATACAGTGCCTGTTAGGTACTTTCTACAAATAATCAAATTTATCAAAGCTGTGATAATTTTCCTTTGCTGTGATTTGCAACTGCAATTACTTCATAAGGAAACAAATTTTCAATCACATTATATTTTTTAGATTTACACCACACAATTGCACTTTTTTTTACCAAAATTTGGACACTTTATTCAGTATAACTTATAATGTTATGTTATAACCATGCTTTTTACAGATTACATTTTGCTTAGATTTCATGATGTTATCGTCTGCTTTGTTTCAAATCTGTGAAAGATGACCGCGGTTGCAATTTCTTTCACGACCTTTTTGATCTTAATTACAAACTAGCTGTGTATCTGTGCTTCGCTGCGTTATTTTTTCAAGTAATAAATATTACAGCGGCAAATTTGTTTAGTACAAAAAGTTATATAATAATTTCAACTTATCTTTGGTGTTATTAGTTTATGAAGAAATTATAATTCTGCCTTCACTTTATAAAAGTCAAAATGTAATTAAAATAATTGTTAAAACAACAGCACTACCTATCGGATTCTATTCAAACTACTCTCTAACACACTGTAATCGGTGGACAATATTTTTTAAGGATCATTTCTTTATGGATTTTTTTTTTTGATTTGGTGGTGAAATCATCATCCTCTAAATACTCCTGACACTAATACAACCAAATGTGAAATTTTCAGCCCAAACGGACCAGTAATGTTTGTTGTATAAAGAACACACATAATAACATTGCCTTATACAGTATAATTATATATATGACTTTATTGATATATGTACTCTTGTTAGCTTGTATGTATTTATATTAAGAATGATTGTATTTTAGGATCTTAAATGAGATATTTCAATTGTTTTAAAATTTATTAATTGTTATAGGAGTTTCTGCAGAATACGAAAAACTTCTTTAATTTTCCATTTCATAATTTCCGTAGTTCTACATAATATACTGTGTTCCAATTGTTTGACTTAAAAATTAAATATAGTCTATTATAATCACAAATTTAACATTAAACTTTAAGATCATGCTGAACTAACTTAATGCAGTATATAGACAATAATTAATGTACATACCTTGCCTTCTTTAGGTCCGATGCTCATGTGCGACAATTCGTATTTGTCGCTGGTTGAAAGTTCAAACTGTTTGACGCACAACCAGAAGCAATTACTACACTTTACTGTTCCCCTTTTAATCAGTGCATCGCGACTTACTGAAGGTGGTTCTAAAATAAATTGTTTATTATAATCCCATGTCTCTACCTTATCACATACGGCAGTTAAATCAAATAAATTATTTCTAATTCAATACATAAAGTGTGATTTTTCTTGAGTTTTTTAATCAATTTGAAACTTACGGTTACATTTTTTGTTCATCACTTAATTATAAAATATTACAGAGACTGTATGGTTCCACAGTGTTATAGGTAGTGAAATTGCAAAAACATTTTTTTTTATAATGTAGTCCGGAAAATCTGCAACAGAGCACAGCACAATACACAGTTTAAATTTATTTAACAAAATCGAGCGTATTTGTTGTTGGAGCATAAATTTTATGTTGCTAATGTTGAATAACTGTAGGAATATGCTATCTAGTGGCACTATTTAATACTACTAGTAGTAAACTGAAATTATCGACAAAGACTATAATGTAAATATAAATAAACTTTATAGTGTGTATGCTTCTTTACAGAAAATTTTTGTTAAAACTTAAGTATTTTCTTTCATTGCGAAGATTCATCAATTATAATCAGCAAGGTGTTGATGCCGCTTCCATCCCATAAAAAAATGAAATATTTTGAAAATTGAAGTTACAATTAACATTTGTTTATAATTTTTATACTTGTTAGCATGTAATAAAGCAGATGAAATGAAATTAATGTTATTCTGTTTTAGTTATTTAAAAAATTTATGTAGTTTAATTAAATATTAAAAATCCAGTTTTAAGATGGCTATAACTTGGGTCTTATATTTTTTTTTTTTTTGGCGTGAAATTCCTACAGATTTATTATGGTATAGACACCTAATAACGGTTCAATGCATGTATTTATTTTATTTAATGCATTTATTTATCAAATGACTTACACAGACATTCTAAAATTGAATTACTGGGTTCATACAGCTTTTTCATGGTGTAAAATAAATTATGGGACCAGTGGTGACCTTTTGTTTCCACAGACCAGATCAACACGTTTACGACACACTAGTCACATAACAGAAAACTAAAATTCACTAGACTATATTACATCATAACAAATAATCAAATTTATGAATGGTAGATTGGTAGGTTATAATATTTTTGTAACCTTTACAATACAACCTTCTCATTTTCTCACTATATGAAGCACGCTAATTATATAAAGAAAGTGTGGTGATTGTACAGAAATCAAAGTTTCTATGATTCCATCAGTTTCAGGTCCCCAGAACCAAGAAAGTAGTTTACTTGGATGTTCAGCCATCTCTCCTCTCTCTATGATTGTGTGTGTATACATGCACACATCACTGGAGACTAAACTAATGGACAATAAATTTAGTAGGTTTTTTTGTATCTTATGGTCATTTTAATGCTCACTTTTTTCAAGTGTAGTATTTATTTATTTTTCAGCCATCTAAAGTATCTAAGCTACACAGAGCAAAACTGATTTATAGCCTGAAAAAAATTATCATCTAAAATAAATATGCTTTCTAAATAAGGAATACTTACAATTTTATGCCTGGTCAAAGCACAAATAACAGCATAGTAATTTCTAAATATTTATTTGTATTTCTGACAAGAGGTCAATGGTTACTTCCCCTACTGGTACTACAATGTTGGCAATTGTTTATACATTCACAAAAATACAATTACTTGGTATATTTGTAAGCATAGGCAGTTAATTTTATTTTATTACATTGAGGCAACACCATTTCTTTAGGCTATACAGTAACTGCATATAGAAAGACGTAAAGAACACTTACTTAGCTTATATGCTGTAATTATTAACATTTTAAAATACTAAAAAAGACAACTTATATTACTTTTAAAAAAAGTGATTCAAAACCAAATTAATTACATAATATTTTATTGTATCAAGTAATCTCTTGAAAAATTAATTATAATCTTTTAAATATTCGGTACCAACGTAAACTTTCTAAAGGAAGTTTAAGAAGTTATTTTTATTTTCAATTCTTAAATATTTAAAAAATCTAAAAAAATGTCTGTGTGTAACACATGTTGAAAAAGAATTACCAAAGTAATAAGTTCTTTAACTACCAAGAAATTACTAAAATCACAAATTTTCTAACACATTACCATATTATACGAATTGAAAGCATTAATTTAATACGCTTTTTAAATGTTAAACACTTTTCTTGTATATATTTAAAGAGCTAATACTAACATTTAAAAATACTGATTTTCAATATTGTCAGCCATGCTTTATTTATCGTTAAGATTAAATACTTATTTCAGAAAATATAACTCTCTTAAACCTAGTTTTTACTATTTATGCCATAATGAAATTAATGAATTAAATGATCAATTTCAATGCAGCAAAATCAAACTGAACGTCTACTCTGTTTCACTTACAAGCAAAAAATACAACAAAAATCCTACAAGACTTGGCTTCATTCAACATAATATTAAATTATTGAAACCGCAACAAATTAATTAAAGGTGTATGAACCAATATTCTATAAAAACTGTTTGCAATTTATTTTTTTAACAGCCTTTTCTTTTAAATCATTTTAGAAAACACTTGTATTAGTTAAAATTTTAAAAATCAGGTAGTACTTTTGTAGGTTTTCAGATATAAAAATTATGTAATAAAAACATTACATAAATATAATGCAAAAATTAATAAACACTGTAACATTTGGAAATTAAACTACACAATACAAATACATTATTATAAAATTATATAAGATATACATAAGCTTTGGTTTATTATAAAAATATAGTTTAAGCATTACTTGAAGATATATATATATACACCACACAGATATAAAATATAAACAATACAAAATGTAGGTACACATAACTTATCCAATAATTGTTTGAAATTCACTTCAGATCATGCAAATTTTATTCTTTCCCATTTTGACTAGAGAATAAGGACAAATGTTCTGAGCTTACTTGCAGCTGACAAGTTTAAAAAAAAATGTTCATGCTTCATTATTGATTTGTCAAAAAAAAAATCATAAAGTATGAAAAAATTAATTGTGCTTGGTAATAATGTTCAAGTAAATGTGAAAAAAGTTAATATTAAATTATTTGTGGAATAAAACTGAAACTCTATTTTCAGATAAATGGTTTCAGAAAAACAGATACATTTTAAACAGATCAAAACAGCAATAATAAACCTACAAATATTTGAACAGGATAATTTATTTTAACTTTCTCATCAGATCAATAAAAAACTATTCAACACTAAATAGAAAATTATAAATACTTAAAATACATACTTTAAGTATCGAGAAATGATACTTACATTGAACATTGCAAAGCTTTCTTAGAAAGAAATGCTGTAAATAAATGTATAAGTAATGTCTGACTAGATTGGGAACCATGTCAACTTAAATAACAGTATAGGAATGTTACATACCATAAACAAAAATATAATATTTGGTCAAATTTTAAGTGTAATAAATATATTTAGTGATAATAGTATTTTCAGGTGGTAAAACAATATATCGTAAGAAAAAAGTATCTAAACTCTTAGTCATGTACTCAACTCGCAAAGAAACACTTGTTCTTGTCACCTTCGAGTTAGACATGAAGGGGGTTCAAATCCTACATCAAGCAACTTGCTTATATATTGTTGCCCTCCATGGTTGGCTAGAGGGCGAAGTCCAATATAAATAAATAGTATATGTGTGCGCGCGCATGCATGCATGCATGCATGTGTGTGTGTGTGTGTGTGTGTGTGTGTGTGTGTGTGTGTGTGTGTGTGTGTGTGTGTGTGTAACTGAAAATGTTATCTTTACATATATTTATTAGGCATAAAATATGTTCACAGGTAAATAAAAATTACATTTTCGTTAATGTAAAAAAGGTCCATGGCATTAAAATTGTTGAATAATAAAAAATGTTAAAATGATAAAATGATTAGTAACATCAAATAAAATATAGGTACAGGAAACACTATAAAGCTTTCAAAGACTGTGCTAAAATAACATCTAGGATCCTTAGGCATGCTGAAATAGACTATAAAATATACTTGTTTGAATTACGTCTGCCTATTAGTGGAACTGCATAATTAACAAATTAATGGTTAGTTGTTAGCATTATTATTTCAACTACTCATACTAAACTTATGACTGTTATTTCATGGAAATCCATTACAACTCTATTTTTATTTACATATTTAATTAACTAATTATAATTTCAAAATTATATGCCAAAACTTTGTTTCCTTGTTAAATTTACTTATACCAACATAACATGATTTCTTACTTTTTTATGTACAACAGAAATTTAAAAATAGAAAAAGTGTATACAGTGATACCCTGGCTAACCATCGACCTGGACAACGGTCTAATTCACAGAATGAAAAATGAAAGCATAACCTTTATAATGGCTGAACATATTATAAGAGTGTTTTTATTTTGTTTAAATTATTTCTAAGCACATGTGTAAATATAACATTGTGCTGAGTGAACACAAACAAGCCTTTGATTGATGGGTGTTTGGTTTTTGTAGGGCAATAACTTCCACCATATTTTTTAGTTATCTGTTCTCAGAATGCCCCCTCCTATTCCTTTTTCTGTCATCATACCTAACTTTACTTAGTGTGTCATCAACTCTTTTACTGTGTGTTTAATCTGTTAGACCCTTAAAAAATTTTAAACAGTTACAATATTATCGTGTTACATACTTTTGATTTTTAAATTTAATAAAATGTTGAGTTTCAAATTGTTGTTTAAATCCTGTTTTCAATTTTTGAATACATTAAATAGTTTCGCATAAGTCTCTATTGTTAAGGGTGACTTGCACAGCAGTCTGCTCAGATAACAGTCTTAGTTTTGGAATGAATTAAGACCGATAACCAGGGTACCACTATATTTTCTATGTATAAACCTGCAACCCATGAGACCCTAAATATCATTGCATAAGAACAATAATTACCATAACACAAACTAAACTATGTTACCTAACTTATTTTAGCACCATTTGATGAAACTGTAACATTAAAGTAAACATACAAACTTTGCAATGTTATTTACCGAATAAATAAATTAAAAAAGCAACAAAGAGAGCATTATACAGCACCAAATCTGAGAACAGCAGAAACCAGATTTGCCATAATGTCATAAGACTGCAGTAGTTAAATTATACGAGGGTCTTTGGAAAGTAAAGAACATTTTGACCCAACAAACTACTCAGATCCTCAACCGCTGCCACCGTTATGTCATCGACCTTTCCACTTTTTACGCCTATCTGACGCTAACAGTGAGAAACTACAGACATTTCCAGTTTATTTGTGTGACTTTAAAATGAGTTATAACATTAATGAACACACCAAGTGTGAGGTTCATACTGAAATACAATTTATGAATGAAAAGGAAGTCCTCCCTATCAAAATTTACAGACAGATAACTGAGGTTTATAGTAATGTGAATACCAGTCAGTGGAATGGCAACATTCCTGACCCCAAATAAAACCTAAAAAAGCCAAACAAATTCTGAGCAACAAGACAGTTTTGACTACAGTGCTTTGAGATTAAAAGGATGTCCTACTCTTCGACTACATGCCAAGAGGGGAGACCATAAATGCAGCAGCCTACTGTCAATTGCTTGGTTTGTTATCAAGCTACATTGTACTTCTTCATGAAAACGCACATCCACATGCATTACGTTGATGATGAACTTGCTTTAAGTGGGAAGTTTTTAACATATGCCTTTTAGCCTAGACTTGGCTCTGGTGATTACCATCTTTTTCCCAAATTGAATGATATTTTTGGTGGTGACAATGAACTGAAAGAGAGCATTAGTAAGTTGCTCAACAACTTGGCAGCAATTGAATATACAAAAGGCTGGAAAAGTTCATCAACAAATGTTTAAAACTGTACAGCAACTATGCAAAAAAAATAACGAAGGTATCAAATGTGTTGGAAAATAAATTTTATTTCATTATTATCTGAATAAAAAAGTGTCTAGCAAAGAAAATTTTCTTTACTTTCCAAACAGCCCTTATACAAAAGAAATTAATAAAATACTGCTTCCTGGCATGCTATATATTTCTTACATTTTTTGGGGCTAACATGCTTTTCAAAATGTTATTAACAGAAAAATGAAAATTATAGTAGACCCACAAATATCCAGCTTCAGGTGACTTGTGTAATCTGGCCTGGCCTACCTTGCCAAAATAAAGTTGTTTAGGGGCACAAGTCTTAACAATGACTTCCATGTAATCCTATCTTTTCCCATATCTGAATCGACTTTCTGCCACATTAGTCTAGGTAATTGTGAGTCTACTTTATTTGAATGTCTCATAATATGCTGAAAATTATACTTTCCTAATTGTTATACAATTAATTAAAACTTCACAAAAAAGGAAATATTTTAAGCTATATTGTTACTTAAAGAAAAAAAAACAGGGTTGCTTTATAATTTTAGGTTTCTTTGTATGACCAAAAACAAACAATACTGAAACTTATAACTAAATCATGTGCGTCTCTACCAGCGGATGGTTTAATGTTTGTTTATACTTGAAACATATGTCCAAATGTTTGGGACAGACGTTTTTAACAGTCCTAAACAAATTATTTAATAAAGACTGTCATCAACGATACAGAGAAATATTTGCTGATATTGCAAAGTTTGACATTTTGTTTATTAAATATACTTTTTAAAATAGATTTGTTTATAAAAAATTTAAAGAATATTTTGAATATAACATTCAATAATGCAGGATAGCATTTTTTTAACATTTCTGTTTTACAAAAACAATCTATTTTATTTTAATACATTTCATAAAAAAATGAAAGAATTTTTTGTAGGATGCAATGAAAATCATATACCTAACCTATAAATAAAATTTCAATGTCCTAACCTAACAAAATGTGTGTTATAAATTGTAATATTAAAACCATTTTACAATAAATACTGTTACGTTGTTTTATTGTGTATTAACTGTTTGGAAGCATTCGAAATATTTTTATTAATATAACATGATATTAATCATAATAAAAATGAAATTATTTTAACCTTTATTAACAATATAGCTTTACATAATCTAATAAATATGTTTACTGTTTTATTATATTTTTTTATCTATTAATACAGTTTTAGTAGAATACTGTTGTAATAATATTCACAACAGATACCTTCTTTATCACAAAATCACTACTGGCAACCAATGGTGAGTTGCTTAAGATTGTAACACTCTCTTCTGAGATATGTTTTAAAACCAGTGCTTTTAAGTTTAAATCTGTGAAATTAAGTTTCAGTATTGTTCGTTTTGGCTCATTCTATACTTAAACAGAACTCTAATTTATTGAAAATTTATCTAATAGAATTATTGCCTGATATTTTTCTAAAGTAACACAAATATTTCAATGAAAGTATACACTTCTATATAAATATTTTTATGCATACTTTCATTTACAGCTTTTATAAGGCAAACTTTCACACTCTACACTTAGCTCCAAGATAAAACTATGGTTTTAATCTATGCAATAACAATAATCTATGCTAAGGACTATTCTGTACTAAAGCCGTACATCATGGCTACTCTATGGAAGAACTCTGAGATCGCATTCTTAAGTGTGGAATGCGTTGCATGCTTAGTGAGAGAACGCACACCATGGAATAATACTGGTAGTAAAGTTCGGAAACGTAAATCATCTAGCTGTGAGAGGAGGTCAAAGACGGATACAAGCATTTCTGCCCAAACTGCGACATGGGCTTCACTGTCCTGTTAAAATATAGTTCAAAAAACATTTTTTTACTGGAATAAATCTATTGACTTTAAATTGTCAGTGATTGTTGGAAACAGTAAAGTGTGTTTCATCCTAAACATTACATTTTTAAATATTTATTTTTTTATTATTATTTCAATATCAACCTGATTAAATAGTAATGAGAGTCCTCCTGCAGAAAATTTGTGTAAACATACATATAAACAGTTGTATATGCTGCATTCTATGGTGAACATAATGAACATACATGTTTAAGATCAAATAGAACCTTCAAAACATTAACATTGAAAACATAAACCCAATGGGGCAAAGCCCTAAGATAAAACTGATCTTATAAATGACTGATGACTTACCATAACTTAACAAAAAAAAGCAAATTAGTTGGACGGAAATCAATTTTTTTAATATATAGATATTTCTGTACTTAAAAAAAAAATTAAAACATTTTCACACATCAAAGTTTGGCAAAGATTTAAAAAAAAAAACTGATTCAAACTTTTCCATATGATACTGAACTTTAAAACTCAAATTTCAGGACAACTATAAGACTTGAATGAATATCTTACTAAGCCTTAAAAAATATCAATAATCTTGTAAATTAAAATTAATTAATTAAATTAATCTATAAAATTAAAATATGTAGTTATAATAAAAAAGTGATTTGAAGATAAGCCTAAAGCAAGTGAAAGAAATTCTAACACAAGAGATTGGTGTGTGCAGTATAATTTCAAAATAATATTGTTAAAATCCCCATACATGCAAAGGCTTAAATTTATTTTCTACAATAGTTTAACCTTCTATTACTATTGTTTTTGATTAACATTAATTTGGACTTAGAATCAGAAGTGTTACTTATATTTCACAGAGGAAAGATAAGTCTTAAGATATAGGTTAACTCATCCTGAACTGAAATTTCATAAAAATGTGTCCATTTGTGTACTCTTCAGCAATAAGTGATACAAAAAAAGATGTAGAAACATTCTACTAATATAACTACTTTGGACTAATGTGACCTGTTTTCAGACACTCCTGTCAAAATCTAAAGATATATTATTTTCATAGTCACTATACTATATTTGTACAGTGTGAAATTAAAGACGGTATCTTAGTCGTCTAATGAAAACAAATTTCAAATTTTTAATTAGAGCCTGATTAACATGTTCTCAACCAGGTTTGAACAACAAGACTCTAACAAACAAATGGTGGACTAATGAAGCAGAGAGGAAGCCTGTGGTCAGTGGATCACTGCTATCTAGAGTAGGCCTACAGTTGCACTACAGCTTAATGTCTTAATTTAACCAAGTGTTAAGCGTTAAGTCAGTTTAATACCATTTTAATTATTTCAAAATTTTGTACAGCTATATCTGCTGAATTTAAAACATAATTTTATTTGTTTGTATAATATGCTCATGCAATATTGCTAGAAACTAGACGACTACAAATGAATGAAGTTGGCGTTTCTCTAGACCTTATTTTAAGCACATTTTTAGTTAAAAAAAAACGTGAAAACAAAACAAAATCAATCTTGAAATTGGTTGTAACAATTTTTATAATTTACCTTAAATTTAATCCGTAAGTACCAAAACAAAGTGCAATTCTGTTTTCAAAATTGTTAGTTAATGACGGATTATTCATGTTATTATTACTGTTTATTCAAACATTTGCTATTATTGTATGTATGTTTCCAACAATTTGAAATAAAAGAAATTTTCAGTTCAGGAATAAATGGGAAAAACTAAAAATCAACCCTGACCGCCGTTAGTTTATTTTTTTATTTACTCCTAAACCGTACATTACTTTTATTTTCAATGTTGTTCAATGAATTCAGTAAAATACTATTTTTCATAAATGATCAAAAGTTGATGAACCAATTATGAGAAATTAGTTTGCTTTTCCGAGTTCTTTTTATAGTTCTTTTTACTGGAAATAATTCAATGTGAGAAAGTTTGTGTAATGTTTTTGCAAAATTTATTTAAACAGAGAAATATATTCATATTAAAACTACTCCACAATTAAGTGTATTTGTTTGAAATTTTATAATTTTCTTTTTGAGTTGCCATCCAAGTTTTGAACTGAAAGTCTGTTTTTTTTACATTTATTATTTACATAATTTTTTGTAAAAAAATTAGACCTTCAGAATAGCATAATAAAAATGCACAAACTTTTACAATAACATCCCTATTAAAGCAGTAGACAATGAAGAAACATGACTGCAGTGAGTGTACTGGTATGACCAGGTGTGCAGAGGTGGGTACATGATGGATGGCTCACTTAGTGGTGGAACCAGTCTGCCATGCTTCATCTTCTGTCAGCTGATCATTACTCATAACACGCCTCCGGGTAGTCCATCAACAATACTCTGACTAATAGCTATATTTTTTATCACTTAAGTGGTGCAAATTTATAATATGACTGAACGAATAAAGATAAACAATACAGGTACTTTTAAATGCATGTAACTTATTTTGAAAACCAACAGAACATAAGATAAAACTTTTCTTAACCAGACTAATTGGAAGCTGATCCAGACAATTATTACATCCAGATTTAGATGTATAAAATGTCTTCAAAATATTCATTTTGAGGACGTGTTATAGATACTAAGTAAAAACACATTTTATAAAGAAAAAAAAAGAACAGCAGAGTAAATCAAACAACATAACCTGCAAATTACAAACACTATTTCAAGGAATGAAATTAATAATGTAGTTGTATTTAATCTGCAAATATAAGCTTTTTTTACACTAACAAATTATATTGAAAATACCAAAACTAGCACATCAATTACCCTGATCACCGTCAAATTCATTTTTTTAAATTCAATCATTAATTTTAAGAAATTCTAGATGCCAATTTATGTAGAATTTAATACTGATTACAATGAAAAAATCAGATTTTTAGAACAGTGCAAGGAAAAGTTATAATTTTTTAAAGATTTGAAATGGCCACTATTTTGAAACTTATTAACGGATTTTATTGATAAAAAAAAAGTGTTTTACTAAATGTACATTGGCTTACCAAATGTATTACCAAAACTGATTTTTGTAATAGCTTGAACAAGTTTGTTATTCAGCAAAATCCATCCAACAGTTTAAAAATTTCACCATTCCAAATTTTAAAATCATAACGTTTTTGATCACATTTCAATCAGGAGCCTGACGTTTTGTCTCAAAAAACATCTCTTTTAATTCAAAATGCAGATAAATTATACTACAGTTTTTACATTTAAAATGCTTTAAATAGTTTAGCATTTAATATGATCATGTGTGTATGGTTTTAACAATTTTAAGCAGAACTTACCTTGTAAATACTGGTTTTCCTTTGCTGTTCAATTTCTGGAGGTAATGGCTCTGTCATATGCAATGGGGGATCTGTAGCAAGTTTATGTTGAGACACAAACGGGTTTTTCCGCTTCTCATATTGGCCAGGCTGTGGAGGCATAACACATTGTTGTTTTCGCTTCTTATATTCATCCATTAGACCTTCGACTTCATCACCGCCAGCTACATTGTAAACACAATCTTCAGTCTTCGTATTTTTTCTTTCATCTGTATCTTCTTCACTACTGGAATCTACATACTGTTGTGCTAAGTCTGAAAATAAAAAAGGTTTCTTTGTTTCTATTTCATTTGTCTTTTTTACAGGTGAAACGTTCTGAGGTGCTTTTTCTTCAACATTATCTTTTCTATCCTTAACATTGTCATCATTACTTGCTTCAGAAGTATTACTACTTTGTACTGTTGACACATCTATTTTTAGTTCTGATTTTATTTCACTTTTTTCTGGCAAATCCTTCCACTTTACATCAGGGAAATCATCTGTTTGTGCGATTAAAAAGAAAATAGGCTGATCTGAAATTCGGTCAACTGCCGAATGCGTGCCATTTTTATCCAAAACAACATCTATATAAGTATCGCATAAATTATCAAAACTTTGCCTCAGTCTTTTCAAAAACGTTGTCATGTCATTGTAATCGTATTCAGGGTTTCCACCGACAGAAAGTTTTTTCATTATTCCGTCTTCATTGACACTGACAACAGAATCATCTTTACTTTTTCCCAATTCTAATTTTAATTTTGCGTCTTCATCTTCTATGATTCTTTTCACTCTGTCGAGTGTAGCACCTGACTTCTTAACTTCATGCAGGCAGAGGTCAAATAATGTTACGACTTTCAGCGTCCACGCTGCACCAGCTTGTCTGTAGAGGTTAGCAGCTTGGTCAAGACCAGCTACTTTTTGGACAAGAAATTTTAGGCCTGGTCTAGAGTCGAACTGAATGGCAGCATCATAAGAGAGGTCAAGACAAGACATCAGGATTTGTATGTGATGTTGAGTCATAAAGGACATCATGCCGGGAAGACTTTGATGTTCTTCTTCTGAAGGATGCTCCCGACTCGGAGTTACTGCTGGTGATTGTAGCAACACATTGGCCAAACTGAAAGAAGATCGAAGATGTATATCACAAAAAACTTTATGCAACCCAGATAATTTTTACAGATATACCACAGTAAATGTTGATCTGTCACTCTCTTAAAAAAATCAAAACGAAACTAGCTGTGGTCCTCAAACATAATGTTAACAATCAGAATTAGTTAATTATTTTAGCACAGGTTTAATTGTATATTTATTATTTTTTTAATGACACATTCACTGTGGCAAACTTTTACGATTTAAGCACCCTGTGCACTATACGAAATACAATACAACAAAAACTATATTGTGATTTCAATTATAATGAATATGGTAACTGTATTTATTACTGAAGGTTTTGAAAGTAACTGGTTACTATATATGGGCCTCGCTTGTAAATTTCTAGTAGCTATATATGACTTTGTTTTCGTTTAAATATTCTAGAAAAAAACATTAAAAAAGTCCGGAAAGCATTCTTATGTAAAAATAAGTATTTCACTTTTTTAAACTTTTTAAACTTATCTGTCCATTTTTATCAAGCAAAACATATCATACAAACAAGACACACATCAATTACTCACACTGATGTAAGTCAAATTTGACACTAAGCCAAAGAACCTGCTAATCGCCAGTGATAATGTTGTATACCAGACTAAACTTGCCTTTTGGGACTTTGAGTCAAATTTAACTAAATCAGACTGAAACAAAGTTATTACATTTAATCAGTAGAAATTTACAGGTGATGACCATACAGTAAATGATTATCTTATGGAATTAAAAATATAGTTGCATACATCACTATTACTGACATTTCTATCAACCTAAATACTCGGAATCGTTGTACAGGATCCAAAGAACATTTCTAACACAAGTTATAATTTTTCGAATAAAAATGTTGGAAATTTGAAATATTGGAATTATTTTATGCAGCCTATATAAGCGCTCTCTCTCTCTCTCTCTCTCTCTCTCTCTCTCTCTCTCTCTATATATATATATATATATATATATATATATATATATATATATATATATATATATACTGACAATCAGTTAAATTTTGAAAGCAACATTAGGCAAGATGGGACAACCTTCATGAGCATTCCCAAAAGCTCCTTAAGAAAGATCCTTCATGGAGGACATAAAGGAGCAGCAGATATCTTAAGGCAGAGCACAATTCAGGAAAACCATGGGGCTTATTTCAGGGCAATATGGTCTGATGGTGCACATGAACAGGATAGGAATGTACCACGGAGAAAACAAGTATTAAGAAAGAAGAGGGAACTGCATGCCATAATTTATGTTTGAGAGGGTCTTTCCAGCAGTAAGCTAAGTGTATTTTGGCATCCAAGACCCTGAGGACCTCCAGGATGGGATAGTCAGTAAATTGCTGGAACTTACTAAGGGTACCAATCTGCTCAAGTAGAACTCAAGAGGTTTAGTTGCACAATAGACCTGTTGATCACAGTGCCTGGTGTTTTATTATCCCTTCCTCTTGTATTCTATTTACCTAAATGTTGAAGAATAGCCAAACTCCACACTAAGGTGTAAACTTACTGTGTACGAAAATATGAATTTGTTTTTGCAAAATAAAATCGGCCTATCCTAATTAAGATGAAAGTTATTAAAACCAAATATTATGAAGATCTATATACAAAGTTGTACAAAGATTAGTTTTAAAATATACACATTTTAGTCCATTCAAATATTTTTTATGGATATTTTGTAGCAACACAGTACAGCTGCGAAACAATGGAGAAAAAGATCTACAACCACAATAGCAATCAGAGTTGAGAGGGCTAGATTTTCTGTTACTAACATACGTATCTCCAGTCAAGCTATGGATATCTGGCAAAATCTCTAGCACGTAGAAGCTATGATTAATGCTGATTAAGTGCTACTATAGCCTCGGCATGACTACACTCACCTCGGAACTACGTGAGGAGCACCCTGTATAAGGAGGCTTCCAACAGTCTGCAGCAACATCTGGTGAGCCAACAGACCAATAAGTAAGTTCCTGAAAGGCACCCGTACAACATAGTGCTCAGGATTAGCAGACGGCGCCAGGTCCAGTGGATAAATCAGGAAAATGTAACTCCTTTCATCTGTGTCAACTTCTGATTGTAAGTTCATGCAATCTTCTCCTCTCTGGCCCTCCAACAAGAACACCTTTGCAACAGAACATTTCCATTAACATCAATTTACTACACATTTTTTTCTACAGAAGTGTAACCTGAGTAACTTATTATTTTGTATGTCAATTTATGTGTAATTGTTTGTTTAAATAATCAGTTCAGAAAATTTACACTTTTTTTGAAAGATTCTGTAAGTACTAAAATCAAAACAGTCAATGTACTGAGAATAGAAAAACACCTTATTTTATATTAATATCATCAGTACTACTGTATTTATTTCAAGTATATGTTGCTGCTCCTTTTATCAAACCATTTCTGAATAAATTCATCTTGAAAACTCACTAGGAGTATATCAAGACGTTTTGAAGATGAAGTTACTCAGAAAGGCAGGGACAAAGAAAGATTTAAAAGAAAAATCTAATAATAGCAAAACAAGTATATAATTATATAATTTAATTAAATTTAAAAGCAAAGAGTTGGTATTGGTGATTTTGCTACTTCAATTTAGAAAACTGCTCCTCAAATAAATATTTCTTCAAAATTGTTTTACTGTCCTGTCTCTTGGCAAAAGACAAGCACTGCAAATGTTTCAAAATACTCCCTATTTTGACATTTTTACAATCCCTAGATATAATTTAAAAACCAAAAAACTGGTTTTTGTGTGTGTGTTTTTCATTTTAAAGAAAAAACTATTATTTCAAAGTTTTTGAACCTTTTCTGAGTTCTTTCTGAATTAGCTATGTAACCCTAACATACAATGGAGTTTAAACAACTTAATTAAATTATTAAAAAGGGCCTCACATTTTGCTTAAGCATAAACCAAGTGGGTTTCTACCTAAATAAAAATTATCAGAAAACTATAGATAAATAAAATGTTAGATACAAATAAAAGAATATTACAGACAGTAATCCTATAATATTAAACAAGCAATCTTTGTATGCATGTTTGTTCTTTTTTAATTTTGATATAGGCTAATGTTGGAATTTACTATCTTCAGGCTCAAATAATCAATCTAGATAGATCTCATCTGTGGGAAAATTACTTATAATTGGAAGAATGCTAATAACAAGTTCATATGAGTATGTACCTAAGAAGTTTAATACAAAACTAATAGGTCCTTGGAACCTTTCGTGGTTAATGGGGAAAAAGAAATGAATAATGGGTACTCTAGATACTATCAAACAATGATTTGACTTTACTTGTTGTGCGAGCTGTTTCAATCGTAAATTTTCCTGTACTGTGGAGTCACGGCGCGCAGCCACTTTCAGGTGAGCTCCGTCACCATAGAAATTGTGAGAACCTGGACGAAAACCTGCCATCAACTGATGTAAGGAGAATAACGATAAAGAACAGGCTCTGTGAAGACCCAAACAAATGATTTCCCATTGTAGAGGCGTGAGAATGGCAGCAGTGCTCAGCGCTACGTGTCTGTAAACACAGAATTAAGATTCATTTACTTATTAAACAGACTGTACTGGCTAAGTCAAGGACACAGTTATTTATTACATACAAATAATAAATAACTATTATCTTACAGATAATCATAACTACTGGAGCGTTCCTTGTTACATTTGCTAAAAAGTCAAAATTTAAGCCAATTTACAACAAAGGAAGTTTCCCAAAAACAAATAACGTTTAAGATCTGAACCTTTATACACCTGTAAATATGAACAAACAGCCCTTATGTTTTCATGTGAGCATCTGTTGGTAACATAACTGTAGTAAATCAGGAAGTCAATAAATTTTTATTTTCAATTCAAAAATTGGAATTTTAAGAAAGGAATAGAAAATAATTTAAAAAAATTAAAGAGTGTTTGGTATCAATATTAAAATAGACTCCATACTAATAAAAAATATATACAGTTGACAGTGTTTAGCTACATGTGACACTTTGTTCTGCCCAAAGTTCTACTAACCATCCAGAAAACATTTATCTGTATAATCACAAACACAAGAGCAACTTTCAAAAGGCAACAATTTCAGGCCAGTAAATAATGAAATAAATCTTATATTACCAGTAGATAGCCTACTTTAACTACCGTTATACTACACAAAATTTTATGCAGTAGCGATAAAAGTGTCAATGTTTTTGGATTTTCCCATGTGTCTTGGTCCTGTTCTTACTCGCCCTGAGCAAAGTCAGACACTTAGCTACAAGCCTTCTACTGTAATAGAGCTACAACCATAGAAAGTTAAAAATTTAATGTCCTACTTATAATTTATTGTAAGTGATCTACAATTCTAACAAGAATCTGAGAAACAGTTCTTGTGTGTTTTTTGATATCTAATTTTTTTCGGAATTACGAATTTTCAAAAATTTCGAACTTTGAAAGGTATAAACTTAATAATATCTACTGACAAAATAAATGCAATTAATGATTTCTATATTAGAAAATATCAATTATAAAGGTTAAAGAATCTTAGAAATAAAAAATGTATGTGACCTAAAATAGCATCTGCAGATCAGTCAAAAGAGTTTTAGTACCATTTGACTCTCAAGATTACCAGCTCATTTCAAGGTCCTGGGTCTTACCATGATGGCTATTCCAATAGCTCTTTTCAAAGGAAATTTGCTAAAAAGAGAAATGAATATTAATTGTATATAATGCACTTGAAGAGTTGGCAACTGATGTAACACTAGACTCAATGTAACTCACACCAGAGCACCAAAGCACACTGGAGCATGTATAATCTTCAGTGACACCGTTGTCACAACCCATTACCCATCTCCATCTCTGTTCTGAGACCTAACAATAGTTTGGTATTATTTGCAAAGTATTTTTTTTATCTGCTCAATGCTGAATAAAGAGTTATAAAATTACCTTGGTAATAGTTTATAAAACAATATTCTGCCTTTATTAGCAAATTTAAATTTAAAAATGAGCTATTAAAGTGGACATCATGGTAAGACCTAGGACCTTGAACTGAATACTTATCTTGACCTATATATGAACTATAGTTCATATCAAGGAATCATTAAAATTGAGTGTGTATATACGCGTTCTTTTTTCACAAAATAGTGTTCACAATTTTGGTCTGTTTTGATTCAAACTTGGCACAAAAAATGATTTTGGTAAAAGCATGGACAATTTCATTATTCCAGAAAAATCCATTCAATTGTTTCAAAATTGCAAACAGTCTAAATCTTTAAAAAAAAACAGAACAATTTTATTTATACCTTTTTTTAATATCTGATTATATCTCCATAAACAGTGTTAAAATTTGTATTAATTGTCAACATAATCTGAAGATTTAAAATACTAAATAAGCTGATTTTATCGCTATTTATAAAGGTGATGTATGTTTTTTTAAAAAAGTGTAACATAAAAAAGTGACAAAAATTCAATTACAAAATTTCTGATAAACAAAAATACCAAAAAAATCTCAATTTTTATAGGGTCTGAGACATTGAAGTATCAACATTAGCTGCCACACAGAGGTGACTTACAAAGGTGAGCGTAAATTATATGCCAAAAACAGTTCCAGCCTATCGTCTGTGTTTTGTCACGGTATAGAGGTATCATTAGCAGGTTTTCGAGTGATTAGTAAACTTAAACTATAAATATATAAAGATAACATTTATTTAACAAGACTGAAAACAAATAAAAATTGGACGAAAAAGGCACGATTAAACAACAGTAATTCAAACAATTACAATTAGTAGTGTTTAGTCTCTACTAATAAGCCTATGTGGTTTTAGCCCACTTTCAATGGCTCGATTCATAATATAAAAACTCCGTTAAAGTGTCACATTATGCACGTAGCTAAAGCAGATGTCAGGTTACTGATACACAGCTGATATTGTTAGCAATACTCGAATAAGCAATTATTTTCCACTCGAGAGCTCTGCAGCTTGCAGCTAGAAGCCAGGCTAGGCCACTCAAATGTAATGTAATGGATATCCGATCATGCAGGCCACGCTATGTTCAGGTTCATATTCCTGTTTGACCAGTCGTACAACTTTATTTTGTAATTTAAGTCAAGTGTCACATTGACATTTCAACCATTTTTTTGTTGTTTTAATTGTTTACGTAGTAAATTCCTGTGCAATTTCTACTCGATATGTGTGACTGTAGATTCATCGAAGTTAACTTTACCTGTTTTACAGGATTCATTTGGTTTTCCAAACTTTTTTGTAAATTGCAAACCTTTTTGTCAACATTCTGATAACTTGAGTTATGATGAAAATTCGAGCCTTTTAGATTTTCTTGATTTGGGTCTATAGTGAAATCACAAGGTTGTAGATAATCAAGAAAGTTCAGCATGATCTTTTATTTACTTGGAAATAAATTTAATTATTTCTTAATTTAGGGCAAGTTTTAAGTTTCAAATACAGCAGAGTCTCAATTAACCGTTATTTTCTGAATCGTTAGGTTGAAGGACAATGAAAATAGATCATCTGTACTTTCAGCGATCAATAATATATACTCCTCTGTTTATAACACAGAATGTTTTAAAACTCTTAAAATATTCACATAACATATGTGAGAGCACCACACGCCACTTTGAGTACTCACATGACTGTTATGTGATCGAATTATATGCTAAATAGTATTATCTTAAATAGTGTGGGTATTTATATTTCAATAGAAACATTCATGCACTTTCTCAGAATGTCGCCTATACTATAAATAACTGGTGTCCAGTTACAGGTATTGTTTAGAAGGTTACTTTTATTATATATTAAAAATTATTTACACGGGATGACGTTTAAAAATGTAAGATAAAGTAATTAACCTGATGGTTAATAGAAAGTCAAGGTTAAAAGCGTATAGTTAACTGAGACTCTATAATAATAGAATATTTAATGAAAATATATACAATCAATACTTTGTAAATGCTGCCCTCAATATAATAAATTTTACTTGAATTAGTTGTCAAGAACAGAGAAAGTGCAAAAATAATAATTTAAACTTAAATGTTGTATAGGACACGATTAGCCAGAACACATTTTTTAAAAATTAATTAAGAAAAAATGTACTTTTTTCTCATTTCCTTGATAACACAAATAGTATTTTTCAGTTCAAAAATAAAGCAGTTGCTTTATATCCTAAAAATATTTCAAAATAGTTAAGGAATCATTTTTGAAAAGTGTTGCCAACTGATACCGCCATCATTATATCACATCAAATAACCACATATGCATACCAAACAAAACAAAACAGTAGCGTAGCGACAGTAAAGTTGCTGTGCAACTTTCACAGCCAGACATCAATGCAGCCAGACTTATTTATGAATTAAGACATTTGTGTTTATTTTTTTTAATAGAAACAGTTTAAAAATAGTACATTATACTATCATGTTGTGTATTATTTTAAGGTCAGGTACTATACAATACAAATTGTATTTTTGTTTTTAAAAGTTAATTAAAAAGTTACATCATTTGTATTTATTTCATCCAATTAAATGCTTAAATATAAAGTAAAAATAAAAATTATTTCCCTTTATTTCTAACTTTCTTGTTGGAAGAAAAAATTACAGATTTTGAATTTTTTACACCAATCCATGGTAATGACATAACTTATATAAGATTTCATGTTCCTAAGTCTTGTGTATTTTACTAGATTAGTGCTTTACTACAACAGAGCTATACTGATATAGATTTTTAAAATTTTGGTTAACCATTTGATCAGTAATGATGTCATGGAAGATTACCACAATAGAGCCTGTATAGGAGTGACATTTTACACCTAAAAATGTTAAAAAAAGAGTACAAAATATAAAACTTTGTCAAACAAGCAGTTTTTACTATGTTTAAAAAATAACTTTCTTCACAAAAAATTAACAGGTAAGTTCCAGAACTCTTGAACTAATATTTCATTTCTATTTGGAAATCCTCAAAATAGTGACAGATACAACATAATGGCATACTGCAGTCTGAATACTCGTAATTTGTGTATTTTCTCTTCTCTTTGCATATAGCAATGGTTTTGTAAACCCTCCTTGAGCCTTTCAAGTGGGACCTGATGAGGAAAATGGCAGCCATTCAAACAATGAAACTTTTTGTCAGTATGTATCTTGCCTCATTAAAAAAAATGTTTGCACTAATTATCAGACGATAGCTTTCAAGCACTGGCAAGAGATAATAAAGTACAAGCTAAGCCCAAGAAAGAATTCACAAGCATTTCCTAAAAACTCCTTCCCATTTCCTATTTCATAGTAGGCTGTCTTTGTGAGCTCCTACCCTGTCCTCCGGCAATCTTATATCTGCTTATAAAGTAATAGCAACTGAAATTCGCATGGAATAGCAAATATAAATTTTCATAAAAAAACCTTACACATGACGTTCCAAAATGTCACTTCAGTTTATGATAATGCGTAAGTCGGATAAGTTCCAGAACATCATTAATTAAACTTTCATCATATTTGTCTTAATAATCAAAGGGTTAAAAAAAAGTTAAATGATCTCTTAAACAAACACTGACTAATACATTAGCTGACAAAGTTTAATCACTACACAGCTGATTTTAAAAAAATTAACAAATATTACTTCATTATTTAAGTATGTATTTGTACATACTTCATTACAAATTTTACTTTTAAGGCTATGGGCTGAAGTATTGGTTCATTTTTGTCTGCACACTGTAACCTTATTTTCCACTCGATATCAATGGCATTTGTAACAATTAAATGGAAATAACCATATACTAGATTTTCAGTGACAAAACAAACTCTGTGCAGTTTACTAAACATTAAATGTTTATCAAATCAAGTAGATTTGAGATGGTTGATGCAAACAATTTGTTTGTTTTTTATTTGTGGAAAATGGTTTGGCATTCGCTTAATATTAATGTTTTTAGTATAAGTTGTTAAAATTTTAGTGTTAAAAATCCAAAATAAGGAACAAACTAGTGTGTAAACCTTTCTAGTGACTAAAAATTATTCTTTTGCGTTGAGGTTATTCATTTCTGATTTTTCATGTACTACATTTTTTTTATTTATTGTTTTATAGTAATACATAGTTTTCACTAATGTAAAAAAGTAATAAATATAAAATAAATAATAAATGTATTGGCAAACTAGTTGTGAACAAAACTCGACTTATAACACTGTAAAGAATTTAAAAAAAGTTACTCTGTAGTATTTTCTTTAAGTATACATATTTTATATCAAACAATACAAACAATTTGGTATTGTTAAGTTAATTATTGAAATTTTAAGTTTTTGTAAATTTAAAATTATAAATTTATTTCTATATGACATTATTATAAAATTGACAAAATAAAAGCAAATCATTCGGTGATATCTCATTTTTTGACCATGTTTATGTATTTCTTCAAACACTTGGTCAAAAGAGATATTTCAGGCTCTGTCATTTTATCAAACAGTCCGAATTTAATCACTGCCTTTTTAATACTGACTATGAAACTTTTGCTTAGCCTTAGAAGGGTTAAGATTACATTTTGTATTACATAACCTTGTAGCTACAAAATACATACTACATAATCCTTGTAGGATTACACTGTATGTAAATGCCTGATATTGCGGGTACATAAAACATTAGTGTACCTGAGGCAAGCACATCCCAGCCGAGCGATGGTTTCATAAGGCTGTACAACACACTCTATCATCACCAATACCAACTGCTTCAGCATCAGTGTCCCCTTGTCAATTTCACCGAGCTCTGTAAGATTAAACACATTAAGAATTAAAAAATGTATGGAAACACTTTACAAATACGACATGAATGTTTTACCTTATACTCATTACAAATTACAACATTCCTAGCAGAAAAAAAGACGATTACGTTAAGAATATCGCTAAAACATTTGTATTTACATTTATCTTTTCACTTAACAATAGTTCCCTTGATTTACATAAATTCCATGACTTGTTCACCGTTTGACAAAAAATAAATCCTTGACACGACTGCAATGAACTGGCCATACTTACCAACAGTAAATACACGGTTTAAAATAAAACAGTTTCAGACCACAGGTAAAACGATTTCACTGCAGTTTCAGCTGTTAGATGCAAAGTATCGGTAATGTAAATAGTTTATTCTAAAGCCATCAGTGCAGCACTTATCTACGAAAGAATTATATTTGACATGTTGATACAATAATAGACCTCAAATGTTAAATTTTCATAATGAGTTTACACGACCAAAATCGGTAAACATTTTACGAGAACATTTTACTGCTGTCATGTAAGCACAACACCAACCTAAAAAAAGCTAAGAAACATATGCCATGGTCACCAGACACGGCTATATTTGAAATCATTTATATAAGATGGAATTAAAAATCTCGCCTGAGAGTCATTTGTGCAGGCTCTTTGAACCTCAGCAACCAGATCAGAAGTTCCACCAGGACACCTTATACAAGATTGTGGACCTTGTCAAGGGCACTGGAGTCGGTTTAAGTAGTGATAGGGGAATACAAAAAGCTCTTAAGCTGACGTGTCGGGGGCTACAAAACCTCTGTTAATCTCCAAGGAAAAAACATAAGAAACATATTAAATACATTACATTTTCAATACAAATTCTTACCGGCAATTATTTTTTACTACACTTCTAAATTAACCACAAAACCATCACTAATGATTCTGATAAAATTTTATTAAAATGTAATCCATAAGTACCCGAACCACAAAAATCCTGTTCAGGTGCAAAAAAAAAAAGATAATACCATAATTTCTTAAGCCCCAATCATCAGATTTTTTTGCTCAAATTTTGCCTGGTTCGGGAAATACTGGTTCAGGAATAAACCGAGAAAAAATGAATCTTGACCATTGTAGGGTTTATTTTATTAGTCCCGAACTGTAAATTTAGTTTATTGCACACTGTTGTAGTCTGTGGGAGAAATAGAAGTCCAAGTGTTTACCAGGTCGGCTGCGGACTGGCGAGGAATGTGAAATAAATTCACTTCATGTTGATTGTTGGCCGGATCCCTCCTACTTCTTTTTGAGCAAGTTTTGGTGTCTTGGTCAGCTTGTCTACGTGTTGGTAGGCTGCATGTAGTTGTTTTGTAGTGGGTGGTCCTCCTCGATGTCGAGCTTGTATTTATACTCAAAATTATAGCAGCAACGATAATTTTTAAGAATTCCATTATTAAAGCTAGAGAAAGAACGCATAAATCAGAATGAAGCTTTTGTGCATGGGAGATGCAATGCAGAAGCACCTGGGCAGAAGTGTATTAATCTAGCATAGCATAGACCCGAGATATATGTGCACTGTGAATCAATTATAAGTGAGTATTCGTTGACTGGTTGACAGGAATGAAGTAGGTTCACAGGCTTTGGCTGTTTCAAAGCCAGGAGAGAAGTACGGAGATTTTTTACGTGGTTGTTTAGGTGTCAGTAAGTGGAACTAGATGGTGTAACACAATTCCTATGTCATTTAGGCGACGACAAAACACCTTGATTAATGAATTATTTCAAATACAACAAAATTTGAGCAATTGTAATTCAATAATTTTTGAGAAATTTAGCTTGTTTTCAGGTTTTTCTTTTCATAGCTTTCAAAATGATTTTTTTTGTAGAAATAATTGAGTGTGAGAAAGACTGCGTAATATTTTTGAACTGTTACTTATAAAATTGCACTGTTATAAAAAAAATTACTGTTAATATAAGACTTATTTAACAATAACCTGTGCAGAGAATATCGCACATGTAGGGAGTGCAGAAGTCACAAGCATATATCTGCCTCTTTCTCACCAGTACCCAAAACAGGTCTACGTCTAATAAATCTACGAGGGTTGATCAAATATAAACGAGACTGATTTTTTAAAAAATTTATTGCTTACTTACAAATTATTCTTGATACAACTTATTTTTCTACATAGTCTCCCTTACGAGTAACACATTTTTCCCACGGATTGGAAGTTTTTAATTCCATCTTCATAAAAAGTTCTCGGGCGTTCATTGAGCCATTGGAGCACGAAGGTCTCCACCGCAGAATCGTCTTGGCGCTGGCCTCCAAGCGCCTCTTTGAGTGGCCCAAACAGGTGATAGTCGCAGGGTGATAAGTCTGGACTGTATGGGGAGATGTTCCATTGGTTCCCAGCCAATTTGATCGAGTTTAAGCCTCATAGCGTTCGCCGAATGTGGTCGGGCATTATCGTGAAGAAGAATGACGTTTCTCGCCGGTTTAGATTTCCTTTTCCTAAGAAAAGACTGTTTTGCGGCCTCTAAAACATCGCAATAATATTGTGCATTTATTGTGCGTCGTTGATGGAGGAAATCGACGTGAAAGGCGCCTTGATTGTCGAAAAATACATTGGCCATTACCTTCCCGGCCGACGATCGTGATTGGGCGACGATCATGGCTGAGGTTTTCTACTGCTTCCTGTCCTTCGGCGAATTCCTTGTGCCAAGCAAAAACGCGAGCTCTTGACAGGGTCCTGTCCCCGTATTGAGCCGTCAATCTACGAAAGATTTCAGTCGGATTGACCCTCTCCTTGGCCAAAAACTTAATAATAATTCTCTGCTCCACAGAAACGTGCACTTCACTCTCACTCATTGTATAGTTTTATACTGAAGGGTCCGAACGGAAATGTTGCCCGTCTACACCCGTCCCAAACCTCCCAGGCTACCTGAAACCCCACCCTTTAGAGTTCAATGTCCAACGGAAAAGTTTTTAGAAAGTCAGTCTCGTTTATATTTGATCAACCCTCGTACATAATAAGTCGGGGTCTGCGGGGCCCCAAATTTTACAGGTTGGGTCAGGTCAATTGAAAAGCCCGGCTTCGGGTCGGGCCATGTGTACAATTTGGGTCAAAGATGGGTCGGGCCAAGTAAATATTAACTTTTATTTTTAAGCAATAATGTATGCAATACGCATACATATTTTCATTACCAAAATTTGTAATATACAAATAATATAAACACAGAACAATTTAATTAATCATCGAAGGTCAAGTGTTTAACCACTTACAATCATTCTAAAAGCCAATTGTTGACCTGTCCGTGAGTGCAGTATTATCGGTTATTAGTTTTATTTATTGTGATGCTACAATGAGATGGGACCAAGTGGACTGTGCATGTTTACAAATATAGTTTCCTCACCGGGCCGGGTCACCACACTGCCTTGACAAAAATAAATATGTCTGTGATTGACAACTGTACAAAATCAGTTCAGAGAATCTGCAGATATCCTTTTTCCGATTGTATATCGTTTCATGATTATGTCACTAAATTAAAAGATGTAATTTTTTCAAAGACAAAAATCAAATGAAAATATTGAACACAATGAGGCAGTCCATATTACATTGGTTCATTGTGGTATTTACATAATTTTTGCGTGCCGATATAATTGGCCTATGGTGGTATTCAGTGAGACCAATAGAGCCCGAATTAGATCGGCTCATGGCGGTATTCACACAACTTTTGCATACCGATATAATCGGCCCGTGGCAGTCAGAGGATTAAATATGGAATGAAGAAAATTTTAATTCTAATTTAATTTTTTTTTTGACTTAGAACCTAGCTAAAAATGTGACGGGTTCCCATTTACCATTTGGCCCGACTCGACCCGAAAAGCCCGAGTGCTGAAAAAAAGCCTGACCTGCCCCAATCCAAACTCTAAAAAACTCGGCCCGCAAACCCCTAATAATAAGCAATGTCTTACTTACCATGAAGATGTGACAAATATTTTACAATCAGCTCTGAAGTTAAGCCGCAGCACTGTTTAAAGTTAGCTCCATAAACATCCCAACCTCTAAATGATTTGCTTGTTTTGCGTAACCAGCTTTGTACCATCGGCAGCAATAAATGGTTCACACAGTACAGGCCAAACTCTTGTCCTGAAAATAACTTACAATACAAGTGAAAAGGGCAAAACCATTTACTTTCACTATGTTTACTTTTACTATATCCAGTGAATGAGAGAATGTAGGTTATACATTACAAAAAAATATATTTTTGATGGAATCTGACACTCTTTATCCCTTTAAGGAATAAAGATGTCATATGAAGTCTTTAGAGCTGAGATCTGTGTAACATATTAACATCAAAACTGTCACAAAGAAGTAAAAAAAATTCTTTTTTAAACAACAAAACTTATTTCTTTTACTGTAAAAATATATACAAATGAAATATAATTTATTTTAGTATATTTTCTTTGTGTGAAAATCCTCAAAACACATACAGTGAACATTCATTCAAATCAAGGGTCTTTTCTTTTTGTTCCTTTATTTTTGTGTTGTAACAAACATAACATTTCCTTGATTTTTTTCCTTTTCTGTTTACTACTTGTTGGTAGAGGTTGGATAAAATGACATAGTGTGAGTCGCAATGGCTGTCTAACGGTATTGGGACGGTATGTCAAGGACATGATCTTTTTTAGGCGTGTAATGTACTTGTACAATGTGTTTAATCAGACTGACATGATAATCCATTAGCGATTGTTTTTTACCAGTATGTATGCACTGGTCACAACCATACGTCTGATATGCACTGAACACAACTATATCAAGTAAACATAAATTGTAACAAAAAAGCGATAATAACAAAACTACAATAAACAACAACCAGAAAAAATAATAAACAACCAAAACTTAAAATAAAAACCAACACAATATTGAAATAAACTCTCTTACTACCGTGGTTCTATATTCTATAAATAAAATAAATTTATAATATTTTAATATTGCCACAATAACTAGTTATGAACGTTTAAACAACCAAAAATTGAACAAAAATCTCTTGAAAAGGTTTCGAGAAATCAGGTCTTAAAAATTTTTCATTTTTTTATTGCAGCTCACAGTCTGAATTTTCGGGTGATAATAACTCGTATGTTTTGTTTATATATTTAAATAATAATATCACTGAAAAGTTCATATAGTACTTTTCCGATGCATTTAGGTGTCCCACGTAATGAGTGATAAATATAAGGCATCATATTTAATACTCATTATGGTAGTGTTCATGACTTAATAAAAAGTTAAAAAAAAGAAAATTTGAAATCACCGATATCTTACCAGGATGAACAAGAATCTCCCTCAGAAGAGTGAACAAAGTATCGAGTGCATGAGGTTGGTACTGCCTACAGCTGACCATTGTTGCTCCGCAAAGACCTTCCAGCAATAACACCCACACACGCAGCACACCGCTTGCCCTGTCTAAGCTGCTTACATCGTTGTGTTCACCACTAATAGACAGTGCACCATAAGAAAGTTCTGACACAGTGCCGACCTCAATGTCAGGATCAAATCTCATTAGTTCCATGTTGGGAATGATTGGATCGACTCGTTGAGGAGTTCCGGTTAGTTGAATTCTGGAACATTTCAAAAAATAAATTTTGTATGCAAAGAATATACAAAAATAGTATTAGAGAAAAAAATAACTAACTTTTTATGCCACAAAAGAGGTTCTTATGAGGATGTTTCATTACATTGCATTTATCTTAATTAAATAAATCAAGCAACTTTAATGAAAGTACACGTACTTTGCCAATATTTCCAGTATTAACTTTTATTAGGAAAAACAATAGTTTACCAGTTCTTTGCTTCTATTAGGGCCTGTTAGTTTTTGACAAGATTTCAGCTTCAAAAAAACTTTAATATTTAAAAATTAACAAAAACTAAGATTTTCTCAAAATCAAATCTAATTATTTTGCACAAAGTTCTGAAGTAACAAAACAATTAAAAAAAAAATTGTTAGAAAGCTTACCATCGAAAAAAAATGAAATAAGCTTAATTTCTCAATATCGGTCCATAAGTCCAATTTTCCAGTAGCTTTTAAAACAGATTTTTTTAGGAGTGGCAACACGTTTCTTTTGAATGCGTCATCTGAACTTATTTTAAATGATTCACTTGAATGTGAGGGGGGTTATGCAATGTTTATTAGTATGTGCTTGCATATTAGCAACATAGAAATACAATGCTGGTTTGATATGGTTCCAGCTTTGCACAAAATTCAGTATTAAAATCTCCATAAATTATCACTGAAAATTTATTTTAATGTTGATTATGGTAGTAAAATCAGCTAAAAAATTTTAAAAAATTATAAATTATTTTTAGATTTTTATTGGCTGCCATTTAAAAAAAAAACGATTTTGGCTGAGTAACAAATTTGTCCAACGTGTTGTCAAAATCGATTTTAATGTAGTTTAAATGGAATTTATGAAAAACTCAAATGGTAAAGCACTAAAACACATGCATATACATGTAACATATCTTTAATGATCTCTTAAGTGTTCTAGAAGTCATGATCGGTGTACATTTTATTTCTTGGATCCAGGCCTCACTACAGCAGCTAAAAATAATGAAGTTACTAAATCGGCAATCCCAACTACTGGCAATACCTGTGGGCAGTGTGGAACACCGGACAAGCAGGCATGTTGTACATAGAGCCCAGGATGCTGCTACACTGGTGCAAATACTTCAAAGCTGCAATACACAACTCCAATGCCTTCTCATTCACTGACTGTTTGTTCTCTTCGATTCCATCATCCACTAATTCTAAAAAAGAAACATCAAGTTAAACGTGAAACTTTTATATTTATAAATTCAAAATTATATATATTTGTCTGGGATAGAAATGTGAACTACTGTATCAATTGTTATGAAATTTTGCTTATATGTACTTTAAATATTAGGTTCAATTTTTTAAAATAATTAGGATTACAACCTATTTTCTTCTGTCTAGTGGTATTTTTTTACTCACCTCATAAAGGCTACCGCGGTTTCGAAACTTCACTGTTTTATCTTCAGGCCATAATACAAAATGTCAAATTCCTCAACGAAATACAAGTTGCACATATCGTTTGGCCAAACCAAATTTTATCTAGTGTATTTTAATTGTATAATTGTGTTTAGTGTTTTCAATGTTTTGTTTAACTTTGTGATAACCTCAACAGAGGGATTTGACATTTTGTATTATGGCTTGAAGATGAAACAGTACGGTTTCGAAACTGCAGTAGCCTTTATGAGATGAGTAAAAAAGTCTACTAGATGGAAGAAAATAGGCCATAATCCTAATTATTTAAATATATAGTTCGGTGGCTATATTACAATAACACAATTTTTGCAGTAGTAATAAATGCTTAATTGTCATATTCATTACTGAAATGCGGCTGCATATGGGTAAGCTGGCAAAAGTGCTTTATATTGTCAGGATGAATTATTACTTATGGTATTAACTATCATTCGGTTAAGTACTGATTGTTCAACTTAACATAATCTCAATATTTTCACTGATATTAACAATATATGTTAAATTTATTCAAACATTTCCTTTTAAGTGTACTGTAGCAAAGCATCAGTATTCAGCTGGTTTTATATAAAGTATGTAATCGTTACAGTAAAATTTATTGAGTTATGTTGGAATTTAACAATAAGAAATTTTAATATACAGTATACTCGCGTTATTACAAATATACTGTATATTAAAATTTCTGACCTGGCATATCCAGTAATATGTCGATATTATTTATTTGTGTTCTGTATACTCATAAAGCTTTAATGTGTAGTGTTATTTGTATTTGGAATAATTCTGATGCAACAGTAATGTAATAACATGTCACTGCTGATGACCTCATTCATTGGCTTGCTGGAGATGATGAAGAGACAACCAAATTATGACTGATGACGAAATAATTAACGATATATGTAATATTAGTGACAACACAAAAAAAAAACAATGATAATGACCCTGAAAAACATTTAGCCAAAACTACATATATTTCTTTTTTTTTTGAAACGGAAAAATGTTATACATACTTCGTTTAGGCTTTATACAAGGTACCGTTGTATCAAATTTCAAAAACAATCGGTCACTGACTTTGGCCAAAGCTGTGTAACAAACACACAAATTGAATGCTGAAAGGTTGAGCTAGAGAACTTGCTTTGCTCGGTCAATAAAATAGATTTCTTACCATTGCCTTTAACATGCTTTAGTAAACACAGAATACAATCCACCGCAGCATTGGAGAATACCAGTGTGTTGTTAGTATCCAGGAAAACTCTAAACACTTCCAGCAAAGAACCTAAATGACTGCTGCTGACAACTCGTAGAGCGCCAAATAGAGGTCTCCAGCCGGATCTAATCTCGCCTCGGTTAGCCTCTACAAACTCACAGATACAGCTGACAATCTACAAAACACGTTCATAATAACTATACATTCGTAATATTGGACTTTCAATAAAATTTTTACAAGTGTAAGATAAAAAAGTTACACATTATTAAAAATTTTGAATAGTATGTAACATTTCACTAATCCAAGCTATTAATATTACCAATATGTTCTGTGATAAATTTGATTTAATCAGTCCATAATTAATTTTCAACAGTACAAGTTCTTTTTAAGAGAAAAATTATCATAACGACTTTTCTGATTAAAATTATCTAAAATCTGGAAGTTACATATAACAGACTAAAATGTAATAATTTTTCATTTACACAGTTCATTGCCTCATATGTAATCAATCTTAAACTCATCTTTAACGGTTTTATCACTGTATCATAGAAAAATTCCAAAAAAGAGTTTAGTGAAATAATTTTACAGATAGAGAAAAAATAAACAGTGAATTGACAAAAACCCCAAAATTAACTGTAACTACTTTTGGATTTGTTTATTTTTCCAATTTCTCTAGAACTGTGAACATCTGAATTTTAAGGTTATACACTGACTTCAGTTATTAATTTTCATAACTGACCATATTTCCTGTATTTTTAAAATTGACAGTTACTGTACAAGACTTGTTGGGGAAGTAATCAAATGCGAGAAAATTTGTTTAATGTTTTAACAGTATTCATTTATTTACCTGGTCCTGAACATCCGTATCACACAGCTCTAAACATAGCAAATTCTCAAATGGTTTGAAAAGAGCTTCGTTGAAATGAAAATGTGCCAACTCTGTCTGTTCATTAAGCAATGCAGTCACAGTGTCATGGATACACGACACAGCAATCTTTGATATCGCTCGCTCCTTGTGACAAGCAGCCTGAAAGTAGAGTCGCTAGTGTTAAATTATTTTAAACATATGTAATTACAAAATAATTGTTTTAACTTATTGCAACACACTGAAGTGTACAATATGAAACAGAGTTTGAATGATGTCTTGCACATACAAGCCTTTCCCCCTTCAAAGCTAGCAAGTAACAACAGTAGCTTGTTGATAACAGCAGTTTTAATTATTGATATTATGTGGCACAAACTAAACGAATTTATAGTTTTAGTTCAAAAGTGTTGCTTTTATAGCTATATTTTATATAATTTTAGTGGCATTAGTGAATGTAGCCCTTATAGAACATCCAATGTGATTGTACCACAGCAAAGTGTAGTGGGAGTTGTTCTCCACCTGACTTACACTTTCCTCATCATGCTTCATCCTAGATGGTGTGCACACAATATATTGTGATAAGTACAAATTAGACATTAAAACTCTCTTCTATAGATAACTAATTGTGTGTGTACAGAGCAACAAAATAAATGACTGACTGAATTTGTTTAAATTTGGCAAGTAGTATAATTTTGTCATACCTCAAGACTGTTCTGTCGATATTTTTTTAAATCTAAAGCAAACAAAGAAGAAAAACCAAATACCTCCATTAGATGGGGCCCAACTATAGACCACACTCTCATCACATGTATCAGAGGGCGTCCGCTGCGTACAGCCTTCAACATTACTTGGCCTACCCGCACGAGTAACAACGATGCGTCAGAATCTGTCAGGGTCCAAGGTTTGGTAAGTCGTACTGGAGCCCACCATTTACGATTACCTTCCGGTGTGGACAGAGCATGCTGTGAGAAGAGTTGGCTGTGCGAAGCTGTACACAGCGCTGAGAAAAAACTCGTCAAAGAACGTAAGTTTAATTTCAGTGCAGCTTCCTCGAACAATCTGGAAACCAGAAAAACATCTTTCAAGTGGGAAATGCAACTAGATCATCACAAGAACTAGATAACAAAACATAAATCTGTTTCTAAAACAGATAACAAAACATTAGAGTTGCAAAGAGGCCTACAACCAGAGGCAGTTTTAACGATATGGAAAAGTTTTGAAAATTAGAGACAAAAAAATTAGTGTTTAGAGATTTAAGATAGCAGTTTTTTTAAAATATCACAAAATATATACAATTTTTAGATTTAAATAGGGATAGGAATTAAAAAGCAATGATTAAATTAAAATTAAAAAAATATATTTTTAATGTTTTCAGAAAGAATGAATGATTATTTCAATAATTAATTAAATACCTCTACAAATGCAGTTATGTACCTCTCAGTCATTATATCCTAAATTTAGGAGGCTGTTGTCCATTTTTTGTACTGAAAAACGCTGACAAACGAAACAAAATATGACAATGTAGCTTACTGAATATTCTAATCAAGAATCCTTTTCGTAACATGTACTTTTAAACAATCTCAATTTTCGTCTTATTACACATTAAAGAAAACCCACCATTAAATTCAGAATTAATTTGTGTGATACCAGTTTTTAGAGTCTGAGGAATATCTACACTTGTAGAGGACTTGTCTCATCTGGATTTTTATTGATATGGAACTTGAAACTTACTGGCTCATCGTTTGAAGGATTACTCTTATTCGAATCAACCTCATTTACTTTCACTTCTGATTTTAACTTTTACAAAAGAAATTTCCCTTGTGTAAATCCTGTAAATAACTACAAACTTATTTAATAAAACAGTAACAGAAACATTAACCATGAATCGCACAGGCCAGATAGAAAAGCTTGAAATAACGGAAAGGAAAATCTTAAGAAAAATTATAGGAACAAAATTTCAAGATAATAAGGTAGTATATATACGAAATGAAGCTCTCTACAAGAAAATTGAAAAACTGTCAGATACTATGAGAAAAAGGAGAATAAATTTTTACGGCCATCTTCTTAGAATGAACTCTAATAGATTAACGAAACAAGTGTTTGATTTTTTCCATAATCGTAAAACAAAACCGAACTGGTTTAAAGAAATTGAAAAAGACCTAATAGAATTAAAAATTACAGAAAATTCACTGCTTGACCAAACTGCTAAGATAATTACCAAAGACAAAAGAATAAGATTCCAAGATAAAACCAAAATAAAACCTAAACCTATCATTTCAGAAGAGGAGAGGAAAAGAAGATCAGAAAGAATGAAGAGCTACTGGGAACAAAGAAAAGTGCAGCGCGCAAGAAATGATTAATTCAGCGTACCCCAAAGAGGGTGAAACGAAAAGAAGAAGAAAACAGTAACATTGTCTAGGTTACGTAATGCACTATCAAAAGGCTGTGGGAAACCAGGGCAAGGTTCAACACTATGCTACCCTCCCTATTTTTACATTACTTTTCAAAAATAATACCACTTGTCTGCCAGTGGCAAAAAAGGAAATACTGTCATAGCCCTAGTCACTCCTTGCTTGCCTTAAGGTTGCCAAATTAATGTCTCCAACATAATTGTTTCCATGCATACTGCATAATCATTGTAACTTTAGTTATTTTTTAAAATAATTTACTATTATATATTATAATCAAACAACAATGGTTATTTTGACAAGTACTTTTATTTTCATAAATAAATATAAAACTATAAAAAAATAATAATAAAATTTAATTATTAATATGTTTACAATAATTTTGGCCTATCCGCTAAAACCATCATGTATTGAATCAAATTTGAATAAAACAACAGATTTATGCAAAACATTAAAAAAAAAGGTAAGAATTCAGTTAATAGCTGAAGCAATGCTACCATCATTGCATGTAATGAAAGCTCTACATACAATGCCTGTATTTTAAATCATAACAATCAATGATCATTTGTTAAGACTATGACCGTCATGTCACAAATTATAGAAGTTTCACTATATATGGATACGCAAATAATAATTTTGTTAAAAATCAAGTTTTATATAAAATACCCATATTTTTCCTATTTTTACTAGAAAAGGTATACAGACATATTTTTATAAGCAAAATTTGATAAATTCCGTTTCCAAATCTTTAAAAAAAATTGGTTTTATCTAGATCTCTTCCTGTGTTTACAAATTAAACTTTATTGTGGTACAAATAAACTTATAATAAAAAAATGAATGATTTCCACTACCTCAAAATCTTATATGCATCGAAGACCCCCAGCTCAAACGAACCGTATTTTCTATCCTCATTCAATTTGTTCATTCATTGTTTCCTTGTTAATTTTCCCACTGGTATTGAATGTGAAATTGTGACAGGGCTTAAGAAATCTAAAAACACAATGCTTTGTATGCTTGGCAGTCACAATATCCACTTTCACAACCAGTTAATACATTCAATAACTAATAGATGAAGTCTATGAACGGAGCCGAGAACATGGTCACAGAAATCATTCTGAATAAATATGTTGAAAGCCTCATTTACCTGTCAACGTGAAGCGATAGAACACAAATAATCTTCGCCGCATAATCTTGTGACAGGATACCATGAGAAGTAGTATCGGCTTTACTTTGTGCGACCAATTCAATTACAGAGCCAGACTGTAAATTAGGGCTGCTTGGAGTGGCCAGGAAACTGTACACATCCACACTGGTAGAACAAAGAAAAATTAGTATCAGGCATGCAATACTGAAATAACTTATTGTTTATTAGTGGAACACTTTTTACACATTTGTAATTAAAATATATTATTTTATTATGTAATCCTGTTTTATTGTATCATTATTTTTTAATTAGACGTTTTAGAAAGTGCTATTAAAAGTTAGGAAATCATTTATTACTGAATCTGTTACTCAGAAAATTTAAAAAATCATTCCTTTTATGATAAACTTTTCAGAACATCTGATTTCATCATTATAAAAATTATAAATTTATACTTTAAATTTCACAGAAAAAGTAAATCAGGTGGCTATTGGATCTCCACATTTGCTTTTTTATTATAGGATACTTTGTTTTTCTTAAAGTGTCATTCAAAATTTTTAATTTTTGAAACATTTGTTTCCAGTGAGATAGCAATATGTGATAATAAGTAAAATGTAACCTAAGATTTTTCAAAGGTTCAATAATAACTTTTGCCAGACATTTGCCGATATGATTTGTTTAGGTGGCTACATTTAATCAAATTTCATCATGATAGCCTATTATGAAAAATTAGTTTCCAGTTAACTATTATTAACCTCCTTGAAAAAATGATTGATTGTATGATTTCTCTAACTTTGAAAAGTACATATCTTAAAAGATTGGAATTGTTATTACAATAATACATGTGATAACAGAATACAAGTCTTAACCAGTATATTTATTCTGGATTTATTTGGAGCAACATTTGTTAAGCAAAGGAAATGGACTTTGCTCCTAAAGGTTTTTACCTGTTACTTAAACTATCAAGCCCCCTTTAGGTCTATAACTTTTACAAATAATCTATCAGTATCAGGGTGTTTCTAAGTTGAAGAAGGTAAGTCTATTGACCATAAATGTTTAAACTTTACCTTGTATTTCAAAACAAAATGTTTCATTAATTTTAATGTTTTACTAATTTAAATTGATTTGATAACTAGGAAACTAGTAAGTGCACAAATGTAGGGTTCTACAGTAACATTTGAAGAGTTTTGTTCATTAACAGTAAAGAGTAAATCAGAATTGTAACATTCAGATGTTTTACTGATGTAAGGAAAATTAATTTCCAAAAATATTTTCTTTCATCTAACATTTCTTTGAAAACATGACTTACCATCATAATTAGCATTGAAATATTCATAAATTAGTATTTTGAATTTTCAATGGAATTTGAAAATTTAAAATCCTAATTTATGCACATGTTAACATTGATTATGATATTAAATAACACTTTTAAAAAAATGTAACAAAAATGTTATATTTTTTTAAACATCTGAAATAGCCGCCATTTTGAAATGACTGGATTAATTTTATTAAAAATTCAGCTTGTCCAAGCTATTGCCATAATTGATTTTTATACTGAGTTTGAATCAATCTAATTTCATATTATATTTCTGAAAGTTTGTGTGTTTGTTTGTTTGTTATTCAATCACGCTTTAACCACTGGACCAATTGAGATGAAATTTGGTATGTATATGGTTTAAGTATCAGAGATACATATAGGCCTATTCCCGTTTTACAAAACGTCATTATACTACTTACCCAGCCCAAAATAATTATCAGTTTTTAGTTTTGTAACATCTGTTAACTATAGTTAGGGATAATTACTGTTTACTGAACATGAGATTTAGGCACCTGAGATGGACATAGATCTAATCCCATTTTACAAATTTTAATCTATGTTTTAATTATTGCAAAATTATTGTTTTTAATGTTACATTTTCATCTAATAATCACAATCTGGTATTTTTCATTTAAGACTATTCAATGTTTGTAAAATAGAGTGCAGAATATATATATTATATACAATTTTATTCGGATACTTTAATTATAAGGTAGTATATATATTTGTGTAATTACATTATATGAAAAAATGGTAAATATGCAGTGCAGCATCTATTGGAGTTTTCGATATTTTTCTTACTAAAATGCTTTATTATGTGCCCAAAAGCAAAAATCCAAAATATGAAAGCAGGAGAAGTACGATAAAAATCGAAAATAAAAGTGACCAACATAACCTCAAAATTGCTACCGGCGAAAATCGGTACCGTGTTGTACTGATTTTAGACGTATTTTTATTGTTTTACTGATCTACAGATCAGTAGAACAATAAAAATATGTCTAACACGGGTTTGGGTGATAGGAAACCCATTTTTTAAAAGAATAGTGCATAACCTAAGTAACACGGGTGTTAGGCCTAACACGGTGATGCTTGAAAAAACCTTTATATTTTTTTAAAGATTATTTGGCTACATATCCTAACTGTCATGGTTGTTAGGCCAAACACGGTGATGTTTATATTTTTTTAAAGAATACTGCATATCCTAACTGACACGGTTGTTAGGCCTATCACGGTGATGTGTGAAAAAACCTTTAAATTTTTTAAAAGAATACTAAGTATATTAACTGACACGGTTATTAGGCCTAACACGGTGATGTGTAAAAAAACTTTTATATTTTTTTTAAAGAATACTACATATCCTAACTGATATGATTGTTGGGCCTATGATTGTGATGTGTGAAAAAAACCTTTATTTTTTTAAAGAGTATCCAAACCTTAACTGACACGGTTGTCAGGCCTAACATAGTGATGCGTGATAAATCTTTATATTTTTTTAAAGAATACTCCATAAGCTAACTAACATAGTTGTTAGGCCTAACACGGTGATGCATTAAAAGAACCTTTATTTATTTTTTTCAAAAGAGTACTCCATAACCTAACTGACACGGTTGTTGGGCCTAATACGGTTATGCATGGAAAAAACTTTATATTTTTTTTTTAAAGTATACTCCATAACTTAACTAACACGGTGATGCGTGAAAAAACCTTTATATTTTTTTAAAGAGTACTACATATCCTGACACGGTTGTTGGACCTATCACGGTGATGCGTCAAAAAACCTTTATATTTTTTTTAAAAATACTAGGCTACATATCCTGACACGGTTGTTAGGCCTAACATAGTGATGCGTGAAAAATCTTTATATTTTTTTACAGAATATTTCATTAGCAAACTAATATGGTTGTTAGGCCTAACACGGTGAAGCATTAAAAAAACCTTTATTTATTTTTTTAAAAAGAGTACTCTAAACCTAACTGACACGGTTGTTGGGTTAAACGGTGATGCAGGAAAAAAACCTTAATTTTTTTTAAAGAGTACTCCAAAACTTACTAACCGTGTTGGTCCTAACACGGTAATGCATGATCTTTAATGTATATTATGATTGCGGGCAAAGCCGTGACGGGTAACAGCTAATCATATTATATTTCTGAAAGTTTGTTTTTGTTTATTTGTGTTATTCAAATACACTTTAACTACTGGACCAAATGAGATTACATTTGGTGTGAACACGTTTTAGGTATCTGAGATAAACACAATACTATTCCAGTTTAATTATATAATAATAACTTTTTAATAATACAATATTTTATTAAAATATGACATGATCCTGTTTTAGCGTATCGAGTAGCAAAAATTTATATGTCTTGGCCGAAAACCATAAATCGTATAATATTGTATATAGCAATATATTAAAATGAAATGACCTATTCTGATTTTGAAAATCGATTATAAATTTTATTGCTTACATTATAATTGGAGGCAAAGCCGCAACGGGTAACAGCTAGTTTGACATAAATTAGAAATATTGAAGTTTCAAATTACATTGACTATATGAAAATTAATCAATGACAAATTCATATTTGTATATTGAACAGAATTTGAAAATTTAAAATGAAAATTCAAGCAGGTTTTTAACGCTGATTACAATAAAATCAAATTTTAAAACAACGTTTAGGTAAAAAACATGAATTTTTTAAGATCTGAAAATGGTCACAATTTTAAAACTGCTGAACATTTAGTTTTTACTGAGTTACAAACTTATCCAAGTTATTGCCAACATTGATTTTGTGTGCCAAGTTTGAATCAAATTAGACTAAAACTTACTATTTTTGAGTTATTTTTTTTTTTAATTTAATTTCTACTATTTTGAAAAGAATTTTTGGGACAAGGTGATTTTTTTTTTAACTAAGTGTTTATATTGACAAGTACAGCATGTAATTCCAACTCATTTAACTCGTTCTAAGTTAATATAAACTACCCAAGTAAAAATGAAAAAAATAAAAGAAGTTTTTCTGGAATAAGAAAATGTTTATTAGAACTTTTTTTCTTTATTTTACCTACTTAACTGTCTCCTGAATTGTCAGCACATTTCACAATCACCCTGTATAATACAATTAAATAAATGTACATTTTTACAGATGGAAGCTTCAATTAAATCTGAAATACCCGAAGTGTTATTCACTAAAAGCCAACATTTAACCAATGAAATCAGCACAAATGTACAGAGCAACTGTGCAGTTATTATTGACAATCTTTCCCATGATACTGCTGAAAATTATATTGTCAAAATGGCCAAGAAATTTGGTGAAATAAAGGTAACCAACGTCAGGATTCATTTTCACATTTTTAATCAAATTTAAAAAGCTATTTAATGCAAGTTTATAATACTCAACAGTAGAACAATCATATTCTAAAAAAAGTATTACAACAAAAAATTTATTGACATCTCATTACAGTATCTACTCTACTTGTGAACTTAATGCATACTTAATGCCTGATCGTAAGTCAAAAAGCTCCCTATTTTATTTCTTGGAACTTTGTTCGTAACTTTGAAAGTTTGTAAGTAGAGGATTTATTGAATTTTACTTATGAATACAGAATTTTTTTTAAAACACACCATGTACATAATATTGTTTTATTTTATTAGTACCTACATATGGAGCGCCAGTTCTACAGAGCAGAGATTGGTTTTCAAGATTCTGTTTCAGCGGTCAGGTTTGTTGAAAGCAATCAGAGGAAAATGGTGGACTTATCCATTTTAAAAATTCAATTAAAGAATTCATTTTTTAATTAGCTACAATGACTAAGTTATTAATATTAAAAATAATTTTTAAACAAGATTTCTATCAGTGAACATGTATAATTTTTTAGAAGGAAGATTATTACAGAATTCTATAATATGTTACAGTGGTTATGTTTTAAAATTATATTTATGGTATACAAAAAAAATGTATTTAGTTGAAAATATTAATAAATTATCAATAACAATGTATTACTTGTGTCTTGCTCTCTCTCTCTCTCTCTCTATCTATCTATCTATCTTTCTTTTTTTAACGTCAGTGCTTGTGCCAGTTAGACTAATGAGGATGAAGGATAAAGGAAAGTGTAAGCAAAATTACATAATATGTTGCTTGGCCACCTTCTCATTAAGAATTTTGAAGTTAACGCCTGCATCTTGAACCTCAGCTGACTGCCAAACTTTTTGTACACTCATGTGTCCCTACATGAGTAATGAATGGCATTGTGCAAAAACATCACACACACACACACACACACACACACACACACACACACACACACACACACACACACACACACACACACACATACACACACACACATAATGACTTATTGAAATTTTAGACTTACACCAATAAAAACCCAATTTAGAAAAATAGTAGGAAATATTTAAAATTATAATTAATATGGTTTATGAAAATGTATTATCAGATCCAAAAAAATTAATATTGCTTAGGTATATTTGTATTTATTAATTACATATGTTAACTACATTAAGTAAATAACTTGGCAATCTCTCACCACACTTCGTCGTCATCTTCCGGAGTGAAGCTCAAATTGAGGCGATCACTTGTAGACAACTTCTCTGTGGTAGACTTAACGGCACCAAGTTTAGGCAGGTTGATGCTTGTAGTTTGATTGGTAGTTTGGGAAAAGAAGCTGTGCTCAAGAAGGCTGACATGCAAACAACACCTGCAAGAAATAAATGACACAAAAACACTATAAAAACTTCCTGAAATGTTTATTCTGAAGCTACTATTAAAAAATTATAATAATAATTTACCCCAGAATTATTTACCCATTTTTTCCAAAGTCTGATTTCACCAGCATCACTGCGGCATTAAAATCTGCAAATATTAGCATTTTAAACTCCACTGAATATACAAACATTAACACTAACTACATCAAATTAAATTGTTTAATTTCAACAGATTTTGAAAACTACAAACTCTAATTTATATAGTTTTTAACGCTGAGTACAATGGTAGAATCAGGTATTCAAAAAACCTTCAGATGAAAAAGTGAATTTTAAAAGATTTGAAATGTCCACCATTTAAACCTGTTGAACAAACTTCACTGATCAATAAACTTGTTCAAGTTATTAACAAAATCGATTTTTGTGCCACATTTGAATCAAATCTTGGGACTAATATTGCTAATGAGCATGCTAAAACACTCATACACACACACACACACACACACACACACACACACACACTTTAATGAACCCTCAAAAAAATGATATAGACGTCAGGATCAAAGCTCATTTCAAGATCCTGGGTCTAAATCTTGGCCATGATGGGTGCTCAAATAGCTCATTTTCTAATGGAAATTTGCAAATAATAAAACAGAAAATGGTTTTCTCAAAAATGGTTTATCACAAAACCGAGTTTCTTAGATTTACACCATTGCGAATTTTTTTTCTAGTAGCTTCTTCAGAACCAGAATTATAAGGGCAATAAATGACCAAAAGATAAAGCTTTTGTCGTTGTGAGACCTAGAGCCAGGGATTGCTAATGCAACTTTTCGGTTACTTTTTGAGGGGTTGTTAAACACCCCCTCACACACAAGTACAGACAATCTAACAATGATTGGCCTCCTCTGCAGTTCATGACTGTGAGTACAGGTTTGGAAATCCCAAGATGCCCTAGTTGGATTCACCCTTCTTCATCTGCTCTTGGGTTAGATACTTTCATTCCTAGTTGAGGAAACACTATCTGACCACATAAGCATGCAAATCCTGAATACCAGACAAGCTCAAGTTTTAATCTAGTTTTACCTACAGGTGCAGGGATTTGTAGGGGGAAACATTTTATTTTGCTAGCTATGTATGCGATTTTCAGAACTGAAAATAAATCATCCAAACTTGCCAAATCTAAAAAAGTCATGGAAAAGTGGATCCTGGAAACTGGAAACACCATGGAGGTAGAAAATATTTGAGCTGTGTCTAACTCCAGGGCACTTACAAAACACTGAATTACAGCAGATCTTCCCAACCTTCAATGGAAGAAGAGAGAAGTGAGGAGGTGTGGTTGAACATCTCAAAGCAGTAATGTTGTCTACAAACTTCTATTAAAAGTACAAAATCGCAAACTGAGAAAAAAGGAAGCAATTGCAAATGAGCTTCCAATTAAACATAGAAGCAGAAGACTTCTCAGGATCAAAGATTTGGATGCGAAACATATTTTTTATAGAAGATGACAGATCAGGAACTGTACTCCTGGAAATCATAGACAAACTATGCACAGGCTATACAGGATAGATAAGGAAACTGCAAATGCCAGAAGAAGGCAAAGGGTGTTTGGCTTCCTGGATCCTGAGACTTCCAACAGAATGACCTAATCAATAGCATACACTCACTGAGAGAATCACTCTATTGAAATAAAATTTAAATGGCATATGTGCAAAATAGATCCCTTGTTTACAGTGCCCAGGGCCATTAAACCCTGTAACCTTTATAGACTCAATCAATCTAACCTACATTCCCACAGCAATGTGCATTGCAAATTTTGTGAGAATAGAAACAAGGCTTAACAGACAAAGACATTTGTACAAATACCTGAAAACATGTTTCCAGCAGTCGGAAGCATGGCTACCCAGTTCTAGACCTCTGGATAAAATAACATCCATGCTTAAAGCATGCGATACGTGTAGCTTCTTCTGCTTTGGTAGCAAGGATAAGGACATAATGAGCGAAGGGTGTGAGGAACCACCCGTAGATGAGCAGTCGTCTGGGCAAGATGCAGTGGCCAGTAACGAGAAAATGCCTCCACATCTGCTCTGCATACCTGAACAGAAATGTCAACAATGTTAGGTAACAAAATATCAGCTATGATCACTTCTGCTTTTTTTACTTAATTATCCAGTTTTTAATAAATTCCAAGTAACCATAATACAGTAGTCTCATTTATCAGACACAAATGGCTAGGTTGAGCAAAATACGGAAAAAAAGTTGGATAATAACAAAAGTACATAAAGCTTTATATTTATAAAAATACAAACATAAAATAAAACTTATCTAAACAACTATAGAAATGGAAAACCAATAACAGTTTAATAATAATTTCTTACTTTTACTAGCCATTGTCAATAAATGTTTTTTTTAAAAAAAAGGACTTGCGTGTTCGACATTACTAAGTCACTGATCGGTTTGTTGTGTCACCTCAACTATGTTTAAAACAGCAACTACGGCATTACCAGCTTAACAAAACTGTCAAATTTGGTCAATAATTATTAATTTATAGTTTAAGAGTATGTCAGTATTTGTATGTAATAACAGGTTAACTTTTTTTCGAGATACCAACTTAAAGTAGCGAATAGTATAAATTGAAGTTATTATATACTGAAACAGCTGTTTTTAAATCATTAATGCTATAAGTACCTGCCGTCGCACTAAGCAACATCTTGTACCCTTTCTCTTGGTATCAGTGTTACACCATGCGATAACTCAAAAGATGCAATTCTATGTGATTATTACTGAATATTTCCATGATTTTTTCTCTGCAGACAAAAATAAATCAACCAAATTTTCTAAATTTCCAGTTCACAGCTGTAGTTCTGTGTTGGTGTGTTCAGTTTGTTCTTTTTGTTAGCTTACGTGTGTATTAAATACCATTTGTATCTGTGGGCATTTATGTCCCTTACAGGTCCTTTATGTGTAATTGTTATTGTATGTAAAGGAAATTTCGGAAATAAAAAATATCATACCCAATCAATAATTTTTCTACAAGTCTTTCTTAAGAAAATAATATATATATTACTTATACATCATTACTTTTTATTGAACACAGTGTCGGTGCTTGGTGAAATTCCATTATTTCTAGGAAAATTAGAACACTTATACAGTTTCACAAAAAAAAATTTTTTATTCCGTGACAAAAGTTTCGCCATGAGGCAGCTTCAGACACAGTAAAGCTAAAAATTATAAAGTGTACTTGTGTATTAACACAGCTGATGTTAAAACTGGAAGAGAAAAAGTAAAGAAAGGAAGGACTGACAGGTATGTAAGAAGATCAGCGACCTTCACGTTGGGAAAACCATTAAATAATAAGCTCAAGTAAAGGAAAACGATTAGTCTGTTTATTTAAATTAAAATTTTGGTTTTTACAAACAGATCTGTATATTTCCAGAATTTCTAAATTACTCAGTTTTATGCCTTTTTGGTTTCTATTTATTACAGTTATTTATATTGTTAAAATTAAAAGAACAACCAGATTCTAATAAATTACTTGCAAAATTTGAGTCAGTTTTCTCATACTTTAATCATAATTGAAATGATTTTTAACACAAGTTTTTATAGCTCTTCCAAACTGTCCTACTTTTTCACAAGGGTATTCTTCACAAACAACCACCTGTATATACATCACTGTTTAGTAAAAGACCTATTTCATCCTTACTTTCATATCGGAAGATGAGTCATGGCGAAACATGTGTCACTACATAAAAGAATTTTGTGAAACTATATTAGTGTTCTAATTTTCTTTGATAATTTTTACGTTGTATTTTGTCTAATATTTCTATTTTACATAACATCCACAAAAAAACTTTTAATATTTAGCATAATGCTCCAACACTACAAAATAGCCCAACACGTCTAAAGTTAACAGATATAAAATTGGGTCTTTGTGATTTATTTTTGATCTAATATAACCAATAGCAGTATTGGAGCTTGTACATTGATATGTGCATTAATTTTGTCATCAGTTAATTTTATTTCTTACCAAGTACGTTACTCAAAGTGGCAGCTCTCTGCAGAGCATCCAAGCTAGAAATTACAGCATCTCTTCTTAGTGCATCCTTGGCCCCTTCATTGCCCAGTAGCAGTGCAACACGCCTTGGACTCTTGCTCGAGTAAGATGGTTCTTGTAGAGCAGCTGACAGAACACTTAGCATAGAGTCCCAACAACAGGTTAACACTCGACGACATAGTTTTATTCCTGAAAGTAACATTTAAAATCAATGTCACTATAAAGGGCAAACTATATATAAAACTTATAAAACTTTATACTTTATAAATACAGTAAAATTGTGGATCTCTTTATAACAGAAATCTCACTGTAACAGCAACATGTGTTGGGACCTTTCCATTCCTATAATAAATATATGTATTTCAACTTTCTCCATTGACGTCAATGAAACTCCAGGAACCTCTCAACAGCGGCAAAACACTTCCTACTCTATCTCTTTTCTCTATGTTATTTCTCAGTATTCTGACATATCATTTGAGTGTTAAAAGCAGTGTGTAATGCATCATTTTCTGAGTGTGCAGCAGTGTGTTCTGTGACTAGTTCATTTTACAAGTAGTGCATTATTTTTTTTTGTACTTTTACAATACAGTGTAATGGCATGTAAATGGAAAATTTTATCCTTAGATATACACTTTGTATGCATCCCAGTTGCTCCTCCTTATCCATGCTGTAAGTTTTACATACACCACATGCTCTTCAAAGATTCATTAAGTAAAAAAATATCCTGGTTGATCCACACTTAACATTTTTAAATACAGTGATACCCCGGCTAACGGTCGGCTTGGACAATGGTCTAATTCAAGGAATGAAAAATGACCCACATAACAGTTTAAGTTTCGGATAAAGGGCTGAATATATTATAAGAGTTTTTATTTTGTTTATTTTTAAGCTGATGTGTAAATATAAAGATAACATTGTACTGTGCTACAGAAGTATACATTGTGCTGAGTTCAACACAATCAAGCATTTCATTGATGTGTGTTTAGTTTTTGTAGGGCAATAACTTCCACGATATTTCTTAGTTATCTGTTCTCAGAATGCCCACTCCTATTACATTTTCTATCATCATGCCTAATTTTACTTAGTGTCCCATCGACTCTTTTATTGTGTTTAATTTGTTAACCCATTAAAAATTTAAACAGTTATAATATTTTTGTGACTTACTTTTGATTTTTAAATTTAACAAAATGTTAAGTGCCTTTGTGTGTGTTTCAAATTGTAATTTAAATCCTGTTTTCAATTTTTTTTGTGAATATTAATTAAATGGGTCCTAAAAGAAGTGCTTGTGGTAGTGGATTAAAAGACAAACTTTGACTATTGAACTATAAAAATATACAGTACTGATGTGTCCTGTGTGTGCATATATATGTGACATAATTACATTTGTATGAATTTAGTTAAAATAAAGAGTGACTTACGTTCTGTGAATTTTCTTCATTCTTCATCTTTCACATATTAATAGTGAAAATTCAATTATTTTTTATTTATTAAATTATTTTTTTCAACAAATTAAAATGTTTTCCATAAGTCTCTATTGTGAATACTGACTTGAACAGCTGATAAGTCTCAGTTTTGGAATGAATAAAGACTGTTAACTGAGGTATAACTGTATAATGCACCACTACCTCATTCATTATTCCGTCTTCATTACTCTCGCAATGCTGCCAGTGGATTATATTCTTTTGCTAATGAAAACCTTACCACTGAACACACCTTGCAACTTCTATTGTAGCGAACATTTTAAAAATGCACAGTGGACAATTCAGAAGCAGCACAGTTCATTTTACACCATAACTGGATTTGTACTGAGTATAAGGAAACTATAGCAACCTATAGATCTAGTCCTACCCGTCCTGGCATCCAGTCAAATCATTATTTTATGGATTACTGTCATAAAAAAAGTTAAAACTTACCTTAAAATTTAAAAAATATAATTAAATTTTATTATGTTTTTAAATTTTTTAAAGCCAAACAACAAGATTCCATTTGCATATTTTTAAAACTTGAACAATAGACTTGTTTGGCTTAGCTTGATTTAAATTCTGTTATTTACAGTAAAACTTTACAAACCCGCTTCAACTTCAGGACTGATCTCGGTGCGACTTGCAGCACGTTCTAGCCTCTGGAAGTCAGACAATAGTTGTCCACCTTGCAGACTGCTTTCAAGGCCATCTAAATCTGTAATAAATATATATACAGTCAGCAAAACATTCAATATTAAGACAATATAACTTATAACTCACACAGAGCAAGGATTAAAAGCAAACTTTGTAAACCAACTGGCTACTATTGTAAATGAAATTTCAAAATTTTGCACTTTAATTGTATCTAATTTAAAATACAAGTCCTTATTTAAACTATAAAGTATATTTAATTCGGGAAAAATTAGTAGATAATACTGCTATTTTAGCAAAAAAAGGGATAAAAGCGGACCTTTCTTTACATTAAGATCAAAATTGTAGTACCGTACTTTATGGACTATAAGACACACCTTCATTAAAAAAAAAAAATAACTTTTACAATTTCTATTATTAGATTAGATTGCAAAGTCAGAACAAAAAAATTCTTAATTTATTATTTTTTTTTTATTACGAAACTAGCTACTAACAAAAATATTGTACTGTTACCGATAACACAAATTGTTTTCAATTCAAGTTCGCTAGTACCGTAGATGCAATGATGCATCATGACAGGCTGGATAGTGTTCTGGGTTTGTGATGACGGAGTGGGAATGAGACAGTGTAAACAAGTTTTTGAATCCCCGCAACTCATGTTTGTCGCATCGGTGCACACTTGCTGCCAGTTGAATCCAATGTTACCAGATAGATAGATTTTTTGCGGCATCGAATATATGGTCTAAGACTGGAGGGAATTTTAAATCAGACACTGGACATTTTTATATTAATTTCAAGTATAAGATGCACCTGAATTTTGCAGGCAATTTTTCGAAGAAAAAAGTGCATTTTATAGTCCATAAAATATGGTAACATGTTAAAGGTCATTTGTTTATCGAGGTGCTTGAAGAAGAAGCGAACAGACTTGTGGTGAGGGAAGTGTTTACATATATATGCATCACTCATCTAATACACTACATTAACAGCATGGCAGTCTTAGTAAGACTGAGCTTTTTTCTTTCCACCCCCCAACTACTAGTAAGAAGAAAACTGGTTAGTCTGATCAAAGTCAAGCGCCAAGACAAAACAAATGACTCATCCGGGCATAATAATTTCGCTTAAAACATTGATATTTCATGAAGAGACATAACTAACCTCTATTAAAAATATATTATTTGTAAAACTGCACAAAGCTGTACAAAAAATTTCAAAACCATGTGCAAATAAAATAAACATTTCTTGCATAATATAAAAAAACATCACCAAAGCAGACAAGCAACATAAGCATGCAGAATCTGTTAAAGGCAGAACCTGTTAGTAAGTTAATTAAGGCAAGGTTTCCCGTTGTTTCGGGATTGTAGTCAGAGAGAGGTGAAGTAATAAGGACTTGTTGGTAAAGTTCCGACAGCCATGTTGCTGACAAGTACACCAACACACCGCTGTCGTGTACTTCTTGAACAAACTGCACCTATACACAATACCCATCACCTATTATTTTTAAGTATACTACGACTACAAATTAGACATTTGATGCAATAACTACATTTGTTTAAATAAAATATGTAACTGAATAGTTTTTAAAATAAGTACAGTGTTGTTAAATCATATTTTCTTAGGCAATTTTTGCATTAGTTTTATCAGATTATACAGTAATACAGTAGTTTCGATTAACTGTCATTCTCAGAACTGGTGGAGTAACAGATAACAGAAACAGACTACCCGTATTTGATTGATTGATAAAAATAACATACTATACTCTGTGTATTGCACAGAATGTTTATTATTTTGGAAAATGTAGTAAAACTCTTCTTATACCTGAATGGTATTATCATAAATAGTGTGAGAGTGTTCATCATTCAATAGAAACATTCATGAACTCTTTCCGAATTTCTAGATACTATTTAAAATGTTTCTATATCATTCCATTAGATGATAGGATCATTTACTTTTCAATTATCAATGTTTGCTTAGTCTCAACCAAGCCAACAAACATTTGTGGTACTGAAAGTAAAAGACAAACTTTAACTATTGAACTACAAAACTACAATAACTGAAATCTAGGAAGACTGAAAAGTGTAAACAATATCTGTAAAATATACAGTATTGATTTATCCTGTATGTATGTATATATGTGACATAATTATATTTGTATGAATTTAGCTAAAATAAAGTGTGACTTCTGTTGCGTGAATTTTCTTCATTCTTCATCTTTGACATATTAATGGTAGATATTTGACATATTAATGGTGAGTAAGCAATTAGTTTTTACTATGTAACAAATTAAAATGATTTCCTCTATTATAACCGCTGACTCGCACAGCAGTCTGCTTGGATAACAGTCTTAGTTTTGGAACAAATTAGACCATTAACCGGGGTACAACTGTATAATTCTTAAATGAAAACAATTTAAGGTTTTAATGACGTGTTAGCGTTATCTAATTATTTTTGAAAATGAAAATGAGACAAACATCAAAAACACAATAAATGTTACTCAAACAGCTGTCAGGTTATAATAGCGATTTGCGCTTGAAGTCAATGGCCTGTGCACACTATGTCCAAACGTGACATAGGTACATTTATGTTGCAATCATAAACAACACACCCCTGGTTATCCAGATTGCCAGTTACCTGGATGAATATTTAAAAAATTAAAAAATAAAATACTGAATGCAAAAAATAGTGGAATTTCTGAGTTTTCGCCTTGCCGTAAAAACAGTATGCAGCAATCTTACGGAAGCAATTCCCTAGCTATATTTTTATGTTTGAAAAATATCAAATACTTTTAAATGTTTCAAATACAGTAGGTCTAGTATTACTTTTCCATTGTATATCACACAATGATGTATCACATAAAATTTTTAATATTTTGTGATATTTAATAGGTTTTTAACGTGTATTGTGTTTTAGGGCTGCTTGTGGTGTTGGATTTTGTGATGCGAGTGCACAAATTTATACTGATATATAACATTATATTTGTGCGTCTCAAGTCTCATACTAAATTAATTATAGTTAAAATTTCTGTGTTTCCACCTGAGATCATGACCTTGTGTGTGATAACCACTACACTACAGACACCATTAAGTTTGAATGATGTAAATATATGAAATGAATTATTAATTAAACTTTTATATTGGTAGTTACAATAAAAAATCAGTTGTTTAATATTAATTTATAATGATCAGCTGATTTCACTGAACAGCTGATAGACTATAATCAGTTTTAGGTTATGTTGTGTTTTCGAACAAATTATCACATATAAAATAAAAAGGAAGAGAAGAGCATGATACATGATTTTTATTTTTGTTTCAATAACAGATATTTTCATCTTTTTCCAATTAATCGGACTGGGTTCGGTCCAATTAGTATAGATAATCAGCAGTCTGTTCTACTGCCTATCATTGGTTTGTTGAACAACAAATTAATTATTTGTTTACTACTGAATTATTTATATACATATATTAAACTCCGGAATGTAATTAAAAAAATGATTGAATATTACATTTTATATTAAATTTTGGAGTAATACATTAAAACAATTAATATGAATGGAAAACAGTTTAGTTAAATATCCATCTAAATGTGATAAACATTAATAAAATACAATTTTTTCTACTTTCAGGAAATCTAAGAAGCATTCTTTTTATATAATAAACACCATACATTCCACAATATTTATATGTTAACCATTACTCACTTCATTTAGAGGAATATTTCTAGTGTCATTCTGGTAATAGCCTTGCTTGATAAGCTTCAAGTTCAACAGAAGTGCAGAGTAAGTAGCCAAGTAAATACCATCTGCATTCATTATGGTGGAACTCGAAGTTAAGTGATTTCCTTTGCTATCCATGTATAATCCTAAAGTGGAGAAATTTTAAATATAGTTGTAATATAAAACAGAAAGACCTATATTGGCATAGCTTTGAGTACTGATGTTCAGTAAGCATATTTGCTTAGTGCAGTGATGTATGTAGGCCATGAACGCTAAGTAAACCTTCAATGTAAGATCACTGAAACCCTGTTAAGATCATTCATATGGTTTGCTGTCTCATTCATTCATGCTAAAGTCCAAGAAATCAACCTTACTTCATTGATTTTTTTTTTTTCCATCTTTTCTTGGAATATGATACAACAGTTTCAAAATTTAAAATGACTGAAACACTGTGTTTGCTCGTTTTTTGAGAACTTTGTGAATAACTGCAGTTGTAGTTGACCTTACTGGATCAAATGTTGTACAACTCACCTTGGCAATATTTTGAAGCGAATTCCTGCAGAGCTTCATCTACTTGTATTGAAGTACGTAGAGATAACAATGAAGGTAAGAGAGATATCAGAGCACTCATAAAGTGTCGAGCATTTTGTCTTTCAAGATCAACACTTTCTACTCCCATCTGCAGAACAGGAAGAAGAAAAAAAGAAATTTTAATACAGTAGAGTTGATTACCTAAATAAGCTGTGGTTGAGTTGGATTAGTGCGAAAACTGGATTACATGGAAATTAAAAAAAAAAAAAAATGGCCTAAAGTTACTGTATAGAAGGCTATGGTAAATATTCATTATATAGCAGATACAGTAGAGTCTTGTAAATCCGACCTAAACCGGGCGCGGCTGGATCGAATTAGCGGTAAAGTCAGATTACACGAAACCATTAAAAAATGTTTAAAAGTATTGAATTGAATTTATTACATTAAAAAACTTTGAATTACATGTATTATTACTAAACGTATTGTATTAAAACATGACACAGCACACAGAATCTCATTACAGTAATAAAGAGCAGTATATCAAATCATCAAACTTGACAGAAAAAGTTTGTAATTGTTTTTTGTTTACCAACTGTTTGATGTTTTCTTGCCACTAAATTTCGCAATTTCAGGAGATGTAAAATATTTGTTACCTTTTAGAAAACAGCAAATATAACAAAAATATATGTGAAACGTTACAAAACACATACAAATAGAATGTACTCCAAATGTCAACTCTTCTACAAACCTGAATTGATACTAAGACAGATACTAAATGAATGAACAAACAAGATCGACCCCTTTTTCATTTGAAGAGAAGATAGGTCATCAGCTGAGTGTGTGACACGTAGGCGTAAAGGTCTGACACGAAAGTGGCGCACGGGCACTGTACATTCAGTTTCACTACAAATCTTTTAAACTGTTTGAAATATTGTTCTTTGAGGCTAGGTCAGATTAAATGGAAGGTTGGATTAGCGAAGGTCGGTTAAGCTGGACTCTACTGTACAAGCAAATTTTTCCGTATTGAGATATGGTGTTAATTTTTGCTTGCTAACAACGTACTGACATGTTTAAAGAGTCGGAAAAGACTACTAATTAGTAAACAATTACCATATATATTTATTATTTTCAAATACAGATTAATTTTATAGGAGAAAATTTCATGAGTGATTGTGTTATGTAAGAATGGTACATACACACACTCCGAACAAAAAAAAAACTCAAAAAACTTTAACAATAAAAATATCATGGCTACTGTTTTCTGGAAGCATATAGGTATTATGCTGATGGATTTCATGGAACTACAATTTAATGCACGACCATATCTTCAGACATTACGGAGAGCCATTCTGAAGAGGCCTGCTTGACTTATGGAGTTATTTTGATTTATGACAATGCCCAAACACTTGTTGCTGTCCTAACCCACCTAAAATCCTGCTGAGAGATTTTGTCTGGAGAAAACAAATGATACTTCGCACTTCACAGGAGAATCAATAGATGTAGCCATGTTTACAAGTCCACAACTCAGCTCAAAATAATATTGTGAAGTTGGAAATGGCAGTGATGCGCTATTGTCCAGTCCACAGCTTTGCCTCCTACCACTGGACAGTGTAAGCTCCTAATTGACCTCGATAAATGGAATGAATGTGAGGTTAGAATGGAATAATTTTAGAAATTATTATAAAATTTCTAATAATGTCTCAATATATGAACATGATTTCGAAACTGGGTCTTACCATGGCTGTTTTAACACTTACTTTTCAAATAAATATTCAATAATAATGCAACATTAGAAAATCACACATTTTAAAAATGGAAATTAATAAAGTAGGTTTACCGCTAAAACATTCTCCTCGTGTAAAGTTTTTGGTAGCTTCTCCAATCTTTGAGCTTCCCTTTCTTCTTTACGCCTCTCTGCTTCAGCCTCCAACTCATCGATCTAAAAACATATTTTGTAAAAAATATTCAAGTTTAATTCATTTCACTTTATTTGAAGCAAAACAATAACAACATAAAATATTTTCAAAAATTTTTTTAATGATATCATTAGATATACAAGTCAAATAAATATAAAACTCAGTCATAATTGACTGGAAAAAATAAATATATAATAAGACAAAATGTAAATATTAAATTACTGGTTATGTTTTTAATAATTACAAAAGTCTTTTCAACTAACAAATATTGCAGTTGAAAAGACCTACCAGACACTGTATTCAACAATTAACCACCTTTTTATAATAAAATGTAGAAACAACTAATTGGTAAATATGTTTAACTAAAATATATAATTACTTCAGAATCAATCTGGAAGTCCTCTTCGGGTCCTTCTGTTACTCCAGAAGAATGTGCGCTACTCGGAACACCACTACTACTGCTGCTGCTGCTCTCTGCGTCACTCAGCTCTTCTCGAATATCCCGTTCCATACATTCTCGATAAAGACGAGGCAAGCGTGCCATGCTTTCGTAGGTTAGAGCTCCTTTAAAAACAAAAATGTATTTATCAGTTTTTTACCATTAAAATACAAATTTTGATTTTAATGGTTTTTTGATGGAAAGTTTTTCCACCTCAGAAAGTTTTTTGATGAAGTATGCACTACGATTTGTCTGTTACTGAAATAAGAAATGCAGGATCACGGCACACAGATGTCACACTGACGTACCCGAAATGAATTTTGAAAAACATTTTCCTTTAACTTAATGTTTTTGAAATTCTGATTTCACCATCATAACCAGCATTAAAATCTGCGTATAATAGAACTTTAAACTTTCAAATGAACCCTGACTTCTGTGAAAACATTTTCTATTTTCAACGTATTTTGAAAATTCAAAGTGCTAATTCATACAGTTTTTAAAGTTGATTTTGATGGTCAAATATCAGATTTTCAAAGAATTTATGAATTTTTAAAGATTTGAAAATGCCGCCATTTTGAAACTGTTGGAAGAATTTGTCGGTTAACTATACTGGTCCAAGTTATTACTACAATCCATTTTTGTGCCAAGACTGAATTAAATCGAGCCAAAATTGCGAACATTAGTAGGCTATAAAATACACATACACACACACACACACACACACACACACACACACACACACACACACACACACACACACACACACACACACACACACACACTACAGTCATGATCAGCACTTATTTAAGGCTGGGTCCTATCACAATAACTGTTCCAATAACTCATTTTTCCAATGGAAATTTGTTTAAAATGATTGTACATATTTTAATGAGTTTGATCTATATGCACAACATAATATGAATTGTAACTGGTAACATGCGATAAATTACATTGAAACATATCAGATAATTATAATACATAAAAATCTCGTTTATCCATAATTAATTCGTTCAAAACCAGTTTTGAAAAAGGAAAAATTGTTTAAAAAGTGGTTTCAGCATAAGTGAGCATATCATAAAGACTGCTTTTGAATGTTTTATTTTAAAGTCTTATTTTTGTTAAAACAAAGCAGCTATAATATTGAGTAAACACTAAATAACTAAAATTTAATTTCTGTATGATAAATGCAAAGTGAAGAACAAGAGACAACAAAAGATACAGTAACTGAAAGCAGAGACTAAAGGGCAATGTTGTGTATGAAGGCAAAACAATAGACGGGATTATACTGCTAAGTCACATGACTTGTGACAGGTATTGTTCCAGTTCAGTTAATAGGTTAAGTTAATAGGTGCAGAGAATTGCAGTAATTTTGCAATTGCAATTTTATTTGTGAAGTTGTGTGTGTTCATTTATCATTTAGTTTTCACTCTTCAGTATATGAATATTAACACAAAACTTTTTTCAATATACTTTTTATGTTAATACTGAAAATTATTAGACAATTATGAAACTGTTTTGAACCATACTTCACGTTCAGAGTAGCATAACATTAGTAGTTAAAAGAACAGCAGACCTCCCAAAATATTCTTAACAGGGCAGTGCTCTGACGTACTTGTAACCTTTACCATCGATTTAATCAGTAAACGTAATATTTACAACAAAAAAATGACTGGACCAACATTAACAAAAATATTATGCTCTTTTTTTATGAAGTGGTCAAATTATAATAGGTCTTGCCACTCAGGCAATATTACAGGAAATAACCAGAACTACATTCTCAACATTACATCAAAATCTCCCATCTTAAACGGAAGTGAATAAGAAAAATCTTACACATATGTGTTTGATAAGAAGGTACCTTCATATCAAATTTCAAAACAATCGGTGAATATATTTGGCCAAAATTGCATTCGTCATCCTTAAATCAGAAGCCACACCATTCTGTAATGAAAGTATATTGGGTTTTCCCCATTTACTTAGACATCTTCTAGGTAACCTTTCCAAGTATCAACTTTCAAAACAATAGATCAATGTGTTTGGCTGATACTGTGTACACTCATTATTGTAAATTAAAAACTGCCATCTTAAAACCAAAGTTTAAATGATTTTTAAGGAAAAAATCTGACAAATAAGTTGTTCAGACTTTATACAAGGTATCTCTATACCAAATTTCAAAACAATCAGTCCGTGTGTTTGACCAAAAGTATATAAGAAACAAACACAAAAACCAAATTCTGAATGGTCAAGTTAAAACAGAGACCTTGCTATGCTCGGTCAGTTACACCAAATGAGATGACATGTTACCAACAGATAATGAAGAGTTGACTTGTGGTTGATATTAGTAATTGTCTGACTATGAAAGAGACATTATAGTGATTATTCTACACTAGAAAAATTAACATGCACTATATTTTCTTCTATACGTTCAAACTGTTTTGGCAGTTTAAAAATATGAATGGAATATATTATTAAGCAATATATTTAATAGTTATATCACTAAATAGTTCTATTTAGTGGAAAATTTAGTAGGAAAATAAAAACTTACCTTTATAATCACAATGCTTGAGAGTAGGAAAGAGTGAGTTTATTTTGTCCATGTAAGTGTGTGTAACTCCTTTACCAGTGGCCAACTCTTGCAAAGTGGTCAGCATCGCGTTTATACAAGAAACACTTGCATACATCAAAGCAGGGTCGTTGCAAGTGCTGCATTCTTCTATCGAATCCATTACTCTGTAAAGAAATGTTTCATTTTTGAATAAATAAAACCTGATTCATTTATTTTTCCTTTAAGACGAAAAGCACACGACTCTCATCACATGACACACATCATAACAAAAAGAACACTTCACTTGAAAACTAAATAACAATGTATAAAATTGCATAACCATAATGATATACAGCAAACTCTTGATTATACACACGATTAAATGGTACAGTCACAGTGAATAATAAGAAATAAATTGAAGTGTAAACAATATAACCAAATTGTATAAAAACAGTCATCAATAAGCAATGCTAAATCCTGTACTTACAGTCTTGTAAGAGCTAGATCAGATTGCTGACAAGCCTTTTCATCTTCTACCAACAATGGCCCAGCAAAGTCCACCATACGACTAGGGCTTCTTAAAAGCTGTCACAGAAAATGACGAAAGATTAGTTATAATATTTAAAAATAATTGTATCTTGCAGCAGCCTCACTGATGCAAGTAAATTTCTAAAAAGTAACAACACTAATCCTTTGGCTGCTAAGCAATGGTCTATCATTGTCATTAATTTACTAGCAAGAAACACCACTTGCATTAATGACAATGATCTATAGTTGCTATACTTTAGTTGGTAATAGTTCAAAATAAATCCAATAGATGGCATCTAAGAAATTTAAATTAAGAAACATTTTTCAATTAACTGATCTTTTTAATTCACTTTTCTGCCACTTTCATCTATTTCCGAGTTACAGAAATGAAATTATAACTTCATTTTTTCAATTACAATTTTATTAACAAAAAATAATATAACAATAAATTTTAACAATATCTACAATAAAAGTGATTTTTGTCCGATTTTTAAAGTGATAAATAGTAAATATATTTAAATATATAGGAAGGACATGCTTCTAGGCTGTCCAAAAAAACAAAGGGTTAAATAAGAATATAAATGAACATTTTGATACACAAACACACTCATATTGTATAGTAAAAAATATGAAATGAACCTTACCTCTCTTAGAGCTTTAAGTGCCTCTAGGCGATGTTGTGGCGGAGGATAAAGTAGCATTCTGTGATATACAGATTCAAGGACTGGTCGCAATGATCCAACACAACCAACCAATCTTACAAGCTGGCTTCCAATACTGTTCAAAATAATATAATGATTTAATGTTACAATTGTATTAACATAAATATTAATGTGCTTTTGGAAGAGCAATAAGGCCATGTGGCTGATTTGTAAAGTGATATAAACAGTCTGATATTGGAAATACAAGGGTTGTTCATAAAGTAAGGTACGGTTCTTTAAAAACGAAAATAAATAAAGATTTTCTTTCAAAAACTTTTTATATTTACATTCCTTACATTTTTCTCTATTTTTCTATATAATTTCCATACTTATTTAAACATTTATCACAACGTTCAACAAGCTTTTGAATGCATAAGTCATAGAATTTGGCTGTCTGTGAGGATAACCAATCTTTAACAGCTTATTTCACTTTATCATCTGTGTCGAAGTTCCTGCCACCAAAAATATCCTTTAGGTAGTAGAACAAGTAAAAACCGCTTGACTTCAGGTCTGGACTGTATGGTAGGTGGTCCATCTGTTTCCATCTTTCCAATCTTCTGTCATCACTGATAGTCGGCCTGAGTGTGGTTTATCATGGACATTTTCTCGTCCTTCACTGAAAGCTCGCACCCATTTAAGCACTTTACTGTCACTCATCGCATTGGGACTGTAAACTTCATGTATCTGTCAATGAATTTCTGCCGCTGAAACATTTATTGCTGACAAAACCTGAATCACTGACCTTATTTCATAGTCAGTGGGCCGATAATTGTCTTGAACATTGTGAACTGACACTGTAACAGTAACAATGCAAATGGCATCGTTTGATGTACAAGGCATGCCGGGAGTCGGTACGCATGCGTGTTTCAATATTTGCGTGACAATCAAACAATTACAGTAAATCGGACCTTACTTCATGAACAACCCTCGTATGTAAGTATAGTATATTTATGATGATTTTGTTAACTGTAATTGGACCGGACCGAAAAATAATAATACATGGTGCAAAACAATATATAAATTTCAGTTTCCCACAAAAATCATTTCTGAAAATATTAAAATAACACAAAGACAACACAATTTTGTCAAAATCGGTTCAACAGATTTTCTCAAAATGTTGTCACATATGAAGTTTTCTAACTATTCTGTGTACTGAATATGAAATGTTTATTTAAAGATTAAAGAAAAGTTGGATATATTATACAAGAAGAATAGTACTCACACGTTAAAGTAGACAGAAATGCAACTAAGATATTTCATAAAAAACTGTACTTCAAACAATTCACAAATTTATTGATGGCATTAAAGGAGTTGCAAAAAACTCAAAAAAACTATCTTACATTCAATGTCATATACTATTGACAATGAAGTTAAAAAGTATTAATTATCCAATCAAAATATAAAAGTCACTAATTTTTCTTTTTAAATTTAAATTTATGCAAATAGAAAAGCAATATCAGAGAAATCTAAAATGCCTATTTCCCAGTACATTAGTCTCAATTAACCATCACCCTTTTAACTCAGTCAGGTTAATTCTGTTATCTGAAATTTTTAAAAAGTCTTCCGTAGTACATAATTTGTAATAAATAATAAAAGTAACTTCTAGACAAAACAAAACACTGTAATTGGACACGACTTATTTATAGCATAGGTGATTGCAGCTGACACTAATTGCTATGCTAAGCAAATATTGATAATCGAAAAGTAAATTATCTTATTCTACTGGAATGAGACAGAAACACTTGAAATAGTGTCAACAAATTCTGAAAGAATGCATGAATGAATATAAATACTCTCGCACTATTTACAATAATACCATTCAACGTATAAGTAACATAACAGTCATGTGAGTACTCTAAGTGACATGCGCGGTGTTCTTGCTTACGTTGCGTGAATACTTGTCAAAAGATTAAGTATGGATAATTTATTGTATCAAAGATCTATGTATGTAAAATTTGTATTATACATAATTAAGGTTAAATAGAAAATATATATGTTTTACTACAATTTCCAAAATAGTAACAATAAAACTTTCTGTACTATAATCAGAGTACAGTATGTTATTCTTAATGATTGCCGAAAGTACGGGTGGCCTATTTCTGTTATCAGTCTATTCTGTAATCTGTCATCATAACGGTCCTGAGAATGATGGCTAATCGATACTCTACTGTATCATAAGTTTACACTCAGTTTTTCTACTTATGCCTACTTGAGTATAAATTTAATCCGTGTTTCAAGATAAATAAACATTACAATCATTGTGATTTGTATAATAGTAAAAAAGAAAACTTAAACAACAAGTATTGACACTTTAAGTATAAAATTACTTAGAATCATAAAACTTCAATCAGAAATATGTGAACATAAATAACATCTCATGGTTGATTTATTACTATTTTTCAATTATAGAAATGACCAGTTAACATAGATTTAAAGCAAATAACCTACCTGTAGACTGTTTTTGCTTGGTAACTATCGAAACTAGGAGCAGAAGCGAGACCGCCAGAACCTCGACCGACTTCGCCTTCACCACCAGCTTGTCTGCCTTCTCTGGATACAATCTTCTTGTCAACTCTTGGTGAACCCAAGAAGGCTATGAGAGCAGGACATAATTTCTGCCAAAGAAATGCAGTAAAATGTCTGTTTGCGTGAATACTTTGAGGTAAACTGGAAACGAGCGTGTGTAAGCATTCCAAAAGGAAAACTACACTGTGGCCGGTGCGGTCACCCCTGAAATCACATCAAGCCTTTAGTTTATCAAAACACAAAAACAATCAAGACAAATGAGGCACTAGTGTTGCAATGACTAGTGTCCCCATTAGTCAGCACTACCCACATTTGTGTTTTACTATCCACAAAGCACTGTTGTGACACAATAGGTAGTAAACCTAGTGGAGAAGGCTAGAACTACAGCTGAGAAATTATGATACAATATCCATGTGCTACTTGGGTAATCATTTAATTTTGTTGTTTGTATTTAAAATAGTGAAATCAAAATTAGGTGCATCGAGTTTTGTGTTGCTACTGATGTTCCTTTTTTTACTATAATCTACAAGAAATTTTAGAAATGAAGAGATTGATATATATATATATATATATATATATATATATATATATATATATATATATATATATATATAAAAAGAATCTAAATCTATTTATAAATAATTAGACTATTTACCCCTCCTACCAAATCTTTTCACTATAGATGTTATTTTTTTTTTACTCCAAATTTCAGTTTGCAGAAGACTCTAACCAAGCAAAACTAAGGTAAACCCTATATAATTGGAGATCAAAACAATTTTTATTTACAATGCCTGAAATAACCACTATAGCAGCGATGCTGGATCTTTTGGTACATTCTTATCTTCTGCCAATATACTTGCTCCTGTGTACTGGAGCAAGTACACCTCCTCAATGCTCCTCAATTATCCTCAATGCTTTGAGGATAGGCATTTGTTAACAAATAATGACTTTGGCCTATATACTAATGACACTTAACTGGGAAGAGGTCTGATAATTCTACTAACTGTAAAACTTGTATCATCGTAAAAATAAGTTTTTTTCAAAATATTTATTTTTATATCAAATTTGAATTTATACTAGTTTCCTTTTGTTTTATATGTACTCTTGCAACTTTAGAAATATTTAACCTAAGTACTTACACCTGTGCTTCGTCCATCTTACTACATATGAACTGCAGAATGGGAATAACTTCGTTAAAACAATCTATTCCTCCACTGCCAACTTCTCTTAGCTGCGTAGCTTGCACTACTTCCTGGGATTCCTCATCTAAGATGTGTTAAAGTAATTAATTATATAAAAAATAGTCAGGGTAAGTTAAAAAAATTCAACTACTGTATGTTCATCTCTTTTACTCCTATCTTAAAAAAAAAAAACAATTAGCCTATAATACAGAAAATCAATCATAAATAAGAAACTTTTTTTTAAATGAACACTACATTTCAGGATAATTTAAATTTTTACTGTACTTTCAATACAGTTTTACAGTTACAGTAATTTAGTATGTTTTTTACTTATAGCAGTAACTTTAATTTATTAAATTACAACAGACTACTATATTTAAAACTGATTAAGAATGTGATTTTATGTTTTTATGTACATTTGTACCTGTATTTACAGTATATGTTGTACAATATAATTCGTATGTATCTACAGTAAAACCCTCTTTAACCGAACTCAGGTTAACCAATACAATATCAAAAATTTTTAAATGAATACAGTAACTGGAATACAGTACTGTAATGAATACAGTATTTACAGTACTATGATTACTATGAATACTATGATCACTTAACAAACTTCATTTGTAATCTGTAAGCACAAAAAACCATCCAGTACAATTAAACAATCAACATTGGACAATCCCCAAAGTCTACATGTGAACTGTGTGTTCAGCTGCTGCTGATAATGAATACATATGTAGCGAATTTGTTTTGGTTCAGTGTTTCAAATTTATAAATAGAGTAGAGTGCCAGAATATGATACAAAGGCATAAGAAGGTATATTCAATCCTCAATCTATGTACTGTATAAGGAGGCACCTGGTAAGTGCTACCAAAATACTGGGAACTACACTTGAAAAATGTCTCTTTCAGTACAGTATGCACATTTAAAGTGTAATAAATCATTGAATGTAAATTAGTTTGTTTCAATTAATTATATTTTTTACAGATATTCTTTGTTTTTTTACACCTTTTTAACATGGAAATAGCTTTCATAGGTTAACCAAAAATTTCATTAACGAAAACATCTCTTCCCCCTTTATTTGTATTAAAATGGTTCTACTAAATATTGTTTAATAGATATAATTCACTAAAAAGATTTTTCTGTTATCCAACATTCACTAATCTGATGCCCACAATGCTCATTTATGTCAAAAAACTGGTATTTACTACAAAGTAAGTTGCTTTGATTCCTTACCTAACATATTGCAAAATGAACGCAACGTCTGACTAGTCGCAGCTTGGGCAGCTGTTCTTATTGCTTGATTGCCAGATGCATAGGCTTCACTGCACAATGTCAGTATCTGGATGATGATGCGTCCGTTCATCGTCCAATAGGAAGAACAAGCTACATTTAGCAATACCTATAATACATAAAGGTAAAATGTTTATATTTTTATGAATATATAAACTGTGGTCAGAGACAAAAAAATAAAATGATTTTATTTTGATATACTTATAGTTTACAGGTATATGTCGCTTGATTTACTGAGACACAGGACCTCAAGTGGTCTAACAGATTTTCTGCTTAACTGTGTATGTTGGGAGATGGAAACATAGCAGTCATATTTAGACTACTGTGTTACTAGCAATGTATTAAGTGAGTGTTGTATACGTGTACATTCCGTAACAGCTCCCCACCACAAGCTTAACCCCTTCTCATTTACTTTGACCCACTTTCAAATGTCAATATATTTAGTAGATGAGCAATAATTTTCCAACTAATTAAAAAAACTAAATAGCAATTGTATCTAATTAAATTTTAAAATAATAATTAAAAAATAACAAAATCAGTTCTGTTATTTCATTTCAATTTTATTTTGGCCTCCATTTTGTTTCTACAAACATTAGCCAGATTTAATTCTCACATATTATTTCTGGTATCTTCTTTAAAAAGTAAGTATAGTTTCAAAATGATCAATGGAGGAATGAGAAAATAATAGAGGATCAAATGCTTAAATCTCTTCGTGGGACGCAAAGTATAATTAAACTTATAGTTTAAACACTTAATATATATATAAATATGGTAAGATAAACAGAGTCAAGCACTTCAAATATCTGGGAGAAATTCTTGAACCCACAGGTGGCGAGAAGGCTGCGCAAAGGGTTCGGCTACTGACAATGAAGAGGGCTCTTGGTATAACGCGTGATATCTATAATAAGAGATGTATGTCGACACACACAAAAATCAGACACTACAACACGGTCATAAAACCGGAGGTATTATATGCAAGCGAGACGCTAGCATTCCACACAAAAGCTATATACAAGGAGTCAAATCAACAACGTCGTAGATCGCACAAGTTAGAATAGACTTACATGACGCAGAAACAGACTCAACAGACATTGAAGACAGGAACGCATACAGGAGAAATATACTCGGTTGGAAGGTCCCAGAGAATGAAATCCCAAAGAGAGCAGGGGTAAAATGGACGGAGGAGCAGAAGAGGATCCATGGGGACAGGATGAGGGAGGTGTGGAGGATTAGAAGAAGCAAGACATGAGTCGGAGTGCTTTGCGTGATCCAACAGGGTCTATATGCAGATAATAATAATAATATATATACAAATACTTCATTCTTGAATATTTTATAAACACTTGTACAAAAGTTATTCTTTTATCTGTTTAGTAAAGAAGAGCGATTTACAAAAGATTAAAATTACGATATTTTCTAAACTTGGCTAAGCAGATTCAGGCCTTCTTCGCTTTAATTTTCCTTAAAAGCTAAGAAAATGGAAACAGAGCAATGAGTCAAAAAGCCCAGAGAACGTCATAATCTTAATGTCTTCAATGTTAATAATTAATGATAATTCATATACAATTTAAACATTTAAAATAAGTACTAATTTATGCAATTTTTATTACGGTGATGAAATCAGATTTTCATAAAATTAAACACTTTAAAAAAGTATAAATTGTTCAAGATTTTGTATGGCTACCATTTTGAAACAGATTTTGCTAGATAATGAACTTGCCTAATCTATTGCCATTTTTTTTTAATTTTGCTTTTCGTAATAATTCTTGACATAATATTTACAGTACTCTGGATTTTGGTAACCGGTCTTATCTGCACTGCAATATACAAATTATGAAAACTATATTGAAATGTAGGGGAGAATTATTGTACTTAAATTACAGATATTGGATGCAGGAGAAATTTTTGACTGCTCTTTATGTAATCTGAAATATGAAGATTTCATTTCGTGGCAAAGTGTCCGATTTTGCAGTTTTTTGAAAACAGTTTTTTAAAGAAAAAATGAACTTTCAAAAGAAGAATTCAGTGGGTATTTAAATGGAAAAGATTGGGTTTGATTAGGTTAGGTATGTTCAGCAAGCGTGACGGTATCGGTACACTTTAATTATTAATAATGATAATATTTAATTTTAATGGCTTTTGGTAGAATATAATTGTGTATTAAGTATTAATGTAAAATTACAAAAATATAAATTAATGTTAAGAAGAATGGATATTAATATACTTAGACTGCAAGTAGGTACTTAAGATTACAAAAGGATTCCGACCGCCCAACAGTCTACATGACCATTACCTTAAAATGCTTAGAGAATTTTGCATGTTATTTTTTAGTAATAAATAAAGCATTGTTATTTTTATATTATATTAATAGTTCTCGAAAATTTATTTCTAATGGCTTTTCAATTATGATGTTTCACAAGGTACAAAGTCAATATTGTTGTTGACAAAGGCAATATTAAAAAGTACCTTCTTTAACATAATGTTGTCAAAACCAAAATGTATTTTTTTTGACATTATCTACTGCCAACGAAAAAATTCAATAATATTGATTCCTAATGATGTTTTTATTCAAAGTGACTTTTTATTTCACCGGTTAAAATTCTTACTTTTAACATATCTACTTGTGTGTCATCAGACTGAGAGAGGAAGGAAGACATTGTATGAAGTAGTTGAGAAGGCAACCACAGCGAGTCATCTTCTGGTTCAAAATTTGACTGGAAACGGTCGTCACGCACCATTCTCTATAGAACAACAAAATATTTTCACAGAGTTAGTCAAAACCACTTACAAAAGAAAATAATAAAATAGTTTTCCAGTATTCAATTTTAATACTGAATAAAAGTCTTCATTATTTAAAATGGAAACAAAATATTATATTAAAAACAATTTTTTTTTACTGGCTACAGTAGACCTACAGTGATAAAAAATTATTAGCTTTCCTTATGGATATAACTATATATAACATTTAATTCTTATGCTTTTCAAAGCTAAATTGTTTATAAATATATATTTGTGTTTTTGTTTAAAACTAACATTTTATGTTGATTAAATTATAAATGTTGTTTGTTTTATCATGGCGAAATTGAACAGTTTATCAGGTTTCCTACTAACGCTTAATGGTAGGGGACGAAAACAGATCAGTCTTTCTTAGGCTGTTGTGCTTGCTGTTGACACAATGTATCAGGCTAGTGCTATATACATAGGCATTCCCCTACACCTCCCTACCACAGTTCTACAAGCTTTTTCTTCAAGTATCACAATAAAAGAAACAATCTAGATACATATAACTATTATTGTTATTGTTCCATTATAAGTTTATTTGTCATTATAGTTTATATAGGCAAGGCTATTACTAAATTTCAACAAAAACAAAACAATTTGTATAAGCATACATAAAGTACTTACTATCTTGAAAGAAAGCAATTATGTACTTAGATCTACTTTAGAAACTTCTAATTATAATAATGGAGCAAATGCTTAAGAGCCTATTTAAACTTACACTTTTAGTTGCTGCTACACATTTTATATATATATATATATATATATATATATATAAACTCTAAAAAAAATTATTTACTAACATGTAATCCAGACAGGCCATACGCGACAAATTTACTTCTTTTTGTTTCTAGTGCCAACTTAAATGCATGAAGACATTTAGCTCGTAACTCATGGGCTGGATCTCGAAGCATTCCTTGTTGACACTCTAAGAAATCTGTGCAAAAATACAATATTCACTTCATTAAAAATTATATTAATACATAATTTTTATAGTGTTTAATAGAATGGTACTATATCCAGTCTAGTTTAGTACAACCTTCGATATCCAAGAATTAATTTCTTTTTCTTTAAATAGGTTTACATATTTTCCTAAACTTAATAGTGAAAAAAGTATTGGAACTTTCAAAAACAGATGGAACACCATGAAATATATTTTTCAATCATGTTTCAGTAATAGATCAATGCAGATTTTCAATAAAAACATAAAGTTTTAAATACCAGTGATCATTCTAATATAAAAATTTTCCAATGTAATTTGAAATGAAAACATTGTTTAAAAATCAATAATTTATTTATTTTCTTAAATGTAGATAAGCCTATGTATCAAAATCGGTAAACCTCTAAAACAGTGTGACCAACAATATCTACATATTTTCTTAAAAACTGTAATATTTCAGAATAGTCTAATTGTTAACATATTTTGCACTCACAAAAAACTAATGTAACTATTTTCTGAAAATACAAAATTTGTTTTGAAGGATTAGGCTATATTAGTCCTTTTTTTATACAATATCAAAAAAATGCACGAACAGTTGCAGGGGATTGGCTAATGAAGTGACAACTTAAAAAATTTTAAGTAGGTTCTAATCAGTGGTCATTGTTGGTATGTATTGCTCCAAATATATTATTGATTTTATTGCTAAATTGAAATTATACACAACTGATATTCAAGAAAATTGACATTTTCATTTCAAGAAAATGAGTCATTCCTAAGTATAAAATATTAATTTATTTACAATACACAATTGGCTCCAATTCAATTACTGGGCTGGTCATGTTGTGTTAACAACCATGTCAGTTAAGTATATTTTTTTTTTTTTTTAATAAAGGGTTTATCAATTTTTTTTGCTACCAAAAATATGTTTACCTGTAACTACTTTAATTAAATACGTTTTTCACCCAACAACAGTGTCAATTAGGTCTTGCCTTATATATATATATATATATATATAAAGGTGTTATCATCTAACAACCATGTCAGGTTTATCACACAATTGTGTCAATTAGATCTTTGAGTATTTTTTAAGGTTTTTTTTATCGTTTTAGCGATTAAAAACATGTTATTACTTTTGTGCAGTAGCAATTTTAAGGTCATATTATATTACATTTTTTCGTACTTCCTGTGCTATCCGCACTTTTATATTTTGGATTACTGCTTTTGGGATGAAATAAAATATTTTAGCAAGAAAAAAATACTGAAAAAACAAGAATAATCTACATTGCACATTTACCAAAAAAAGTTTCTCATTAATCACACTGTTTTAAAGTACCTACCCTAAAATCTTTAAAAATTATGAAGGAAGCAGACAATATCAAAATTAAATAATTCTTCTTAAGCATTATTAACACTACTTAATTCTACCCACATTTGTTTATTCAAATGATTTTCTTAATGTAAAATAAACATTAATCTGGAAAATCAAAAATATTAATTTATAGATTAAAATTTTTTTTTTTTAAACTGTCAATAAAGTGTCTTATCAACTGTAATAGTTACCATATGCTTCTTGAGCAGATTTTCTAAGTTCTGTTAATTTAGAACCAGAGGCATCGTTTGCCACTTGAAGGAGAAGATCTTCCATTATCACCACGTAAAATTATTACACTTACCCTTACTTTTAAATATTAAACAATAGTTTCTTATCAAAAAGTCATTTTTATCAGTGTCGTTTTTGACAGCTAAACACAAAACAAGGTATGTTTATGTAATACTTTGTTTATATTATACACAAAACGTTTTAAACTTGAAAACATAATTTTAATACATGCCAGGTGTTATATTAAGATGTAGCTCAGTTAATGAAGCATATACGTTATGATTTCAAAAAGAAAAAAATGATAATTTACATTTTGCAAACTAATAAAATGAGCTCAGTTGATAACCTTTTCCTTAACCCACCAACCCGCACAAGAGTTAGTTTATTAACCGCACCGCTACAGCATCTGTCAATAATGTACAGTCAACTGCGTATGTGTTTTTGTGTGGTAGAGTTGTAGTGTACCGTCTAATCTATGCCATTACATTTACAAATCATTCATTACTCTATACTGTACAGTATGTACAGTGTATTACAAATTACAGTACATGACTAATATCAAAATTACGTGTAATAATTTATATATAATAAATTTGAGAGTCGTAGTTATCGGATAACAATAAAGACCCCCTATACACAATTTAACGGAACTTACATCAGTTCCGATTGTATGTTGACGAATCATTTGATGGTTTTTTTTCGATGATGTAGCCTAAACAACAACACAAAACTAGATGACTCGTGACTCATCAAGTCGGAGTATTCGGATAACAATCTTCAAGTAAGTGACGACTAACGAGGAGTGCATCAAATTGCCGAAAATCTTCATTGTACGAGAAAGCTGACTGTACGAAAATGGCGGATTTCCGCCATGTTTGATTTTTGTACAAAATGCAAAGTTTGTCAACCTTAAACTTTTAACAGTAAATTATTAACAGCCTAGGCTAAACTATATGTGGTTATTGTCTATTGTTGGATCAGTTAGATTTAGGCTTCAAAGGGCAATTTTAGTCCCACATTGTTTTAAAATGTTTTGTATGTATTGATTTGATTCTATTGATTTTTATCTCAGGTTAATGTTTTAATTAACAATGGCAGTCACAAAAAAAACTGTCAGTGATTAATAAAGTCATATTTAAGGGAAAAAACTGGAACAAGACTGATTGAATTCAGATGTTTGTAAAAACATGAACATTCTTCATCAACAGTACAGAGGAATCATGGGAAACATAAGAGAGTATTTGAAAGAAATACACAGATTTGTTTATTATAGAGTTACAAAACATTTTTTTTAATGAAAACAAAACTTATTAGTGTTTAACAATTGAATTACTTTAAAATTTTACTTGTTGGCCTATAATCCAAAAACATCAATATTTTACAGTGTTGTGAAAAAGCTTTCTTGGAAGATTTTATTTTAAATTGTTAAAGTATGACTGTACAAATTTATGTTTCCAGCTGGCAACTCAAAGTAATAATCACTCCTTAAAACAAGCTTGAATCTTGTTTTAACCAAGTTCCAATGTAATTAAATGTTATCTCTGAAGTTACTAACATATTATTTTATAACTTAAGTTTTATATTCAACACTAGTACTTACCAACAGATAGTATAAATTTGAGTTTCAATAAAATCAGACAATAAATAATAAAAATGGAATATTTTTTTTTCTAAAAATTTGAAACCAAAACCTACATAAAAAACAATTATTTGTAAATCCAATTTAGTAATTTCTACAATTGTGTGAGAAGTATGAACACACCAGATTCCAGCTTTGTAACCTTAAAAGTACAGTTTAGGAAGGGAAAAATGTAACATGAAATTTTGTATGTCTAGTTCTTGTATGTGACAAGTACACTCCAATAGATAGGGGTAAGCTGCCTCAGTGGCCTAGTGGATAGCGTACTAGGCTTTCACCCCAAGGACCCTGGTTCGATTCCCGGTGAGGGCTTGGCATTTTCATACGCTATAAAATCATCCCATCATCTGCATTAGCCCAAGTGTGCACAATAGTCGGACGTTAAACACAAAAAAAAAAAAAATCCTATAGATTGGCAGCAAATTACCATGAATTGTTATTTGTGTTACTGCAAATCTGAAAAAATCTTACGATTTGGACAGGATTTGCAGCAAGTACTATTTATTGTCTTATAAATAAAGTAAAATAAGGAATTACACATTCAGAATTAAAATATTCCCATTCATTGTTTAATTCTACTAAATCTTCATCTGTTTTATGGTGTTGTGTTAGAGGTTTGAGTATTGGCAAGGTGCTAAGTTTGAAAGCTTATTTCTGTCCTGTTGGATGATTTGAATCTTTACTTTACGGCTCCCAGTATTATAAATGACCAACCTGTTAAAAATTTAATTTCCAAACTATAACAATATTCTAAATTTGGATAGCGGTTTCAATTTATCTCCAGTCCTGAGCTCGGATGTTATCAGGGCTATTGGTAGAACGAGCAGTAATGCTGTTGGTGCTGAAAATATTCCTACTAAATTTGTAAAGGGCACCATAGTAACAACTTTGCCAGTAAACTGTGTAACTTATTTAAAAGTAGCATTTTGTATGGAAGCGTGCCTTATTTCATCCTCTCAACAACATCTCCAATCTGGTAACACCTGCTGACTGTAGGCTTGTAATTATTCTTCCATCCCTCTAAATGTTATGTTCATGAACAATTGTACAATATTTGGAGGGAAATAATACCTTAAGTCTTTTTCAGTAGGATTTTAGGCCAGGAAAATGGCACTTGTATGTGCATATGATGACTTTAAATTGGTGATGGATTGTAGAGAAACTATGCTGTTAAGGTTATTTGATTTTTCTAGAGCTTTTGGTTGCATCAATCATACATTTACATTATTGTTTTAACAATTAGAACACACTGAGCTATCACAGTGATGCATAGCATAGATCAGATTTTGTAGATCAGATCATATTTGTTTAGAAGGTAGCAGAGTGTTTGTGTTGGTGAGGAAATGTCTGACTGGGTGACTGACGAGAGGGTTCCACAAAGATTGGTCCTTTATTTTTTTGCTATATAAATTAACAAAATTTGATCTAAAGTAAAATTGTGTAAACTCAACATGTTTATGTTGATGACTTACAGATATATTTACATTTTAAAATCGACATGTCATGTTATGAATAGCATTTGTGCATGTTCTGAAGAGCATGGCTTGAGGTTGGATAAATTAAAAAATGACCTATTATTATAGTTTACTCTAGACCAGGAGTCTCCAAACTTTCCAGGGAATTCAGGTCGTACTGATTACTCCAGTAAGTTCCCAGGGCCAAAACTGTTTTAGTTTTCCTACCATTATCTCTAATTTCTAGAGTAGTCGCTGAGTATGCGTCCTGAGTGAACATATGCTTGCTAAATTTTCTACTTCAGTTACTATTGTGTATTGTTATGACTGTGGTGCTTGACGACATTGTGAAAGAAAACATTTTCCAAAATGAAGTACACAAAGGAAGTTAAGCGATGAGCATCTTAAATCTCTTTTAATAGTTGTACAAGTAAATTCGTCCATAACTATAAACTATTTTCAGAGGAAAATCACAATTACATAAATGTCATTAGTATTATTACAAGTGGATTTGGAAGTTAATACTTGTCATTAAGCTTTACCTAGTAATTATATAAAACCGAGTTATTATCATTCTTTGTTTTTTTATCCAACTTATTGTAGCAATAATAACAACAATAAGCCATTACCTGTGGTGGATCGGATTTATGACACTGGTGAGCCGGATTTGGCCAGTTGGCTGTAGTTTGGAGACCACTTCTCTAGACAAACTAACACAATATACTTTGAAAATGTTGACAAAAATGGAAAAATTTAGCTAGTACTATTTTAATAGAGGAAGTGAAAAATTTCAATCCTTCCCAAAGTGAAAATTTAACTTTTTATTTTAGGAATGCAAAGAAGAAAATTACTATACTCTCAACAAACATCTCAACACTCTACAACCATGTCATCATCAAAAATCAACTCATCAGTCTACAACCAAGTCATCAACCATCAGTCTACAAAAAAACTCATCAGTCTACAACCAAATAATCAACAATCAACTCATCAGTCTATGATCAACAGTCATCACTACAGACTTCAGTCTCAGGTTCTTATGTATCAGTAGGTTGAGTGCTTATTAATGCCCAATATGTCACCTGACCTTGAGCTCCACAAGCTCAACATATTTGAGCTCAACATACCTTTGCTCGCTTCTCTCAGTGCATGTTTTACAGAGGCTAGGCAGGTTTGTTTATCTTCAGGTCTGGAGAAGCCCACTGTAGATTTTGTATATTTTGTTTTGACTGCTGGCTTCTGTTCCCTATTAACACAAAGGAATGAAATGCAAGCCTAGTTTCAGTAATATTATTTTATAATCGGTCAAAACATTTCATCAGTTTTCTTATTTTATTATTCATCAAGCATTTATTATTTGTTCAGATATCTCGTGGTCAGTTGCAGTTTTCACAAAGCTTGTATTTCGTTACATTACGAGGGTAGTCTGAAAAGTTTTCGACCTAACAAACATACAAGACATTTTTTCAGAATTTTTTTTATTAATTTTTCAACATAGTCTCCTTGTACCTCTACACACTTCTCCCAGCGATGCTCCCATCTATGTAACGCGTCCGAATAGTACTCGGTGTTTTTCTCTGCAAAATAATTGTTCACGAAGGTGATTGCCTCTTCATTTGACGAAAATCTTTGTCCTCTGAGCGCAATTTTTAGATGAGGGAACAAAAAGAAGTCGCTTGGGGCTAGATCTGGTGAGTAAGGCGGATGGTCAAGCAGTTCAAACCGTAATTCGTGGATTTTCGCCATGGCAACCACTGAGGTGTGAGACGGTGCGTTGTCTTGGTGAAACAGGATTTTTTTTTTCTGCAAATGTGGCCGTTTTTCTGCAAGTTCTGACTTCAGCTTGTCAAGTAATGATGCATAGAATGCTCCTGTAATGGTTTTTCCTTTTTGAAGATAGTTGATTAAAATAACTCCATGACTATCCCAAAAAACAGTCGCCATCACTTTCCCAGCCGAAAAAACAGTTTTTGCTTTTTTTGGAGCCAGTTCCCCCTTTGCAGTCCACTGTTTGGACTATATTTTTGTGTCGGGCGTATAATGGTGTATCCAAGTTTCATCTACAGTAATTAATCAGTGCCAAAACTGCGTCAACAGAGCATTGGAAATGTTCATTCGAATACGTTTTTGGTCTAAAGTGAGCAAACGCGGCACCCAACGCGAGGACAGCTTTCTCATGTCTAAATGTTGATTTAATATGTGACAAACACGTTCTTTTGACATATTCATAATGTCTGCTATCTCTCTCACTTTAATTCGACGGTCATCTAGCACTATTTGGTGAACTTTGGCGATGTTTTTGTCGGTTAGTTGCAGTTTTTGGACGTCCCGAACGTTCATCATCTCCCAAGCTCTTAAGGCCACGTTTAAATTCAGCTGCCCAAAATTTCACTGTGGTAAATGATGGTGCAGAGTCCCCATACACAGAATCCAACTCATCTTTGATTTGCGTTGGCGTATTGCCTTCAAAAACAAATATTTAATGACAGCTCGATACTCGATTTTGTCCATTTTCATAAAAATACATCAACTCATTCAAACGACTGTTACATAACAACTGCGTGTCCAAAATGGCTGAAACTTTGGTGAGTAACTGTCAACAGATGAAAAACGAAATTCGAGTGCTGCCACCGACAAGTGCTGCTATCTTCATGTTGAGGTCGGAAACTTTTCAGACCACCCTTATATACATTCAGTACCAGATTTTTTAATGTTTTTTGCACCGAGTTTCATTTCATTTTTTTTTTTAATGAGAAACATTAAAAAAAATTTATTCAGATATAGTTTTGTTAATTACTTATTAAAGTATATAAACATTTTTTTGTTTTTACTTCTTGCTCTGAGCTTGTGTTTATAATGTTTATAATATCACGTTTTTATCTATTTTGGTTTTCTAATGAAGAGATAAGAAGAAATGGTGCAATGGATACATTAAATAGTAAGTACATGTTCTTAGACATATCTGCAATGTGTCGATGTAATTAATTAAAATACATTTTGTTTTCTACTAGATATTGTACCACTTCTGCCTGTTAGCAACAATTCTTTGCGAAGACAAAACTATCCTTACTTCTCAAAAAGGTGTAGATTCTCAACTGCAGGACACATGAGCTGAGCAGACTCTGAACTATAGGAAGAGGGCCAGATGTTGATTGGTAATTATAATTATAAGTCTGGTGCCTTTAACGCTACCTATGCTTTTTTGCTGATCCTATAAATAGAAAGTGTCACCTGTTTATCTCCTGCCACAGCTGGCTGTGATATGGTGGGATGACAGAACACATGAAAAGGGAGTGTTCTGTTCTAACTATTACACAGTTACATAGACAGTGTCATATTGTCCTTTTTCAATACATGTATATCTATAGATAATGGGGTCTCCCTAGTAATGAATGCTTTCATTTATAAATGTCCACTGTTAAATATATAATCAATATATTGATATTGTACAATATATTCAATATTGTTCGTATGTTAACTGCAAGTCCAGAACCCATGACCTTGAGGTGCAGTTCAGAGATGCAGAGAATGAGGTGCCTTAGCCACCAAGGTGATAAAAGCGACTTTTCCAATAAGCGACTTTTTTCTACACTTTTTAAAATGTGATTTAACCATCATAATCAGCATTTAAATTTATATAAATTATTTTTTTAAACTTTCAATTTTCATTAAAAATTAAAAAAGTAAGAAAATACATTTAAAATGAACCAGCCATTATCAGTTTACTTTAACCTATAATTGTCTTTTATTTCAAATTTGATACACAAACTCATTGTAACAAATATTTAATCAAAATTTATGAACTGATTTTAAGAAATTATGCTGAAATCAGTTTTTTTTGTCTCCATAGCTTCTGACTTATTCTTTGAGGGGGGGTGGAAATAATTGAATACAAAAAAGTTTGTGTAATATTTTCACAAAATTGATTTTAAAATACCTTAATTTTACTTTAAAAAAATGTTTTTTGAAGCACCTTTTTGGTCAAAAGACTGATCTACACCAGTTTTATTCAAATTTTTATGCAGATTGATTACAATTTTTTTTTTTTTATTAGAAAGGAACATTTTAAAGGGTTACCATTTTGAAACTGTTGAATGAATTTCGCTATGTAACAAACTTGTCCAAGCTACTGCTTAAATCAATTTTGTGCCATTTGAATAAAATCAGACCAAAACTGAAGACAGTAGAGTATTAACACGCATGTACCTGTACACACACACACACACACACACACACACACACACACACACACACACACACACACACACACACACACACACACACACACACACACATAAAATATCAGCCTATAGATTAAAATGTTCTATCAGTTTTTTGTTTTAGTTGCTTCATTTAACAATATACTATATAATAGAACAAACAACAAATTTCTGTACAACCTTTTGTTTATCTAACCATGTATTTATAATCACTATATAGTTCTATTTAATTTTTTGCTCTTTAATACATATTATAAATCAGTTTATATTTACTAGCCTTGAAATTTTTTATACTTGTTGATTCTACAAAACTTTCTGATTTAAAAAAATTTTTAATAAAGTTCATTTTGCAAAAAAACTAGGTGTTGTGCCTTACCTTGTCAACAATGAAAACCTATAAAATATAAACACTCACATAGTCTATTCATATAGTCGTGGGCATGGCGTTAACTTGCAAATTTATTATTACCATTGTTGTGTTTTGTATAATCCAGGTAAATTTAAATATATTTATAACTTATTTAATTATAATAATTTTTTAGAATAATAATCCATAGCCATTGCTTTTATTGTCAGCTTTTAATTGGTTACTGAATTGTTTTTACATGCCAGCCCAAATTTAGGACACATATAGCCTAGTGATATCAAACATATAGTGCCGCCTAGGTGGCCTAGTTGATAGTATACTAGGCAATCACCCCGAGGACCCAGGTTCGATTCCTGTCCAGGGCTTGGCATTTTCATACGCTGTAAATCATTCCATCATCTGCATTAGCCCTAGTGTGCACAATAGTCGGACGTTAAAAAAAAAAAAAATCAAACATATAGTATTAGCGCATATTTGTATAACTGTCATGGTATGGGGTTTCATATATCCATTTTGGTAGGTATAATAACTTGGGAAAATTCGTAACCAAGCAAAATCTGTTCAATCATTTCTAAATGGCTGCCATTCAAAGTTTTATAACTATTTAATTAAAAAACCACTCTTTGGACCTGAAATCAAATATATCTATAAAAATGTAAATTACTTTTGGTTTGGATATTGTTTAAAAAATTCTGAAAAAAATCTAAATGTAATTGTAAAAAAAACTGAATTCTGTGTTTCATTGATCATGAATTCAAACCCAATTCAAATAATTGTTACAACTATCTTCCTTATAAATACAAGAAGAAAAAGTCTTCCACAAAATTAAAAAAAAACTGATTTTATATGAATAGAATAAACATTAAACCAATCAAATTACTTTATCCTGATGTAAGTTTCTGTAATGTAGCTACTATAATCAGAGGAATACCAAACAGAAGTAACACTAAAATACAAACTATGATTACTCTAAAGCCTTATCTCCTCTCCAAGTTGGATCATATAAATATTTTAATTGTAGATTAATAATTATTATTATTCCATTTTACAAAGATTATAATGTAAAAATTTCATTTGTGACTTTTTGTTATGCTAATTTATTTTATTTTAATTATAATTTGACTAGAGTTTCAAAATTTTGTTTCGGTTATTATTTTGTATGAGTTTATTGGTATGTTTAAATTTTATTCATTATATTTTTATTGTTCACAAGTTTTTTCTCCAAATTATTTATTGGCTAATAACCTATAAATTGATTTTAGGCTTTATTTGCAGTAAGTTCATGAGTATAAAATTAAAAAACTACCAATTAAAATGATAATGTAAACCGAACATGGGCTTATATTTACCTGACCAATATCTGGAGGGGCAGCATTAATTCAAATAAGTAAGGTACATTTAACCTTAAAGTGAAACCTAGTGATAAAAATAACAGGTTATACTAACTGTAATGTGAAAAACATATCTTAGTTTAAGTTAAGTTTATATTTAAACTTATCTTGCTTTAGATGGTTGAACTCTATCTTGGTTTACTCTATCTAAACAGTAAACAAGTTTTTGGTGGTTGTAGTTATATGGATGCTTTCAAAACTATCCAATAATCTTTTTTTTATAGATTTTAGTGTTACTTCTGTGGTTTCTTTTTTGTATGTGTACGTCATCCTCACAAGGCTTTTTGCATATTTGTTTGTTACATTCATCTATTTCTCCAAAAAAGCCTGTTCTGAAGGTTTTTTCCAATAAAGAAATCTGGAAATCAGTCAATTTTCTTAAAAATCAGTACATCAGAGTTTTTTCTCAAATTCGGTTTGTGTATAAAGAATTATAAACTCTGACACTTTTAAATACTGTTCAAGAATGAACTGAAAACTCATAATAAACAAGACGACAATGAGTTTTTAGCTGTATTTTATTTTATTTTCTTCCGTACAGAAAGTTTATGTTATTTTAATTTTGGTAAATTTATATGATTCATACATTTTCGTACTAATTGATTTTGAAAAATTATACCGATGTTTTGGCCCTCTATCTATAATTCTCTTACCATGTTTCTAGAAGAAAACACGTATGCTAAATTTCATCGGGTACATTTTTTAAAATAAAATTTGAAGTGCTAAAATAAGGTAAACATTCAAAATAAACATTTTGAATAATTTGAATTACTGTTATTTTGAGTGAATTTTGCTGGTTAAAAAACCTGTTGAAATTATAGTAATTAATATAACTTTACATACCGTGATAAAAATTTGAGTAGTCTATTAAAAATGTGATTATTTTTAATCACTGTGAGTCTAACTAGGTCTTACTATAACTGAGTATTAATGACTCGGGTCTTACTATAATAGCCATTTCAATAACAAATTTTGCAGTGATTTGCAAAAAACAAAAATGTACATAATATTTAAATATTTGGTGTTAACAATATTATTTTTAGGGTCGAACTACTAAGGCATTTCCTTCACAAGAACAAAATGTTAAAAACGCCAAAGTAAGTATATAATTAATTAAAATTAATTATTTTATAAAATTATAAGATCATCATATAAACAAACTGTGTAAAAACATCAAACAAGACTGTCTTATTAAATTATATCCCTAAAAATTCTAGTTTAGGAAATACCAATGAAAACCTAAAAATTACCATATTTCTCAAAAATCAGATACTGCTCAAGTTTTAGTTATGAATAAAGCTCAAGTTAGTCTACTAAATTTAAAATAAAATATATTGTTCAAGTGTAAATAAAAAAAAACCTAATGGTGGTTACTTTTTTTATTAATTCCTGAACTTTGAATATGTTTTTCTTTTAAAACTGATTTACTGACTTGGGTTATGGGTATGGTGTGGCATATTTTAAAGAAAAATAAAATAAAATATAGGAATTGAAAAACATTGTTTTTATTTTCTGATTGTACACTTTATATTGTTGGTATTTACATGAAGTCATATGTACCTTTTTTAGTTTAAAAAATTATTTCATTCATTGTGTTATTCAATTCTGCAACCGAGATCTAAAGTTGTGAATGGCTTTTCTCATAATTCCTCAAGGAATAACTGAGATTTCACAGCAAGTTGAAGTTTTAAATCAATCTGAAGTTTATAATCTGCATTTAAATTTGTGATTTCAAGTGTACCCCAAAGGAAGAAATCACAGGTATTAAAGTCGGGTGAATGCGCTGGCCACTGTAGATAACCATTAGTACGATCAGACAACCAGGAACATTGTTGTGATGAGGACTACATGTAGTATTCCTTTTCAATGTTGATCCAATTGTTCTGAATTTAATTACCTATTTAATTAGCCTTACTTTCAGGAACAGTGTTACATCCAAGTCTAAAGTGCACAAAAAACAATTGCTGTGTTTTAACTACCAAATCACCATTTTTAAAATAAGTCTCAATAGGAAACTCACAATGCACAATGCTTCAAGGCATTATAGTGACTCTGTATATAGGCTGCAGGCAAGGCATTTGATGCTCTGTGTATCACCACTAACGCTAGTTTCACCACTAACGCTGTGTATCACCACTAACGCTATATGTCTCAATAAGAAACTCACAATGCACAATGCTTCAAGGCATTATAGTGACTCAGTATGTAGGCTGCAGGCAAGGCATGTGATGCTCTGTGTATCACCACTAACGCTAGAGTAGTGTATGTGAGAAACTAGGTAGGTTTTTGTGCTGTTTCCTGTATCTTTATAAATGACCAAACTCTGATAAACAGATTTTAAGAAGTTTGATTTTTAGAATGGAATTTTTATATATCCTATTTGTTTTGTTTTTTATCTCCATATGTATAAAATTTAATGAAAATCGTTACAGCCGATTTTCAATGATTTTGAAGCCTAAAAAGACTTCCGTTTTTTTTAAAATTAAAATGGTTTCAAGATATCATTAAACCAAAATCATTAACTTCAGTTACTTAGTTCAGTTACGGCATATAGATCAGTGTGGCATAACTGATGGTATCCCATAGTTCAGTTATGCCTTCAGTGATGGGCATAAATACAGATAAAAAGACACCCAGTGAAAACTGTTTTTGGGACTCAGAACCTTATAGGTAAATCAAAATTTCGTGACAAAATTTTAAAAATCACTTTATTAAATATTTTTTTTTTTGTATTGGGAGGAATTAAAATTAAACAATTAACTTTTAATTTTGTAATTTGTAATGAAATGTAATAAAAATTCAGTTATATTTTTCATTGAAGTTCAATAAACTTTGAAAAAAAATTAATTAGTTGCACATGTTTCTAAAATTAATATAATAATTTTTTAAATTACTTGAATATAGGTCCCATTTTTATTATTATTATTGTTAGTACATTTTGTACCACCTATTCCAAAATATCTGACTATTAAGTACTGTAATTTTTGACCTTATAAACCTAAACAATGCTATTACCTTGAGATATTAGTTCCTAGTTTTATCAAATTTGTAAAAAAAATTATTAAAACAATATTTTAATGTTGACATAGTAAAATTACATGTGTATAAATCATTAAGATGTGTTCGGGTTTTTGCAAATACTATATATTTTTATAAGCAATACTAATTGTATAATAATTTTTCAGAAAAATGTGATTCTAGAAGTAGACTCTAACCAACTGGTGCAGAACTTCACTTTTAGTGGTTATTCATCAGATAATACTGATACTCCTGCAGTCTTTCAAATATTACAAGGAAAAGTTTTGTCTGGGCATAATAGTACCCAAGACGTCCTTGGCAAGCTAAAAACAGAACTGAGTAAAGTCGAACAGTTGAATTTCGATTCAGTTAAAGATGTTAACAACAAAATTGATGATGCTCTTGTCTCTCTGAGTTTGTCTTTAGTTGTAACTGCTAAGGTGAATCCACGAGCAAATCTAACGCAGCAAAAAGCACTTCTGGAAAAACTAAAAAATGATGCTAAATTTAAAACAAACGCTTCAATATCTGACATTATCACACAATCCAGTGGAGTTATACAAAATTTAACAGGACAATACTTAAGATTTAACAAAGAGTACAAGAGTAAAGTAGCTGAACTGAATGAGACCACGATAAAGAACAGGTGCAAACAGCTGTCTGATGATGAAGCTGTGTTTATTGCTTGTGTTTGTGATATCGTAAGTGAATACAACAACAACGTGAACACTGTGTCAGAGAAAATCAACGATCTGTACGAGGTAGTGAAGAATATTACAAATGCTATGGATGCCAGTATAGCCTCTAAAGTGATAGATGATTTAAAACAATTTGATAACATTTCTGATACAGTTTCCGCTGAACTATATTACAGTTCCAATGTAACTGACCAAGAAGTGATTTACAATGCTTTGGGTGATGATAAACAATACAGCGTGTACATTATAAAACAAACTATAGCCGTGTTGGTATCGCTTGCTGACACAATTGTTAAGAGAGACAAGAATGAAAAGTTTAATGCTGATCACAGGCTGACTGTTTCAGGTGCTGCTATCATCGATATAGTCAGCATTGGTAGCAATTTGTGTGGTGCAGCTTCAGTAGATCCGTATATCAAAGAATACACTGATATTATTAGTGTTGCCAAGAAAAACGCTTTTGCTTTAGTGCCTAACTTGACAGAGATCAGCTACAGCTTGTTGCAGTTAGCAAATAATATAAACAATACACTGAATTATCAGCTGTATTTGTTGAGTGAAGACAAATTATACAAATCTTGTCCCAAAGTGCTTGCTGAAAATGATAAACCTTTAAATTTGTTTAAATGTATTTTAATCCAAATAAACAAATTTGGTAGATATTATAGTGCCGAATTTAGTTTCCAGAAGTTGGTAGCTTACAACAACGACGCTTATGCTAAAGACCAGCAAAGTCGGCGTTTGTTAGATCAGTGGTTTTTATTGCAATCATACCAAAGTACAATGAGATATCGAAAAAAGCGAAAGAATCAGCGGAAGCATACTACCGTAAATGCAATATCTCTGTGCAGGATGTTGTTGAATATACAGCGAACATCTCCAGGATTTACTATAAAAACTTCCAGACTGATATATCTACCAATGTTACACTCATTAATGAATTACTAGCTGTCATATCTAGTAAGAACTACTTGTCCTACAAGCCTGACATTTATTCTCGGCTACAAGATGCTGTAGCACCACTCAAAACTGCGATTGCAGCTGTGCTTAGTTCTGACAAGCGGTCAATAATCACCAAAGCAATAAAACAAGCTCCGGTTGATTTAACCGAAGATGGTGTAAAAGTCATGAACAATTTTACAGCTTCTTTAATTGCCTCAGTTTTGGACGCCAAACAGGCAGTTGCAAGACTGGTGGAATTACGTGAAGTGACACATAAGAAATACACCAATGCCTATTGGATTACATGTTACAATAAATTCTCCTCATTTCCGATGGTTGATATGAGTGCCTGTAGCAACAGTCGTGTGTACAGAATCATTTATGAGTACGCCAACTTGGACGTCCTAAACAGACTGTTAGACATCAAACAGAATCTGCTAAATATCAACACTAACTATATTCAACTGTTCTCTGACCAGGCTGACTATCTAGTCAAGAAGCAGCAGGATTCGGCCTATTCACTGGCTTACAAACTGTACAAAGCTGCAGGACTCCGCATCCCTCAGGATGTAGACATCTACCAGTGCTATTATGGAATCACTCTTCTGGGCAATGAGTTTGTATGTGTTGTCAACTGAACTGTCAACTGCAATTTGTATCAAACTGTTGGTTGTTGGCTTCATTGGATTGCATATTTATTATAAATAAATAATGACATTTCAAATTCTTTTTTCATTTTACAATCCAAATAATATTCTTCAAGTCTCAAATTACTTGTTCTGCCCGGATATATATTGTAATAAATTCAACAAAATATAAAAAGTCTTAATACACCATGTTCGGCATCAAAATATAAACAATAATTAACACAAAATATAAAAAGTTAACAGGTATAACTTTGGGCGCTAAAATATAATAATAACAGTTAATTGAGTGACAAAATATAAAATATTAAGTTCATTATTGCAGAAATTTTTAATCTTTAATGACATGTGTGGAATATTTTAAGATTTCATTACTATATGATTCAATACACTACAAACAATTCTTTTAATTACAAATTGGTTCAGTTTAAATTAAGTGTTATTGCAATGCAAAAATAATTAACAGATAAATTATCTCAGATTGGTTCTTTGATACTAAAAATGAACAATTATTAGATCAACTCAACTTAATACTTTATTTATATAAAAAAAAACTGGCTCTGTTATTGACAGTAACCTTCGTAATGTTCAACTTATAAAATAAAAGAGTTTGTGGTCATGAAGCGATGTACGTTTAATGTTCAAAAACTGTGATGACTCTACCCTCTGCAGGACCTGGTGTTCGTTTTTATATGAACTCCCTTCCACAGTAACTAAATTTGCTTAAGCAATACTGCATAGTGTCAAACCAATCAGCTTGAAAAATCTCTAAATTTAAACTGCTTTTGCCATTAAATTTCTGCAACGGTTGATATTTTTTATATTTTGCCTACATAACTTCTAGCACATTTTTGGCATCCTACCCTACATATAATAGATTATAAAAATTATCTTAATCTTTTTTATGTAACAGCATCCTGCAGTTAATTTTTACTGGTGAATGCTGCTTTTAGTGCCTTTCCTAGCTAACAATTTTGCACATATTTTTAATTTCTAAAGCTAAACTATTAGTTACATGTTTATATATATATATATATATATATATATATATATATATATATATATATATATATATATATATATAGTAATGGGTGTACCCATTACCCATAGTTTCAAATGCATTCCACAAGACCATGAAACCTGTTTTGGAGAATTCCTGTTAGTTGTGCATTATCCCACAGAAGTATTAGGCAATATATATATATATATATATATATATATATATATATATATATATATATATATATTCTGTGTGGGATAATGCACAACTAACAGGAATTCTCCAAAACAGCTTTCATGGTCTTGTGGGATGCATTTGATATGGATAATGGATACACCATTACCAGTCAATAGAGCCAACTAATAACAAGTTTAGTTAAAAGAATGTCAGTATAACTGGGCTTTGCTTTGAGTAGAAGTATTTATTATAACAACTGAGTGCTCAACGTCCTACTAAAAATTGAACATCTGTTTCAAGTTTTAAATTAATAATGTTAGAAGTTAATAACAATTCGCTTAAATATTATTTGCTATTCTTTAGTTTCAATTACAAATATAATCAATTATTATAAATACTGTGTTTAATACACTGTATTTTAAATAAGGAAATAGTTGTCGCATGAAACCATGCATAATGAAATGTTTTCTTTACAATAATAAGCAAGTTTATGTTCAAGCACCATCTTTCGGTTTAAATTAGGAAAATCATTGTTTATCTGTCAAGGAATTATTACCAAAGACTTTGAGTAAGCTCAGCGATGATAACCTTAACGGTTTTTTGCCAGAAAAAAAATTGATTAAGTTCTTGGTTGTTGCCACCAGTGTTTACACTTATCTTTCCTATACTGAGTTTAGCATTCCTGTATGTTTTCACAAAAATAATCTATCAGTCAAAGAGTACAAAGTAGTTTAACAAATTAATAAATGTCACAAATTAGTAATAGTTTTTTTCTTATATTAAATCTTGATGTTTAGCTTATGAATTTACCTGATGCACAAATAACCATAATGGTGATTATATTTGTTGCATATTACCTCAATATTGCAGACAATAGTGTACAGAAATTGCCTATAATATTTTTAATACGAGTTTATTGTGTAAGCTTTGTTGTATATTTGTACAGTAACATTACTAACAAGGTTAAGTGTAGTGCTGGGGAAAATAAAAAATCTTCTTTGTTAAATGTGTTAAAAAAATTATCTTTGTAGAAACACAGTAAAATTGAATAAAACATGTCAAAGTAACATAAAAAAGCATAATTGTTTATGACTCGTTGAATTAAGTAGACTATGCAGTAATTTATGTCTAATATGTACTAATATTTTACGAAACTAGATGCTTACTGAAAAAAATTATCTAGCATATCCGAACATGCTAAAACACTAAAACCTTCTCAGTATGGTAATAGAAGAACTCTAAATTTATTGATTTTTTAGTAATTTCCTTCATATTATTTTAATTTTTAAAATGGGTTAAAAAAATGTTTTGTTTACTTGCAAGATTGAATGAAATTCATTTTATTAATGTTTCTTAACTCAGTGCATGGTTAAAAATAATGGCTTAATTAGATCCTAAAATACGTTTAATTTATGAATGTGTTGCAAATCTGATACTTGATGATACTTATACTGGTACCTGATGAAAAAGCGTAAAAACAATTATTCTAATTGTACAAAAGAATTCCAAACTAATTGGTAAACGTTATTTTTGTAATTTATGAACAATGAACGTTACAATTATTTATGTATTACCAAATTTATTCAAAACACACACACACACATACATTCACTACTCTACATAACTTGACTGACTCTTAACATGTAAAGTGACCTGTGCTGGTTGAGTGTATGACACCGGTATAATGGTGTATCAAACGTAGCCCTGGGATACGTGGAACCTCCTAGTGATCCTTAACCTTACCCTTGCTTAGCAAAATAATCATACATATCCAGTCATTTTTTTTGACTGTGTTAATTTCGAAATGAATATTATAATGTCATTTAAATATTTTATTTAAATTTAGTATCACTCAATATAAGACAGTAAAAAGATGTAGTTGGCTTGTGTAGGCTTTTAAGAAAAATTATTCTTGTTGTGTGTATGGTCAACATTTTGAATTCTAATGCTTTACCTTTCTGTTAGTTAACATAACTAATTAATGTTAAAGAACTATTTAAGTCTTTATAAAAACATTATTTGGATCATTACATATATGAAAAAGTGAAATATAGAAAATTGATTACAAAAATTGTGTGTTTTAAAAATCAACTTAGGTGTAGGTTACTCTGATATAACCTTTTCATTTTCTCATACATAGTCAGATTATTCATGAATTGTTTACTGTACAATAATTGTAATATCTATTATATCTATATATATATATATATATATATATATATATATATATATATATATATATATATATATATATATATATATATATATATATATATATATATAATAATTTTTTAAATTTTAATAAATTTCCTATACTGTAAAAATAATTACAGTGCTAATACATTTGTTAATAGTTATTAAATTTAGCGCAGGTAGCAGCACATGAGTGAAATCAAAATAATCATTTTGCTACTATTGTAATAATCGACATAATCACTCCCAGTGTAACATATAATCGACTTACGAAATTTGTCCGTTTCACTGCTTTGAAATTTATATAAAAATTTTTTTGGAGGAGATTTCTTACAGTGGACGGACGTAATTCATTTTTAAAAGATTTTACTTTTCATTGTATTATTCAAATATGTACTAGTCTGCCCTGCTCCCTGGTGGTATTATTTGAAACTATGAGTAAACTGTGTTGTTGTAACAAATGACGTAATGATAAATATCTGTATTGTGCTGCTACCTGGTAATATTTTATTGAATTTTTCGTTTTTTGTAAAAGATTGGTCAAGCTGATAACCTATAACATAGGATGGGCACTTCTGCTATTTTTAAAAAATATCAACGAACTTTTTGTTTGAAAAAAATAACTGTTTAGAAAAACAGGTTTAGAAAAATGAAACTCGGAAGTTGTATTAGCAGTTAAAACATAAGCACAAACGTTCAGTTTTCTAAGACTACTTTTTCATTCCCATTACCACCATGTCCTTAACTGTTTTTGGGTGTAAAGCATTTAGAAAAAAATAATCCTTATAAGTGTAGTAATAATTAAATTACATTCTCAAAACGTAATATATATGTATGCCATTTTATATTTACAAAATGCAATGAATTTCTAATAGAAGCATTCTTTTTTTCTTACTTAAAAATTAAATAGTCCTTTGCATATTTACTGAAATGCAAACAATTTAGAATATTTTTAGTTGATTAAAAAATATTGATGATTGATAATAAATATAAAAAATACGTTTAAATAAAATTAGGTTATGTATTTACAAAATGTGAGATGTTACTGTCATATTTTTATTTGGGAGAAAGTAGGTTTTCATTTTTCAACACTAAAAAAAGTAACCTTAATAAGTAAAATATAGTAATAAGAACATAGGTCAAATATGTTTAAATAAAATTGGCTCTATATAGTTACAAAATTATAGGTTATTAACATTAGGTTACTATAGGTTAATGATAGGTTAGGTTATTAACATTAGCATTAGCAAAAAAATAAGTTTTCCATTTTACAACACAGAAAAAATATAAAGTTTATTGTAATAACATATTTAACAAAACAAATGTTTTTAAAGAAAATTAGGCTCCGGATAAAAATAAAATGTAAGACGTTTGTAATATTTCCCATCACAAAAAACAGGTTTTTCACTTTTAAACACTAAAAAGTCCACACATCCAATAAATAATTAAAAACTATACACTTAATTCTAAAAACATAAAAAAAGTAAAAGAAAACTTTCAAAATTGTCCACTAAATATTTTAAAATTTCTAAACACAAAGTAAACTACCGAGAAAAACTAATATATAACACAATTATGGCTGTTTTTACAGTTTAAAAAATGTTTGAACAACAAATTTTACATTTAAAACTTTCAAACAACTCGCAACAAAATAGAGATAAACTTTGACAACGTCCAAACAGTTCTTACTTCACTACGTTGCAACAAGAAATGGAGGGAAAAAGTATAGCAAATAGCAAGTTAAAGAAAAGGTGTTTGTAGTCGTTTGTACTGTTTGAAAGAAAACAGTTTAGCATGAAAATAGCAGAAAAAAGTGTTAACGCTTGCGGCAACGTTCGAATATAACGTAGGTGGTGGGGAAGTCCAAACTGTTGTTCCTTGTTTAACAAATAACGATCCAGTCCAATTCAAACTGTTAGTTTCCGTTTGGCAAAGCAGTTTGTTTTTCGTATATAGAATAACAGTTTGTTTTAATAGTTTGGAGTTTCCTTACCCATCTCTACTATACCAGTGGTCGGCAAGCGGCTCTTCCACGAAATCTTTAGTGCAGGCACGGAATATTATTTATTAACTTGCCTTGACATGAGTAAACTTTTTGAAACGCAAGCCTACAGAATTTTGTTTCGATGTTAAAAGAAGTAATTTCATTCTAAAACAAATTGTTGCTTTTTGCCGAAGATTTTTAAAGAGAAATTCTAATACACTTCCATGCCTGTTACATATGAAGGAAGCTTTCCTCATCAGGTTCGAAGACTTTAAAAACAGCAACGCGACATTAGTCTTTGTTAAAAAACCTCTGAACGCCACATTGAAATGCAGTTGCTGGATTTAAAAAATAAGAATTGTAGATCTCAAAATCCGAGCGTCTTTATACCGATTTAGAGACAACAACATACAAACCTGACACCCTTACTTTCCAAGGAAATGCAAGGCCATTGTTCACATAAGTGGAGTATTTGTACTCTTTTTTAAGGAAACCTTCTTTATTATTAAAATTGTTATATTTTTAAATAAATATTATCTTTATTTTAGTATGGTAAGAAGTTTTACTTAATGTACCGTTAGCAAAGGCAAGCTCGAGAGTGTACTTTTAATTCTAATTATTTCTATAAAATATATTTAGCTCTTTTGGATGACAAGTTTGCCGATCACTGACCAATAATATCAAGCTTCAATATAACCTAAAATAATAAAAAAATTCGTTATACAACAAAATCCAGAATTCCGCTGAAGCGATTTTAATATTTGATAGCTACATTATTTGAAACCACTAATTGTGAAGATCTGCAAATAATAATTAATTATGAAAGTCGGACATTTAAAATGATTTATAGGTGAAAAATGTATTGTTCTGGAAGTTTCTCATATGGCCAACATTTGGGTGCGTTTTTTCCAAGAAAATGCGTAGTAGTAATTTGTGAAAAAATTTTATGAGCTTAAATAACATTTCCCCACAATTCTTGAGTTATATTAAAGGAAAAAAAAAGAAAAAATAGTCAAAACTGAGTAGTTCCTACCGTTAATATTATATTGGTTTACGCCTATGGTAGTTGTATCTTGTGAACAAATGAAACATGCCATAATAATTTAACAGCTGATTGAAGTAAAAACTGGTTTTTTGCATAACTTAATCTCCACATTGGTATTGTTCCTATTTCGTGAAGTGAGTTGAACTGTTTTTGTGGTTTTGCGTGTTGTGTTATAATAGTGAATAGAGTACAAAATAAATTAGATGAAATTGATAAGACTATTTTTTTAATAGACTAAAGTTTTTAAATACAACGGGTTACAGTGCTAGTTAATTGATAAGGTGAAGTTATAAAGTTCAGGTAAAGTTATCTTCAATATGCATTGAATCAACATTAAAAAGGCTATGGTAAACATTTTCCATTGTTTTAAGATAAAATAATTTAGTTTAGCTTTGGCCTAAACCGTTTTAAATAACGTTACTAAATGTTGAATGTCTTCCAAATATTATTTAATCTTTTTTTTTACTATTTTATAGGTTATAACAAAATTTCAAAAACGAAATATATCAACAGTGTTTTTTGGAGATTATTTTCAATATGTTTTTTTCTAAGAATGGAAATACTAACGCAGCTTAGGCTAACTAAAATTATTTTTTGAAGTTTTGTATTAAAACGTAATTTGAAATACTACGAAATATCTCTTCAAGATGGCTATCGATAATTTTTTTTTCTCCAATATGATAGTACACATAATGTTGGATGGTGGTATAATATGCCTATTACTAGTGGACGCATGCTACATACAGTTAACAGGAAAAAGATAATATGATATAATATATATATATGTGTATGTATATATATATATATATATATATATATATATATATATATATATATACATAATATACTAAAATGTTCAGCAAGAAGTTGAACAGTGTTATATATAGCACCTCTTTATACACAATGTTCAAAGTGACGTATGAGGTATTTGGCAATCATAACTTTCCTTGTTTGTACATGAACGAAAATAAAATGAGACTATTTTTATGGAATTGCTATCTGTAAAAAAAAATTCTTTAAATAAAATAATTTAAATTATACCATTGGCTGGTATTTAGTTACTATGGTACACTAATCAGTACTTTAATACTTGTATTTTTAGGTTACTGTACATACCTTCCTAAGTAAAATTGCTTCAAAACCATGTTGGCTTCAAAACCATTGACTATTTCTCGTCAATATTAACTTCAGTTAAAATAGACGATATATTTAATATTTGTTTGAACTATTAATAAACCAATATCATTAATTATATTTAGGTTATTTAATACAATAGGCCTTACTTTGTTCTATTTTCGTATTTAAAACTGTAAGTTAATGATGAATTCTAACGTTGTACCTGAAATATTTACAAATGGAACCTACTATACTTTATATTACATACTTAAATTAGGCTACAGTATTTACTGTTTACTAAAATCACATTATTTTATTTAATAACATTTACACATTAGAACTGGCTTAGATTGCCTTACCGATTCTATTTTCAAAACTGATTTGGTCAATAATTATTTAAAGTTTGGGTACAGTAATAATTTAAATATTACTTTCAACAATGTTTTTTTATCAATAAGCTGTTTTAGAACAAAAACAACAATACGGATAGCGATATCATAAAAAACGTCCTAAGCTCTTTTTATTTTCGTCCATGTACCAACAAGGAAAATTATGATTGCCATATATTGCATAGGTCACTTCGAACATTGTGTATAAAGAGGCGCTATAACACTGTTCAACTTCTTGCTGTACATTGTTGTATATTATTCATTTCTTTCTCCCATTAACTGTAAAAGGTCACAAACTGGTGTTACATATCTCTAGAACGGATCGATCAATAAAATTCAAATTTAGCATACTTCAAATAAAACTTACTTGATAAGGCTTTAATAGAAAACAATAGCAAACTTTACACAGACACGTTTCAAAATGGCGGACGTTTAAAACTTTTACAAAATAAATCAGTAACGGTAAATTTAGGTGACGAATTTCAAGATACAATTTTTGTAATGCTTTCATTTCCTATCGAATGGTGTAAGTTTCAAACTTTTGAGAAGTAAAACAGCAAAAGCTTCGTGAATTATTCCGTCCTACGCAATGTGATACGGTTATCACTCACTACTGGAATCACACAATAATGCAAATAAATAACACTCAACACCATCTGTATTAATAAAATTTGGCAACTACTGTTTAACGACATCCATACTGAAGAAATATTTGTGGATATGTTATTATTTTTAATTATTAGTCTACAATAAAGGTTATGTATAAATATTAGTTTGTAACGCGTATGTTTATATGAACTTTTTTATTAGTTTTGTTCCGTGGAAACCATCATTATTTTGAAACGTTTATTGATAACACTCTGTATAATTTTATTTTAAATTTAAGGTCTATAACCTCAGGAGGAAACACTGTAGGCTTATATAACTTTAGAGCCACTGTAGAGCCAAAAGAAAAAAATACTATTTTCTTAAATGTAATCCTTGCATTTTGGATTTCAAAATTCAAAATTACGGTTTTAGTTTTTAAATTTTGCCTTTCACTTAATTTTGCTACTAGTGAGTAGGCCTAATAAAAAATTCCTAAAAAAACCATTCTTACTCTAATTTAGACAAAACTATAGTTTTTAGTTTTAAAAGAAAATTTAAAAATAGCGTATGAGGTATTAAACTAGCATATTAGGGTTACCTGATGCAGAATGTTTCTCTTTTCAAATTTTTTATTACATTTTTAGATAGATAATCTTATGGCCTCGTCTTAACCGTGTTTTTTAAAACTAAAATCAATCTTCCCAGAAGTGATACTCACCAAAATAGTTTTCTTTTAGCTCAAAATGTTATTAATTATATCTTAATCGTTAGAGCAGTTTTCGAGAATAACAACACATACGTACGTACACTGCTTGTTTTTATTTCATTATACAATATATACGTTGACAACCATTATTCCTGTCTTATTAAATAAACAAATATATCTTCATTAATAAGAATACAATTTTGAGAAAGTTAATTGATATTTAGGTTTATTACAACAGCTGATTAAACGTAAACATTTGTTAAATATCAACTGATTGTACAGTATTCATTCACATTGGTTTTATCGTTATTATTATATTTTAAGTAAATACAAACGGCCCGTGTTAAACGTGTTTTTCCTAATTTTCCCAAAAATGAGATACATCTAGATGAATTTTAGAGCTTAAAAATGTTATATTCCGAAATTATATCAAAATCGTTTGAGCTGTTTCCGACAAAATATACACACGTATATTGCTTTAATATTATTAGGTACGGTGTATTAATAATAAGAAAAATTAGAGGTGAGACTGTGAATGCTATCATTGCAACTAAGAACACTGTTCTTAGCACTGACCAGTGAGCAGTTGTGACTGCTCTTCAACTATCCTGCCCTCTGCTTACTGCTCACTTATTTCTGCTCTCTGCACACTGCACTCTGCTCTCTGCTAACTGTTCACTGCTCTCTGCTCACTGTTATCTGCTCTCTGCTCACTGCTCTCTGCTCTCTGCTCAATACTCTCTGCTCACTGCTCTCTGCTCACTGTTCCCTGCTCTCTGCTAACTGCTCACTACTTTCTGTTCACTGCTCTCTGTTCACTGCTCTCTGCTCACTGCTCACTGCTTTCTGCTAACTGCCCACTACTTTCTGTTCACTGCACTCTGCTTACTGCTCTCTGTTAACTGCCCACTACTTTCTGTTCACTGCACTCTGCTCACTGCTCTCTGCTCTCTGCTAACTGCTCACTACTTTCTGTTCACTGCTCTCTGCTAACTGCTCACTACTTTCTGTTCACTGCACTCTGCTCATTGTTCTCTGCTGTCTGCTCTCTACTCACTGCTCTCTGCTAACTGCTAACTGCTCTTTACTCTCAGCTCACTGTTCAGTGCTCTCTGCTCATTACTCTATGCTCTCTGCTCTCTGCTTTATGCTCACTGCTCTCTGCTAACTGCTCACTACTTTCTGTTCACTGCACTCTGCTCATTGTTCTCTGCTGTCTGCTCTGTACTCACTGCTCTCTGCTAACTGCTAACTGCTCTTTACTCTCAGCTCACTGTTCAGTGCTCTCTGCTCTCTGCTTTATGCTCACTGCTCTCTACTCACTGCTCTCTACTCACTGCTCTCTGTTCATTATTGTCTGCTCTTTGTTTTTACAAAGGAATACAATTATCTGCTCTTTGTTTGTAAATACACAAGGAATTTACGCGCGCAAAGCGATAATAAAGAAATACTGAAAATTACTTGAAATACAGGTTAGCCTGTTACTGATATTTATAACCAATAAGATATTTTTTATTTTACTATAACTAATAATTAATGCCTAATTCTTTTCTTTTAATTAAATAGATGAAAACTTATTTCTACTTTTATTACTCGATCATAATTGCAGGTGTTTTATTTTCGCTTCACATATACTGCGAAGATATTGTGAAAATATCTAAAAGTTTTTTCCTATTATTTTGTTTACACTATTACCTTAATAACTATTTTTTAATTATAATAATATTTATTTTGAACAAAACCATTTTTAGTCAATTTAATTTTTTTGTCGATACATAATTATTCTGTTTGGTAAGTAGGTTATAATTTTATGTATATTTCTGTGCAAAATAAATTGTCAGCATTTATTTTACTAATTGAATAATATACCTCTGTTTTCATTTAAAAAAATGTTTAATAATAAGTATTTTTCATTTGAAATTTACCGAGCAATGAACAGTTAGCGCACGGCAGCACGTTGTCTTATTAGTAAATTGTTCTCTAAACTGTGATTAAATCACTGCTACTGTTCACTGCTCAGAGTAATCACTACTAACAGCAAAACTACTCTTTAACCCAACACTAGGAAAAATGCACGTTGGCACTGAAATAAAAATGTTCCTTTAATTGTACAACAAATTTTGACACATTTTTTTGTATACGTTTTTTTCCTAAAAAAGCTTCTTTTATCTTAGGCTTACTTGTACCAAGGAAGTAAAATATTCGCAGGTCAGACGGTGAAATTCACGTAACCAAATTTCATGGTGAAGTTGTGATAGAGGGTCAATATTGGGTTGTTAACTTATGGCGGAGACGTTACAGCCTTGTTGAGAGGATTGGTATAATATGAAAGGTTTAAGGATTTGCAACAAGAAGGGTCATCGTTTCTTGCCCTTGTAGATTTATAGCTTTTTAAAATAAGCTTGCGACTTATAAAAGGGTCCGAGAACGCTATCATAAGCAAAACGTAATCTGCAGCAAGTAGCATTTAGCATGCAAACCCGTTGGGGCCAGCTCGTGTCTATCCATCTATCTGTCCTTTAAACAATATGCTTTCTTTAAAAAAACACTTTAAAGCGATACAGTTTATTTTTACTGACACATTAACAATTTAAAAAAATCTATTCTAAAACTATCGACCTAATTTTTTTGTCACATACAACGTGAACAAGTATTACAGTACCGTGTGTTGTGATTACACGCTGGGGTAACTTGGTCAGGAGCAGCACGGAAATCTGTATACACAAAATGTTAAACTTATTGCATTCTACGCCTTGATGTAATATCTCTGCTTGGTTTCCCTATGTTTTTAGCTTAGGTCATCTTAAATATATTTTATCAGAACAGGGACATTGAAAGGTTTTTAGTTCGAGCCGCAGTTACTCCCGTTGCTTTTACCTTACCGTTAACACTGATCCCTCGTTCTCATTAGACTAACTGCATGGACGTTTTATATATATATGTATGTATGTACTTTGCTGCACAAAGTGTGTGTGTGTGTGTGTGTGTGTGTGTGTGTGTGTGTGTGTGTGTGTGTGTGTGTGTGTGTGTGTGTGTGTGTGTGTGATAAAAAAAGAAAACTAACTTAAATAAAATATTAAATAGGTTGATTTTTTAAAATCCATTACACTACACATTGAAGAAATAGCTTTTAAGTCTGCATTAAGCAATGTTATGGGTACTTATCTGGCCAAAGCGCCACGACAGCTGTAGCAACTTTTCCGTCAATGTAACCTGCAACAGTAATATTTACGAAAAATGCTACTGGACTAATTTTATAGGAGATTTTATTCTCTCTCTCTCTCTCTCTCTCTCCCCCCCGTTAAATGAAAGGCCGCTATCTTAAAAAGGAAGTTAATTGAAGAAAATATTTCATAGAAGTCGTTCGGGCTTTATGGAAGGTACTTTTGTACCAAAATTTAAAACAATCGGTCAATGCGTTTGACCAAACTGCTTAGCAACCAAATATACAAACCAAATGCAGAACGGTCATGTTGAATCAGAACCCCCTCTCTTTGCTCAGTGCCTCACAAAACGTCCAACTTCCTTTATTCCAAACAATTAGCGGAAATCTAATTCTGTAGTTGTCCTAATCCCGCACTGCATCCAGCCGGGCCACGACTATAAAGCAAGTTACTGTAGTTTTAGCATATTAATGCGCCGATGTTGGCAGCAATTATTATCCTGCGGAAATAGGAAGTCAAGTGGGCAACGATCGTAATTCAGGATTTGCGCCTTACACGTGTCCCCAACAGATAAAAATAAACTGGGGCGCAGCGCTTCTCCAAAGATTTACGCAAGACGCCGGCGGCCATCTTGGAAGCTTAATCGTATGCCCAGACGTAATATATCAACGTGGATACACCAATTAACTTGCTGCAATATATACTGGCTCGTAATTTGAAATAACAGATTTACATTTGTCTGAGCAAATGTTTCTTTAGCGGATTTAGATTAGAGTTATTTTATTCTGTGTCGCGATGGTTTATATTTGCTTAGCGTTGAAAAGCTTGAACGAAGAGAGGCTTCCACGCCAGTTCTGCAATCCTAAGTCGTTACGTCATCCATCAGCTTTGAGTAGCTAACAAGGTGCCCTGTGAAATGCGCAGGCGCTATGGCCTATTGTAAGGCCTGTTTTTATAGCACTAGTATGCATAGGCTAAAGCCAGTCTGATTAGATTAGGAAGTTGTTACTAGTAGTTCAAACAACAGTAGACCTCGCAGTATATGCTTAATCAACTGATTGACCACACAAGCTTGTAACCTTTTTTGCTCTACGTCCGTACTTTATGCCAGTATAACGAGGACGCAGGATCAGCGTTAGCGGTAAAGAAAAAGCAACGGGAGTACTAAGAACCTTAAGATAAGCAGTTTTCAGAAACGCAGCAGACTGACCGGTGCTTTAGCCGCATCGACCACCGATTTTACCAAATTTAACCCGTAATTATTATATCTAGGAAAATCGTTACTGGACCAACTTAATTGTAAAATTTACGCTCTTCCTTCAGTAGTTGTCAAAGTTACGATAGGTCTTGCCGTTCAGCCAGTAATACAGGAAATAGCCAGCAACTACACTCGTCATCGCTATCTTGAAGTGGAAGTGATTGAGAAATACTTCAATATTTTGTTCGACCTTTATACGAGATACCTTCGTACCGAATTTCAAAACAATCGGTCAATGCGTTTGGCCAAAACTGCGTAACAAACACTCCCAACCTTTACGACCAATTTAGCCGGTAATCGTAATTGACGGAACGAAGTGAGATTTCTGTTTCAACTCGACCGTTCGGCATTTGGTTAGTGCGTGTATTTGTATGTCGTTTTGGTCAAACGAATTCACCGATTGTTTTGAAATTCGACACTAAGACGCCTTGTATAAAGCCCGAATGAAATATTTGTAAGATTTTGCCCATTAACTTCCATTTCAAGATGGCGGCTCCTGATTTAACGACGACGAGTGTAGTTGCTCGCTATTTCCTACAATACTGGCTGAATAATACATTATATTATTGAACTAAAAATAAAAATCGTGTATCATGTTCCATTTTATTTTACTTACAATAATTTGTTCGAAAACACGACAAATTAACATAGCTAGTTTTTAACAACATAACCTGAAACTTATTACAGCCTATCACCTGTACAATGAAATCAGCTGATCGTTAGGAATTAATATAAAACAACCGATCTTTTACTGTTACATATTTATCAAGATTAATTTAACGATTCATTTCATATATTTACATCGGTCAAACTTCTACGTAGTTTTTATAGAATAGTGGTTATTATGTGCGCCTCACATGAACAATGTCCCCGCTTCGGTAGCGGGCGGAAACATAGGAAATTTTAATTGTAATTAATTTAATATGAGACTTGCGACGCACAAAATATACTAATATATCAACATAAATTTTTGCACTCCCATCACGCAAAATCCAACATCACAACCAGCCCTGAAACATGAATATGAAACTTACACATATTCGTTCAGGCTTTATGCAAAGTACCTTTGTACCGAATTTCAAAACAATCGGTCCATGCGTTTGGCCAAAACTGAGTAACAATCAAACGCACAAACCAAATGCAGAGCAGCCGTGTTGAAACAGAGATCTCCCTTCGTCTGTTAAATGAACCATTCCTTCAGGGGACCTGAATAGTAAAATGTATGAAATCAAAAACTAAACACATAATTTTCAAGAAAACATTATCTTGTACAGTGAGGAAGCAAGTTTCTCCTTATACAAAAACTAACCAATCTCAGAAGAGTTGGAAGGTCATAAATCAGACCGACATACAGTATTAGTATTATGATGGATAATAACAGTTAACGGAAAGCTGAGTAGCGGTTATATCTGGAACAGTAACTGAGCAATAAAAGGGATTATTGTATTTATAAGATGTGTTCCCGTATAAGACATTTGTAATGAATTATTGTAAGATTTAGCGGTAATAAGGGTTTAATCTTGTAGGGGCGGCGGATTTGTTCAAGATGTAGGGGCGAGTGCGTGAGGGTGGACCGCGTATATCACATTCATATTGACTTAATAGAAAGGGTAGTTTTTAAGAGGATATGCAGTTTAAAGTTGTGAAACAAGGGAAGTTTGTAAAGAAAGTGATGTCTGTATCCATTTCATAGTAGGACGTAATACGACAATCGCGCACGCAGCTGTCTCACTTAACCGAACAATACAAATTTACGGTTTAAATACAGTGTGAGGTTATGTGTTGCCTGAAATACTTAAAGCAAAAAATTACCTTAAGTTTTAACAATAACTCAACGTGTACTTTAGTTATTATTTATATTAAGTTACACAGTAACTTAAAATAAACAAAATATTGTCAACTGAAATACCGAAAACAAAAAATTACCTTTAGTTTTAACAATCACTCAACGTGTACTCTAATTATTATGTATATTGAGTTACAAGGTAATTTAAAATAAACAAAATGTTACCAACTGAAATACCGAAAACAAAAAATTATCCTCAGTTTTAACAATCACTCAACGTGTACTTTATTTATTATTCAAAATAAAATGTTGCCAACTGAAATACTGAAAACAAAAAAATACCCTAAGTTTTAACAATCACTCAACGTGTACTTTAATTATTATGTATATTAAGTTACACGTAACTTATACAAAATGTTGCCAACTGAAATAGCGAAAACAAAAAATTACTCTCAGTTCTAACAATGACTCAGGTGTTTAATTATTACGTAAACCATTATTTAAAACCAAATTTTCATGCTTGTTTTTCTAAACAAACATTGCAGTCCACTAATACAATTTACTCAAAACGTTATTCAACATGGAAATACTGTACAATATAATTCATCTTACGGTAAGATTGTACAAACATGTCGTACTGTTGGAACTTTTTTTTAGTTGTTTTTGAAAAATGAGGGAAGTTCAAGTTTTGGATTTGCAAAACTGTCTTTTTGCTCCGTACTGTATAAAAAATTATTTACACTCTAGATCATTTCTTGAGGGTCGTTAAAATTATATATATCTATATATATTTGTGTGTGTGTGTGTGTGTGTGTGTGTGTGTGTGTGTTTGTGTGTTATTTATTAATTGTGGATGTTCGCAGTTTTGGTTCGATTTTATTCAAACATAGTAAAAAAATCGATTATAGCAATAGAATGAACAAATTCGTTAGCCAGAAAATTCGTTCAAAAGTTTCAAAATGGCGGTCATTTCAAATATTTATAAATTCATAACTTTTTATCATTGAAAATAAACGGACTAGACGTACAGCCACCATTACAAAAAGTGTGCTGGATATCATAGACTAAATTTCAAGTAATTGCACTATCTGCTGCTACGAACGCTGCAAACTATACGGACAGATGTGGAGACGTTTGAGGAAATAGACAATAGTATTATATATTTAATTGTAGTTGAACACACTGCCGCAAGATACCACCGGTAGCGGGTATTCACAGCCTCTCGTAAGGGTTATCATTCTACGAGTAGTACGTTTATATTAAATGCTTTTATGTCTTACATATTTTTAAAAATTCATAAAACGCTCTTTTTCTTAAACACTTTTTAAAATCCGATTCCACCATCGTAATCAGCGTTAAAAACGGCATAAATTAGAGTTTGAATTTTCAAAATATTTCGAATTAACAATGTAATTTGATGGCGGTCAGGGTTCATTTTCGTATTTTCAATTTAATTCAAAAGTTTAAAAACTTAATATGCGTGTTTAATGCTGATTATGATAGTGAAATCAGTATTACAGAAGGGTAAGGTAACAATTTTTTTTGAAATTCGCTTCTATTACGTCAGCGAGACAGTTGCGCACCATAATTATGTTTCTTCCAATAGTAATTCGTTGATAACAGTCATGAATTCATCAAAGATGTAATTGTTAGCGAAATTGGGTGAATTTGAAGAACTAAGAGCATTTCGCTAGTTAGCAACGTCCGAAGTTGCCCACTTTGTAACGGTCAGCCTTTGTCCACTGATTAAATAAAGCCTTCTGATATACATATATATGTATCAATTTAACGTCGTACTTCTTTTAAGTAAACAGAATAAGCAGTGCGGCCTGGTGGTACATCAAAGGCACTCGGGCTTGTCTTAAGTGTCCGCACAAAGAGCAACTTAGTGCCATCCAATTAGCGGAGGTCGCCTTTAATGAGACCCCTTTGCCGTAAGTAAAATATCAAGTCACCTGGGGAGTTCCGTTAAGGATGCGTTTTAAACTTGCGATCGGTAAATGGTATGATTAGACTTGAACAAGGCAAACAAACCTGTGGACATTAATTTGTCCGCATCAATGAATGTAGACTTAGCGAGGGGTTGGGACCCCGTAAGGGAAGAAAGAAGGGTTGATATCCTTCATATCTTGCTGGAGTTAGCCTATGTTATTGTTACGGGGTGGGGGTTGTTGAAAGGGCGTTCGATTTGTGTTTAGTTGTAGAATCAGGCAAGGTAGGTTTTATAATTTCTTAATTATTTATTCAGAGAATTTCTATTGGAAGAAATGAGTTATTAGAGCTATTATCATGGTAAAACCCAGACCTAGTTCTTAAAATGAGCACCGATTCTGACTTTTATATTACTTTTTGAGGGTTCATGAAAATTTATACACACACACTCGCGCGCGCGCACACACACACACACACACACAAATGTTAGTAAGCTCACGTTCTCAACTTTAGTCCGATTTAATTCAAAATTTGTTCAAGAATTTATAAATGGCTACCTTTTAAAATTTTTTTAAATCATAATTCTTGTATCTTAAAATTAAAAAAAAATCTGATTTAATCATCGTAATCTGCGTTAAAGACTACGCAAATTAACATTTTGAATTTTCGAAATCCGTTGGTCAGGGTTGATTTTCGTATTTTGGAAGTTTAAATCGTAATGTATGCAAGTATGCAAATTGTAATGCTGAATACGATGGTAAAATCAGAATTTAAATAAGGGTAAGGTAATGAAAACTACTTATGGACATCGGATTCTGTCACGTCAGCGAAGAGGAGGGAAGAGGGAGGAGGAGGAGAAGGAGAAAGAGCAGGAGAAGGAGAAAAAAAAGAGAAAAGGAAGAGAAAAAGAAGAAGAAAGAGAAATGGAAGGAGAAGAAAAAGAAAGAGAAGAGGAAGGAGAGGAAGAAGAAAGAGAAGAGGAAGGAGAGGAAAAAGAAGAAGAGGAGGAGAAGAAGAAGAAGGATCAAGAGGAGGAGGAGGAGGAGGAGAAGAAGAAGAAGAAGACTTCCCAAACGTAAATATCTTCCATTTTAAATTTGGTCCTGATTCGAATTATTATTTTTTACGCATGAACGAAATAGGGTGAATCGATTTTTAAAATGCAAATTTTGTATACTCCTATACTCTGTACATAGATACAGAGACACTTCTTTGGGGGCATAATCCCTCCCCCAGAGCCCACCTCCATTCTGTTTAGCTAGAATTATTTCACCAGGCCTCTATTCCTTATTCTCTTCCTGATTTTTCTTTTAAAGTTGTTCCGACCCAGAACGTTTCCTATCATTGTGTCCGTTAGACTATACCAAAAACAAATGTCCCCCGTGCCTTGGATCTCAGTGGATCATCGGTATTTGGGACAAAATGAAGGGGACCTACAGTCATTCGTCTCTCAATAATTTAAACCACTCACTTATCCAACATTCCCTTCTGTACGTATACATTTCTCGTCTATTTTTCTGAGAACAAGTAAAACGTCATAGGGTTTTTTTCTTAAGTGATCTGAAAATAGATACATTCATTAAAATATAGAGCTCGGTGTGGCTAAGACAGCGGTCAGCCCGCTACGTTTCTTAGGTAAGCACCACTAAGTCGTGGGTTCGAGACGAAGTTACTGCTGCTGATTTGCCGTTACCGTTGACGCTAATCTCTCATCCTTATTGATCCAATTGGCATAAAGTATGGGCTTTAAGCGATAAAAAAATCTATCAAAATGTCGGAATTGAATTTCGCCAAATCACATACATATCGAGTCTAACGATTTTTAACAAATAAACAAAACTTAGACACACATTCATGTTCGGCGGTTATGTATGTAAAAAAACTGAAAATCGACAAAGTTTTTTAAAATTATTTTATCGGATTTTGCTCAAATTATAGTCACATGTGGAGAATAATAACTTAAGATCGTGCTGAAAATTTTAAATTAAATATACGAGGTGTGTTCTAAAAATAAGGTTACTTTTCAAATTTCGATGATTAGGTACTTTTGATTTTTAATTTTTTTTTCTTATGTTGGTACACTCGTCCAGAATATATATTCACAGTTTCAGCTGTATAGCATTTTTTGTTTGTATGTAAGAGACATAAAGGTTAGAACTATTTTGTGTGTGTCGGCTATCTGTTGTTGTCGAGAAAAATGGATCAAAGAATTTGCATCAAATTCTGTGTACAAAATGGAATTAAGCGAACCAAAACACTTGAAATGTTGACACTGGCATATGGTGAGTACACGCTAAGTAAAAAAAATGTTTATAAGTGGTACAAACTTGTCCAAGATAGCCGAGAAGATGAAGCTCGCCCTGGATGCCCCAGCACGTTAACAACAGATAAAAATGTTAAAGTAGTAAAGGAAATGGTTTTGAATAATCGTCAACTCGCTATCAGAGATGTTGCTGAAGATTGTAGCACATCAGTTGGCTCATACCATGCAATTTTTTCCGATATTTTGGGCATGAAACGTGTGTCAGCAAAGTTTGTTCCAAAACTGCTGAATTTTGTCCAAAAACGTCGCCGCATACCCATCTCTCAGGAGATGTTTAATCACGTCAATGACGATCCAGAGTTGCTAGAAAGGGTCATAACTGGCGACGAAATATGGGTGTATGGTTATGACGTCGCAACCAAAGCCCAATCATCCAATGGAAGCAGTCAGACGAGCCAAAACAGAAAAAAACACGCAAATTTCGGTCAAATGTAAAAGTTTTGCTCACTGTTTTCTTCGATTACAATGGCATAGTGCATCACGAGTTCTTACCACAAGGTTGTACGGTTAATAAGGAGTATTACATTGAAGTTGTGTGCCGTTTGCGTGAAGCAATACGAAAAAACGCCCTTTTGTAGAAAGAAAATTCGTAGCTTTTGCATCACGGTAATTCACCTGCTCACACATCGTTGCTTGTTAGTAGATTTTTGGCCAAAACCAACACCGTAATCATGCCTCAACCACCGTATTCACCGGACTTGGCTCCCTGCGACTTCTTTCTGTTCTCAAAACTCAAATGACCCATGAGAGGACGAAGGTTTGCCACGATTGAGGAAATAAAGACACCATAGCTAAAGAACTCAAGGACATACCAAAAAGTGCATTTCAGAAGTGCTTTGAAGACTTGAAAAAGCGCTGGCACAAATGTGTTATATCTTAGGGATATTACTTTGAAGGGGACAAAATAAATATTGATGAATTTTATCGTATTTTTACACTTCGGGAGTGAATAGGAAAAAACTCAAATAAACCCTGACCGCTATCGTGTTTATTTTTTCGATTTACTCGCCAACCGCAAATTTTCTTATGTTTCAAATTTGGTACTGATTCGAGTTATTATTCTTTATGTATGGCCCAAATTTGAGCGAAATTGGGCGTCTTTGCCCCTTGGGATTAAATATCGAAATTAGGGAGAATAGTCTTAGCTTCTTGGGATTACAAATCGAAATTAGGGTGAATCGTCTTTAACCCCTTTGGGTTAAAAATCGAAATTAGGGTGAACCGTTTTTAGCCCCTTTTGGGTTACAAATCGAAATTATGATAAATCCTGGTTCCTTGTTCCTGTATAGTAAGGAAGAAGAAATGATACTGTGTTATTATATATCTGATTATAACTACTAACTTATTATAACTACTATTATTATTACTATTATATTACTACTACTACTACTATTATTATTATTATTATAACTATTATTAACTATTGTTAATAGTTATTGTAATTATTATGTTATTAGTAGTTCCTGATGGTCCACAAAAAGTTCACCAAGGACCTCTTGACGTGTATTTCATTAAAGGTATGGTCATCACCAAGGACCGAACATTTAAGGGTGTGTAAATTTAACACGCATTTAATAATTTCGTTTAGTTTTAAAATAAAATATAAAACGTATTGTTTAATGAACCCGACCTACATAGGGTAAAACACCAGACAAGAAATGACGATATCCCAGTTTGTAAGGAAAAGAGAGGAAACGTTCCTTCGAAAGGGGAAAGGAAATGTAAGCAAAACTATCTGGGATCTCTGTGAGGTTGTTTCTTGTGGGTCGTAATTCAGCGCTCTGAGATACATAAAAGACACATGACTCGAGAGGGGAGGCGGGGGAGGCAGGGGTGTGCGGAGAAGCGGTGAGTCTCGCGGCCCCAAATAATAATATAAAGCTAGAAGCAATAATTCACAGACACCAACATTAAGATTAGTAATCTTTAATCCCGCAGAACCCCTTCGTCTAAAAGTTAAGATTTACTGCCTTCTTGGAATTATATTGTAACCAAGGTGGCTGGGAATTATTATGATAGAAGACTTAGCAATCGTTATTATATGAGAACAGGCTTATCTCTATATGAAGCTTTATATACTCCGGCTTGCCTTTTTTGGCGCGAGAATAAAATATGACCCTTGGTTTCCCGCGCTTTTCATGAATCTTATTAAGCGATACGCCTAACTTTCTATGATAAAAGAAGCCACGCTTAATCCATCACAGGTAGTGGAGTTATTAAATATAATATTTCATAGTTTATCTTCTAATACTATCAACTACCACTGAAACGAATAAATTCTAAACAAAACATTCTCTGTCCTTCTCCTTTGCTTTATCTCTTACCACCCCTCCCTCCGCTTCTTGATTTATTCTACTTATATATAACTTTATGAAGCCATATTTTCAGTCATTTACTTCTCTTTTGCGACCTAAATTCAGAAAGTTTGTGCAAGAAGGGTGGTCTTAAGACTTCACTGGGTCTAGCTGGAATAAATTTAAAACTATCTCAAACATGCGGAATTTCGTAATATTGTGTGCAATGTACTTTCAAAAGAATTGTTTTTGTTTTCAAAATACACATTGATTGTGTGTTAACTCATATTTAAAGATCAATAGAATAAATAATCATGGTAGCTGTCTCGATGACGTGATGGAAGCGAATTCCAAAAGTGATGTTTCTGCATTTTCGGGTTATATACAAAAGTAATGATTTTTTGCAATTTTTTAAAGCGAAGCTCTTGTTGTCAACTAACGGAAGAATGTAACGGAAATATGGAACGAACGAGTAAACGAATTTCATCTTTCTATTTCTGCTTCTTTCTTTTCTTCCTCCTTTTCGATAACACGCGATTATATATGAAAACCTGTGTTTTTTCGTTTCGGTGTTTTTCCTTAGTTAAAGAACACGTGCACGTTATAACCTTTTATAATATATTCGAAATTAATATAAACGTTTATAATAATTGTTGTTAATATTGCTGGGTTTTAACAACATAACCTAAAACGTATTGTAGTCTATCAGTTGTTTGATGAAATCAGCTGATCGTTACGAAATAATATAAAACAACTGATCTTTTACAATAACTACAGTAAGTAATATCTAAGCTAGGTTCACGTATTTATTTATTTGAATAAAACAAGGTTGTAAACATATCTTAAAACTAATTACATATTGAGCAAAGATATAAAACAAAAGCTTCGCTTTTGTCGGTAACTCCCTGAGTTCTAAAAGTGTACTTTTTTAATTATGTATTTTGTTATCGAATTAAAAGATATTCATTCGCAGAAGGTTAAATTTCTTACGATAAGTTATGATTTAAAGCAGTTTTTAACGGAACTATATTGTGACGTCATTGATATTTACTTTACATGGAGCAAGCTAGATTTCCTACGCAAGATTACTGTGCCATCGTGACCTATTGACGTACTGCTCATGCGCGTTATCACATTTACATTATAATAAGTCAATTATTAGTTTGATAATTTTTGTTCTATTTAATTTAATTCTGTTCTAATTTATGTTAAATTAATTCTGTTCTAACAATAGTTATGTTTAATTCCTTGCTCTTTAATCTTTGGTAAAAATTTCCTGCTCAAGGGTTAGTAGATTTTACGGAATTCTAATTATATACCCAACAAACGAGTCGAGTTAGTTAAGTTTTTCTAAAAAGTTTATATTATTTTCATTATAATAACACTCATTTAATTGTTTCCGCAGCGAAAAACATGTTACTTATTTTGGCGCAGTAACGACTTTGAGGTTATGCGGCTAACTTTTATTTTCCATTTTTTTTTATTTCTTGTATTTCCCGCTCTTTTATATTTTGTTTTATTACGTCTGAGCATGTAATAAAGCGTTTTGGCGAAAAAGTTACGGGAATTTGACAAATCACCCTCAAGTGAAGATATACCCCAAAAGTACTTATGTTTACTTCATCTTTTTTTTAAACCCCTGGCATCTCCGTTGTATCACCATTTAAACATGAATTGCATTGAAAATACAAAAACGAACCATGACCTACGTCAAATTATTAATTTTTTCATCTCAACGAATTTTGACAATTGAACATTCTAATTTATGCGGTTTTCGAACGCTGCCAATGCATGGTGAAATCACATTTTGAAAAGGCAAAACAGTTATGAGTTTTAAAATATTTTAAATGGCCACCATTTTGAAACTGTTGCACGAATATTGATGAGTTAACGCACTCGTCCAAGCTATTACCGAAATCTATTTTTGTTACAAATTCGAATAAATCCAATTAAAATTGTAAATGTGAACGTGCTAAAACACACACACACGCGCACGCGCGCGCACAAAATAACTACTTAAATTTTTTGGGTAAAAAGTGTATATAATTCTACGTGTTTTAAAACAGCTTTCATTCATTCCGTTATGTCTGAACGTGGAATTAGTTATTGTGAATGATGGTAGGATATTGGAGGTTAGGTTTTTGTTTGATTTACAAATAGTTGATAAGTTTTCTTAAAGACAAAATCTTAGACAAAATACGAATGCAGCGTATTTTATCGTCTGTTATAAATTGTCTACTATTATCGCAGAATCTGTTTGCACAATTTAACTGCATCCAGAAATACTGCATTAACTTTCTAATTACAAAGTTTATTATCAAATAGAAATGAATCACTATTTCGGTCTGCTTTTGCGTAAACTATGGATGTTTTCAACAACAGTTTAAGCGACCTATAACCGCGTTCACTACGTCCTATCTCTCGTAATATTAAAGTATGTACTTTCTTTACAGAAACTGTTGAAACTAACTTACTGCAATTTATTTTTATTTCTAAATTAGGCCCTTATGCACAATTGGAAACAACAATTATATTAATACAACAATTTTTTAATATACTGTAATTTAAAAAAAATACACTATTGAAAATATTTCTTAAATAAGAAGGGATTTTTTTGTTAATAACACGGCAAGTAGATGTCTTGTTGACGTGATAGAAACGAATTTCCAAAAGTAAATTTCTTTATTTTTCCCTTTTTGACATTTGATTTTACTATCGCAATCAGCATTAAAATTTGCGTTTATTAATAGTCTAAACTTTCAAATTACATTGAAAATACAAACATGAACCACAACCGCCGTCAAAATAGTTCTAAAGATCAACAGATTTTGGAAGGTCAAAATGCTAATTTACGGATTTTTTAAATTTTGAGTACCATGGCAAAATCAGAATTTTTATGTAATTCAAGACACCACAAAAGGTATGAGTTTTTAAAGATTTGAAGTAAACGACATTTTGAAACTGTTAAATGAATTTTGCTGGTTAACGAACTTAATGCAAGCTATTGCCAATGTGTTTGTGCAAAGTTTGAATTAAATCGGACCAAAATTGTGAAATGACTCCCTCAAAATTGATCTAAGAGTCAGGATCGGTGTTAAATTCAAGGTCTCGGGTCTGGGTCTTACTACGATGGTGGCGTGAACAGCTCGTTTGTCAAATAGAAATTCGATAAAAATACCATTATTTCCACGTATGTAGTTCATAGCCTTGAGCGATTAAATAACATTAAGATATCTTATTCCACCCTTCTGGAGACAATTGTGTCGAACGAATGTTTTACGACGGTTTTCAGTGAAATTCATTTACAGCACACACACACACACACACACACACACACACACACACACACACACACACACACACACACACACACACACACACACACACACACACACACACACACACACACACACACACACACACACACACACACACACACACACACACACACACACACAAGTACATCTCCTTTAATAATACGAATTCAATTTAGATTAATATTAAGGATTACTATACCAACTGATTAAACATAAACAATAGTTAAGTATCAGCTGATTAACAGAATTCATTCACATTGGTTTTATCACTATCGTTATATATTTATGTAAAGATATTCATATGGCAATTGTTAAACATTTAAACAGTTGTTACAATTCTTGTTTCAAACATAAGGAATACACTTCATATATTATATTTAAAGACGCAATCCAAGTGGAAACGGCTCTGTTAGAAAGTTGTAAGGTTTGGTCTGAACCACCTTTGGGCGCTTAATTGTAAGTTATATAATTTCCCGCTAGGAGCGCTGATGATAAAGTACTGAGATCGTCGCTAAGTAGGATATTAAAGAGGGTTTTCTTATATTTTACTGCAGGCTTATTAACTTTCTTAACATAGGCTATATTTTGTTGGTTTATACTGTATTTACAGCAACGCTACCTGGTGGTGAAACAGATGTACTAAACACGTTTCAAAATGTAGCGTGTACTTTGGTGAACAAGCAGCAAAAATATCATGAAAAAAATATTGTAAGTAGCCTATAACTTAATGTAAGACTAGACTTTAAAAAACTATATTAGCGTTGTATTTAATTAAAACCCAGACCCCGGGATCTTGAAATGAGCACCAATACTGACCTCTAGAACACTTTTTGAAGTGTTGTTAAAAATTGTTTAAGTGCGTGCGTGCGCGCGGGCTCGTGTCAGCACGTTCAGATTCGCAATTTTTGGTCCGATTTGATTCAAACACGGCACAAAAATCGACTTTGATAATAATTTGGAAAAGTCCGTTAACTAGAAAAAACTGTTCGTTAAACAGTTTCAAAATGGCGGCCATTTCAAGTATTTAAGAATTCATAAATTTTTTGTCTCGTATTTTTTTGAAACTGATTTCACCAATAGTAACCTGCGTTAAAAATCGCAAGAATTTTTTCAAAAAATCCTTTGATATTAGGAAACTGAATTTGAAAAATGCTAGTACGTGTGCAGACTTTAATGTTGACTTTACGATGATGAAATAAAAATTGCAATAAAATGTTAAGGTAAAAACATATTTTTGTAAATTTGCTCCTATCATGCCAGCGCGACAGCTGCTGCGATTATTGATCTGTGCTTCAACTCGACCGTTCGGCATTTAGTTGTTACGTAGATTTGGTCAAATGAATTGACCGATTGTTTTGAAATTCGGTACAAAAGTACCTTGTATAAAGCCCGAACGCCGTATGTGTAAGATTCTCCACCTTTTATTTCCGTTTCAAGATGGCGTCTGATTTAACGATGACGAATATAGTGGCTGGCTGTCTCCTTAATACAGGCAACTACAAACAGCTGTGTTTGCTTCTAACCACCCCTACACACTTCGAAGAGGAAGCTATGATTATTTACAAGTACTATACAAGAAATCAATACGCAACTTTAAGTACTCTAGTTGAAGCCATCTTAATGCCAACACAGGCTTGCCATAATAAACAATAATTTTTGTTATAGTCTGTGCAATAAATAAAATGTTATAAGCCCTGCACGGAAGTTGTAAGACTTTGGGAAGTTAGTTGTAAGGAGGCTACCTTATTTATGTGTTACTGAAGATTATCGAGAACGAAGGAAGTTGCAATGAAGACACAAGGTCCCTCCCAGGCTTACCGGGCCGATTAATTACCGGCACCGTGCCACTCGACTAGCCAATGAAGAAAAACCATTGAACCGTCCAACCATCTGCTTGCTTTACTTGATAATTTATAATCAGGGCAAACTTTTCTACTTCGTACGTGGATTGGCTGAGAATTAGTTTTTTTTTTATAAGTTTGATTAAAAGGTTTCAGTTTTACTGCGAGTTATAATTTTCGAGGCTAATGTTGTTTGAAAATATTCATTTTGTTTTTCCAACAGTATTCATATTATTTATAATAAATAATTAATTTAATTTTTAAAAGTGAAAAATAATTTTCAGTAGCATCTAAAAGATAAGCAGGAAAGTTCTGAAAATTAACATTTTTAGCAATACAAAAAATTTAAATAAAGTACTTCTTTATTGTCAGTCAAAAAATATAGTTATATTTGTTCAAACAATTGATGACAAATTACTGGTAAATGACTAGTTTACTATAATTTCCAATTAACACCACATCCGTCTACTTCAGTCCTGAAAAGAGAACGTCCAGTCGGATGTGAGCACATGAAGAATGTTACTGAATATGTAGGCAAAGGGAGTGTCTTCAGTAGCTCTTTTTATGACTTCCTTCTTGAATCCTTGTTAAATTCTCTGATGAAAATACCAGGTAGCACACACAATAACTACTAGTGTTATTTTGGTCTCCTTTTAGTTCAAACACTTCTAAAGGAACTCTCTCCAAATATTTATGCAATTTACATATACTGCAAAGGCATTTTCAGTCAAATATTGACACAATTCAAACACTGCTTTTAAGTTCCTACAACAATTTATGCAAATTACATATTAAGAAGGTCTTTCATTCAATACTGACACAATACAAACACTTTTTAAGAAAATATCTCTAAAAATTATGCAATTTACATAAAATACAAAAGCACTTTCAGTCAATATTGACACAATACAAACACGGCACAAATAAGCCTAATGTATATAAGTCCTGTATACAAATATTGTATAAATATTTGTAAAAAGGATCTTTTCCCAAATATGTATACAGTTTACATATACTGAAAAGGCTCTTTCAGTCAATATTGACATAATTCAAACAATGTTAAAGGAACTCTCTCCAAACATTTATGCAATTACATATTACAAAGGCTTTTTCAGTCAATATTAACACAATTCAAACACTTCTAAAGGAGCTCTCTCTAAACATTTATGTAATTTACATACACCGCAAAGGCACTTTCAGTCAACATTGACACAGTTGAAACACTGCTAAAATATTTCTCCAACCATTTGTTCAATTCACATGTACTGCAAAGACTCTTTAGTCAATACTGACAAAATTCAAGTACTAATAAAAGAACTTTCCCCAACCATTAATGCAATTTACATATTACAAAGAGTCTTTCAGTCAATATTGACACAATTCAAACACTTCTAAAGGAATTCGCTCTAACCATTTTTGCAATTTACGTACCGTAAATGCCATCTCTTCATTACTGCAAAATTCAAATGTTAAAAAAAGTTTCTTCAACTTGAAGAACTCCACTTCCAGCACTCCACATACTGCCCTGACTGGTTAGAACCGGCTCATTTCACTTTTCAGCAGTTTAACACTGCGAACGTGTTACAGATGATTATACACGTTAGCTGGTGTCTGGCGTTTGGCGGAGGCACTGATGGCAGGTGACAATTGTATAATCTGAGGGGAATATCCTGCGGCAGATAAGGATGACGGCAGCACAAAGCCCGTGCCGCGTGACGCCACCGGAAACACGTCATGACGTCACCCACCCTCCCCTCTATTTTCAATCGGCTTCCTTACTTTCTTTTATGAAACAAATCAAGTTGGACATTTTGTAACGCATGTGCAGTGATGCTTTGCATAGAACATAATTTAATTCTAGATTAAATTCATTATTTATTGAATGCTAGTTAAATTGTGTGTGTGTGTGTGTGTGTGTGTGTGTGTGTGTGTGTGTGTGTGTGTGTGTGTGTGTGTGTGTGTGTGTGTGTGTGTACGTGTGCGTGCGCATGCGCGCTCGCAATCCACTTAATTTTTAGATTATATTTCAATTCCAAATATTAATATATTAATATATATTATAATATATTAATATATTAATTAATTATTTTAATTACCATTGTTGCATTATTTTATTTAACTTTTATTACTATATCGGTGAATTCGGCCCACGTTACTCTTTCACTAGGCAGTTTTTCTACGTGCCAAAAAACCTATTTTTTCAGAACTATTTTAGACAGTCAAAAAGCTCGGCTTCCGCCTTCGATAGTTGAAACTAGAATAGAGAATCAGTATGCTCTAAGAAGTCAAAATTATTCAAAATTGGCCCTGCCTTTGAGGTTGGAAAAATTATGGAAAATATATCACCCTGCAATAACGTTTTTCTTTGGTAACGGATAGTGCTGTTTGCATCTTTGCTGGTATTAGGTGATATATGCAAAGGTTCTAGGATTGATCTGGCACTCTGAAACTGCACTAATTATATTAATTAATATTTTTTATTAATTACATTTTTGTATTGAAACTGCTTCAGTTTGGTGCTTCTCGCTTTGCCAGTTGAAATTTGCCTCGTTTTGTCAATTTCGATGAGCGCTAATCAGAACATTTTTTTTCTTAGGTTTTTCAAATTATCTTCACTGCACTAGATTTTCCGAATCCTCAACGGCTGGGCAGATTTTTCTTGGATAAAGCTTGTTACCAATCCAGCTTGGATATCAGCTGGTTTGTATGAATCCACCTTGAATGAAGCCTGTTCGTGCTGTAATTCCCGATATAATCGACTTTTTATTGTTTAATTGCTAATTAATTACTCCAATGTTATTAAGTTATGGATACTCGATTTGTTTTCTATTCTTTAACCTTACGAACTTTTCACCTGGTTTACATGTTATTTATATTTCTTACTCAAATTTTCATAAATTTACATTCATTAATTACGTGCAATTAGCTTATATTTATGAATTATTTTTTATTTACAACTGCAGTACTTCTTTACTGTATTATTATTATTATTATTATTATTATTATTATTATTATTTGACTATTACTATTATTTGACACAATTACGTCTTTTATACGTTATATAATTTATAAAAACGAATTTTTCAATTTTAATAAAATCGGTAGCTCTGATTTAACCCCAGTCTTACAAACGAGTATATGTTGGACTCATCCTGTTTAATCATTTACACTCACTTATTCAATTAGATTTATAATATTTGAATTGTTTTAATACCACATTTATTTGCTAGCTTATTTATTTATTTTTCTTCTCTTTATTTGTTTCACCCAACTTTGGGTTACACTAAATCAATCACTTTTTAATGTTCTGTGCTTTCCTCGTAGCCCAGTATTGCTTCATTCGTTGTGATCTTGCTTTTTTATTTATTTTAATTTTAAAACAATTTATTTATTTCCCTACCGTTATAATAAACACTTACTTAATATTCAATCTTAAAAACATTATGGCATACCAAAAAGTAAGAGCTAAAACGTATGTAATTACTTTTATTGATTTTAAAAAGGCCTACGATTCCATTGATAGAGAATCTCTTATATCCGTACTAGAAGAACTAAATTTGGATAAGAAAACAACTAATATCATAAAAGAAACTATAACAAATACAGTTTCGAAAGTTAAATTTATGGGTGAACTATCGAATTCATTTGAAGTAAAAACGGGAGTTATGCAGGGGGATGGGCTCTCCCCTTTATTGTTTAATTGTGCACTTGAGAAAGTAGTCAGGGAATGGAAGAAAAATATAAAAAGTGAAATAGGATTGGATTACAAAAAGAGGAATCTCAGAATTAGCTGTATTGCATTTGCAGATGATATGGCCTTGTTTGCTGAAACAATGGAGGAAGCAAGGGAGCAGATTCTTGAATTGAAGAAACAAGCAGCTAAAATGGGTCTAAACATATCTTTTGAAAAGACCAAAATCATGACAAACAACAAATACCCAAATAAATACCTTAAAATCCAAGAACAGAAAATAGAAATTGTAAAAGATTTCAAATATCTTGGTGAATGGATTAGTTGGAATGCAGATGAAGGCAAGGCAATGGAATCCAGGAAAAACAAACTTGAGTTGGCCTTCCAATTGACGAAAGAAACATACAATAAGAAATCCCTTTCATGGGGGTCCAAAATTAAACATTATAAAACAGTGATCAAGCCGGAAGCACTGTACGCAGCAGAAACATTAACCATGAATCGCATAGGCCAGATAGAAAAGCTTGAAATAACGGAAAGGAAAATCTTAAGAAAAATTATAGGAACAAAATTTCAGGATAATAAGGTAGTATATATAAGAAATGAAGCTCTCTATAAGAAAATTGAAAAACTGTCAGATACTATGAGAAAAAGGAGAATAAATTTTTACGGCCATCTTCTTAGAATGAACTCCAATAGATTGACGAAACAGGTGTTTGATTTTTTCCATAATCGTAAAACAAAACCGAACTGGTTTAAAGAAATTGAAAAAGACCTAATAGAATTAAAAATTACAGAAAATTCACTGCTTGACCAAACTGCTAAGATAAGTACCAAGGACGAAAGAATAAGATTCCAAGATAAAACCAAAATAAGACCTAAACCTGTCATTTCGGAAGATGAGAGGAAAAGAAGATCGGAAAGAATGAAGAGCTACTGGGAACAAAGAAAAGTACAGCGCGCAAGAAATGATTGATTCAGCGTACCCCAAAGAGGGTGAAACGAAAAGAAGAAGAAGAAACACTCTTACTTTTTTCTTTTTTTTTTTGGTGTCCACTTGGGCTAATGCAGACGATGGGATGATTTATAGCGTATGAAAATGCCAAGCCCTGACCGGGAATCGAACCCGGGTCCTCGGGGTGAAAGCCTAGTACGCTGTCAACTAGGCCACCGAGGCGGCTTATAAACACTTACTTCAACTTTACTATACAATTGAATATACTTACTAATTATTTTGCTTTATATCTCTTAAACTGGGCGTTTTAGCCATATTGTTTTACGGTTAACCATTTAAACAACATCATTTGCTCTAAGCAAATTCATCATCAAAATAATTTTACCAAAACATTAATTTTTTTAACAGTAGTAACATAGTCCGAATTTCCTATAAGTCCCGGTACAGTTTAAGTCCCGATATAATTTCACTTGTCCCTACACGCCATTAATCTTGCGTACAGGCCGTGTTATCTCTTAACATTACTTCGAACAGACGATTCGTCCTTCTTCGCTAACATTTGTACAGTGGTTACTTCACGATAATTTGAAACGAAATCATTCTTAACTTGTAACACACATTTTTCAATACATCGTTTCAATACATATTCGGGGTCTTAAAATTTTGTCCATTGCTCTGTGTGCGTGAGCCCGTGCGTGCGTGCGTGCGTGTATATGCATGTGTTTGCGTATACGTTTGCATATACGAGCGCGAGAGTGTGCATTTGTTTTTTGCGATACCAAAAAAAGGTGGAAAATCTTTTATATATTATTTGGGGTAGGGTACCGTCACTTCCCAGAGCGTGGGACTCAAGTTAAGGTGTGCGTGTGTGTGTGTGTGTGTGTGTGTGTGTGTGTGTGTGTGTGTGTGTGTGTGTGTGTGTGTGTGTGTGTATTTTTCGATGCCAAAAAAAGGTGAAAAAAATCTTTTATAGATTTCCTGGGATAGGGTACCGTCACTACCCCAATGTGTAGAACTCAAATTAAGTTCAAACTCAAGTTAAGATATATTGTTACCCACTAAAAGAACCACCAAAAGCATTCCTCTTCTGCAAACCCCTCCCCCACGGAACCGCCGCCAGGCGTTACTTCGTGGGAAGGTGGACTGGCTGACCGCCTACTCTTCTACAGCGTTGGCTCTCCTTTCTCGATCCTCAGCCCTCAACCTCTTCATGACCACTGCAGCGAATCCCGCAATGGCCCTCCAGTTGACCTCTGAAGCAATCATTGTCGCAACCAGAATTTCCGGTTTAATGCTGCGTCACAGATATGTTTGCAGCTTCATCAGCCTGAAACTGAACAAGTAAGCTCGGAAGCAACCGTGCCCAGTGAGAATCTGTGTGAGATAGAAATCCTCCTCTCCATGATCCCTGCTGCACCAATCCTGGATGTTACCTATGAGTTGGTATGTCCATCGTCCATTTGTTGATTCGTCCCACTGTCGATGCCATGTCTCCAGGATCCGATTTCTATCTCTGTGATTGCCATTGTACGACTATACCGCGGCTCAGCACTTCACCTGTGACAGTAGAACCTCGCTCTTTCATCAGCCATCAGCTCCATTGAGGGTTTTGTCCGCCACTATGCATGCAGCGTCGTAGGAAACTGTTCGATAACCACTCACAACATGCAGCAACGCACGACGGTGCACAGCATTAACCTTGCACGCATAGCTCGCGACCATCATAGCCTGGCTCCATATCGGTGCTCCGTAAAGGAGCACTGATCTTACTACCCCAGCCAGGAGTCGACGGTGTGCCTATTTTGGACCTCCCAGATTCTGCATGAGCCTGCAAAGGACTCCTGCCACGTTCGCCGCCTTTTCACTAACTGTCTTGAAATGTTCTCTGAAGCAGAGTCTTGCGTCAATCCACACATCAAGGTATCGAAGGGCTGGGATGAAACTTATCTGCATATCTCCAACTGTAAGTTTTACTGTTCCTTCTTTTTCCTGCTGGTCACAAGCACGACCTCAGTCTTATGATTGACGACTTGCAGACCCATAGATGTCAATCATCTCCGGATCGACTTCACTGCCTCGTTGGCCCGATCCTCGACTTCTTCCAAAAACGTCCCTTCAACAAACACCGCAAGGTCATCGGCGAATTCAAAGACTTTTATGCCTAATGGTACGCTGACTCATAAGACCCCATCATACATGATGTTCCAAAGGAGGGGTCCAAGCACAGAGCCTTGTGGTACTCCTGCTGTTACGCTATACCTCTTTTCTCCTTCCTCAGTGTCATAGATGTGTTCTATTTTCAGAGTAACTCCCTACTGCTTTCTGGAGATACACTGGAACTCCGATGCTACTTAGGATCTGCAAGACATTACTCCATCGCGCTGACTTGAATGCATTTTTAACGTCCAATGTGACAATGGCGCAATATTTTTTAGCACCTCTTCTCCACCTTTTGCATTCAGTAGTTTCCCTCGCTTTATGACACCGCTTTAGTAATGATCAATGGTAGATCTGCCCCACCGAAATCCGTATTGATCTTCCGAAGACCCATCTGCGCCTTCCGCGAATGGTTCAAGTCGTCCATAGACAATCCTCTTCAGTATTTAGCCTAACGGTCAGGCTCGAAACACTTGCTGGCATTATGTCCATTGTGTGTGTGTGTGTGTGTGTGTGTGTGTGTGTGTGTGTGTGTGTGTGTGTGTGTGTGCGCGTGTGTGTGTGTGTGTGTGTGTGTGCGCGTGTGCATGCGTGAGTGTGTGTATTTTTGCGCACGTGCTCGCGCGTGTGTGTTAACATGCTCATGTTCATAATTTTAGTCCGATTTGACTTAAATTTGGTAAAGAAATCGATTTTGTAATTACTTGGACAAGTTCGTTAACCAGGAACATTCGTTCAACAGTTTCAGACTTTTTTAAAAAAAATATGCTTTTTTGTCTTTACTTACTTTTATTTATTTATTTATTTTTTTAAATCTGCATAAATATTTTTGTAATTGTAGTTCAAACTTGCATGAATTAGAATTTTGAATTTTCAATATCCGTTGAAATTAAGAAATTTAATTTGACGGCGGTCAAGGAAAGTCATGGAAAGTTCATATTTTCCATAGAAATTTAAACTTTTAGAGATATCCGGTCCCTCTATATAAAGTCTTTAAGTGCAAAAACTATAAACATTTTCTAAATCACTATCACTTCTGGTTCTAAATGATAGCCTACTCATCGTTCGATTTTTAAAAAAACCCTTAAGATTTTAACCTTCAATGAAGCCTAAATATTTTGTTCATCAAATTTTACAGCGATCGCTCACGTGAGTTACCGACAGACAGGCACGCGCGCGATTTGATAAGTGTCCTTGGTTTTACCAGCTGATCCTATAAAATATTTTTACAAGCAATTTGTTCGTAAATTGTTCTTTGTGCAAGGTTGAGAGTGTTAACGTGTAAATAAGGTCTTTATTAACGTAGGCCTAACATCATGGTTGTTAGACAGCTGCATGTTAGGCCTATGTTATTTGTAGAAGGTTGCTTCCGACAACAATGGACTGGCGGAACTAACGAAGACATCAGCTGTCATCTCGTTGCAAGGATAGTGTTTAAACCGACAATAAAAAGTACATTGTTGACACGCGCGCTCACAACTCATTACTCATTTTGTCCTCGCTAATTTGCTGGCGATCGTAGCGCCTTCATGAGTAAGAACACGGCTAACTTTAGATTAGATAATTTTTGAAGTTAGGGGGTCCGGTGACGCTTAGAAACCGCGATCAAAGGACCTTTTGTACAACCAAGCATTTTCTATTGTACGGATATTCAATGATTTTCAGCTGTCCAAAGACTAGCTCATTTTGCTGGAGTTCCTCAGGGATTTCGAAGCCTCCTGCTGGCAAGAGTTCCTGAATAATACGACTGCTTTAAGAAGTGCCAAAATTTGATCTCGAAAATTTTCAATATGGCGACTATTAAAAGTTTTAAAACGGGAATAATTTTTTAATCTTATATTTTATGAAAATTATTTCGATTAGATAAAAATTGCTGATTTAATTAAGAACAAAATGAAACTTTATTTTTCAAAATTCGATAATATAACGACGTTATAACAAAATTTGTGTAAGCGTCATTACTGGCTTTCGTAGACTGAAATTTGAGCCCGACGTCATTTCCTCCTATGGAAAATGGGAACATGGTTGTTTGTAAAATTTATTACATTTTTAGGAAAGTGACACGTTTTTATTAATGGCGCCCAGAAATATATCACAATAATTTAAAAAATTAGTTTTTTCGTTTTCAAAATTAGGTGTATTTTTATGATTTCTGTAATTATTGTTTTCGTGTTTTTTTACTGTAATATTTTGAATTTTTAAAATTATTGTGGTATATTTCTGAGTGTCATTAATAAAAACGTGTCACTTTCCTAAAAATGTAATAAATTTTACAATCAACCATGTTCCCATTTTCCATAGGAGGATATGATGTCTGTGTATGGAGACATTTGTTAGCTACGAAAGCCCAGTAATGGCACTTACACAAATTTTGTTATAACGTCGTTATATTATCGAATTTTGAAAAATAAAGTTTCATTTTGTTCGTAATGAAATCGGCAATATTTTATATAATTAAAGTAATCTTCATAAAATATAAGATTAAAAAGTTATTCACGATTGAAAACTTTTAATGCTCGCCATATTGAAAATTTTCGAGATATAATTTAGGTACTTTTTTAAACAGTCATCGATACAGATACGTATATTTGTGCCAAATTTTATGAAGCTACCATGAACCTTGAAGTTCTCTAGATATAAAAAATTTCTTATAAAAAATCAAAATGGCGGTCAGACAGAAAACGATGCGTTTTTGAACCTATGTTTATTGAAAATTTTCATCTAATATTCATGTGGGGAATTACGTTCTGAATTTTTTTACCCTTTTTGTAAACACACACACACACACACACACACATATATATATATATATATATATATATATATATATATATATATATATATATGCGTGTAAGCATAGATTAGTCAAACCCTACGATGTGTCAGATTCAACCTGTTAAACTATAAAGTATGGCATGTTGCGTGCAGGCACTTTGCAGGCGCTAAAGTACTATGTTTTACATATAATTTTTAATTATCAATTAAAAAGTGATCTAGCGGTCAGGGTCAGCGCTCATCTCTAGGTGCCGGGTCTGGCTGTTACCATGATGGCCGCTCTAACACTTTATTTTTCACTGTAAATAAACAGAATCACCATTAAACATTGTTTGATTAATTTCAAACAATGTTTTATAGCGGCTTATATAAATGTATTTTAATGGTAATTGCGTGAGTTTTGGAAATTTTGTTTCCATTCTTTGATGCGAGACAGTTGCGTGCCATGTATTTTTAGTTTTTAAATGTATAAAACAGAAGCTACAAATTAAACTGTAAATATGAGGTATGCGTTACCGGCAAGTTTAATAACATTATGAATTCACGGGAATAATTCCAAAGTGAATTAAAAACTGCTTGACATGCCGAGATAAAAGGGGAGATAAAGGGGAGACGCTACCCCCACCCCTTACGTCGCGTTTCAAGGCTATTTGTTTGCTGTCGCGGGGTGAAGTTACAATGGTGCATATTTTATTCTCTCTGTAACTGTGAAGGTGTTACCACGTTATGGTGTTAGGGGTTGTTTACCCGTACTTCATATTCATCATCACGAAATGCACTCAACTGTATCGCACATGTCTGTCAGGCTACAACGGAAGGTTAGATTTTTCGAAACTCTGTTATCACTATCATAAAAGGCATTAAAATCTGCGAATATCAGCTTTTTCAACTTTCAAATTGCACTGAAAAAACGAAAATGAACCCTGACCGCAGTCAAAATAAATTTCTTATTTTCAACTGATTTTGAAAATTCAAAACGCCAATGTATACAGTTCTTAAAGCTGATTACGATGTTGAAATTAATTTTTTTTAAAAATCGTAACAAAAAATTAGTTATGCATTTTAAAATATTTGAAATGGCCACCATTTTGAAACTGTTAAACTAATTTTGCTGGTCAACGTATTTGTCCAAGGTGTTATCAAAGTCGATTTTTTGCCAAGTTTCAGTCAAATCGTACTAAAATTGCAAACGTGCTAAAACACAGATACACTTTATACACACACACACACACACACACACACACACACACACACACACACACACATAGGCAAATAGGCTATATATATATATATATATATATATATATATATATATATATATATATATATATATATATAGAGAGAGAGAGAGAGAGAGAGAGAGAGAGAGAGAGAGAGAGAGAGCTCGTTTTCTAAAGGAAATTAATAATAAACGTGAGATTATGATTGCGACTATGGTTTCAAGATCAACTTACCGGGTGAAATTTGCAAATGCTGGCAGTCGTAAAGTTTTAGGCGGAGAGTGACTGCAGGAAGTGAGGTTGGTTAATACAAGCGCTTTTATTAAATATAAAATACAGTAACTGGGAAAACGGTTGTATATGCGGCTAAAGCACCGGACAGTCTGCTGAAACTCTGAACTGTGTACTACCTTAAGGTTCTTAATTCAAGCCGCAATTACTCCTGTTGCTTTTCCCTTACCGTTAACGCTGATCTTTCATCCTTATTAGTTTATCCGTCGTTATATATATATATATATATATATATATATATATATATATATATATATATATATATATATATATATATATATATATATATATATATATATATATATATATATATATATATATATATATATATATATATATATATATATATATATATATATATATATATATATATATATATATATATATATATATATATATATATATATATATATATATATATATATATATATATATATATATATATATATATATATATAAATAATTGCAACTATAATACAATATTTGCCGATAAGAAAAGACAAGGCGCCATTTCACGTGCTGTTGTACAATAAGCTACAGAATCACATCAACGCCTCTGTGATCACGTAGCAAATCCTGGCGACGAGATTTCTTTATTATCTTTAGGAAGTGAGGCAAACTGTGTGTTGGTTAAGCGGATCACGTGGTACTTAGAGACGTGATCCGAGAATAGTTGGCGGATTTAGGGCTGCGGTGCTGCTATCTGGTAGTGGTGGCCATCCCGCGTCAGTGCTTTCAATTAACTTTATGTCTTTCTGGATGAACACAATTATAACTTCATTTCAGTTCAGCGGCGCTGGCTGACCGCTTGGCCTTACTGTTTGTTTTCCAACCTATTGTACAACGTTCGACCTATCGCTTTTACACCGCTTAGGTGAGAAATATCCCTCAGTTGGTTTATAAACACCGTTAAAAAAACAAATAGTCACACAAAGATGTCTCGCTGAAGTGATGGAAGCAGATTTTCAAAAGTACTTTTATGAGTAATCATAATCTGCACGCATTTGCATTTGAAATTTTAAAATTATTTCCAAAACACGGAAATGAACCCTGACTGCCGTCAAATTCAATTTATTAATTTCAACGGATTTTGAAAATTTAGTTTTTTCAATTGGAAAAGTCGCAGTCTTAAACGGTGATTACAGTTGTGAAATTTAAGACAAAACATTTCTGTTATTGAACCAAAAATAAAAATCATTTGTCACGTTTTCTTTTCCTTATTATTTTAATTACGATAATTTGTTCGAAAAAGCGACAAATTAACATAACTAGTTTTTAACAACATAACCTGAAACTTATTATAGCCTATCAATGAAATCAGCTGATCGTTAAGAATTAACATAAAACAACTGATCTTTTAAGATACCTACCAAAATTAAATTAATTATTAATTTCATATACTTAAATGGTAAAATTTCTTAAATTATGAGCCGCCATCTTGAAACGAATAATTGAAAACATTTCTGTTATTCAATTAAAAATAAAAGTCATTTATTATGTTTTATCTTCCTTTTTATTTTAATTATGATAAAATGTTAAAAACACGACAAATTAACTTAGATAGTTTTTAACAACATAATCTAAAAACGTATTATAGCCTATCATTTGTTCAATGAAATCAGCTGGCCGCCTAGGTGGTCTAGTGGATAGCGTACTAGGCTTTCACCCCGAGGATCCGGTTCGATTCCCGGCAAGGGCTTGGAATTTTCATACGCTATAAATCATCCCACCGTCTGCATTAGCCCAAGTGTGCACAATAGTCGGACGTTAAACACAAAAAAAAAAAAAAAAAAATGAAATCAGCTGATCGTTACGAATTTGTCAAAAATTGACAAATTTGTCAAAATTAAATTAATGATTTATTTCATATATTTACATCGGACAAACTTATCCGTAGTTTCTGTAGCGTAGTGGTTATCACACGCGCAAGGTCTCAGGTTCGATCATGGGCGGAAACAAGGGAAATTTTAATTATAATTAGTTTAATGTAAGACTTGCGACTCGCAAAATGTACTATTATGTATCAATATAAATTTGTTTACTCGCATCACGCAAAAGCCAACATCACAACCAGCCCTAACACATGATACATGTTAAAGAGTTATGAACTTTTAAATATTTGAAATGGCCGCCATTTTGAAACTGTTTAACTGAATTTATTTGGGTGACAAACTTTTTTAAGCTATTACCAATGTCGATTTTCGTGCCAAGTCGCATTTACTAACACACACACAACATAATTATATATATATATATATATATATATATATATATATATATATATATATATAGGCCTATATATATATATATATATATATATATATATATATATATCCCCGCAGGGGTGCAGACTAGCTGCACCTATTGGGAGGATTTAAACGTCCCTTACGGTACCCGAGTCTAACACACACACTTACACTTACAATACTATACTTGCGACTTTAACACTTTACACTCACACTTAAATTTAGGGAGGCGATAATAGCCTTAATGTGCTTTTCGTCTTAAAATAACAAATGTGTGTTGACAACACATCAAAAATTGATCTAGTGGTCGCTCATTTCAACTTTCCTGGCCTTGGTCTTACCATCATTACAGCTCCAATAGCTAATTTTCTCATGAGAGTTCGCTAAAAAATTCAAGTCAAACATCGCTTAGTCAAAACATTCACACATACTGTTTACACTAACAAGCATCGATGTATAATATAGGTTCAGATGTTACATTGCTTTTATTGCTTAATCGTGAAAGTTAAAGTGTAACATTACTTTAATTTTTTATATAAAAGCAAATAAAGTTTAATGTCTTTTTACATCCAAGTACTAAAATAACTGTTAGAATAAATTTTCATTTTATTTGTATCGCATTTAACTTGAATGCTTCGAATATAAACGCGATTATTTTCGAGAAGAGATAGCTATATTATGGTGGCATAGCTCGCAGTACATAACTCCATAGCTTTAAGGCCGCATGGGTCTTCTCGTGACATGTCGGCAGTTTTAGATTGAGCATTCGTGGAAACGAAAAGAAGGACTTATAATGTAAATATATTCTTATAGTTAAAGGTAATCTAATACGGGCCTGTAATATATTTATTTCAGTTATATATTTTTCGACTTAAGAAATTTATTACAAAGCTTGTGTTACTTTGAAAGTAGCAAAAAATCATTTCAAGATGTCCATTTTTTCGTTGACAGTGTGTTTAATAATTTTTTGTCTTTCCTTTCGCCTTATTGTTTTTGAATTGATCCGTCAGAGAATGTAGTTATTCATAAATATGTAAGGTTTTTTCCGTCACGAATACGCTGTGTGTTATCGAACTGAGATGTAAGGTTTTGGCTAAATCCAAAACGTTATAAAGAGACTAAGGCTGGAGAAGGAGCTGTAGCTGAGCATCTCAAGAATGTAGAAAAGTGAATCATTGTTGCCAATCTCAACCGTAATAATTACCCATAACGAGACATAAAAATACCCGCAAATTACTAAAATCAATTATATGTGTAAAGCAGAAAGTTTACACTCGTGCCATATTTAACCCCTCCTTGTTGGAAGTCTGCTGGTATGGAGTAAGAAACCCAAACGTCTAAAAGGGTTTTTACCTTTTTAATATATGAAGTATAAAGCAAGTTCGAGATCTTTGAAAATTTGATTTTGAGATGTATCCTTTTCCAGCTCCTGATTCAACAATAGGTTCTAATTTTTATAACTCTCCGTATTTATTTGTGTGTGTGTGTGTGTGTGTGTGTGTGTGTGTGTGTGTGTGTGTGTGTGTGTGCTCTTTCTGAATAAAATTTTTTATCTTTTAAAAGATTCGTACAGAGATTGTTTAGGGTCTTAAGACAAATGCTGCAGTGGTGGCGAACCTTTCACCATCGTAAAAGCGCTATTTTTCTTAATTCAGTTGTACCATCAAAGTAAATGCAGATATTTGTTTGTGATCTGCAGCAGTTGTTGGTCTTCAAGATACCTGAAATTGCAACATAACCTTTTCTTTGTACTTTTGTTTACTAGTTAGTCAAAATGGCTGACAATCGTGATGAGTTTGTGTTTGGTGCTGATGATTTGATTCAATTATATGTTATGATGCATGAATATGCTCAGGATTTATTGGAAGATATGGCAGTAGCAGGCAAATTAGGATATCTAGTAAAATAAATTGGCTTATTGTATTCCAAAATTAGTGGTTTGCAAATTTATTACTTTATTTAGAAAATGAAAACTTCTGATAAAGTTTTTTAATCAGAATTTAAAAATTCGAATTTTGTAAATTAAAATTCGGTTGACAAAAAATTACTACACCAATAAATACTGCATATTGTCTACAATTGGTTACTAAGTTATTGTAAAAGTCAGTTGTAAATAAAAAATAATAATAGTAATAAAAACTGGCCAATGACCGACCGACTTCACTCCGGCAACTGATCTCTACAGTATTTCGGTTCCCGTACATTCTCTTAGAGAGTGTTTATTTACAATAATTAAATTTCTTCTTGAAACGTATTTTCTGAAAATTCTCACCGCAGCTGGTACAGTTCAGTTGAGTGCAGTCTACCTTGGTGTGATTTCTTGTCAACACGTCAGGCATCACGACGTTTCACAGAAACCTTTCAACAAATTATTCCCCGTTACGTCAGTAACCAGCTTAGGCGGCCCGCTTAACATTTACGTGCAAAAATTTATTTAAATACAGCGTAATGGATGCATTTACCGAGTTTTAAAGCTTTTCTTTTCTCGCTGAGGATATTTCCAAAAGAATTGAAAACATTTCTACAGGGGGTGAAATAAATCCTGTTTTGTCGGCGAGCTTCTCGCTTATTGGCGTTGAAAGTTGTAGTTTTAAAAACGACTCTGTGAGTGCTATTATCGCCTCGCAACTCGTTGCACCTTTAAATCCCATTGTCTGCTCTTCCGTCAGGCTTGCCAACCTTTCTGTATTGCAACAGCTTAGCGACACATGCAAACTTATATATATGGCAGTGTATTTCGTTCGTTCGCGCAATAAAGCGTTAGAAAAAGTAAAATAAATCGCGAAACGCGACTGTTTAGCTGGCGTCATGGAAACTGTTTCGCAATAATTTTTTATCGTGAAATTTTCTGAAAATATGATTTCACCGTCATAATTCGTCATTAAAACTTACGTAATTTAGCATTTTAAATTGGCACGTTACTGTAAATTTGAAAATATGAAAATGTATATTGACCAGAACAAGATTCATGTCGTATTTTTTTGAAAGTGATGACAAACGTGTTTTGAATTTTTAAAGATTTGGATGGCCGCCATTTCGAAACGAACTTTTTTTTAAGTATTATTGAATGTATTATAATATATATATATATATACTATATATATCTAATACTAACTTACAAAATACATTTTAACGTGTATCATGTTTTAGGGCTGTTTATGACATTTGATTTTGCGGGACGCGTGATACGAGGAATATGTTTATATTGATATACTCGTATAACAGTATATTTCTGCGCGCCGCAAGTCTCATATTAAGTTAATTATAATTAAAAATTACTGTAGTTCCGCCCGGGATTTCGGGTCTAAGTAGACTTATAAAAATAAACTTTCGACTCTGCCTTCAAAAATTACGTTTTATTATATATATATATATATATATATATATATATATATATATATATATATATATATATATATATTTGGTGTTTGACGTCCGACTATTGTGCACACTTGGGCTAATGCAGATGATGGGATGATTTATAACGCCAATCCCTGGCCAGGAATCGAACCCGGGTCCTCGGGGTATATATATATATATAACAGGAATTTTTTAATTTCTCCTGGGTTATTTACAGAAATATCGGTGGTTCAAGAATGCTTTTTAATACATACACGTATATTACAATCTTATTGTGTGTGTGTGTGTGTGTGTGTGTGTGTGTGTGTGTGTGTGTGTGTGTGTGTGCGTGCGTGCGTGCGTGCGCGCGCGCGTGTGTTTGTTCTAATTATAACCTACAAAAATACATCTTATTTTTTAGTTGTTGATTAGCCTAAATGTATTTTTCAGTAGGTTAATGATGAAAGTAAGATTCTGGCATGTCTTTATTTTTATTGTTTTTCTTGAACGCTTCCTTTTAGGCTTATGTAACGTGGAATTCGCATGCTGATTGTAACTTATAAAAATTACTATTAATTTTTCAGTGCTTGTTGGGCAAATCTAAATTTGTAGATTAGCAAACGCTAAGTTGTTTGACGTCTATTTATTTTCACAGTTCGTTAAGAAAATGTTTTATTTTGGGCTTCAGTAATATTAAATAATGCTAATTGATATTATAACTTAAAATAATAATCTCTTATTGGTAAGCAGTGGATAAACAGCATGAATATAATTTGCAGCGGTTTTTCAGTAAACGCAAGATTGTCGTCTGCTTTTTTTTAAATTTGCGTGAACCGTTTCCTCCTGAGTGAAAACAATACGAAATATTTCTAATTAATAATCCACACAATATCGTGCTCAGTTTTTTTAAACTGTCCCGCCGAAACTGTGACACAATAACAGACGAATAAAATGTTAATTGGCAGAGAATTTATAACAGGGAATAAAACGGGGGTGGGGTGGAATACAGGCGAGGAGGGAGGAAGGGATGGGAATAAAACAAAATCACATTTCAATGAGAGAAATCCCCTTAGCGTCTCAGTAATAATAACCCAAAGTGATCTTTGGGGGACTGACGAAGAAAACTAACAACCTAAGAAGTATTAAACTTGGATAATGAGAGCAATCCGATTTTTCCAATTAAAAATATCTGAGCACATTTTTACTTGCATCTGAACTTTGAAAGAAATATTTAATCCACTGTAAGCCCACCTTACGGAAAGTTTGCGTAGAATACAAAAGCTGTATGGCGTGTACCTTATTTAACTAAAACTTCACTTCTCTTGAATGCAGTTTTAAAGCCATAACATATTGAACATTTTACTTAATGAGGTTTCAGACACACACGCGCGCGCGCACACACACACACACACACATAAGCACGCAATTTTCGTATTATCGTTAATACATCTTTAACGACCCCTTAAAAATAAGGTTACGGATCTGCACTCATTTGAAGATCCCCGGTTTGGGTATTTACCATGATAGGCTCAAATTACTCACTTGTAATTACAATTTCTTAACAAATATTTACATTAAAATCCTTCTAGAAAAACGTTCACTGTTTCGAATAGGATAATACACAGTTTCGGAATCAGAAATAGTGTGTGTATCTATCAGTTCTAATAATGTATATAATTTATGTATTTATTATAAGAAAAGCTTTACAAAAATTTTCAAAATATAATTTATAAAAATGTGGAAAATGGTTTTTATCGAAAATTAAAATACGAAAACAGTCGGGAGGTTAAAAAATTGTTTTCTTTTTTCGAAGTAATTTTGAATCATAAATTCCTGCTCAGTTTGGTGTTTGGAGTGATTAGTGAAAGTATTCGGAATTAATTTTTAATTTTCCGCAATGCGACCTCTGAAAATTGGCCCGTGCTATTCTCGTTTTTCTAATGAAAACTAACATTTGCGCCCAAAAATGTTGTATTCTAAAGTTATATTACAATAGATAGAACCGTTCCGAGGTAAAAGGTGATTTCGACACACGTATATTGCTGTTCTATTGCAGAATATATACTTTGGCAATCATTAAATAAATAAATATATCTCCTTTAATAATACAATTTTAGTTTTGAGAAAGTTAAATGATATATAGGATTATTATAACAGCTGATTAAAGATAAACAAACAACAGTTAAGTCTTAGCTGATTGAACAGTATTCATTATCATTGGTTTTATCATTATCTTTATATTTTTCATTAAATTTGTACAATTACTATATATTTTCAGTAGATTTTCACATGACTCGTATTTAACATGTTTTCTTAATTAAAACCATATTTCCCAAAAACGAGACCCACCTCGATCAATTTTTCATCCCAAATTTTTTTTTCATTTCCGAGAAAAAAGTAGATACACATATACATACATATTGGTTGTTTAATAGTGTAGGATAGTTTGATCTTTGACGGAATAACCGAAATGCTTAATGGATTAGTCGTGTACAGGAAAATAAAGTCATACATATTCATGCTGTTTTCGCTAAAAAAATTACACACATACAGGTTTGATTAAAAAACTGTCGGTAGGTAACAAAGAGTTTCTATCATTTTCAGTGTACATTGCTGTGCAACACGTTCAGTCTGTTGGCAACAGATGGCTCTAGTTGTACGTTCTGTTAGTTTTAGGCTCTCCACCGGCTGACAATCGACTAGCTTGACGGAATTAAAGAATAATTTATATTTTTATGATATTTTTAATGCTATATTTAATTTTGTTTTGTTTGTTTGTTACTTCGAACTTGCGTCATTAAAATTAATGGAGCAAAAACATTACACAAACTTTCTCAGAGTCAAATATACTTAAAAAAAAGATAAGGAAGCGACGAAAACACGAAAAATATAGACTACATAATTTCTGAAAACAATTTTATCATATTTTGCTCAAAATTTTGGTGTTACATGAATAATTAAAACTCAAATCAATAACTAAATTTTAAATAAAAAAATACTACTTAAAAGTAAGCTGAATCAAATAACAAATGTAGGCTACCCGGCGACAATAAGGATGCTTGAAATATTTTTAATTAATTTTTTTGAATCTTCATATATACTAAAATTTTATGAAAACCAAATTCGAGAATGTAAGCCGTTAAAGTTGTTAATCTGGATTTATCTGTGAATTCGCTATTATAATTTAAACAGGATTTTAAGTGAAATTACGTTGAAAATACGAAAATGAACCCTGTCCTCCATCAAATTCATTTACGCGCATTTGAAAATTTAAAATGATATTTTATACAGGTTTTAATTACGTTAACGTTAAACGCAATGTAATATGTAACGTTATGAATTTTTTGAGATTTTAAATTGAAGCCAATTTGAAACTTTTGAATGGATTTTGATGCGTGACAACCACCAGAATTGAAAACGTGGACACACACACACACACACACACACACACACACACACACACACACACACACACACACACACACACACACACACACACACACACACACACACACACACACACACACACAAACTATATATTTAGGTAGATACTCATATGACCCCTGTTAAACGCGTTTTAAATATTTCTAGATCAAAATTGTATATTCCAACATTATATTAAAATCGTTAAAGCCTTTCCGAGAATGAACACATTCATACTGAACGTAAATTGCTTGTTTGAATTTCATTGCACAATATATACTCTATATACTTCGACAATCGTTATTACTATTTTATTAAATAAACAAATACATCTCCTTTAATAATACGAATTCAATTTAGAGAAGTATATTGATATTCAGGATTATTATACTAGCTGATTAAACATAAACAACAGTAGAAAATCAGCTGATTGTACAGTATTCATTCGCATTGGTTTTATTGTTATGATATTTGAACGAGTTCGTTATGAGAACGTTACGATATTGGTAGTTACTCATTTGAACGAGTTTTTCTAACTGGAAACAAATTTAATGTGAGACAGATCTACGTGGATATTTTGAGCCCGAAAATGGTATAGTCCATCATTATATGAAAATCGATATTCTTATCCGAGAATAAAGTGACATATGTGCGAAGATTGTACGTTTATTATTACAGGTTAGAGTATAAGACAAATTCGTTACCTAACCTTACGTTTATTATTATTGGATAGGGTATAAGTTAATTAACCTTACGTTTATTATTATAGGATAGGGTATAAACAAATTCGTTACCTCCTTACGTTTAGTATTATTAGATAGGGTATAAAACAATTTCGTTACTTAACCTTACGTTTATTATTATTGGATAGGGTATAAGATAAATTAACCTTACGTTTAGTATTATTGGATAGGATATAAAACAAATTCGTTACCTAATCTTAAGTTTAGTATTATTGGATAGGGTACTAGGATTGCCTGGGGCATAAAAAGGGCGAAGCTCTCGATGTTGGGAATGTGGAAATACGAAAAATTCAGTACAAAGTTTACAGTAAATATATAGTATTTATTTTTGCTTTCAAATATTACATTTTATTATTAATTATTGTATTTCTTTACTACTAAAATTGTGTTGCTATTTGTTCAAGCCGTGATAATTGGGATGCATCTTACAATGATTATCCGGATATCAAACATAACCATTCTTTTATAGAAAAAAGTCGAGAACGAATGGGAGACCATTGTCAACATATTCCAAGTGCAGATATTACTTTTAATGAGGAGCAACTTAGAATACTTTCATTTTTAGATTATGAATTATCTTCAAACGGCGATTGCACTGAAAAATTAGCAATTATCCAGGGAAAAGCTGGAACCGGCTAACTATATGGCAATTTATCTGGGAATAAACAATTCTAACCCGAGAACAATTCTAGGAATGCCTGGGGCATAAAAAGGGCGAAGCCCTCGATGTTGGGAATGTGGAAATACGAAAAATTCAGTACAAAGTTTACAGTAAATATATAGTATTTATTTTTGCTTTCAAATATTACATTTTATTATTAATTATTGTATTTCTTTACTACTAAAATTGTGTTGCTATTTGTTCAAGCCGTGATAATTCTGCACGTCTTCCTGCCATTGCTTTGCTTTTATTAATTTTCTCGAGTCTGTTAAAATTAAATGTTGGTTTTAATAATAATCCAGCTAGAGTTTTTACACGAGACAATGCAACGTAAGATAAACCAACTGAAAATTCTTCTGCTTGAGCATAGCTTCAAGTTCTGATTTACGTTGATACCAGTATGACTTTGTGCCAGAAATTTGCCCACACCAAAAACTCAAACTGGTTATTATTTGAGGATTTTCTACTATTTTAGTTTTAAGCTCTGCTATGGTTCCAATAAAATGCGACATTTTTGCAAAAATAATTCCTTTTTGAAAAGCATCATGTTGCTGAACTGTATTTAAAGCAAAAAATCGGAACCTTGGGTCTTTAGCAAAACGCTGATCTTTATATTCTATTAAATATTGAAAATATTCTTTAACTGTAAGTTTTTTATTACGCCTGTTATCGTTCAATTCAGCCGATCCATAGGGAAATAGCGTTGGAAATGCCATACTTATATAACCTTCGCAGGTGAATTCATTGATAACATTAGTTCCTTTAGGCCATGGAATGACGTTATTGACAGCATTTTGAATACGCTGAGCTTCTTGCAATCTGATGTTGTTGGTTATGTGGCTTTCATAAACTCCTTGCAATTGATCATCTTCAGTGTCGTTTGTATTTTCAAGTTCAACTGCAGGAATTTGATTATATATACTGGCATCTAATGGCAGCTGTAATAAAAGCTCATTATCAATATCGATGTCGGCATAGAAAGGATTATTGTGTTTTAAAAAATTTAGAGCATTTATGATTTTGGATCGTCTGACATTAAAATCATGATGACCGCTTGAACCTCGCGCCTGATAACTATCAGACTTAACGAAGCAGGAGTACGCGGCAGTTTTCGCACGATTTCATTATCATCTTGTCCGATATTAATGATGTTACCTTTGTAGGCGTATTGACCCGGAAGACCTCGTGATTTTACTCTATATACACGCATAACAGGATGCACTTTTGCAATTAAAAGCTGTTCTACATATGTAAGATCTTTGAGTTCATTTGGAATGGTACCTGGATCCATGTAATTTACTGCAGTAAATTTGTTCGGAATGGACTTACATTTTTTACATATCTCAGTAGAATTTGTTTGCATAACAACCCGAGAACAATTCTGACACTCATAAAATTTTAGTTTTTTCAATTCCTCTTCCAGCGTAACTTGAAGATTAATATCCACGTTATTATCCGAGGAACTATCGGAAGCCACAACAGGAACATTTTCAACCACTTCGCGACTGTTTATTCAGCGCCTATTATTTATTTGATTACGTGTGTGTCGTCCGATAAAAGAACATCTTTTTCTTTTAGGCATTTGAATTATTGTAAAATATACAGTACTCGATTATATTATAGTTGAGTATTATATATTATAATACAGTACTCAATTACGTATAATTGGACTCCTCACTTTGTAATTTCACTGAATACACAAAACAATAAAAATTCGAAATTAATCGGGCTCTTCACTTTGTAACTTCATGTACTCAACTGAAAATTGGAAAATTTTTTAACGTTACATTATAGAACTTGAACGTAAAGTCAATGGGTATTACGGCAAGTACCGGCTGATATGTAAACAATCCAAGTAGCGACTGATATGTAAACAATGTAAGTCCATTCCGAACAATATACTGCAGTAAATTACATGCTGAATTTACCGGCTGAAATCAGCTAAGCACCCAGCTATACTAATATTGCAGTTAAAAAGTCATTAAGAGAGAGTAGGTGGAGCAGCTAAAGCCTAGAGAATAGACACTGCAGCAAGCAATCGTGGCGTTTCCGAAAAACTTCAGTAACTTTTGATTAAAAATTAGTATTAAGATAAGGTTTGGGCTACGACATCCGCAGAACTATGCTGGAGATGCATATCAAATTTCATCAAAATCGGTTCAGTAGTTTCGGAGGAGATGTGTTTTTTGTATTGTCAAAATTGCTGGGAAGAAGGGCTTCGCCCAATAAGATAAATTAACCTTACATTTATTATTATAGGATAGGGCATAAAACAAATTTGTTACCTAACCTTACGTTTAGTATTATTGGGTAGGGTATAAGATAAATTAACCTTACGTTTATTATTGTAGGATAGGACATAAAACAAATTCGTTACCTAACCTTACGTTTAGTATTATTGGATTGAGTATAAGATAAATAAACCTTACGTTTCTTATTTTAGGATAGGGTATAAAACAATTCGTTACCTAACCTTACGTTTATTATTATTGGATAGGGTATAAGATAAGTTAACCTTACGTTTATTATTATAGATAGGATACAAAACAAATCGTTACCTAACATAACCTGATTGTCAGAAAGGAACCAAATAAAATACAATTTAGTATACAGCATATTGTATTTAATTACATATATTTATACGCGTGTACATAACACACGAGTTCAATGATAATGTACAATTTTAACATATATTATACAACAATATTGTAAGCATTTGGTATAAGGAAAGTTTTAACTAAATAAATACAAAACTAACGTTTAGATACAGTATCTTTAAGTCGACACCTCAACACTTATCAGTCTATAAGGTATGTACTTATTGAAAGAACACACACAACACATGGGAACTGTGTTTTACAATAGTATAACCTCGCTAAAACAAAACAACAAATCAAACAAAGACAATTGGGCAAAATAACAGCTTATTAACAACAAGCGTCAACATCTTTGGTTTAGCATATCAACACATTACGAAACAGTGACTAATCTATGCAGGTATTGAAAATAAAACAGGATACATAAAACTGTATCGACCATTCAAAATGTTTCTTTCCTTATTCAACTCAGGCCTTTACATTATTATAAATTTAAAACAAAATTTAAAAGTTATTATTTTTTTTAATGGACAATTACTATCATTTCGTGTAAATCGAACAACAATACGCCGTTTCGAGTGAACGGATCAAGTTCCGTTCTTAACTTAAAAAGGCCTATTGAAATTTTAAAATTTTAAAAACCATTGTCACAAACAGCATTAATATCTGTGTATATTAGCATTTTAAACGTTCAAATTAACGGTACATTTAAAATAACTAAATGAACCTTGACCACTAATTTCTCAATTTCAACGGATTTTTGAAATTCAAAAGGCTAATGTGTGCAGTTTTTTAACGCTAATCACTTTGAAATCAGACTTTCAAAAATTTTTCGCTTAATATTTTTTAAAATTTAAAATGACTAACATTTTTAAACTGTTGTACGGATTTTACTGAATAACCATTGTGTCCAAGCTTATTAATGAATCGATTTCTGTTCCAAGTTCGAATCAAATCGGATCGAATTAGCGAACAGCAAAGTGCTAAAACACACAGAAATTGCATTTTTTATTGACTTCCTTAAAAAGTGATATAGAGCTTAAAATATGCGTTCACTTCACAGTCTTGGGTCTGGGAATGTTAGAGACCCGATTCTAACGATGGGGACTGATCAGATGGCCAAACGACACAAGGGTTCTAGACCTTTTGATGTCAAGATGACATTTGAGGAGGAAGATAGTGTGTTGGGAAACTCTAAAGACCTAGTATGGTGTACAGGTGACTCCAAGACAGACAGGCACTGCTGCGGTGTACTGCGTGAGACAAATTGCAAAGAAAGCTGTTGTCCTGGGACAGTATGCAACAATATTCCAGGCTGAAGTAATGGCAATTAATGACTGCGTTCGAGAGAATTGGAAACAGGCCTTCAAGAAGACTCGCGCATTCATATTAATACCGACAGTCAGACAGCAATCAAACCCTGCCGGGAGGACCTCAGTACTCGGTCCTTGGGATTCCGGGTTATTCTTCACTGGGTCCTGGAACATAAGGTAATAAGAAGGCAGACGGACTGGTTGAACTGGGATCTGCATCTGCGTTTATCGGACCTGGGAATTTCTCTGTAGTTAGCCGAGTCTGCTATTAATAAGTGGATTAACAAGCAATACGAGGCAAGATGGCACGAACTCCATGGGCATTCCCATAGCAAGCGCTCTTAGATAAAGGCTCCTCATGGACAACATAGAGGAGCAGCAGATATCTTGGGCACAACACAACTGCGCGATGTAGTCTGAGGGTGCACATGAACAGGAAAGTAGGTACCACGGAGAAATCGTGAATAGGTTATGGAGAAAAGAGGAGGAAACTGCAGGACACATAAAGCATTACTGTGAAGTTTTTGCTAAGCAGGAGGATAACTGTGTTTAGTTTCCAGGACTTTAGGGATCTCCAGTGGAACTTACTAAGGTCACCGATTGGTGATTTGTACTACCAGATTTGCTGAACTAGTACTTAAGAGGTTTAGTTGCACAAGAGGTCTGACGATCACAGTGTCTGGGGTTTTATAATCTTTTCTTCTAGTTTCTACTCTAATCTGACTTAACCTAACAAATCAATGTTGGATTAGTTATTAAGATCCGTCAGTTAGTTGTTGTGACTTGTATTTCTAATGTCCAGTTCTTTAATGTTTCAATGTTTTTGGTTTTAGTATTCTAATATAGGCCTAAACCTGTAGGCTTGTTTTACTTTTTAAGTGTTATGTTTTTAGTTTGGCATTTGAGGACGACACGATCCATATTGTCAAAACGTAGTGTATTATTCGTTGCACACAACTGAAAGCAAATGTCCGAAAAGAAATAATAACATGGATAGTATTTCATCAAGTAACAATTAAAAAAAAATATTACATACAACATTTTCCGGTACTGATTAGTTTGAAAATTAAGAAAAAAACAACTTTTCAATTTTATTAATATTGAAAAATTTCTAGATTCGTTCAAAACTTGGTTTAAATTTTGGGTATTTATGCAGTGTAGGTTGTTTTTTCAAACAGTGATTTATGAATATGTTTTTCTTTTATTACATACCTCGTTATCCAGTCAACTCGTATTCACCCGTAGAAAATATTTTTTTTTAATATTACTTACGATTTTAGGCTGTTTGTTTACGGAACTACATTGTGACGACATTGATGTTTATATTGCATGGAACATAATAAATTTCCTACACCGATTTACTGCTCAAGCGCGGTATCACATTCTCAATACGTATTACTTTGTTAATGTGGTGACGTTAAAATGGATTAATTAAATATGTTTGTCACCCAACAACCATGTTTTTTTAATCAAGGTTTTTTATTGTTTTAGCGATCAAAAACTTACAAAAACCTACTTTCTCGCGGTAGCAACTTTGAGGTTATGCATGTTACTTTTCGATTTTTATCGTACTTTCCGTGCATTTATATTTTGGATTATTGTTTTTGGGTATGTAATAAATCGGTCTAACAATCGAAAACAACCTGCACTGCAAATTTACCAAATTTCGGTTACTGAGATCGCTCTATTTTATATTTACACCAAAAACATACTAAATCTACTTAAAAATACGTTTCACAATCATTTTGTGCCAGTCAAAAAACAAATATCGAGGAAGCTACGGAAGCCCGATTATGCTAACAATATAAGCACTTCTTTCCTAACCTATTGGAATGGTTCGTATTTATAAGAGAACACTAAAATTAATCATAACAACATGAGATCGAAATTAAGTAAATACTAAATACAGTACTTTTGTTTTGTACTCTTTATAACTTTAATAATGCTGCGGAACGACCTTGTAACAATTTCAAACTGTTTGAATAACTTTGTCGTTAATAAAAGAAAGAAAAAAATACAAGGTGTTCCTAAAGTACGCTCCAAAATTTTAGGATATGTTTAGTCAATGTAAAGTAAGAAATTAAGAGTAAAACCTTTTCTGAAAACGTTTAGTTTTCCATATATCAGCCATTTTTTTTTACAAAAAGGAACATTATAAGTTTGGAAATAGAGAAGATATTCCAGTTTTTGTATACAATATATGTAAAGTGTTTTTAATTGTACATAAAACTTTATTTTGTTTACTTACAAAATGGCAGCCGTTTAAAATATTTGTTTTAAATTTTTTGTAAATCCACTAAGTTAAGAAAAATGTTATTAGAAATTGAAAGTTTTTGTTTTATTTGTATTTCAAAAAATAATCGCGTTATAGGCATAAAACAGAAAACTTAATTTCTTTGTATTTTAAGATTAGGTTAATTTTTTTTCAATAACTTGGTTATCCTTTAATTTACAAACTAAAACATTTTTTTGTTTTTAAAAGCGGAAACTTTTTTATTTCTTTTGAATATTTTGTAAAGTTAATGGTTTTCGAGATATTTTGAAAATATAAAATTTAAAATTTTGATTTAGGCCTACACCATACTTCTAAAAAGTAACATACATAATTTGTATGCGAACGCAATACGTTTTCTATTTCCAAAGTTATATGTTTTCGTAAAAAAATGACGGGTATTTGAAAAATCATTTTTGTCGAAAAAAGTTTTATTCGTAATTTTTTTTTTTCCATAGAATTATATGCTAAAATTTTGAATATAGTTTAGACACCCTGTATAATCTTGATTCATTCAAGAGCTACTTGATATTTAATTGTTCACCATGATGGTTAAACTTTATTGAATTTTGTTCGAATTAAATTCTCTGTTAGTACTAAATAATTTTACTTTAAACATATTCAAGTGTTCGTCACTTTTTCTAAATATGTTATAACTGAAATATGAACCGATAAGAACTTTATTTTTTGTAAAATAGAAATAATCGAGGGATTTTTTTGGTTTTGGAAGTTTAACATATTTTTGTGCACTTTTTCAACATACTATAAATATATAATATACACTTTATAAAACATTTCTATGTAACAATTACAAATACATTTATTAATACTGTTTACATTCATAGAATATAATGTATTTATATTAAAAAAACTTTGAAATAAATTTACTCGAAACGTTCGGATTGGACGAAATAAAATCGAATAATACCTATCAATATTTATATATTCGCTGCACGCACATGTCTTGTTAACGTGATGGAAGCGACGTTTTTTTTGCCCCCTCCAAAAAAATAACAAAAATTTTAAATAACATCGCATTTTAAAATGCGCACTTTTTAGTTTTCAACAAAAATATGAAAAATGATCCCTGTATTTGGTAAGATTAACAAATTTTTATTTTAAGCGTTTCTGATAATCTGTTATCACTAAATTAATCCGCGGTTGAATATGCATAAATTAGTATTTTAAATTGCGAATGAAAATTTCACACATTTTAATTAAGACTCACTCTGCTATAGTGAAATCAGATTTTAGAAAAAAATATTGCGAACTTGTCTTTAAATTTTTTAACCAACCCTACAAAATGTCTTCTGAAAGTAAGACAATTTTAACAACACTTAAAATATAATAATTCATAACCTTTTTGTCTTAAAAAGTATTTGAAAATCTGAGTTCACTATCGTAGTCGCCTTTAAAATCTACTTAGAGTTAGTACAGCTCGTTTGATCCATCGTGACGCTTGACCTTGAGCGGTTTGCTTACTGTTAGTAGTGGGGGGTAGGAAACATCTCAGTCGTATTTAGACTGCCGTGCTGTTAACCTAAACATAATGCATTATGCGAGTACTGATCACTTAGACCAGTTTTCTCCCCTTAGAACACTTAGAGTACAGATCACCCTTACAGTTTCTCACCACAAATCTACACGTTTCTCCTTCAGGCGTCACCATAAAACAAACGACCTAAATATTCAATAAAATTTGAAAATACGTTAACTCGCGTATATCTTGAAGAAAATTAAGACGTCGAAGTGAGATTTGTAATACAAATATGTTTCTGTTGCGAACCAAAAACTATGAAATATTTAACGATCCCGTAAGGAATCAGAATCTTGATCTACCATAATGGCCGCCTTTTCTTTCCGGTGGAAATTTGCTTACAATCAAAACAGAATTGACCAAACAAAGCCAGGAAGCTAGAATTTGATTTTGTACAGCCGTCTTTACAATTAAAAATCCAGTAAAATAAATAAGGAATTTCAGATATAAATTATGTTTTTGGATATAACTAATTATTCTCTGCTCTGATAGCTGTCCCCTGACAATGCTGCGGCTAAGTGATGGTGGTAAGACTGTTGGGACGGTAAACCACTCGAAGGGGAATCAAATAAAGACATTTTCAGGCGTTTACACTTTGCCCGGCGGTTCTTAAACCAAAACTGCACGTTCTTGGGCTCTAGTCGTGGGAACTTCTGCCTGTACGGCATTCGATTTAAGTCGTCGGTATACTTCAGTATGTGGTTATGCGACGGATGGGTGTTCAGAGCGAACCATTGCTCGAGCCTCGGTACTTCGCTCACAGGATCGATGAACGTTCTGTTACGTTTCCTTCTTTCGTCTGCCAGTGCTGATAGGTTTAGTCCTTGAGGTGACGGGTGGGAAGTGTTATGAGGGACATTGAGACTCGGAATGTAATGACTCATGTACATTATACTGTGACTGAACATAGAGTTGGGTACCATAGGAAAGCCAGGACCTCCCGGTGGCTTCGGTAACATCTGGAAGTCCGGTGAATTCGGATTGCGGTACGGTTGGATTCGACTGTCCTCTTCTGAGTTCTGTATTTCTCCGGTTTTGTTGCTTTCCTCGTCGGACGCGCCTTCGTCTATTTCATCTTCCTCGTCTTCCGATATTTCATTATTCATTTCTTTGTTTATGTTGTTGTTGTTGTTATTGTTCGGATGGTTGGGCGAGTGTTGGGTAGTAGGAGCTGAGTGGTCAGGTGGTTCTTGTTTGATGCCTTCGACCTGGGAAACAAATTTAAGAAGTTACTCTTCTATAATGATTTTTTGGCAGAAAACTGAAAACATAATTTTCTTGGTAGTTGTATACATACAAAATTACGTAAGAAGCAACGTTTGTGAATAATTCATAACTTACAGAACATATATTTATTTATTTACTGTATTTGAAAGAGTAAACGTTTGTGAATGGTTCATAACTTACAGGACATGTATTTATTTATTTATCTACTGTATTTAAAAGAGCAAACGTTTGTGAATGATTCATAACTTACAGGACATGTATTTATTTATTTATCTACTGTATTTAAAAGAGCAAACGTTTGTGAATGATTCATAACTTACAGGACATGTATTTATTTATTTATCTACTGTATTTAAAAGAGCAAACGTTTGTGAATGATTCATAACTTACAGGACATGTATTTATTTATTTATCTACTGTATTTAAAAGAGCAAACGTTTGTGAATAATTCATAACTTACAGGACATGTATTTATTTATTTATCTACTGTATTTAAAAGAGCAAACGTTTGTGAATAATTCATAACTTACAGGACATGTATTTATTTATTTATCTACTGTATTTAAAAGAGCAAACGTTTGTGAATAATTCATAACTTACAGGACATATATTTATTTATTTATCTACTGTATTTAAAAGAGCAAACGTTTGTGAATAATTCATAACTTACAGGACATGTATTTATTTATTTATCTACTGTATTTAAAAGAGCAAACGTTTGTGAATGATTCATAACTTACAGGACATGTATTTATTTATTTACTGTATTTAAAAGAGCAAACGTTTGTGAATAATTCATAACTTACAGGACATGTATTTATTTATTTATCTACTGTATTTAAAAGAGCAAACGTTTGTGAATAATTCATAACTTACAGGACATGTATTTATTTATTTATCTACTGTATTTAAAAGAGCAAACGTTTGTGAATAATTCATAACTTACAGGACATGTATTTATTTATTTATCTACTGTATTTAAAAGAGCAAACGTTTGTGAATAATTCGTAACTTACAGGACATGTATTTATTTATTTATCTACTGTATTTAAAAGAGCAAACGTTTGTGAATAATTCATAACTTGGAGGACATGTATTTATTTATTTATCTACTGTATTTAAAAGAGGAAACTTTTGTGAATAATTCATAACATACAGAACATATATATTTATTTACTTTGTATTTAAAAGAGCAAACATTTAGTATATCATAACATTATTTATAAAATAATGGCTTTTGAAATATTTAAAATAATATATTTAAAGTGGTCACCATTTTAAAACAAATCTATCGATCAAAATGATATTTTTTTTAAAGTAGGCCTTAGCGTATTAAATGTTTGCAAAGAGTTTCAATTCAATCGGTCAAACCATTTTGGGGATTTAAATTGTTTACAAAAATACAAAAATGGCGGATACCTAAATAACTGTGGGTTTTGGATCATATGTCCTATTATTAATTTATCTTCTTATTTTGATCTGCATTTGGTGCATTTGGTGCATCCTAAATTTGGTGTTTTTCAAGAAACAACTTTCATTACTTTAATGGGTATTTCTTAATCTTAAATTCAATAACCTTCAAATTAACATATTCGTCTCATTCTTTATGTTTGCTACCGTTTCTGTTAATCGAATTAATTATAATTATAACCAAAAGATGGATGCGAATTTTCTAAAATATTTTTACGAGCTTTTTTTGACAATCTGATTTCACAATCATTATCAGCTTTCGATATGCATGTACCTGCATTAAAAACGATCAAATTATGTTAAAAATACAAAATAAATAAACCACGACCGACGTCCAATTCATTTTTAAAACTTCAATCGATTTTTAAAATTTTCTAACACGCAGAATTTAACCTGATTGCGATGGTGAAATCGTATTTGTAAAAGGACGAGAGATACAAAATGTTAAACATTATTTAAGATTTTAAATGACTGCCATTTTGAAACTTGATTAATATTTCAATTCGTTACCTATTTTACTGGGTAACGAATTCACCTGAACAAAATCGATTTTTATGGCAAATTGGATCGGAAATGTGAACGTGAGCATGCTAAAACACACACACACACACACACACACACATATTATGGAAATTCTTCAATAAGGTAGAGTACAATATACAAATATGCTTGAATGCTTACGTGTGTAGAAGGAGAAGCAATGGGTGCTCTGCACGGGCTTCTCTGTTCTGGATGCCTGTTGGTAATTAAGGACAGAGGGCCTGTAGGCGAATGTCTTCCGTCGTTCTCTAGATTGTCTTCTTCTTCTTCGTCTTCAGGAGAAGGGCTGTCGGGACTTTTCAGCATTAAGTTGTTATCACTGGGGCTGTGGCTGTTGCTGTTGTATCCGTTTAATGACATGTTGCAATGCACGCCTGCAAACCGGAAGTACGTGTATGTTTATAATTAATGATGTTACTTACAAACTAACTACCTCGGATCTCCTTCAAGTCCCCTTAATATTTCTTACACAATGGGATAAATTCAAAACGGAAAACACTTTCCAACCCTGATGCCAAAAAAGAATGTAAGCGAAATTACAGGGACTAAAAGCAAAATATAAAACAGAAGAACTCGTTGTTAACTAGTGTGTTATGCAATGTAAATAAGTCAGTTAAAGAAAAACAAATATTTTGCAAAATACCAATCTTAGGCAATAAAGACAAAAAGTTATAAAATTAGAAATTTAATATTAGATAAAACTAATTTTTTTTTAACTTTGTCAGACTAATGAGGACGAAGGATCAGCACTAATAGTAAGGGAAAAGCAATTGGAGCAACTGCGACTAGAACTAAGAATGATTAGGTGCGCAGTTGAGTGACGCAGTAGACTGGCCGATACTTTACCACTTCGACCACCGAGCCCCCAGCCAAAAAAAAGGAAAACTAAGATAGCTTTTTATTGTATGTCGAACGTAGGGGACACATTGACAACAATAAGAATAAAATAGAGCTTTTACTAAACAGTGGTGTATATAAAGTTATGATGCCCTTGTGATTACATAGGACAATCTGAAAGAGCTATAAAAAAAAGTGTTAGTGAACATTTCAATTGTTGGAAATACAAAAAAATGGCTAATTTTAAGAATCATTTATTAGAATGTGGTAATTTCTTTTAATTTACAAAAAAAAGAAATAATTTAGAAATTTTGAAATATGTAGATCTATTTGTAAAAACCCTAATTTTAGTTTAAAAGAACAGACTAACTTTAACCACTCTCCCTTACTGAAATGAACCCTGTCCGTCGTCAGTTCAGCATTTGCATTATCAACGGCGGTTACTAATATTTAATTCACGCGTAGGCCTAATTATAACGTTTATTTAAGGTATAAAAATTGCGATTTTTAAAAATAATTTTAAATTGTCGCCATTTTGAAATTTGAACGAATTTTGCTGGACTGTTGTCAAAATTGATATTTGAGCCAAAATTGAATAAACTCGGGAAAAAAATTGCAAACGTGAGTGTTGCCGCTGCCGTAGCTCATTTCCCAAAAATATTAAGCAAAACATAAAAGTAAAATAAATTGAATATTTATAAAATGTTTTGCTGGAATATCTCTTGTGATTACAGTATTTAATAATATATGTAGCTATTGATATCAATACTAATACAAACCTGGATTTAAGTTGCGTACTTCCGCCCTTTTTTGTGCAGCTCGTGCGTTTTTAAACCAATACACAACGTTATTAACATCCAAAGGTTTCCTGCCTCTCCTTGATTCCAAGCTGTTCAGATCCTTCACATACTGTTGTATCTATAAGCACACCATTTAAACACATAAACCATACAATTTGAGTATCACCGCATGCATCTGTCTAGCTGACAATAACAATTGTTAAAAATATGTTTTATTACGTTACCCTTTTTGAAATTCTGATTTGACCATTATAACCAACATTAAAATCTGCATATATTAGCATTTAAAATTTTTAGTTTATTTTTATTATTTTTTATTTTCATTATTGCAACATATCTACCGGACCACATATTTAAATAATTAGGATTATGACTTATTTTCCGTCTAGTGGTGTATTTACTCTCCTTCGGTTTCGAAACCTTACTGTTTCATCTTCAGGTCGTAATAGAAAATGTCAAATCTCTTTCTTGTGATCGTCACTAAGTTAAACAAAACACTGAAAACACACGTCACAAACACTAAACACAATTACACGATAAAATTTGGTTTTAAATCTGATATTTAAGGTTTTTTTTCTTTTTTCACATGCACTTTCCACTTACGTTTAGCTCCCGCAGGGTGGTCATCTAATCAATAGAGTAGCTGCATCTATTGGGAGGATTTATACGTCCCTCGCGGTACCCGAGTTTAACACACACTTACACTTACAACACTACACTTACGACTTTAACTTTTTACACTCACACTTACATTTAGGGAGGCGATAATAGCTTCAATGTGCTTTTCGCCTTAAAATAACAAAACAAAACTTACGTTTGGCACCTAAGTCATGCCTAAGTGTTTTGCTTGTATTCGCAAATAAATACAAATAATATTACATATAATATAAATACTGGGCAGGCCAGCAGCCATAGGGCTAAGTGAATGGAAGGCAATAAAGGGGGTGTTATAATACTCACACTTTAATGTTGATAATGATAGTGAAAATGTGATTTCAAAATGGGGTAAAATAAAGAACGTAGTGTTGGAAATTCGATTTTTTTCTCGTCAGATAGATAGATGCGTGCCTCAATAAATTTGTGGAACAGTGAACCTAGCCTAAGTGGATTATTGTGTCATTACTTACGAGTTGTCTTCCTGGATGAGGGTTTTCACAGAACCACCTCTGAAGTTTGGGCAGCTCCAACTCGGGATCAAAACTGGTCCTCATCCGTGTTTTGGTTGTCGGGGTAGGGTATTGGTTCTGCACCGTCTGTAACAATCATTCATAGCAATAATAATAACTTTAATACATGTGTAATAGTCGCCCGCGCACCTGTCTCGCTTACGAGACAGGTGCGAATTCCCAAAAATATTTTGCTTATCTTTTCGAAAGTACGATTTCACCATGACAATCAGCGTTAAATGCTGTATGTATTAGCGTTTTAAGCGAAAGTGGAACTTGACCGCTGTCAAAACATTTCATAAATTCAACAGATTTTGAAAAAACGATCGTTCGTGATTGTAATATCTGTTTGTCGTAACAATGTAAAACAAAAAAGTTATGAATTTTTAACCTTTTTGTATGGCAGCCATTTTGAAACTGTTAAGCGAATTTTGATGGTTAACGAACTTGTCCAATTTATTACTATAATCGATTTTCGTGCCAAGCTGAACCACACACACACGCGCGCGCACATACACACTCGCGCACAAACACACGCGCGCGCACACACGCACACACATATATATATATATATATATATATATATATATATACGCGCGTGCTCACGCACAACATATCTTGAGGTCAGAATCGGTCACGAGTCAGGATGTTACTACTCTAATAGCTCATTGTAAATTGAAAAATCTATAAAAATCGTTTGCCTGAAACATGTTGCAAACTACTCCAACAGCAGTATGAACGCGTGTAGCTGTGATTGCGGAGGCTGAGGCTGTAAGGAGTAAACTCTCATCTCTTGTAAAGTTTTAATCTTGTATCAGCTGAGCAAGGAGCACCCAGGTGTTTGTACCAGGCTAAGTGCTTACCTGCGGGAATCCTATGCTAATATATTGCTTTATCTACCACTACAAATACTGTACCTACACACTTCTCACTTCTACATTAATTACACATTCTATTGTTTTATTAGACATTTATCGGTGTGGAGTTCACGGGCTATAGAAGCGATTTCTAAAAAAAGTAACATAAATTATCATTTTGAATTTTCAAAAACGATAGAAATTTTAAAAATCTATCTGACCGAATTCCTAAATTATATTTATGTTACCCTTTTTTGAAACTCTGATTTCACCATCTTAATCAGCACTAAAATCTGCATTTATTATTATTTTAAACTTTCAAGTTACTTTGAAAATACGAAAGTGAACCCTGACCGCCGTCAAATAAAATTTCTTAATTTCAACGAAAATTCAAATGCTAATTTACAAAGTTTTTAATCCTAATTACGATACTGAAACTGGATTTCAAAAAAATTTTTAAAAAAGTCACAATTTTTATGGATTTGAAATGCCCGTAATTTTGAAACTGTATAACGGATTTTGCTGGTTAACCAACTTACCCAAGCTGTTTCCATATGCCATTTTTAGCCAAGTTTTGAATGAAATACATACAAACAAATATTTTTAAAAAATAAAGACTTTTCAAGAAGTGATCTAGATGTCAGAATTAGTGCTCATTTCAAGATTCCGGGTTTAGGTCTTACCATAATGGCCGCTCTAATAGCTTTTTGTCTCAAAGGGAATTTGCTAAAAATGTATTTCACGGCGGTCAGGGTTTGTTTTTTTTAAATGTTTTAAAATATAACGTGAGAGTGTAAAATGCTAATATATATAGATCTGAAGCTGGTTACGCGTGAGAAATCAGTTTTTTAAAAAGGTCTCGTACAAAAATATTTTAGGAATTTCTCTTCTATAACGTCAGCGAGACAGATGCGTGCCGCGATTATTTTTCTGTGATCGCGTTAACCAAGATCGAGTGTTTTTATATTTTTATAAAACTTTCTCCTTTTTACCGTGGAGAGTTGAAACATACCTGCAAAGCCGGGTGAACTCTGTCCTCTGGCAGTCTGTCCATCTTGCGCTCGGTATCGGGGTGAGGAGGGGAGTGCCACAGAAGCCGGGGACGAGGTGACAGTTGTTGGCTCAGTTGCAATGACCACCACTGGTCAAACTTCCGCCTGCAGTCTTCAGAGGGCTCCGAGATTGCTAGCGGTGGTCCTTGGCTACGGACCAGCTGGGATATTGTCATCTGCAAATAAATATAGAACACTGTCATCTGCAAATAAATATAGAATACTGTCATCTGCAAATAAGTAGAGAATATTGTCATCTGCAAATAAGTAAAGAATATTGTCATCTGCAAATAAGTAGAGAATATTGTCATCTGCAAATAAATAGAGAATACTGTCATCTGCAAATAAGTAGATAATACTGTCATCTGCAAATAAATATAGAATACTGTCATCTGCAAATAAGTAGAGAATATTGTCATCTCCAAATAAATATAGAATACTGTCATCTGCAAATAAGTAGTGAATATTGTCATCCGCAAATAAATATAAAATATTATCATCTGCACATAAGAAGAGAATATTTTCATCTGCACTTTTATAAATATAGAATATTGCCACCTGTAGATAAATACAGAATATTGTCATCTGTAAACAAATGTAGAATACTGTCACCTAAAAATAAATATATAATTCTGTCATTTGCAAATAAGTATAGAATATTGTCTTCAGCAAATAAAACTGCCATATATATATATATATATATATATATATATATATATATATATATATATATATATATATAGAGAGAGAGAGAGAGAGAGAGAGAGAGAGAGAGAGAGAGAGAGAGAGAGAGAGAGAGAGAGAGAGAGAGAGAGAGAGAGAGAGACTATTGTCTTGTGATAGAGGCAAGTTTATAGTGTTAAAGTATAGCGTGTAATAACAACATGGCTTCTAACAAACCTGTTTGTGTAAAAAAAAAAAATCAAAATTATTACACAAAGTTTCTTAAATTTAATTACCAATAAAACTCCAATTTAGAAACTACAGGTAAAAAACCGAAAAATTATCCCAATGTTTCAAATAATCAATCTGTCTCGCTGACTTGATAAGCGAATTTCCAAAAGTACTTTTCCTTATTGTATGTAAGTACTTTCCTTTCTTGAAATTCTTATTTCAACACCATAATCAGCATTAAAATCTGCGTATATTAGCATTTTGACATTTCAAACAGCATCGAAACTACAAAAGTGAACATTACCACCGTCAAATTGATTTTTTTAAATGTAACGAATTTGAAAATTCATTGAATGCTAATGTAATTTTTAACGCTAATTGAGACAGTGAATCAGATTTTTAAAACATTGAAGAGAATGTTTGCACTCCCCTCAAAAAGTGATCACGCTCATTTCAAGGTCGCGTGTTCGAGTCTTACCATGAATGAATTTGTAGGGTTATTATTGCACTGCGACCTTGTAGATCTCTTGTGCCTTCTTTTTATAGTCCTGAGATACTCTGTTATAGCGCCTTATCCAGTCTAGTCTCTTTATAAAGTCTAGGATTTGCACAGGATTCAAGGTGTGTGTGTGTGTGTGTGTGTGTGTGTGTGTGTGTGTGTGTGCGCGGGGGGATGGTGAGGTGGGATCTTTAAGCCATAATAACAGCTCATTTTCCATTGAGAATTCGCTAAAATCATCTTACGTGTTTTTCACTCAAATCTGTTTACAAATCAGTGTCACACCAGCTACTCAGTAGCTTAGCTACTCCAGTGTTTGAAAGTAGCAAGTAGCAATTAAGAGTAACGGTAGCAATAATAAAGTAACACTAAGCCTTTGCTTTTGATATATAGCTAATTCTAGGCTTATAACAGCAAGATGTGCTCTGTACAAACATTACACAACCCATAATAAACAATTCTTTGTACTGTAATAAAAAATACGACCTTATATTCCTCCGCAAAGCTACCTGTTACCTGTTGCGGCAGCGTTATCTGCTCCATTTGCACGGCATTTAATACCAATATTAGGCTATGCAAACAAGAATAGACTAAATACAGTGTAGGCTACTTAACGTTTTACAGATAACACAACTTTTAAAAACAACTTTACAGCATCTCGTAGAACGGAATTCAGCACAAATTATCTCGTTAAATTATTTCAAAGAGCCGGGAAAGAAGAGTGTAAGCGTTTAAATAACTGCGGCACGCAACTGTCTCGCTGACGTGACGGAAGCGAGTACGGAAAGTAATTTCTTTTATTCTTAACCTCTTATTGAAAACACTAATTACAGATTACAAACAGAATTGAAACATTTACTGGCATTTTAAACTATCAAATTTCATCGGAAATACTAAAATGAATTTGAAATTTCAAATGATTATGAAAAATCATCGAAATACTAACTCACGCATTCTTTTAATTTCTACGATGGTGAAATCAGATTTTCGAAAAAAATTGAAGACAAAAAAAGTTACGAATTTTTCAAAATTTTATACGACCGCCATTTTGAAACTGTTGAACGAATTTTGTTGTTTAACGAACATCTGTATAAGCTATTGTGGAAATCGATTTTCATGCCAAGTTTGAATTAAATCTGATTTAAATTATGAATGTATACACACACACACACACACACACACATATATATATATATATATATATATATATATATATATATATATATGCATTTTATGCCAGTTAGACTAATGAGGACGAGGGATCAGTGTTAACAAAAACGGAAAAGCAACGATAGTAACTGCTGCTAGAACTAAGAACCTGAAGGTGCGCAGTTAAGAACGCAGTACACTAACCAGTAACTAGCCACATCGACCACCGAGTCCCTATATATTTTTATGATCAAGTTCGGTGTACTCATTTCAGAGGTCCCGGGTCTGGGTCTTACCATGATGGCAATCCCAATATCTTATTTTTCAAATTCGTTAATAAAATTTGCGAATATTTTCGTTCAATAGGGTCAAAATAAAAGGGTAGATTCGACATGTTCAAGAATATAATAATCTCAGCTGTACCGCTGACGTGATCGAAGCGATTTTCCAAAAGTATTTTCACTTTAACTTCCGCTCAAGAAAATATGATTTCATCAAAATAATCAGTTACAATTTGAAAAAATTAAATGTCGATAAAATTAAATTAAATGTAATGAGTACCACCTAAAATTTCCAAATTACATTTTGAACAACTAGTTTGTGCGGAATCCAAACATCTTCGAAAAAGTGTCAACTGAAAACGTTTTCTTTCTGAAATTTAAAGAGACCACCATTTTGTAACGTTTTTTCCAAACTATCATTAAAACCGATTTCTGTTCCAAATTTGAAGGCATAAATGAAACTATCAACATACATTTAAAAAACGAAAATGAATCCTAAACGTCCATTTTGAAAATTAAAAATGATATTATTGTTCTGATTTGATCACGGAGGTAAACATAAGATTTTCAAGAACAACTGTTTTCTTAGTTTCGAAATTTTTTACATTTGAAACTAATCATCAAAACCGGTTTTAATTCTAGGTTTGAGACAAATAAATTAGGTTATTGAAATTTTAAATTTATATTGAATTATACGAAAATGAACCCTGAACGCCGTCAGATTAATTTAAAATATTTTCAACGTGATTTAAAAATTAAAAATAAAACACTGGTTAGAGGTTAACCATGGTGGAATCAGATTTTCAAAACAAATTGGTTTACACGTGTAATAACTACCAAAGACATTATCTGAAATGTTTTCAAATTCATTAACGTTCAAAATTTCTAAATCACACTGCTTTACACCGTAATTGAACACAAAATTTACAAATGCCAAAATATGTTCGTATTTCAGTGGATAATAACAATGTTTTCTGCAGCTTTGATCAGCTCCTGTTGTCGAAAATTATTTTTCAGGCTAGATTTTTTTAACGGCGGTCAAGGTTCATTTTTTTACTTTAACTGTACATAATTTAAAAATCTTTATTGCTTATTAGTGAACTTCCTTTGTAAAAATGAACTATTGAAGCTGTCATCATGGTAAGACCCAGACCCGGACTTGAAATGAGCTCACAGAACCTGATCTCATATATATATATATATATATATATATATATATGTGTGTGTGTGTGTGTGTGTGTGTGTGTGTGTGTGTGTGTGTGTGTGTGTGTGTGTGTGTGTGTGTGTGTGTGTGTGTGTGTGTGTACACGCGTATGTTTACAATTTTTTTTGAGACAAAAATCGATTAAGCCTATCGTAATAGCTTGAGATAATTTTGTTAACCAAAAAAAAATTGTTACTTTGTTGGTCTTAAATCTTTTTGAAAATCCTATTTCACCACCGTAATTAGAGTTATAAATTGTTTTCAATTTAATTTAAAAATTTCAACATGCTGGTTATGGTGGTGAAATCAGAACTTCGAAACGGGTAGGATGAAGAAAAATACTTCTATTAGCTTTTATCACGTCAGCGAGACAGCTGCGTGAGTCGTTTATCTTAATTTTCGCTTGGGAAAATCAGCTGCAGCCTTGTCATTCTGCACATTAGGAGTGCACGTAATTATATTTCAATTCCATCGTTTTGTTTCAAAAAAAAAAAAAAAAAAAAAAAAATTAGATCAGGCGATGTTATCAGCATCTGTTTTAATATAAAAATGTTTACTTTACGCCTACAACGTAAGTCCTAAGTACGTCGCTCTATCTTAAGTTAATGGTAGCGAGGTTTTTTTTGTTAAGAAATAATAAAGTTTGTAATCTCCGCGCGGCGCTGTGTATAGGCCTATATCGGTGTTGCTCTAGTCGGCTCTTGATTTACTGTACACAACGCCGTGTGACAGCCAACTTGTTTAAACAAGGATTTCGTGCAGTGACGCCATCGGAGTATTTGTTTCCCCGTTAATTAGAAACTTCATAATCTTCAAAATGCGGTAGAAATAAATACATTAGCACGTTGAAGGCGCCTATTTAAGCCCCGAGTAAATAAGATTTACTTAACCATATTTCAATTCTTGGAGGTTAAATGTGTTGTATTTCTTGGGCTGAGTTAGACGCATATACACTATATACTATGTAACTTAACAGCGTGTGCGAGGCACAATCCGATTACAAAGGCTGTGGATTTTTTTTGCGAAACGTTTGACGTGATTCCGCAAGCAGTCTCGAAGCGGAATTACCGTTTGACTTTGAAAATTGTTGCAGTCTCTCAAAGAGAATGTGGAACAGCTGTAATTAGTCGTTTCAAAATTTAAAATTTGGTTTTCGTTAGGGTTTTTAAGGAAAACTCTCCAAATTTTCACGTTCCTCTAATTTCAATATTTTCATTGGGAAATCTTAAAAATGTTATAAACTCAGTTTGAATAAAAAAAAATATTGTTTATAATTTATTGATAATTGATATTTTATTACAGGCCTCAACGAAAGCGTTGACGTCACAGATCGCTTAAAAATATTCGGCGAAAAAATAAGTTTGCAGTCTTATTTTAAAGGTCTCGAATTTTTGAAGAAATACTTTAAGTCCCTACAATTTTTTCATAAATAAGAAAAATTACATAAGAAATGAATGAAAATGATCAGCTGTAAATAATATTAAATTCTAATGTTCAACGGTAACAAAGTATTATTTTCATAACAGCTGTTGAACAAAAATATTTTTTGTTTTTGTGGTAACAGTTACAAATGTATAAGTTTAGATAAAGAGATATTTCGTATGCAAGCGCTTCTCCTAGTACATATACGTCCTCTAAAACAGTAATCTAGAGTTAAGTATCGACGCACATTTTAAAGTCCTGAGTCTGGGTGTTACCCTTTGTCTAAAATGACAGGTCTCGATTTGCCTGGACAAATCTCGGAATACTGGTGTTTGGAGCTTTGCTTAAAACTAATAGATCTCGATTTGCTTGGACAAATCTCGGAATATTTGTGGTTTTGAAGCGTTGTCTGAAACTGACAGATATGTATTTATCCGAACAAATCTGGGAATAATAGTGCTTGGAGCTGTGTGTAAAACTGACAGATCTCGATTTGCCCGGACAGATCTCGGAATATTAGTGTTTGGAACTTTGTCTAAAACTGACAGATCTCGATTTGCCCGGACAGATCTCGGAATATTAGTGTTTGGAACATTGTCTAAAACTGACAGATCTCGGAATATTAGTGTTTGGAACATTGTATAAAACTGACAGACCTCGGAATATTAGTGTTTGGAACTTTGTCTAAAACTGACAGATCTCGATTTGCCCGGACAGATCTCGGAATATTAGTGTTTGGAACTTTGTCTAAAACTGACAGATCTCGATTTGCCCGGACAGATCTCGGAATATTAGTGTTTGGAACTTTGTCTAAAACTGACAGATCTCGATTTGCCCGCAGATCTCGGACAGATCTCGACCTCGGAATATTAGTGTTTGGAACTTTGTCTAAAACTGACAGATCTCGATCTCGATTTGCCCGGACAGATTTCGGAATATTAGTGTTTGGAACTTTGTCTAAAACGTACAGATCGAGATTTGTCAGTAGACCAACATTTGCATAAAAATACACTGCGAAATTGCTTTCGACTGGTTGACCTTTTAAACAATCCATTATTACGTTGCTTTGAGATAAAAGTAGATGAAATAAGACAAGTAAGCTTGTTGAGTAACAGCTAAGCACTAAAACACACACACAGTGTAGCTACTGTCTTACTGTCTTATAAATATTTAATAGGATTAAACGAAGGCTAAAAGTTTAAAGTGAAGCTACACGCCTTGTCTTAACGATTTGCAGATTGTTTTAATGAACATCTTACAGCTACATTTGTGTACTGAGGGTGTTGCTTTATTCCTGCGAGCTGGGTCGGTGTTTACAAAAGTGAGCGCTAGGTGGCGCTGGTGGTTAAAGGATCGGCAAGGCACGTTGATTAGTTAAGAGAGATTTGTAATAATCGCGAGGTGTCTCGCTGGCATGATAGAAGCGGATTCTTAAAAAATAATTTTTTCACCATACCATTTTTTTTTTTTTTTAATTCTGATTTTACCTCCATAATCAGCACACATTTCATGCGCTGGTTTTTCTTTTGAATTTTACAATTATTTTTATACCTATTAAAATTCACTATCCCAAGTTTTTATCATCTTATCAATAAGGATAATTCATCTGCAACATTGTGGGAAAGATTATTTTATTCTTTTAAATCCATTTTAAAAACGTGTTTAAAAAACGTTTTTTAATTAATTATTTTTTGCTTTTTAGTCTGTGGCCCACTCTGTCAATTTAACGAACCTTGTGTCAATTTGTAAATATTTTAGCATATTATATATTTATATTTGTGTGTGTGCGAGCTTGCATGCGTGCGTGTTTATATATAGACTCTCTCTCTCTCTCTCTCTCTCTCTCTATATATATATATATATATATATATATATATATATTAGGTACATATATCAGGTAATAGTGTACTAGTGGGCTTTATGTATGTATATTAGTTCCTTATGTACCGCGGTTATGGATTCACCTCGGGCGGTAAAGTGTGCTGCCTAAAGTTTCTCTTTAAACTTTTATAACTAAAAATCTTTATAGTCGGAGTACATAAACGACGACGACGACATCATTTTGATATTAGAGGGCCAAACAGCGGAGCGAACAGGGGCGTAACTCCTTATATATATATATATATATATATATATATATATATATATATATATATATATATATATATAACCCAAATATCTTTGCATTGTCATCCAATCCTAGGTGTGTTTAAAATTTCAAGTCTTTAACTCATTGGGAAATTAGTTAAAATTCGATTGGAACAGACAGACAAGAAAGTGAGTTTAAAAACGTATTAAAGAAAACTATTTCATCATGTTCAGCATTAAAATATGGTTTAATTAGGATTTTCAATGTTCATTTACAAAAACCCTGACTGCTTGTTACGGTGAATTCAGATTTTCAATGAAAAGGACAGTCAAAAATTTATAAAAAGGCTTTAAAATTGTGAAACGAACGATTGTATTTTTCTAGCGGCAATGATAGATGTTTGCTTTATGGTCGCTGGATCTTAGTACAATTACCGCTCCAGTAGCTTATTTTTCAATGGAAATTTGCTATTAAAGGTATTAAGTCTCTGTAGTACCAATATTAAAGATTTTGGTAATATACATTACCAATATTAGATATTACCAATATTGGTAATAGATTTATGACCAATAAGAGTAATGTTAATTACGGTTATATTTGCTAACTCATTTAAAGGTCTTTTATATGAAAATGTGGTCAGATTTTTACAATTTTCTACATATTGTTTTCTATTTAATATACTGAAGTATATAAAAAATGCAAAAATATGTACAAAATGTAAAAAGATGTCTATATTTCCATTTACAATACCTTTAAAATAAGATAATAAACCAAATTATATCTTAACAAATAGCGGCATAATCTGTAACGTTAAGTTAATGTATGGAATAGATTCAGTATGGCCGACAGAAAACAGCGAACTCTATCGGAAAAATGAGCTATTAAAGCTGCCAACATAGTGTGTGGTGTGTGTGTGTGTGTGTGTTAGCACGCTCACGTTCGCAATTGTGGTCCGATTTGATTTAAACATGGCACAAAAATCGAATATATTAATAACTCAAGTTAACTAGTTCAATAACCTGCAAAATTCCTTTTAACAGTTTCACTCAAATTTATAAATTTCAAACAGTTTCACCTTTTTAAATTTATAACTCTTTTTTATTTTAATTGTTTCGAAAATCCGACTTTACCATCTTAACCTGCGTTCAAATTGCATAAATTAGTGTTTTGAATTTTAAAAATCTGTCGAAATTAAGAAATTTTTTGATTTTCTCAAAGTTTATTTTCGTATTTTCAATGCAATTCGAAGGTATAGTACGGCAGTATTTGCTATACCATAATGCTGATTATGGTAGTGAAAAAAGCAGCTGCTGATCGAGTAATGGGACCAGAACCCGCGTGCGGGATTAGTCGCACAACTGCTAGAGGAGCAGTAAGGAAATAGGCTAGGGAAGAACACGTTAAGCGATGGAAACAATTCCCTGGCCAACGATTAGGGACCAGAACCTGTACTGACAAGGACACTTGTTCAGTTTAACAAGATATCGCTAAGGCAGGTCGTCGCCATGATCACCGGACACGGCCACACCCGGAGTCATCTACATAAGGTGGGATTGTTACAAATCTCGCCTGAGTGCCGTCTGTGCGGGCAGGGTGTTTAAACTGCAGCACTGAATGCGAGGTCTTGGAGAACAAAAGAAGAAGACTATTTGGACCTCAGCAACCAGATCAGGATTTCAATCAGGACACTTTATACACAAGACTCTGGAGCTCGACAAGGGAAGTGGAGTCGGCTTAAGGTGAAGTAATAGGGGTATACAAAAAGCTTACAGCTGATGTGCTGGGGCCACAGAGTCTCTGTCAATACCCAATGGAAAAAAGTGATGATGAAATCGAAATTTAAAAAAAAGGGTAAACTAAAGAAAATTCGTTTCAATCACGTCAGCGATTAATATATATATTAATCGCCAGATATTACACGTCAGCGACAAGTAAATATATTGAATATAAACGGACTAGAAGTACAGATAACATTACATAAAGCGTGTTAGATATTAGCGGATGAAGTCTAAGTAGTTGTACAGTCTGCCGCTACGAACGCTGAAATCTGAGAAGACAGAGTGTGGAGACGTTTGAGAAAATAGACAGTACTATTATTTATGTAACTGTAGTTGAACATTCTGCCGCAAGATTTCACCAGCAGCGAGTACTCACAAAGGTTGCATAAGGGTTATCATTCAACGTACATTTATATTCAGTGGTATATGTAACAAATTCTGATCGTCATCGGATTTGCTTAATTAGTGTAGACGGCATGTTTGCTTACCTCATCCAAAGGACATCCGGAGGAAAGTAACAGAGCGTGTGACTGGACGACAAGGAGGCGGAGTAATTTGTCCTTCATGTCAGAGAGGACACTCGGCCTAGGCCTGTAATACAGAGAAGAACAATCTTTCAAATATTTGTTACTATTTTCAGTTTGTGTATTTGTAGAACAAATTTAGCTTTTATTTCTTACTATTACCTGAATATCTGGATTTTTAATGTCGCCACTGTGGTGAGCTCGCCAAGGATCTCGCCTACTGTCACCATCGGGCTCTCTGCAATCTTGTCGAAACTCAGAGGCTTCCAGTTTTTTATTACAACCGAACCTGGAACCAACAAAAAAGAAATGTTGTTTTAATTGTTAAAAAAAAGTAGTAAGTGTAAGCTAATTTCCAAGAGTACTTCGTTTTTATCTCCTTTCTTTTCGAAACTCTTATTTTTACCATCGTATCACAGTGCTAAAACCTGCACATATCAGCATTCTCAGCGTTACAAATCGCATTGGAAATATCAAAATGAACCCTGACCGCGGTCAGATTATAAGATTTTGAAAATTTAAAATGATAATTTCCTCAGTTTTTAACGCTAATTATGTTGGTGAAAACAGATTTTTAAGTTAGGATATTTGAAGATTTGAAACAGCCGCCATTTTGAAACTGTTCAAAAGAATTTGCTGCTTAACGAAACTTGTCCACATACACACACTTGCGCGCGCGCACACAGACAAACGCGCGAGCACAGACAGACACACACACACACACACACACACACACACACAGTCACGCGCGCGCGCGATATTTATTAACACTCGGGATATAAACGTGAACTAAATGCAGTACAGAACCACACAGTAACACACTATTAAATATGGGCTCTGCATTAAGACATAATTATAACAGCTTAGTTTTGTCATTCCTCACAACGGGTTTGAGTCAAAGGATCTGCAAGGCACTTACCGTACAGCTAGTGTTTGTTACAGGCCACGTGATTGGCATGCGCAGTACACGTTTTATTTCGCCCTAAAATATAATTCTTGGATTTTTACTTTTTTAACCTACTTTACAAATTATATACATTTTTCTTAGAGCCATATTTGTATGCTAGACAGACTGATAACGGAAAGGGTAAAGCTGACGCAGTTATGCAAGTCCCGAACCGATTACGTTGAGGTGCGCAGTTCAGAGGGGCAGCAGACTGACTGATGCCTTAGTCACATCGACCACCTAACAAATTTTAGTTAAAAAATTAACAGAAATCCTTTTCGAATTAAATTTATTATAAACCGAATTCACCGTTTAAAAAAATATTTTTTTAACATGTATCATGTTTTCGGACTGGTTGTGATGGATTTTGTGCGTCACGTGATGCGAGTGCACAGATTTATATTGGTATTTACAGTAAAAGATCAGTTGTTTTTTATTAATTCATAACGATCAGCTGATTTCATTGACCAGCTGATAGGTTACAATAAGTTTTAGGTTATGTTGTTAAGAATTAGATATGTTAATTTGTCGTGTTTTTGAATAAATTACCGTAATTAAAATTAAAAAGAAGAGAAAAATGATAATGATTTTTGTTTTGAGCTGAATAACAGAAATTATTATTATTATTATTTTTTTTTTGACATGAATCACATTTTAGGGCTGGTTTTTTTGTTGAATTTTGCAAGACACTTGATGATAGGAACAAGTTTATATTGATATATAACAGTATATTTTGTGCGTCGCAAGTCTCATATTAAATTAACTATAATTAAAATTTCCTTTTTTCACCCGGGATCGAATCGGAGACATTGCGCGTGTTATGCGCACGTGATAACTACTATATTACGGACACTACGAAGAAGGTTAACCGATGTAAATATACGAATTAAATGGTTAATTTAATTTTGATAAATATGTAAAAGATCAGTCGTTTAATATTAATTTGTAACGATCAGCTGATTTTATTGAACAGCTGATAGGCTATAATAAGTTTTACGTTATGTTGTTAAAAGGCTATGTTAATTTGTCGTGTTGTTGAACAAATTATCGTAATCAAAGTAAAAAAGGAAGAGAAAACATGATACATGACTTTTATTTTTGGCTCAATAACAGAATTTTTTTGTATCTTACCCTTCGCCGAAGACGCGTTGTCCTTCCCATAGCCTAACCTCTGCAGCGCCACCTGCACGAGATCCTCGAAAGTTGTATTCACCGGGATGATGACGTAACTGTCTGTCTCCACAATAGTCTTCCTCGTGTGTCTCATTGACTTCCATTGTTGGAGAGACCATACTGTCTCCACGATGCAATGGACGGGTAAAGATTTACCTGCAACATAACGTATTGTTTATTATCAATTTGGGAAACGTTTGAGAGCGTGGAACTTTGAAAACTATAGATTGTTATAGATATGGTTAGATTTAACTATAGATATTTTAAAAACTTTAACTATAGATATGGTTAGATTTAATAGTATTAGGCGGGGCTTCCGACAAATTCGGAACGTAGTGGAATGAAGATAAACGTCAACCGGAACCAGAATTCAATCACTTTAAAGAATTAGTTTATATTTTTTAAATCTAAATATTTAGACCTACTATAACGAATTCCAGGAAACTACTATGCTTAAAAACCGTAAACTAGGCAAGGGTAACCTAGGTAACGAGAAATAATAAGCTAGGAGATGTGGTAAGTGTGGTGGGGGAAGCAAAGTCAGCTTCAAAACCGACATAGACAGAATATAAGCTACGCGAAGGGGAACCCAGCGACGCCGCTTGACTACGCTCAACTAGTGGCTGTACTTACATTAAAACAATAGGTTAGGTTTGAAAACGTAGTCCGCTCTGCATTGGGTGTCGTTCAGCTTTATAATGAACTAGCTAATTATCCGTCCTTCGCTATGGTATTAAGAAAGTGTACGAACCACGGTTAACTTGTAGTGTTAATGAAAAATGTTCAGGTTATGTTAAATATAACAAACAATACATAATTTAATAATATATGAATACGATTCCGGCGGAGGGCAGCTGATGGGATTAGAGATCCCACCGTACCTCTAACTCATACTGCTCTCACTCATCTACTCAACACACACACACACACACACACACACACACACACACACACACACACACACACACACACACACACACACACACACACACACACACGTACTCTACACAGCTTAGCTAACTCTTAAAGTGTAAAGCGACCCGTGCTGTTGGAGTGAATATCACCGGCCTAATGGTATATCACGGAGCCACGGCGACCTCCCAGTGTACCTTAGCCTTACCCATGCATATAGAGCTTTATACGGGTAGACATCATTTCCCCTAGATACTTATGGGGAGAATATGATTATGAAAGTAAAATAGAATGAGTACAACAAAAACTGAATAAATGGAGCACAACCTAGTGATATTGGTTGAGAGAAAGGGGAAATATTAAAAGGGAATCAATATTCCCGGTTTCCAGAAGGTACATTGTTACGCGTTTCGTTAAAGTTGTATCGTGGCATCTTCGCAGTGGTTTTTGTTCCAAGCTTGAAGTCGTATATAGATAGACTTTTAAGTAAACTTTACCACATTTTAAAAGTAAAACACTTGTATCATGCATCTTCACGGTGGTTCTTGTTCCAAGCTTGAAGTCGTGTATAGATAGACCTTTAAGTAAACTTTACCACATTTTAAAAGTAAAACACTTGTATCATGCATCTTCGCGGTGGTTCTTGTTCCAAGCTTGAAGTCGTATATAGATAGGCCTTTAAGTAAACTTTACCACATTTTAAAAGTAAAACACTTGTATCATGCATCTTCGCGGTGGTTCTTGTTCCAAGCTTGAAGTCGTGTATAGATAGACCTTTAAGTAAACTTTACCACATTTTAAAAGTAAAACACTTGTATCATGCATCTTCGCGGTAGTTCTTGTTCCAAGCTTGAAGTCGTGTATAGATAGACCTTTAAGTAAACTTTACCACATTTTAAAAGTAAAACACTTGTATCGTGCATCTTCGCAGTGGTTTTTGTTCCAAGCTTGAAGTCGTATATAGATAGACTTTTAAGTAAACTTTACCACATTTTAAAAGTAAAACACTTGTATCATGCATCTTCACGGTGGTTCTTGTCCCAAGCTTGAAGTCGTGTATAGATAGACCTTTAAGTAAACTTTACCACATTTTAAAAGTAAAACACTTGTATAATGCATCTTCGCGGTGGTTCTTGTTCCAAGCTTGAAGTCGTATATAGATAGGCCTTTAAGTAAACTTTACCACATTTTAAAAGTAAAACACTTGTATCATGCATCTTCGCGGTGGTTCTTGTTCCAAGCTTGAAGTCGTATATAGATAGACCTTTAAGTAAACTTTACCACATTTTAAAAGTAAAACACTTGTATCGTGCATCTTCGCGGTGGTTCTTGTTCCAAGCTTGAAGTCGTATATAGATAGACCTTTAAGTAAACTTTACCACATTTTAAAAGTAAAACACTTGTATCATGCATCTTCACGGTGGTTCTTGTTCCAAGCTTGAAGTCGTGTATAGATAGACCTTTAAGTAAACTTTACCACATTTTAAAAGTAAAACACTTGTATCGTGCATCTTCGCGGTGGTTCTTGTTCCAAGCTTGAAGTCGTATATAGATAGACTTTTAAGTAAACTTTACCACATTTTAAAAGTAAAACACTTGTATCATGCATCGGTGGTTCTTGTTCCAAGCTTGAAGTCGTATATAGATAGACCTTTAAGTAAACTTTACCACATTTTAAAAGTAAAACACTTGTATCGTGCATCTTCGCGGTGGTTCTTGTTCCAAGCTTGAAGTCGTATATAGATAGACTTTTAAGTAAACTTTACCACATTTTAAAAGTAAAACACTTGTATCATGCATCTTCACGGTGGTTCTTGTTCCAAGCTTGAAGTCGTGTATAGATAGACCTTTAAGTAAACTTTACCACATTTTAAAAGTAAAACACTTGTATCGTGCATCTTCGCGGTGGTTCTTGTTCCAAGCTTGAAGTCGTATATAGATAGGCCTTTAAGTAAACTTTACCACATTTTAAAAGTAAAACACTTGTATCGTGCATCTTCGCGGTGGTTCTTGTTCCAAGCTTGAAGTCGTATATAGGCAGGCTTTTAAGTAAAACAAATAGTAAATAGTAAATAAAAGTAAACAAAAAAAAAAACAAATAGTAAATAATATTGGTGCAGATTAGTGCACGATATAATCCAGTCATAATTAACATTACTTCTCATATTCTTCATATTATAGAGCCTATACAATAGAACTGGTGCCTTGTGTAATGTCATGTTCTATCAGATTTGCTAAGTAGGCTATTGTTAATGTACATAAGCTGATCAGAACAGTCTGTGAATGTCGCTACACCAATCTATATAAGATGTGTTCCAATAATCCATCATCACTTTAACTTGCCGTTACTACCGACATAAAAGCACATGACTTTCTTTGCCTTTATGAAATTTGAATTTCACGAAACGATTTATAATTTTTTAACAGTGTTCAAGTTAATATCACTTAAGCACTTTTTAAGTAAGAATTATAAATGAAATTAAAAAAATATGCACTTTCTTTCTAACACGTTGGAAATGAATTCTCTAAAATATTTCTCTTTTCTATACCATCTTTGAAAAACCGATTTAAAAATCATAATCAGCCTTAAAAATCTGCATATATTAGCATTTTAAACTTTTAAATTACATCGAAAATACAAAAGCATACATCGATCGTCGTCAAAAAATTTCTTAATTTCAACGGATTAAATTCAAAATGCTACTTTTTATAGTTTTGAACGTTAACTGCTATGGTAAAATGAGGCAAAAAACAAGTTCAGGCAAAAAAAAAATTGATACTTTGAAGATTTGAAATGGCCGCCATTCTGAAACTACTGAATGACTTTTGCTGGTTAACGAATTTGTCCAAGTTTGACAACAATCGATTTTTTTGCCAAAATTAAATCCAAAGTAAGGCCAAATTTGTGAACGTGAGCGTGCTAAATACACAAACGCGCGCTCACACATACACACTCACACACTGTGAGTTTATATATATATATATATATATATATATATATATATATATATTTATATAAACCCTTGAAAATTGATCTAGAGATCAGGATCTATGCTGTTTTTAAGGTTCCGGGTCTGGGTCCTACCAGGCTGTTCCAATAGCTAATTTTTTCAGTGAAACGAATAATATACAACAATTTACAGCAAGACGTTGAACAGTGTTATAGCACCACTTCTTCTGGTAAAATAAACGTTATAGTTATATTTAATCCTTGTATGACCTGTTAATGAACCAATAACATTCATTATATTTAGGTTATTTAATACAATATGCCTTACTTTCTTCTACTTTCGTATTCAAAACTATTACCTATAAATTAATGACTGAATTCTAACATTGTATCTTACTGAAATATTTACAAATGACCGGATTTTACATTACATAGCTACATGTCTACATTATTTACTGTTTACAAAAAGCAGAGTCTTTTACTTAATAACATTTACACTAGAACTGGCCTAGATTGTCTTACCGATTCTACTTTCAAAACTGATTCGGTCTTGGATACAGTAATAATTTAAATATTACTTTTAACAATGTGTTGTTTAGCAATCAGCTGTTTCGGTACACATTCCTGCAATGTGCAATGGCTCTCACAGGAACATTTATGCTCCTTCAATTTTATTTATAGAGCTTTTATTGGTTTTAAGTCGGTTTTATTTTATCCTAAATCCTTAAAATGGGAAAATATGAGGAGTGAGTGTTCCCTGGTGTTTTGACTAAACTGTAGGTACCTCATATATACAGTTTCAATAAAGCAGGTCCTCAATTTTGGTACAAAACCGATCAGAGTGTTTAGCATGATAAGAAAGATATCGATAAAAACATGCTTTGCAATTTAGAGCATCCTGTATGTTTGGAGATTTTGGAACATTCTGTACGTAGTTGACGTGAAAAACCTTTTAATGACCGGTCGTCCGTAGGAACTGAGAAATGAAACTTTTTCCATATTCTTGTACTGGACTGTGTAATTAGCGTAACGAGGTCAGAACTGAATGGCTGCTCGCTTAAACGTTATATCTAGCGTCACGCTAAATTTATTTATAACGAAAGAACAAACATCTGTTTTCAAAACGCGAATGACAAGTTAATTAAGAAAGTATAAAACCGTTAAAATACGACAGCGTTACGATTGGAAGCCCATATCTCTCGCCGCCCTTCCCCTCCCCTTCCTCCCCCTCCGCCTCCCGCCGCACTTGATTAGGCTGGTGTCAAGATAGCGCCGCTGGAAATCCAAGAGGGGAAATGGAATACAAAAATATTTTCACTGGCATTGAATTTAATGACTCCGTTTGGTGAGAAAATCATCGAGCGCGCGCATAAAAACCGAAGAATAAGATATGTGACTAATGTATTTAACCGAATAAAACCCTTATCAGCCGAGACTAATACTTCGTCCATAGTCGCGAGCTTTCTTCATTTCCTCTTCCAGCCGCGAGATGTCACTGTTCATATCTCGCAGCTATTCTTTCCCCGTGTACAACGGTTCGATAACAAAAATAACAAGTATTTTGTAAAGTTTCGTTCCTTTTAATAACAGATAATGTCAGACTGTGAAGAAGCTATCAGGACTTGTGACGTCACCTCTAAATACGAACTTGTCATCTCGGAGGCGGTGTTATGAGAGCGAGTAATTACCCTATAAGTATTGCGGGGACATTGTCACAGCCTTTATAATCCTGACGTTTTTAGTAGCTTGGAGAGTGCGCCTATATTTCTTTCGTGAATTAAAAAAGTATGTATAATCGATTTGGAGTTTTTTAAAATGAATTTATTCGTTATTTTAATAACCTTGTGTTTCCCTAAAAGCTACTGAAGAGATCAACGGATTAAATTCGATTAAATTTGGTTTGTATCGTTAGTGAGTATCTCGGAATCGTCTAAAAAATTACACGCTTTGGTTTTTCAACTCTCTTTTTATTGTAAAATTCTAAGAAATTTTCCAAAATAAGTTTCACACTTGTAATCGATTAGAGAGATTTTAGTTTGATTATTCCCCACAAAACATGAAATTTGGTAGAAATTTAAAAATAATATTAAAAAATACGATCATCAGATCTATTCTCCCAACCAATTTTAGTCTAATTTCATTCAAACTTAGCACAAAAATCGATTTTGGTAATATCTTGAACAAGTAAGATAACCAGTAAAATTGGTTCAACAGTTTTAAAATGGAGGACATTTTTTAAAAAAAAGTATAACTTGTGGGTCTTAAACATTTTCGAAAATATGATTTGTCGTTGTAATCGGCGCTTAAAACTGCGTTTTCGATTTTCAAAATCCGTTGAAATTTAGATAATTTGACGGCAGTTAATGGATTTTAAAATGCAAATATAGGCAAATTTTATCGCTCCTCACGATGGAGAAATCAGAATGTCAAAAAGAAGGTATGATGACAAATAATACAGAGTATAGAATTATAGTCTATTTCTATATTTATTGTATAGAAATAAATATTTATTCTATTTATTTATCTACCTATCTATTTACCTAACTATTTATTCTATAGAAATATATATTTTATAGAAAACATAGAAAAATATATTTTTGGAAATTCGCTTCCAATACGTCAGCGATACAGCTGCGTGATTCGAATATTTTATTATATTATTGTGAAAATTCACTGCTAAAGTGTATCAATTTTAAAAAATATAAAGGTTAATTTTGTGCAGATGTAAGCCTATTAAGTTATTGAGAAGTTATGATTATTAGAGAATTTTCAGTGAAAAAAAGTTATCATCATGGTTAAAGCCTAAACCCGAGATATCTAGCCATGTTAGCACTCTTTAACTTATGCAATTTCAGTATTACTTTATTCAAACTTGGTTTAAAAAAAAACAACGATTTTAATAAGAGCTCTTGACAAACTCGTTAACAAACAAAACTCTTTAAAGGCTTTCAAAATGGCGGAATTTCAAATCTTAGAAATATCATCTTTCTAGTTAAAGTATCAATTAGAATTTAAAATTTTCAAATTGTGTTGACAAAAATGAAAATCAATTTGATAGCGGTCAGGGTTCATTTTCGCATTTCTAAAGTCATTTGATTATTTAAAATGCTAATTTACGCAGATTTTAATGTTATTTACCTTGGTGAAATCATATTTTCTACTAAGAGATAGCAGCAGTTTGGGTAACATAGTTCAAATGCATTTATAATGAACAAAATATAGGTTACGTTTTTTTTTAAAAAAACAAAGTTTAGCCGATGAAATTAAAGTAAATTCGATTAGCGCTGGGGAAATGTTTAAAACAGTTGCTCACAGAATAATACAGTCACAGATTAAAAACAACCGCATTGTAATTCCTCCGACTGCGGGAAAGGTTCATTATAATATTAAGGAGTCGAAGGAATGCATCGGTATTACATAATATAGTATTAGAACGGGGACGGAGGTCGTCTTAAGGCTCTAATCCGTCTTTACGAAGAAATAGCTTTACCGAATCAAAGATGGCTTCTTCTAAAACCCCGACTAACGAGATTATTCCCGTGCATACGTAATAAGCCTTTTAGCCGCAGTGGAAGGTTAGGTTAGGTTTTCATTAGAAGCGATGCAGATCGGGACGGCACTGGGCGCTGGACTCTGGACTCTGCGCGGCTTTGCACCGGGATTAGCAGGATTACCAACGGCGTTGCGGTCAATGTCGAGTATTAACTGGTATTAACCTCCCACTGTGAACTAGCCTATACATCTAAGATCAACTCATATACGGTCAGCTACGGTAATATTGGGTTTTCAATTCGCCAGGAAATCACTTCTAGTAGAAACTCCTTTGTGGCCTCTATTCTAAATGCAAGCGGCTAAAGTGAGATAAAATATTTTTTGTTTTTAGAGTGGTAAATCTGTATGTGCTGAGTTTTTTAAATAGTAAATTTGACAAAGTAAAGAAAAACATTCTGTTACTGAACTAAAAATAAAAGTCAGTATCATGTTTTATCTTCCTTTTTTTATTTTGTGTTGAACAAATTATGATGATTTCTTCGAAAACACGACAAATTAACACACCTAGTTTTTAACCTGACATTAATTATTGCCTATCAGCTGTTCAATGAAATCAACTGATCTTTAAGAATTAATATAGAACAACTGATCTATTAAAAAATGAATGGTATGTAGACTAACCACCTTCGAAGTGAATACTTGTTAATGACCTTGTGCAAAATTTGAATATAATTAAATTGAGGTTATGTTTATTATTTTAAATATGCGTGTAATAATAGAAAATTAATAATAATAATATATACTATATATGTTACCTTTTGTATTCATATTAACATGAACAATAAACATAACCTCAATTGAAATGATACTGAAGCAACAGATGTTTCGGGTTAATCAGCTGTTTAGAAATAATCATTTAAAGTCTATATATGTAAAATTCTTGTGTAACGATAAATCGAAAATTTTTCCCCGTCTAAAAAAATACACAGTCAGGCCTGTTAAAGGAAATATTCACTTCAAAAACGTGACAGTAGTTGAATTTTTTACGTCTCTTTATCGTACCACTTTTTTTGAAATTCTGATTTCACTATCTTAATATGCGTTTAATATGGTTTTAAATTTACAAATTGCATTGCAATACGAAAAAGAACCCTGACCGCCGTCAATTTGAGTTTTGTAAATTCAACGGAACTTAAAAAATTAAAAAAAGGAAAACTAAATGATGCAGTTATTATCACTGATTACGACGATGAAATCATATTTAAGAAAATATTAAACACAAAAATATTTATAAATGTTTATAGATTTAAAAAGAACACATTTTTAAAATTGTTAATGGAATAGTTTCAATTTGGGAATGAACTAATTTTGCTGGTTAAAGAACTTGTTCGTTGTTCCTAAAATCGATTTTTGTGCAAATTGTAAATCAAATCGGACTTAGATTGCGAACGTGATAAATATGCATTACAACTATTTGGGTATGACAATTACTAGTAATGGGACTCTTGGACATAAAGATAAAAGAACGGAACACCTTGGGAAGACGAGCAATAAGGATACTAGACAGCATCTCTTGTGATTAAAAGATTAACAGATGTCAAAAATAAATAAACATAGAATATAAAATACAATTATAAAAAGTATAATCTCATATGGTAGGAAAATGAAAAAGAAAATGGAATATTGGCGAAGATAAGCAGGTCGAAGAAACGGGAAAAGATAAACAAAAATTAAGAATCCGTGAAATCATGGATGTGAAGAACATCGTTGTAGACATTAAGACAAAACAGCTTTGATGGTTTGGTCATGTCCAAAGGATGGACGAAAATCGACTTCCCAAACAGATTTTAAAATGGAAACCAAATGGTCGCAGAAAAAAGAGGAAGACCGAAACTTAGTTGGAGAGAAGGAATTGATAAAGAAGTACGAGATCAAGTGTGAAAGTGTGGATCAAGATCTGTGGAACGACGAGAGGAAAATGGAAGCTAGAAATCGGAATACTGCGGAAAATGTCTTAAGCCGAAAAGAAGAAGAAGCAATATATATTGTGTGTGTACATGTATGAGCGCGCGCGCGTGTGTAAATTTGTAACAATACCTCAAAAATTAACCTAAAAGTCAAGAATGGTGCTCATGTCAAGGTCGGGTCTGGGTCTTACCATGAAGGCGGCTACAACAGCTGTTTTTCAAAATGAAAATTCCACAATAAATAACGGAAAATTACTGTTCATCCCAATGATAATTAAATTTCAACTACAATTTCAAGAGTTTATTGAAATTCAAATTTAAACTAGATAATTTATTCGTGCAGCATTAGGGTAGGTAATCACACGTTATGCAAGTGTATTTATTGAACACCCTGCGCATAACAACATAAAGCACACTAAGCACGTTAGCAAAGCACACCCGATTGCGTAATTTTATTTTAAAATCTAAATTAAACACTTTATTCACATTGTTTCAAGCAAAATATGAAACAGGCTCCGGAAGCATTGTGAGGGAACACGTTTGCTAGAATAAAACCCGGTAATCCTATTAAGAATAACAACAATGCATTAGCCTATTTAAATCAAAGATAAAGCAAAGGTTAAGTTACGAATGCGACCGCAAGAATGCGCGCTCCCTTTGTTGTCAGATTAAATCTCGGTTCTTACCCTTCCCACCCTGCTCCGTGTTGCGATCTTTCGCCAAAATGTAGAACAAGGGTTGAAAATCTTATCACAAATCCAGCGTGAAATCGCATTAACAAGGCTTTGGTTCTTGTTCACGGCCTCTGATTTTCTCAACCTAATCGTCACTCATATATTATTAGGTAAGTAGTTTTGTTTTGAATTTATAAAACTTTGAGCGAAGCGACGAGGGCGGTACGGAGGGGCGGGGGAAATCCTTGTTGAATAAAGCTCTTGTTTAAGACGATTTTGGCCTTAGCGAACTTGTATAATACCTTGCCGAGCCCGACCCTTGTATTTTCTAAAATGAGATTTATCCGTCACACTTCATTGTTTCTGCGGAGCTCCGAGGCTGCGAGCTTAGCGAGAGAAGTAATAAAACTGCGTTGTTTAATACGTCATTACTCAATAATCCTTTGATAAGAACCGCTAAGGAAACATAGTGTTTTATTCGCGACAACCGCTATAAATAGCACTTTGTTTGTTTCGGTACGATATTGCAGCAGGCAAACTAAATTTAAAACAAAGTTTTACGCCTCAATTAACGCCTCAATTTTTTAGTTATCCGAAAAACACTCCGTAAACGCGACCAAAACAGAATTATGACCTATTTTCCCGGTGGTCTATTTTCTCACTATTCTGCTGCACATTTCAAGATCCCGGGTCTGGGTCTTACCATGATGACCGCTTCAATAGCTCATTTTCCAGTGTAAAATCATTAACTATATTCAAACTAATGTCTTATAAAAACCTTCTGTTTGTAAATAATAATATAAATTATATCTATTATTAATATGATTTTAATAATTAGGATTATGACCTATTTTCCCGTCTAGTGGTCTTTTTACTGACATCGTAAAGGCTATCGCGTTTTTGAAAACTTACTGCTTCATTTTCAGGCCATAATACAAAATGTCAAATCCTCTGTCGAGGTAGTCACAAAGTTAAACAAGCATCACATCACAAGTCACAAAGTTGGAAACACACGTCACAAACACTAAACACAATTACACGATTAAAATTCATACGAAAAAAATTAGATTGACCAAACTATACGTGCAACTCGTATGTCGTTACATTCCGGACCATCGTTAGTATTACGGCCTGAAGATGAAGCAGTAAGGTTTCGAAACCGCATTAGCCTTTACAAAGTGAGTAAATAGACCACTAGACGGAAAAATAGGTCGTAATCCTAATTATTTAAATATGTGGTCCGGTGGCTATGTTGCAATAATGAAAACAGAATCAATCGTGAAACACTACATTTCAAACTGTAATGCACCTGTCTATCATAATACCAGTGAGCAAATATATGAAGGTACAAATACGCAATGAACACTCTGATACGATGTATAAATACGAAAAAGGAAACTCACCTATGTCACAAAATGAAAAGAAACCATAGGCGTAGGGTTTGGGGTTTATAACCCCCCACTGATAAAAAACTTGAATATTTTCAACACATTTTCTAATATTCCAACCACAGTTTTTACATTATTTTTGTCGCAACAAACCCCAAACCCACTGATAACGCAACTACTGAATTACTGCACTATTGTATTAGTAACGTTTGTATTGTACATGCTTAGTGAAATGTACTGGGCTTCTTCATTGTAATTATAACATCAGACACAAAAACACAGATATTTAGTAAAATGTTATAAAAACTACTCAAAGTATAGACGTTTTCCTAAAAAAAAAAAATAAAGTTTTTATCAGAAGCTCTTAAAACTCGCCATTTTACGTTTATGTTTAAAAAAGTTTCCAGTGTAGGACCCCTGTACTGGTACCCCTTCCCCATTTGACCATGCCTCATACGCATATGAAAGAAACTAAGTTGAACAGAACAAATAACAAACAAATCAACTTACTTTATTTTGACGTACGATTCGGTAAAATAATTACCATCTACAGAGCGACACCAAACAGAGGAAACACTGAAATATAACTACGATTGATTTATAAAGCCCCTTCTTCAAGAATTCTGTCAGGCCAGTCTATATCACGTTACAATTTCAGTCCGATTCCATTTCAAACTTGGCACAAAATTCGATCTTGGTAATAGCTTGTACAAGTTCTTCAATAGTTTCAAAATGGTGGACATTTCTAAATCTTAAAAATGCATTACATTTTTTCGTTATGATTTCACCATCGTTATGAACGTTGAAAACTACGTCAATTTGCATTCAGAACTTTGAAAACCTGTTGGGATTCATAAATTCGACTTAACGGTGGTCAGGGTTCATTATTGTATTTCCAGTGGAATTTGATAGTTGATGTATTGATAGCTAATGTATGCAGATTTTTAAGCTGTTTATGGTCAATTTTGACAGTTCTGAAATTTTCAAAATCCGATGAAATTAAGAAATTCATTTTGACAAGTTTCAGGGTTCATTTTTGTATTTTCAGTACAATTCGAAATTTTAAAATGCTAATGTATGCTGATTTTAATTCTGGTCAGAATTAAAACCGAATTTAAATAACCAAATCAGAATTTCAAAAAAGGATGTTTAAAAAAAATACTTTCGGTAATTAGCTTCAATCACGTCAGCGAGACAGCTGCGTGCCGCTATTATTGTATTTAAATACATGGATAACAAAATGATATCCTTGAATCTCAGGCATAGTCAGATTAACCTATCTCCTAGTGCAGCAAGACCTCAAGTAACTGTTATACACAATGTTGCCAATCTCAACCACCAATAATTACCCACAGCCGAACATAAAATTACCCGCAATCACCAAAGTCAATATTGTATAGAAATTTGTATTTTTTAAAGATATTCGCACAAAATTTCAGACAAAGGTAGTTTAGGTCTATTGCTGTAGTGGTGTCGAACCCTTAACAACCCATTCCAACCCTCAAATAGCTATTTTTCTTAATTCAGTAAAATTATTTTTTTCAAACTTACAATCATTCGGAAATTTCATCTCGCCATTGTAATAATAATTAAAAATCTGAAAAAATTAGCATTACTTAAAAAAACAGTATTTAAAAAAAAAAAGAACCTTGACCGCCGTCAAATAATTTTCATTTCTATATTTCAAGGAATTTTTGAAAAACTAATAAATGAATATTTTCAACCTGGTTCGATCGTCACAAACAGCATTAAAATTTGCATATATATTAGCATTTTAAAGTTTCATGATTTTCATTGTTCAAAACATTAATGAACCAAAGTATTTAAGGCTGATTATAATGGTGGAAATATTTAAGACAAAAAAATGATTTTTTGAAGATATGAAATGGCCTATTTTGAAACTGCTTATATTTTGCTGGTTAAAGAATTTGTTCAAGCTATTACCAAATAAGATTTTCGTGAAAAATTTGAATCCAGTCTGACTAAAATTGTGAACTTATGCATATATTTCACATCGTCGTGCTTGCTCTGCTAATTCCCTTTCAAATTTTTTCTCTTCACCCTTTTTATGGAGGTTCTGCTCCATTGGACCAACCTCTTTATTGTGGGGTGAGATACCACTCATTATATTTTATATTCTTACTTACGAGAACACCCACAAGTATTTAAGGCATGGTAAGGCATGGTGAGGCATGGAAAGTCGCCAGATCTCGCAGGACTCCGTTTGATACACAGTTAGGAAAGTATCATCCCCTCCATTAGCACGGGTCGCTTAATACTTTAGAGTTAAACAAGCTATGTAGGGGTAGTGTGTGTGTGTGTGTGTGTGTGTGTGTGTCTTGAGCTATCAACTGCCTCCGACGGATATATATCAGGTTTTATATATAGTTAACGACCCCTTTAAAAGTAATCTAGAGATCAGGATCGGTGCTCATTTCAACATTTCGGTTCTGAACCTTACCAAGATAAGCGCTCTTGTAGGTCATTTTCGAATTGAAATCGGTTAATAAATAAAAATTATGTTCTAATATTGTAACGGCATAAAAGTTTAATAAACAGATTCTTCATGATGCGGTCACGGCTTTCTTCGTTTGGTTAAGTTTTATACATTTAAGGTGTTGACAAAACATTTAGCAAGTCTAAATGTAGAGACAGGATAAATAATTATGTTTTGTTGTTAATGAGTCGTAAATACTAAAACTGTACAATGCAATAAAAATCTTGTTTTATGTTTCATTTGCATAACAAAGAAGAGATACTTGAGATAATAAAACCTATAATTTAAACCTAATTGTTCTTCACGTAAAGTGTTAAACACCGCGTTACAACTTTACAACAATGTAGTTCTTGTAACGGAAATGTTAAAGCACTCCGTTACCACTTAGAACACAATAATTGCGGCACGCAGCTGTCTCGCTGACGTGATAGAAGCGAATTTCCAACACTTTATCGTACTCTTTTTGAAATTCTGATTTCAATTTTGAGTTTTTTCGTATTTCACTGAAAATACGAAAATAAACCCTGACCGTCGCCAGGAATTTAAATTTCAATGGATTTTGAAAATTCAATGCAGTTTTTTAAAAAGGTGATTACAACGGTGAAATCATATTTTCAAAAATATTTAATTCAAAAAAATGTATGAGTTTTTAAAGATTTAAAATAGCCGCCGTTGAAAAAATGAAACTGTTGAACGAATGTTAATGGTTTACAATCGCCTCCAAGCTAATACTATAATCGATTTTTGTGTCAAATTCAAATCAAATTGGCCTTAAATTTCGTAAATGAGCGTATAAAAAATATACTAGATATACAAAACGTATAAAATTTTTCATTTAACCCAGTAGTCACGATCTGTGCTCATTTCAAGGTAATGGGTCTGGATGTTACTATGATGACTGCTCCAAAAGCTAACTCTTCCAATGCAGCAGGCTTATTCCTTATTACCTTCATTTGGTGATGGTATACTATTTGCCCACAGTAAGTCATTCATCTTCCTGTATTAAAAAAATCACCATAGCGTAGTTGCACTTAGCGTGATCTCCTTGTATTCCTTATTACTTCTTTAACTCAGAACAAATAATCACTAAATACCTTGAAATATAGATTAATTAATTTAGCTGGTTGCCTGCCAGGTTAGGAATCCGATTACAGAATTATATCTTGGCTCCTTAGGGGGATTAGGCTGTGAGTTCGGCTTATTAAATCAAAATCAATCCTTCCAATTCAACTTTCAACTCGGCTGATATCTATTGTTTTTATTTATTAATGTGATTTCATTATTAATTTATTACAATTATTTATATTTGCTGGTTGTTGTCATTCTTATCTGTTGTAGGCTTACGCCAGTACTTTACCAAATTTGGTTTTAATTCAAACTGAGAAACACCCAAAACCGGGAACATGAAATTTGTTTTCATGTGTTCCTGACAATTAGGACACTTTTTAAAATGTCGTTAAAATGTTTATATATATAATAGCAATTTTAGTTCGATTTGATTCAAACTTAGCGTAAAAATCGATTTTTGTAATAGCTTGGACAAGTTCATCAACCAGCGAAATTCGTTTAACAGTTTCAAAATGGCGGGAATTTCTAATGTTTAAAAATTCATAACTTATTCTTTTGGATAATTTTAAAAGTCCGATTACACAATCGTAATCAGCGTTAAATGAGCAACGTCTTCGATTTTCAAAAAAATCGTTGAAATTAACACATTTTCTGTTTCTGTTTTTTGTACTTCTTGTGTAATTTGTACGTAAAAATTGATTCAGATTCTGACGGTAAAATTAGTATTTCAAAAAAAAGGTAAAAGATAAATACTTTTAAAATTCGCTTCCATCACGTCAAATTGAAACAGCAACGTACAGGAATTATTTCATATTGTAATAGAAATACCAATTTGTTTATTATATAATACTTTTTGTATTTTTTTAAATTTTGAATTTTAAAATATTAATTTTAAAAAAGGTGGATATTTAAAATCTTTTAAAAAATCATAAATTTTTAGTTTTTAATTTTTCGAAAATTGTTTTTTTCACTACGGCAATCAGCGTTAAAATCTGCATTAATTAATATTTTAATTTAAAAAATATGATATATAAAACTTATGAAGTTATTACAAATTGAAATTTATAACTAGAACGCGGTCTGACTTAATTTCATTATTTTCAAATTACATTGGCAAGTTCAAGCTTCTGTAGATTTTAACGCTGACTATAACAGCTTATAATTTCTTTAAAGCTTAAGATAAAAAATATTTTAGACGTCTTTCGCGATATTCGAGTCTAACACACATACTTACAACACTTTACACTCACACTTACATTTAGGGAGGCGATAATAGCCTTAATGTGCTTTTCGCCTTACATTAACAATATATATATATATATATATATATATATATATATATATATATATATATATATATATATATATATATATATATATATATATATATATATATATATATATATATATATATATATATATATAGGCTATAGTTTAAAATAGCAGTGAGGCGCTCACTTATCTCTTATAAGGGTTGTCATTCTATTACGTTTATATTCAGCGATATAGCCTGTTATAGCGACGTGATGTATATTGGAATTAAAAACAGTTTTTGCTGATATCTAGCGGATCTTGAACGCAAGTGGTTTAACTGGCAGCGTTTATACAAGTTAATACAGTACAGCGATGCCTTTATTTAAACAACGTTTATTAAACAATACTCCTGCTTTAACTTACTGCCTTGGGGGAGGAGAGGAGGGCGTACCTCTACGGAACCCACAAAGCAAAGGTCTCAAAACGCGCGAAATATAAGCCTTTACTCCATGTATTTTGGCGTAAACCTCTGAATAAATACACAAGGTAAGATTTAGCACCGGGATAAAGTACTTTAGGCAAAGTTGAAAAAGAGAAAGGAGAAGGGGAAGATCAGATCCGAGTCTGTGATCCAGAAAATACATAGAGGGAAGGAGGGATTAGGTAGGGAGAATAATACCTTTTGTTAAAGGCTAAAAGATTTCATGGAATAGAACAAGAGGAATTAAAGTACACACAGACGCAGCGATGGGTGGGGGGATATTATTCAAGGAACTGAGCATTGTAATGAATCCATACTTATAGATAAACCTGATACTGAGCACGCTTTGTCTGCTTACAGAATGTTAGTCTTAGTTGTGGAGCTGATTTAGTAGCGGCAGCGTTCTGTCCCACTAACACTGCAAACTGCCTACAGTAGGGTACATGGGACAAATCATGAATCGCAAATACATCGAGCCTTGGCCAGCACTGAAAAGACAGGTCTTGATAAAAAACCTCTACGATTACTTTACAAAATACTAGTAGTTCTTAGAACAGTAGATCTCGCAGTATATCCTTCATTCACTGCCTGGCCACCGCTCCACGACATCGCTCTGACGCGCTCATAACCTTTTCCGCCAGTTTAACCGGTAACCGCAATGTCTAGCGAAAAATTTACTGGACGAGCTTTATTGGAAATTTTATATTCTTTCTCCACGAAGCTGTCAAAATTATTACGGTATTGTCTTTCAGTTAGTATTAAAAGAAATACCCTGCAACTACACACGTCATCGTTAAATCAGAAGCTGCCATCTTGAAACAGAAATGTGTGGGAAAAAATCTTACACATTCTTCTTTCAGGCTTTATTGAAGGTTCTTCCTTACCGAATCGCAAAACAATCGGTCAGTGCGTTTCTCCAAAACTGAGTACGCTCTTCATCGTTAAATCAGAGGCCGCCATCTTGAAACGGAATTGAATTTAAAAAAAGTATCTTACTCGTCTTTCGGGCCTTATACAAGGTTCTTTCGTACCAATTTGTAAAACAATCGGTTAATGCGTTTAGCCAAACTGCGTGCAATATCCATCTTTAAATCAGAGGCTGTCATCTTGAAACGGAAGAGAATGGAAGAAAATTTTACTCATTCGTCTTTCGGGTTTTATAAAAGGCTTCGTACCAAAATTATCGGTAAATTCGTTGACCGAAACTACGTAACAAACACACAAATCAAATGCCAAACGGTCGTATCGAAACAGAGACCTTCGAACGGTTAATGATATTTGCTACAGATGTATAACACACTAGGCAGCCTATAATTAAAACTATTAAATAAAAATTAACAAATAAACTTATTCTTTCACAATGCTGATCTAGAATTTTCGTGAAGGGAGCAGGAGAAATATTGAATACTTTAATCGGGAGGGGGCGAATTTTTGAAAAAAGAACCATTAATCTGCATTGAGGTTATGTTAGCAACAAAAATAAACATTCTTTATCTGAACCTTTGTAATTTTTTAGAAGAAATTATACTGTTGCATTTTCGTTTTATTTATTTGATAAACGTACAGTGTAGATTGTTTTCGATTTTTGTCAAAACGCTTTATTACATGTAATAAGCGTAAATTACGCAATAATCCAAAAAATAAAAGCACAGGACTTACGAGAATTACGATAAAAATCGAAAATAAAAGTGACCCGCATAATCTCAAAATTGTTACCAATGGAAAATAAGTAACGTGTCCCCCCCCCAAACTGAAGAACTTAATTGATAAGGATGTCGAGTCAAAAACCTATTTCATTAAAAGGACATCATTTTAACAACGTTTCACTAGAAAATCGAACAAAGTAATACTTATTAATAATGTGATAACGCGCATGCGCAGTACTATTAGGAAATCTAGTATGTTTCATGCAATGTAAACATCAATAATGTTCGCAATATAGTTCCGTAAAAAACAGCCTAAAATCGTAAATAATCTTTTAAAAAATATTTAACGCAGATGAATATATGTTAATTGGATAAAAAGGCATAAAAGAAAAGAAAATATATTCAAAATCACTATTAGAAGAAAAACCTACACTGCATAAATACCGTTTATTTTGAATTTACGGAAGATTTGTTCAAGATTTTGAGAATAGGCATACACTGATTGTACAAAATTGAACAATATGTTTGCTTTTTAACCGATATTTTCCCTATGTGTACAGCTAGTGAACAGGTTAGGTCTCGTGTACGAATGGTATGCAAGCTGTGGCCAGTGGCGTTGAGAAAAGTATGTCATCTCCATAACTTCCATCTAGCGATCCCGGCAGACACTGACTGCTCCTGCTTGCATAGTACTGAGGTCTTACCAACTTTTAATTTAATCACAATCTACCACGAACCATACCTGTTTATGAAAAAAATACATTGTATTTTTTCCGGTTTCAAATATTTTTAATGAGTGCTACTATACCCTAATGTTTTGAAAGGCTATACTACTAATTTATTAGTAGTAATAAATTACTATACTACTAATTTATATGTTTTGAAAGACGTTTTTGAACATCATGCATTGGCACTCACTTCAAATTAATTAAGAACTAATTAAAGACATTAGACTTTCTTTAACGAATAAAATAGATTCTGCTTTTTTTGTGTTTAACGTCCATACTTTATGCCAGGTAGACTAATGAGGACGAGGGATCCGTGTTAACAGTAAGGGAAAAGCAACGGGAGGAACTGCACTCGAACTAAGAACCTTTAGGTGCGCAGTCGAGTGACTCAGTAGGCGTCAGCCATTGTCAGCATTAGTCTAATGCTTTAGTCACTTCGGCCACCGAATTTATTTATTTATATAATTTAGTTATTTATTATATATATATATATATATATATATATATATATATATATGTGTGTGTGTGTGTGTGTGTGTGTGTGTGTGTGTGTGTGTGTGTATATATTATTGCAAACGATCCCACAAAAAGTGATATAGAAGTCAGCAAAGGTGCTCATTTCAATGTCCTTGATCTGGATCTTACTATAATTTCGTTCTAATAGCTCATTTTCTGATAAAATATTTTCAAGATGACCTACACTAAAAAAGATAGGGCAACCAATGAGAGATATTACCACTTATTACCATCAAGGCGCAGAATGCAATTTAGTTAAACATTTTGTGTATACAAATTGCCGCGCTTCCCCGGACCAAGTTACCCCGGCATATAATTCGGTGGCCTAGTTGATAGCGAGGACCCGGGTTCGATTCCCGGATCATCCCATCGTCTGCATTAGCCCAAGTGCGCACAATAGTCGGACGTTAAAAAAAAAAAACTACATACCGTACTGTAACTAAGAACCTGTAGGTACGCAATTCAAAAAAAAAAAAAAGCAGCAGAATGACCGGTGTTTTGGTCAAATCGACCACCGGGCCGATACACGTCCATTTACAGTTATAAATATTTGAAAACAACACAGCAGACATTTTCATTGACTTGTTTCGCGTTAGTTTCAACTGACTGTAAGTAGGTTTGAAACAAAACAAATATTAAATTAAATCTTTTATTTTTCCATTAAATTTATTTTTATACGGGGTGCAAATCTTCCACCCCTTAAATCCTCCCATGAAAACAATTATATTTAAGCAAAACAAATTAGTTGTGTTTTCTTGTTGTAGAGTAAACGATTAAATACTTTAAACATTTAGAAATAAATAGATCGTTTTCGAATAACCATACTTCTATCTTGATCAGTAAACCCAGCTCAGCAAGAAACATGATTCCTTCTAGGGTTCATTCTTTCATTTCGCTACCACTCTGGTAGTAGGATCTGTTAATTTTAATTTAGTTGTCTAATAGAACCTAACAATTAAAGAACAATCAAGTTATTTGATTGTTACTTATAAAGTATTTGTTTAAAGTAGCAATTGGTGTAAAATGTTGAAATTTACCAAATACTGTATTTACGCAAAAATTATGTAGCTAAATAACTCTGTAAATAAGGAAAACATTTATGATTTTTTAAAGAACTGAAATGACTACCATTTTGAAACTTTTGAACAAATTTCGCTGATTAACGAACTTGTCCAATCTATTATCACAGTAGATTTTTGCCAAGTGTGATTCAAATCAGATCAAAATTGCGAACGTGAGCTTGCTAAACCATAACTGTCTCTCTCTCTCTCTCTCTCTCTCTCTCTCTCTCTCTCTCTCTCTCTCTCTCTCTCTCTCTCACTCACTCACTCACTCACCCACACCCACACACACACACACACACACACGATGCTGATAGGCTACAAGAACTTTAAATTTTTGACATATTTATATTTGTTCGATCTTAAAAATGATTACAAATCTTCCATTACCTGAAGTACTGAAGATACTGTCGTGATTTTTGACCAACATCTTTGTTTTCAAATATCTTTTATTTTTCAAAAGCCTACAAAAATATAGGGGACCGATTTGTCCGGATATGTCCGGCCGATTTGAGGCTTTAAAGTCGAGTTTTAGAGTTTTTCGACAATAACTTCCGTAATGGAATTTTATAAAATTGCAACCAATACGTTTAACCTTTTTAAAATAATTTATTTTTATAAGTTTTCTTCACCAAGTAAACGCACACACAAACCCAGCAGCGGAGCACACAGGCTATTGACGTGTACAGAGTACCAGGATACTACGGGATGTATTACATGACTATCGCATAGCTGGATTCATTGTAAAATTAAATTAGTTAAATTCCATCGGGTTTAACCGCCATTGATTCAATAAGCTGATGTTTCTGTTTATTTATCCGGGACTGGAATCGCGTGTCGCCGACCAGGAACTGAGAAGTCACGCAAGCTTCCATGCCGCTCCTGATCAAGAGAAGCCATCCACAGCCATCCTGAGCGCATCCGTCGAGGTTTGGATAACTAAATCCAATAAGTCTTTAGCTTACCTGTTAGACGTACAGTGTGTTACAGGCGTTATGAACCGAACAAACTGGTTTTTCATGCGTACAGATAACGAAATTTTATAGAAAATAATCGTTTTAGAAACAACTAACAAATTTGTTACTGTAACACCAGTAAAAGGTAATTGTATTTTTTATGAACAGGTAGAAACAAACGGGAATACCTGGAGATGATCTAAACAGTAGGCAGAACATTTAAATCCAGCATTTAATTTCAGGGGCTAAACTCAGCATTTTGTTTCAGGGGTAAAATTCAGCATTTTGCTTCAGGAGTTAAATTCAGAATTTGTTTTCAGGGATTAAATTTAGCATTTCGTTTCAGGGACTAAGTTCTGCATTTGTTTCAGAAGTTAAATTCAGTATTTCGTTTCAGGGTTTAAATTCAGCATTTCGTTTCAGAGGCTAATTTCAACATTTCGTTTTAGGAAGATAAATTTAGCATTTCTTTCAGTTCGGCATTTCGTTTCAAGGGTTAAATTCAGCGTTTCGTTCCAGGAGGCTCAATTTAGCATATTCTTTCAGGGGTTAAGTTCAGTATTTCGTTACAGGGGTTAAGTTCAGCATTTCGTTAATTTCAAAATTTCGTTTCAGAGGCTAAATTCAACATTTCGTTTCAGGAGGAAAAATTTAGCATTTCGTTACTGGGACCTGACGAAGATAAAATAACTTAAAAATCTGTTAAAACTAAAAACAGTAGTGACCGACCGATTTTATTGTAGTTCATACAGTAATATTTGTGCAACTCATATATGATTTCAAGAAAATCGCGTTTTAAATTAAAGAAACATATTTTTAATTTATGGTAAAACCTGTGATATACAACAACTAGTTGGGGTGTACATTGCTCCTTTTTATTATTTTTTTAATAATTTTCTTGCAGCCTTGAATTTTATCTTTGCAAGCTGTTTTTGCCGTTTAGAAAGTGACACGGCACACGATGGCACGGCAAACATATTAAGGAGAAATATGGAACATGCGGTCAAACAGTGTCTGTGTATATTGTCGGTAAACTTTACCAATAATTTTCAATGTTGAATTCGAACTAAAATTATCGAAAACCTGTTTTACACGGTATTTCCCATCGAAATCAACCAAAACTTCCCTTTGTACGTAAAATATGCTTGCAAGACTCCTAATTACGTGTTTATATATCTTTAAAAATATCCTTTAAAATGTCAAGAGGAGCGATTGCCAATTACGCTCGTTTCCTCCAAAGTACTTCAATCATCTTGTCCAAAACAACATGGATTACAAATTTTGAATTTTTCAAAATAGGGACCGCAAATTTCTTTG